>CM053407.1:68691837-68726635 GCA_028644305.1 Xerus rutilus | reverse complement strand
CAGGTGAGAAGAGAATTATTCTTGATGAAGATTTCTGAGCTCCTTTCCATAGTTCCCATTTTGGCTACATCCTTGGGTAATAGCTATTATATTTCTCTGTAAAGGTTCTCATGATTTTCCAAAGTAAGTGTTCATTTTGGTCCAAACTTTTTTATTTCATATATTACTATTCCATTATCTTTCCTTGGTTTTCTTTTCTGGGTAGTTGGGATAGAGCAGGATCTTAAGGTCATCCTCTACCCCCTGTACTTTGTGGTGTGTGTGTGTGTGTGTGTGTGTGTGTGTGTGTAATTTATAATACCAGGCCATGGCTTATTAAAGCAGTTCTCCTTACAGAACTGTATCTATTGGAGATCTCCTTAAATAATGAAGGTGGGGAGAGGATGAGCATTCTTTATGCTAGACACTTTTACTTTTTATTCTCAGTAAGTAGAGTGTGTATTAATCAGAGGATGTATTGTTAGCTGCTATAACAACAACCTACGTTAACAGGATAATTTGTTACTTATACAAAATCCATAATTTTTTTTTTTTGGTGATGGATTCTCCTATCTTGAATCTCTATTATTTCAACCTGTAACATCTGAGCTTACTTGAGAAGATAGAGAAAGACAATTGCTGCATTTCATTGATCTGAACTAGTTATGCAACTCTACCTCAATAGGCAGGAAATGCAGTCTACTTCACTGCACAGAAGGAAACTGAAACAATTAGGTAAAGACAGCATCATCATGCCACTGAGTGACCTGGGGAGCTAAGGCTCATATCTTCTAAAGACAAAATTATGAAATTTGGAAGATAAAAATTTGATTATATCTTCACAGTGTAGAGTTTCTGTGTAACCAAAATTTCTGATATAACCATAAAAGGGATGAATTATCCAGAGGAACAGATATGACTTTAAACAAAATAAAGACACCTGTTTTAAGAAGTTAAGACTATAATGATATGGAACTTTATCTCAGGATAACAAAATTACATTAAAATAATTCTGTAATTTCTATTTTTAAGGTTAGGATAGTCAGAATGGCCACTTTCATCATGTACTTTTTTTAAAATATTTTTTTAGTTGTAGATGGACACAATGTCTTTATTTTATTTCTTTTTATGTGGTGCTGAGGATTGAACCCAGGGCCTCACGCATGGGAGGCAAGCGCTCCAACACTGAGCTACAATCCCAGCCCTCATCATGTACTTTTAAGCACAGTGTATACCAAGGTAATATTCTGCAATATGTTGTCTGTGATATTTCCCCCATAGACTTCCGGCCCTAAGTAAAGGCAACAATGCTATAATAATAGAAAGATGAAGAACAAGGTTTGTATTATAATTCTATGATCATAAGATTTGAAGGGAACGCTAGATCTCATCTATTTCTCTTCCCTTTTTTGGAGACTAAATTATATCAGGCAAAAATTCAAAGAGCATCTTCTTTGAAACTCCTAGCAACTAGATAGGGAGTGAAAATAAATTTTCCTGATATGAGTTCCATAACCCTGCAACCTTTACATTTGAATAGGTGGCCCATTTAAGGTTGAGTGAATAAAATAATGTACAAATAAATGAACAAATTCTATGATTTTTTAAAGGATTTTCTGATAAATCATCAATCATGCACCTCTACCCAGAAAGCAGACATGTCCCTTGTAGAAACATGGAAAAAAAATGGATTCCTTCATTCATCCTTCTGCTACTCCTACCAATAAAAACAAACAGGTCCCATTCAAAGCAGAACATTTAGCTCTCTGTTAGCAACAGAAAGAACACTTCCCCAGCAACAGGAAAACCCGAAAAGGACATCTATTTTTAAAAATAAAATGTGAAGCCCTCAGCATTTTGCTGATTTAGTGAACAAAACAGAGAATAAATCTTATCCATCCAAATTAGGTGAATGGCTATAGAGTTTAAGAACAAATAGCTTGATTTTACATGCTTTTTATTTGATTATTTGCTTTGTTTTTATACACCATATATTTTCTTGACATTTTTGCTGATTTCTCTGTTTATGGCTCTTTGCACATATGGCCATTATAAGGTAGGAGGTGTCTCATTTTAAATGGAAAGATGATAATTCAAGGAGTTCATTACCATATGAAAAATAGTTCATAGCGGTTTGTGCCACTGCTCAGTAGCAAGGTTTTTGTAAAAGGTGGTGATGAATATGCTGGTTGAAGAAAAGTGATAGGAAAATGAACTGCAACTTACTTATTATTGTTAAGTATCACAGTTTCAAAACAGAAAGAAACCTAAAGAAGCATTCAATTTTGAGCTACAGGACATTGTCCAATGATTAAAAGAACAACCTACTATATTATATATATGTGTGTTAGACATGTATAAGTGTTAATATAAATATATGTTGAATCTCCTAAATTTTCAGTTAAAAAAAAAGGAAGCTCAACAAATGATGAATTTTCACTTCAAAGGTTTAGTCCTATTCAATAGAAAAGGCAGGGCCACACAGCAAATCTCAGGTTTCTGTTCTTTTCATTCCACAGCCAATATTATGAAGCATATATGTAAAATCTCTTCTATTTAGTTGTGTGTACAATTAGCACAGTTTCAATTTAACATTTTCATTGAAACAGAAACATCACATATGCAAGGGTGAAGGCATGCCAAATTTGTTGCAACTAATGCATTACTATTTAAAAACAAGAGTACTTCTTAGAATAACCTTATTTTCTTTTTAAAACTTAGTTGTTAAGCTAGTCAAATAGGAAGCAATATATTATTTGATTTTGCCCTTCTTTTTAAAAATGGAAGTAGCTGAGGTAAGCCTTAAATATGGAGATGTATTAGGCTTGGTCTATGAGTAGATTCCTTTTCTCATTTCCTCCTTCGGCTGAAGGCAAAAACAGGAGGTCAAAGGCTAATCACAACACTTAGCATGTCAGATTGAGGACAAAGATGGTTGAAACATTTTAGTCTTTAAAATTAGTTTAGTTAATATACTCAAAGATGTAGTATACACATAGTTTTGAATTATACAACTCTACATGATATATACATGTGTAGATATATGTATATATACATATAAATGCGTATAAATTTAATTTTTCTTCAAATATTGGCTGTATTACTAGCTGTGTAAGCTTGGGCAAATTTAAAAATTTAACTCTGGGCTTCAGTATCCTCATTTGTAGAATGGAAATAGTAATAGTCTCTGTCTTATAGGATTGCTGTGAAGCACTTAGAGCCTGGCACATGGTAAGAACTTAATAAATATTGGGTAATTAGGTATTTTAGAGAAAACACACACACACACACACACACACACACACACACACAGTCAAATAAACTCATTCAATAAAATCATAAGGTGCTTGGGTCTACAGATAAAACACGTGAAAGCCAATTGCTATGAACTTCCCTTTATGTTTTAGGCAGCTGAAATTATTCTGTATGATACCGTAATGGTGGATAGGTGACATTATGCATTTGTCATAAAGAGTGAAGCAATTTATGCAAATACAAAATCAAATTGTTTAGGAAGTAGGCAGATCTCAGGAAACAATGCAGATGTTGACAAGATACTCTAACTGTATTGTAAATGTATCAAATAACTTCACTGAAGGGGTTGGGGAAGAAGTGCCCAATTAAGTAACTTTGGAATGACTGAAGTCTGTAAGATTAAAACAAAAGGAACTGTATGTAGGAACTGAACTTACAGTTGATAAATTTGTTTCCCATGAGAGTACGGGCTAGCAATTCTGATACTGCTATACATATGCATTGAAATCGAACAAGTAAATGGAGATAGCAGGAGCCAGATTTCTCACTAATGAAGTAAAAGAATTATAGATAGGCAAGAGGAGGAAGCTAGGATGATTGTTCTGGTAAATGGAACTGAGTTGGAGACACCACTATGAACTAGTATTTAGCTTGACATAGAGTGTTACATACAAAATATAGATAGGTATATATACAAAGATTAGTATATATCTATATATTTTCCTTGCTTTGTCAGCTACAAAAGGCTTAAGAGAAATGACACCTCAAGCAGCAAATAACATTTTTATCTGGTTTCTAATATCATTCTCCAAGAAAAGGAACCAAAGTTTCTTAGAGAAATGGCTGATTCTAGGCTTAGGGCATTGTCATGTCTGGAATATTTTATATTTACTAGAACATAAATAAGTGCTCAAGAACAAAAAATAACAAAAATGGTCCCATATTGATTGGAGTATGTTAGAGGGACATAGACATCTGAAAGAATTCCAGTGGCCAAAGCTGGCAAAATTTGAACAATAAAATAAACTGGTATTGGATTATAACCTAGAGTTTAAGATATATACTTATGTGTTCATGTTCATATAAATGATTAAATGACAGAAAAGAGGCAAATCTCTCCTGCAAAATAAGTTTAAATAATTTATTTGTATACCCTCAAAAGGAGCATAAATTTCCACCTCTAAGTGTGGGCTACACAGTGTGTCTTCTTTTCAAAGAGTATAGTGTAAAAAGTGGAGAAAAGAGTAATTTCACAGTGGAG
Source organism: Xerus rutilus (assembly GCA_028644305.1). Classification (NCBI taxonomy): domain Eukaryota; kingdom Metazoa; phylum Chordata; class Mammalia; order Rodentia; family Sciuridae; genus Xerus; species Xerus rutilus. The sequence continues at coordinate 68,722,140 of CM053407.1, read as the reverse complement.
AAACTTGCCAAACATGACTTCTAGTGATAAAAGCTCAATATCATAATTGATAGCTTTTATCTTTTACAGGTTACCTAGGATAAGTGACTAAAGCTTTCATGGTGGGTAAGTGCATGATAAGATCGACTGTGATGGCCTTTTCCAAATATTAAATATAACACGCAAATTCTTGCTACCATCTGGTCCATAATTATGTATCCATAATAAAGAATTAAATGTTTGTAACATGCTTTCAATCTATTTTTTTGTGACTTAAAACAGTATTTGCTTTTCAAAACTATCAACTGGGGTACCACTCACCTAGTAATACATCTTAAATATACCATAAGACTTTTAAGTATTTGTAATATTGTCCTTTTTTATTTAGATCTTTGTATCACTGTAGAACTATTACTGAAAATAGTTATGAACATTGTGATTTTATTATGGCTGCAGCTGGTGTTAGCAGAGCTGTATATTATTTCTGCCTGTTGGTCTTGATTTGGCTTAGTATTTTCTCAAACTGTACCAAGCAAGAAGAAATAACGATGCTGGGCTATTTGAAGCTAGACTTCTGAGCACTCCTAAATGCTGTGGTATTTCTGCTTACTATTGTTCTATGAAAGCTGCTATTGGAATAGCCTGCTCTTGTCTGTGCTTTGACTATGTCTCCTGTTTCCAATGCATTATTTCAATGTGGATTTGCTGACTTTGACCCTGTACTTTGTTAATTAATGTATGGCATTTGTTAAATGTTCAGTAGAGGTGGTAGATGACACTAATATTACATTATAAGAAACTGGAGCTGATAAAATGTTTAAGTAAAAAATAATGTATATTTCAAATTAACTAGAGGATTTGTAATGTTTTACTACAAAGTAATAAATGTTTTGAGATGATGGCTATGCTGATTACCCTGATTTGATCATTACACTATGTATATACATATTGAAACATCATATTGTATGCTACGAAATTTGTATAATTACATCTGTTAAAAATAAAACTAGCCAGGCATGGTGGCACATGCCTGTAATCCTAGCAGTTAGAGGACTGAAGCAGGAGGATTGTGAGTTTAAAGCCAGCCTCAGCAACTTAGGCTGTCTCTCAATGAAAAAAAGAGGAAGGGGCTGGGATGTAGCTCAGTGGTTAAGTGCCTTTGGGTTCAATCCCTAGTACCAAACAAACACTAAAAAAAGGGTTATGTACCAAAATGTTTAAATGTGGCAACTGTTTGACAGATGCAATTTGGTTAGGAAGTTAATGCTGTACTTTTCCAGTTTCTCAAAAAGAAATTAGAGGCAATTGATGATGATCTGAATATGTAGAAAAAATGTTTTGTTTCACACTAAAAATGGACATCAGGGATAGTCCATTTGCTTGGAGGTTTAGAAATCACTGGCAGTGGCTTGTTTCAAAGTACTTCACACTTGATTTTTGCCTCTTTTCCTTTGTTAGGCTGATTGGATATTGCTACTGGGGAATCTAATTTTTTTCAATAACAACCAGAGATGCATCCTTACCATGTGCTTAAGATAGCTTGTTTTGTTTTACATTTCTTATTGATAACTAAAAAACCTTGCATCTCGGATCATCCTGTTCCACATTTCCTCTACAACAACTGATATGAATAGGATGTTTTTAAGACCACATGGAATGAAACTGCAATCTCTATCAAATTAGGTGCTTGCTTTTGTTTTTTAAAATGCTAGCTGCTCTGTAAGCATTCTTTTCCAACTATATAAGTCAATTTCCAAAATTGTTAAACAGTATATCTTATTCACTTTGTTTCCCTTGCTACAAAATTAACTTTGACTCACAGCCAACAGTATTTGTGTAAGAAGGTGGAGTGAATGCTATAGCTCATGATTCTGTCATAAGCTTTCCCCCCTTAGTATTCTAGTGGTAGTAGAAGTGATGCTCCCATAAATGCAAGGTAAGAACACAACGTTCAACTTAAATAATTTACTCTTTCAACACAAAGGACTTTGTTTCTGATTAGTTTTAACTAGCTTTTCCCATGATGTCTTTTAGGAAATGACTCAGGCATCAATTTAAAAATATTTATTGAGCATCTATTTTGTGTCATACAGCATTCTATTTTAAGTACTAAGAAAACATCATTGAATAAAACAGAAAATTCAATGGTCTCATGGAGCTTATAATCTAGTGGAAAACAGATAATAAGAAAAATAGTAAGTAATTTGTTAGGTGTAACTACTACGAAAAAACTGAAGCAAAGGGAGGATGCTGGGGGAGGGACAATATCTTAAATGGGATAGTAGGGTAGGTTTCTTGGCTGATATTGGTGGAAAGATTCTTCCACATAGAGATAACAGTACATATGCCTCAGGATAAGAGGTTGCCCTGTTGTTATAGGATCAGGGAGCAGGCCTGTGTAGCTGGAATGAATCCTTTAGTAAAAATAAGGCCAGAGATAGAAATGGGGTAGAGCTGGGAAGGTCAGCTAGTATAGGTTTTTGTTTTGTTTTGTTTTTTAGATCACAAGACTCTGGTTGAGAAAATTGGGAAACTATTGAAAGGCTGGTGACTCTGGCTTGCTTCTAGTTCTACAAACTTCTGAATATTAAAAGTATATCCATGTCATATCACAAGTTGGTACAAACCTCAAGTTTGCCTAAACTTAATTTAACATTCTTAAAACAAGTGAAAAAGCCTTGCTTCTGAAAAGGGAAAAAGAGGTAGAAAATAAGATTGAATACTAAGGCCAGACACCTAAATTACAGCTTTAATTCACTAGTTGGAATCTTAAATATTAATGAGCCTCCTCCTCTGTTTTCTTATTTACAGGTTGGAAGAGTATCTTTTTCCAGAGTTCTTGTTATCTCTAGTATCTCCTGCTTTCCCATAATACCTCACTCCAGGTTGTATTTTCCAATCTTATTTCCTATTTATAGCTTACTCTTTCTATACCAATATATTTTACTGTATTGTAGAGGTCAGAATTTTGCTGGCCCAGCCACGTGGAAATGATGTATAAAGTACAGATTAAAACAACAAAAACAATTTCGCTAGAAATAGTAAAATGGAACAAAATCAAGGTTTTTCTTGGATTTCTGTATGATTGCTTAAATGAACCATTTTGTTTTCTTGCTAGAGTCAAAATATAGTACAAGGTTTGTAATGCATTTACTCATTGTTCTGGGAATTTAAGAGGAATGTATTAAGTAAATTACACCTAGCCAATAGTATTATTGCTAAGTCGAGAGAAAGACTTCAGCAAAGGGAAGAAGAAATTAAGGGTCCTAGTTTTCCAAAATGCTTCTAAGAATGAGATGGAAGTGTTCTGCATGTTAAGTCTAAAAATTTGCTTGTCAATTTCTTTGGAAACTTTTCTAACATAAAATATGGGACACTTTAACAGTATGTCAGGTAAAGTACTTCATTACAATTCAGGAAGAAGTGAGCGCTTCTACATACAATAGCCCGTTTTCAAAAGGTGTCAGTCTCAGGGGCTTCTAGGCACACTGAGTTCTAGAGTTCACCGAGTTCTGTAATCTCATTTAAACTGAGACTACATACAATGACATCTGAAATTTGCTCACTCTTATACACAAACATATTGTATAAAGATAAAGCAATAAAGCTGTTAAAGGCAAAACACACTTTAAATATATGTTAAAGGTCCTCTACTTGAAGAAAACCAAGCTCTTCTGATTATGCAGGTGCTATCCAATCACCAAATCCCCAAGAGTAAAGCTAAAGCCGATATGCCCATATCACATCTACAACCTGTCGCGCACCCTTGTGAAGAACTCACTGAGGACTGGTAGAGGCAAAGGAAAGTTTCGGTCAAAGTTTTGGAGAAAGGAACCGTGCGGGAGCGTTTCAGACCACACACTTCAAGCCCAGGCAGTGAAGGAAGCCGACTACCCCAACTTGCTCTTCGATCGCCGCCGGGCCAGGAGATGAGAAATGGAAGTTTTTCTACAAGAAATCGGTCTCCCTGTCCCCACGACACTGGAGGTTCGCAGCGCCATCAGTCAAAGTCTGGGCTTCTGCCATTCTCGCCCTTCCCCGGTGCCGGCCAACTCTGGCGATTGGGAAAGAACCAACGACCTCCGCGGGCGCGCGTGCCAGATTTCCTGACACCCCGACGCCGGGCTTTCTCTCCACTCACAGAGATCCCAACTTGCCCGGGACGACCATCCCTGGGTACTTCGCCACCAGCTACCAGTGGGCGACCCTGCGCCCGCCTCCACTCCTCCGCGCGCCGGCGCTATGGAGACGGTCACGAGACGCCGCCGGCTCCTGCGCCCGCCAATGGGAGTGCACGTCGCGGGGAGACGCGGACGTCGCTCTTCCAAGATGGCGGCGCGTCCGTCGCGAGCAGCCGGGCCGGGGGGAAGCCAGCGAAGCCGAGTAAAGCCGCCGCCTGGGAGAGGACTGAAGGAGCAGTTGCCGCCGTTGGCGACGGCCCGGGCAGTTTTTGCTGCTGCTACGGCTGTTGCCATGAGGCGAGGCTAGGGAGGACCTCACTTCCCCGGGGTGTAATAATGTTAACAGAGGTAAGCGGCGACGGCGGCCAGTGTTTACCTGTGAAATGGGGAAGGGGCCGGTGCCAGCCGATGGAGAACATCATTTCTCTGGCTAATGGGCCCGACCCTCCGCCGCGGGGCTTGAGGAGCTGCAGGGATCCTACAAGTGCCCCCACAGTAGGAGCTGTGCTGACTCAACAGTCCCACCACCTTTGACTGCCCGTGCCTCGCCTTTCGCAATTGCCACTTGCCAAGTCGCCCCTGGCACTGGGCTCCCGCCTGCTGTCGCTACCTCCTAACTAATCGCTCCCTTCATGGTATCCCCTTACACGCTGCTCTGTGGCAGTGTTGGCCCCTGTGGGTTGCTGCCGGTTTTCCTTGGCCCTGAGGTTTGCCCGAGCTTTCTCTTCCCGGGTCTCCAGGCCCTCCACCTCCGAGGTCAGTCAGCATCTTGGGTCTGTCGCTCGGCCAGATTCGTTTGTTTTCCATCTCTTACTTTGACCGCTTCGTCAAGTGGATATTTTCCCTTAAAGCTACACTGGGATAGCTTAGTTTATTATTTTCCTCCTTTCCCCACATCCCGTCACTATTCGCTTAAATCGTGGTAATCACAAAGTTCAGTTTAGCATCTGCCTTCTTGATTGGTGTTGTATGGTCCCCTTGCTACTCAGGAAAGGTTTTCTCCTTGGACTTGAAATGGAAGTAGGGCAACAGTGACGAGCCAATCAATTTCCCTTTTCTAATGTCTAGTGTCCATTGCAAAAAACAGACTTTTTGAAGAAGTAGTTTGCCTTTACGAGCAGTACTTTAAGAGGAAGAATTAAATTGGTGCAACTAGGTCCTTGACGGAAGTTAACACAGTTAAGTATAGTATATGCAGGTGTTACCATCATTAAATATAAAATACTGAAGCTTGTGCATTTGATAACGTATTTTCTTAGAATCTGTTCCCTTTAAGTGTTGTAAGGATCCCAATGTCAGGGACTATTTTAGGCATCTTTGTGGGCTGAACTTAAGATAGGAAGCAGTTTTAATGGACAATGGGAGGTAGTCCTACATGGATCAAAAAGGAAATAAAAACGTTTATAGATGAGTGGCTTTTTTTTTAATATTTATTTTTTAGTTGTAGGTGGACAGAATATTTTATTTTTTTAAATGTGGTGCTGAGGATCCAACCCAGTGCCTCACGCGTGCTAGGAGAGCACTCTGCCACCGAGCCATAACCTCAGCCCCAAGATGAGTGGCTTTTATAGTGTGAAAGTAATGATTAAAGGATACTTACCTTGTCCTTGGAACTAGATTATCTTGGAGAAACGCCATACTTTGGTGTTTGTATTTAACCTATGTACAAATCCTGGCATTTGATGTGTTCCGTAAATACTAGTTGAGTGTAACTACTTATTTTTAGTAGTTAGAAGTTCACTTTATATTTCCATATTCTACAGGTTTTTTATTCCTGTAGTAATTTCATTGTTGGAAACTGTTTCTACATTATAAATTTCTGCTGTCATTAGCGTATTAAAAAATAAAAGTTGTAAACTGGGCACTGTGGCATATTCTTATAATCACAGCGACTTGGGAGGCTGAGGCAGGAGGATGCCAAGTTACCATCCAGTGTGGGCAACTTTACAAGACATTTTGTCAAAATAAAAAGAGTTGGGGATGCAACTCAGTGGCAGAACATTTGCCTAGCATGTGCAGGCCTTGGGTTCTATCCTTATGTAACAGCAAAAAGAGAGAAAAAAACAAAACAAACGCAGAAATTCTGTATTTACCTTTAGTATGATGTTTTGGTGAGAACAGTTAGCCTTATAAGTTTCCATAGGTGTTTGTAATATATAATATTTTATGAGGTCATTTTTTGATAAAACTTGGCTGAATGTTTTAAATATTTTTATTTCACATGAAAGTGGTGTCTGACTAGTAGAGTGGTGTCTTGATTTGTAAAAATTGGACTTCTGAAATTAGTGTATTTTAATGTTTTGTTTCAGCAAAGTATTTTAAATAGTAATTAGATGACAGTAGCAGGCTGTACTTCAGTGTTTTGTGTGTGTACATTTACAGGTTGGTTACTGGCATACTCAGGGTTTCAACCTTGGCATTTCCTCAGAGCCATTTTGTTAATCACTACTCTGGATCACCTCTTCAAAGAAAGATCCAGATTAAATTGTCCTTGGATTCCATTTATAGTTTTCAGTATTCATTTTTTGGATTAAGAAACTGAAGCCCAGAGATTTTTCCAAGGTTAAAAGATTATTAGTGACATAGTTGAAACTGGAATCTCATCTTCTGGCTTTTGAGCACAGAGAGCTGACCATTTTGCTCAACTGCTTTTCATTCAGTAGTTTTCATTTCTCTTAGTAGATTTTAAAATGTGCTCCTTCCTTGTCTGAATATTGTTAGTAAACTGAAAAATTAGTTACTTGAGAAAAACTTTTGCTTCACCTTAGCTTTTTTCTGACCTTAAAAAAAAAAGACTTCTAAGCTCTGTGAAATGGTACTATTCTGAAATATTTTAGATATAAAATTTCACTAAATATTAGTTACTAAAAATTTAGTGTGGGATTTCTTTTTGTTGCATGTGTTAGTGCTAACCTAGATCAGCAGGCTTCAGAGGATGATTTAATTCATGTTATATCTCAAAATATACAATGATGATTTGTGGCTTGAAAGATTATTCTGCCTTTATATTAGTCATGTATAGCAAGCATTGTCTGTGCTCTGAAAATGTTGAATTTGGTCCCTTTACATCTCAACATTGCAGTAGTGATATTATCTACGTTAACCAGATGAGAAAACAGGTTGAGAAAGTTAAAATAGCTTGTTTAGAATCATATAGCAAGTGGTGGAGTCGGGTGTGGCACTTAGGTCCTCCTACTCAAAATTATATGCTGTTTTTTGTAACTCAGTATGGAATGTATCTATCGTTTTTTTTTTTTTTTTTTGGTAGCTAATATCAGTTTACTTTTATTTTTTTTAAACCAGCATGGGGATACTAAGTACAGTGACATGATAATAGCAATGATAAGGATTTGTCCGAAACTTCAGTTTTGCATTTTCAAAATATACCTTTAGTTTAAACCTTTTTAGAAATGAGAAACCACCTGAGTTATTCATTAGGGCTATTTTAAATTAGGCTGAAAAGGAAAATTACTCAATTGAGCAAACTAATACGTTCATTGAACTTTGAAACCTGTAAAAGATATTAGATTAGTGCGAATTGAAAGTACAGACCCAGTTATATAGTTCTCATTTCTAACTCTTTGGCTTCAGTTTGTACTATTTATATTCTAAGTGTAATTGAATTATTTATAAGACTTGATAGTTATATTTGTGTTTTTTCATTTTTCATATAGAAATGAGGTATATATATGTATATCTCACATAGATATGCATATACATATATGTAAACATATATATGCACACACATATATTTAGTCTTTGCCCCTATTGGAATGTCATGCTTTTAATGTTTCTCCTATAACAAAACATTTTTTTCATGGGATACTTGAAAATCATTGCTTTAATTTTAACCCACTTAACCTCTAGCACATCTCCTTTCTCTCTTTTTTAAACAGTAACATCTGTGTATAAAAATTAGGGCAGGGGATATTTAACTGAGAATTTGTTTTAATTAAACTGATTTTTGCAGCTTTAGAATATAATGAAATATTTATCAGTGAATTTTTGTTAGTACACTTTAAAACTTTTCTTGGTGTTTCAAAATCTATTAGGATTATGATTCCGTGTATTTATTATTGTGGAGAATGAAAGGTATAGAAGATGTAGGAAAATGGGGTAAATTGGTTCTAGTGCTTTGGCATACTCTGGAGAGCTTTTTTTTTTTTTTTTTGGTATGCAAAGCTTATGACAACTTTATAAGAGACAAATATTAGAAACAATTCAACTGCTGAATGGATAAACTCATTGTGGTGCAGCTACACAATGGAATACTACTGAACAATAAAAAAGGAATAGACTATTGCTAACCACACACATACATACAAATGGATGAATCTCAAGGGCCTTATTCTGAGTAAAAGAAACCAGATATGAAAGAGTACAGACTTTATGATTTCGTTTCTATGAAACTGTAAAAGGGAACTGGGAGCTGGGTGTGGTGTCACATACCTGTGATCTTTGTTACTTGAAAGACTGAGGCATGAGCACATGAGTTTGAGGTTAGTCTGGGCAACTTAATACAGACCCCATTTAAAAATGGTGAGGGGTTGCTGAAGGTTGTTTTTGTATAAAATCAACTATTAGCCTTTTGTCACTTGTCCTTTGAAAAATACTGGGTAAAGTATGTAGCCAGATACTCTGGTATATGCCTATAATCCCAATGATTTGGGAGGCTGAGACAGGAGGATTGCAGGGTTGAGGCCAGCCTCAGCCATTTAGTGAGATCCTATCTAAAAGTAAAAAAAAAAAAAAAAAAAAAAAAAAAAATCAAAAGGGCTGGGAATGTAGCTCTGTAGTAGAGTGTCCTAGGTTTAATCCCCAGTGAAGTTATTAGTTGTTGATTGTTTGTAAATGTGGGGCTGAAAGTGGATGTTATTTGTTTATTTATTGATACCATGGATTGAACTCAGGGCCACTGAGTTCATTTCTGAGATGTAGTGATGAATTGTGCATGTAGGAAGCATCTCTGAACTTCTAATGCTCTTTTTTTAAACATGCACATGCATGGACTCACATATATGGTCTTGCCTGTAATAATAGCTAAGTAAACTATTATGACTTGGTTTTTAAAATTATTTATGGTAGAAATACTCTTGGGACAGATGAATCCTTAAACTGTATGAACTATTTCTTTAATTATTATTCATGACATTGTAAAGACTACTAACCATACAGGTTTAGTGGCATTCAAAGGGTGTTGAAGTTTGCGAACAGTTTTATAAAGGGACTGGAAGACCATCACTGCCTAGACACTTATTTATTTATTTATTTAGTTAGTTATTTTTGTTGCTGGGGATTGAATTCAGGGGACTCAATCACTGAGCCACATTCCCAGTCCTATTTTGTATTTTATTTAGAGACATGGTCTCACTGAGTTGTCTAGTGCCTCTAGTGCCTGGCTAGTGATATGTACTTAAGTCTATCAACAATATTATTATAGTAATGAGGCAACACATAAATTAACCTATATGTTAAGCATTAAAGGGGATGAGTCTTTACACACTTATTTATAATGTGATGTTGGGGAAATCCTTTGAACTTTCTAAGCATTAGTTTCCTTCTCTGTATAATTGGGATAATAGCACCTTCCCAGCTGCTTTCACAATGTTATGAAGTAAGAGAGTATAACTCTTTGTAAATTGTCAGTAACTGTACAAACACTAATGGTTAATAGTCAGTTTTTTTTTCTTTATATACCTTGAACTAATATGATTTCAAGTCCTGGGCTCCAACTAGCTTCATTACTCACTAGCTTCTTTGAGGCTTAGCTTTGGGGGAAGGGGAGGTGGCCTCAGGCCATTGGGAAGGCAGGAAATAGACTAAATGAAGTGAAAGAAAAATAAATGTATTGAGAGCAGGTCTTGCAATTACCTAATGAGGGTTCTTGTGTGGTAGGTAAATTGATCCCAAAGAAATTCTTAAAGGATGTTCCTACAAATGTTTTGAAAAAGGTGGCCCTTTTGAAGTAAAGCAGTCATTTGTATGTACATATTTTGAAATGTTTGTGGGAAAATAAGTCTTTATCAACATTGGAAAAATTTTAAAAGGAAAAGATGTTATTTATAAGAATTTGGTTGTAAATTATGCTAGAAATGGATTTTTGTAGATTAATGTTTTCACCAAATATGATTATGCCTGCTTTGTTCTAGGCACATGGTGATAAGTTCTGGTACTGAAGTGGTGAGTCAGACCAGAAACCTGCCCTCAGAAATCTATCAGAACTAAATTTAGCTCTGCACCACTTTGGCCATCAAAGCGAAGATAGCCTGGAGGTCTTTTGTCAAAATAAAACAAATATGATTAAAGGATAAAAAATTAAGAGGAAGACGAGGTTCAAGGATGTAATTAAAAGATAAATTTGACTTAGATTAACTTTACAACTGTAGGCAAAGCTACTTCTGTAATTTCCATAACATGGCAGCTCTGAAATGAGCTTCTTGCAACTGAAGAGTCCACCCATTTCTACTGTCTGTAATTGTTCCATGGTAATTTATAGCGAGAAGGGAAAGCATAATGGGGAGAACAGAGAAGTAAAATAAAAATTCTGTGAATCTTTTTTATTTTTATTGTTTTTGCAATATTGGGAATTGAACCCAGGACCTCACTCTCCCATTGAATTAAGCCCTCCTGCCTTTTTGAGTGGGTGGAAAAAAAGTTTTTTAAAAGAAACTTTAAGTCTCTCCTTAGAGTGGTATAGCAAATTTTACTGAAAGACTTTGCCAAATTACATTACCCTAGGGAAAGTAATGCTTGATTCTCTGGTTCCCCATCTCCACATATTATATGTTTATTTGCTTATTGTAGGTTTTTTCCTACTGGGGTACTCCTGAGGCTGTAGCTTAAAGTTGTATTTCACAGCCTAGAACAGAGCTTGACATTTAGTAGGGCTCACTAAATATTTCTTAAATGAATGCATGCTAAATATTCCCTCAAGAAAATTAGGAGAAAAATGAAAAATTACTAACATAAATTGTTAAATTTAAACTATCACATTAATTACTCTTAAATGACCAGCTACTATCTATGTCTTATACAGTTTGTATAGTGAGAATACTGTGATTGAATACTGTGTTTAGTATTAGCTAGATGAAAAAAAAATTGAACAAGAATTTAATGAGGAATATGATTATCTTAATTTTTTCTATAGGGAAAAATCTGATTACATTGTTATTTTGATATAATCAATTATATTTGTAATGAGTTAGATTTTTATTTTCCTTCATTTATTACTTGATGTATATTATGATTTCATGAGTACTGCTTAAAATTTTATTCCAGATCTAGATACACTTAAAGAAAGCTGTGTTGATAATAGTACAGAATGTTATCATGCATTTTGCTGAGTGTTTCGGTTTGTATGACCTTTAATGCCACCTTGAAAGTTTGCAAATATTCACTAAGGAAAAATTTGGTCATGGATTTCAAAGTTGGAAATTTTGGGGGAATATTTCCAAGGAAGGCAGCTGCTACCACAATTTCTTGACTAAAATGTCTCTTAGGGTCACTTTTAAAAACTGAGTACTGTTGGTCATTTTGCCCATTTATACTTCGTTTGTTTACAGAAGTAATATGTACTTAATAATATGTATCTTTATAATGTACTTTTGAAGTTAGTATGAGAGGCTCATATATATATGTATCAACTGGGATTGTTGATCCTTGTTGACTTCTTGTACTCTTTTCTTCAATTTCCTGAGACCTTTTTATTCTCACTCATTTATGAAAGCCCTAAATGCTTTGCTTTTGAACGTAGCACCCTGTGTAGTTGTTGAATCCTTAGTTGTCGCTCCATTAAATCCTGAATTGGTTTTGCACCTGAAACCCTGAAACTATTTCTAGTTTCCTTATGGTTTGACATAGAATAGATACACAGTTCTTTGTATAATTCCTTTTCTTTTCATGCTGGAGTTGTGTGACACCGTATTTTGAGGCTTGGGATTTGTAAACTGTAGTAGTAGTAGTATTTCAGTGGAATAGGTAAATACGAAATAAAATTTCACCTCATTTCAGTTATTACATAAATGTTAGGAAATAATAATCTGACTTCAAAATACACTATTAAGTGTTATCCATTCTTTTTTTTTTTGGTACTGGAGATTGAACTTGGGGGGCACTCGACCACTGAGCCACATCCCCAGCCCTATTTTGTGTTTTATGTAGAGACAGGGTCTCACTGAGTTGCTTAGCCCCTTGCCGTTGTTGAGGGTGGCTATGAACTCGTGATTTTCTCCTGTCTTAGCCTCCCTAAGTGCTGGGATTACAGGCTTGTGCCACGGTGCGGGGGCTAAGTGTCATCCATTCTTTCTATAAGACATGATGTACTTTGCAATTTCTTTTGGTATCTCTTCCTGAGTTTGAGATTAACTATTTTTCTCCTATTTCTTCTTCAGCTGAGAGAAACCATTGGTTTAACCAGATGCAGCTATTAGTATAATATTCAGCTACTTTTACATATGATTTTTTCTTCCTGTAGTACTGAAGTGTTCAACACTTAAAATGTTGCAAAAAGTTTAATTGTGATAGATGAAGAGAGGGAAATGGACTAGGGGGAGGTTGGAGAAAACTTGAAAGGTGGAACACAACAAAGATATAGAAAGAAACAAATTGTGTACTTTAAAATCATGGGTGTTGGTTAAGTACATAAATGTTTTAGAAAAGCCTAATATGCTTTGAGAGTGTCTTATGATTTATTCAAATTATATTTTATGAACCCAAAATTGTAGAAGTTAACATCTGATAGAATATTCAATCAAGTAATAAAATAAGCATTAATGAATGCACAGTTTATGTGACTATGAAGATAGTGAGATAATGTTTGTAATGGGACTCATATATCACAAATGCACATTTCTTATTTCAGTCTATAAACTGGGGATTGAACCCAGGGGTGCTTAAACACTGAGCCACATCCCCAGCCCCTTTTTCTGTATTGTTTAGACATAGGGTCTTGCTGAGTTGCTTAGGGCCTTGCTAAGTTACTGAGCATGGCTTTGAAGTCGTGATCCTCCTGCTTTAGCCTCCCAAACCACTGAGATTATAGGTGTGCGCCACTGCACCTGGCTGAACTTTTGATTGATGACTGTTGTCACATTAGCTGGGTTTGAATCCAAATTTTGTTGCTTCTGAGCATTTTGGCTTTGGAAAGGTTAGTAACATTTCTGCCTTAGTTTTCTCATCTCCATGATTTATGAATTAGTGATACTCAATCTCATAGAGTTTTCATGAGTATTAAGTAATACATGTTAAGTACTGTACAATATTTCTCAAAGTAACAGTAAATAATACTAGGTTTTATCATTTTTCTTTTGATATAAATAGCAAGTGATTTTCAAAAGTTAGAATTTAATTCTTGATGTTTTCTGTGTTCTTTTGTTTCATTAAGTTTAAAAATGTTATTAGTCCTCTTTGACTCAGATGATCTCATTCTTTCATTACTATCTCAGATTTTATTAACTTTCTAACTTCTATATTGCATTTCCAAAGTGAATACTAAAAACTAGGTTTAGACTGAATTTTAAGAGGGATGACACTTGATTGAATATTATGAATTGTTCATAATAGTAAGTTTTGACTAACCATTATGTATTGTGTGTGTGTGTGTGTGTGTGTGTCTGCTAAAACTTTAGTGAAGATAAAATGAAAGGGGAAAATTATAATATACTGTCATATTATGCATTGAAAATGTACAGTTTTCTGACATGTAAAGTACTATAATTGTCAATTTAATAAAGTTTATACAAAGTAGCTCTAAATTTATAGAAAGGTCTTATAGTCAAATAATTGAGTATTTTATAATGTATTAAATTCTATGAAATTGCCATTGGAAACAGAAAAGTGAAGAATGTTTAATTTTTTTTCAAATATCTACTTGGTTTGTGTTAGTAGTACTGTGTAGTAGTTTAAGAAAAGGATTTAGGACAGAGTGATTACAAATGTAATCAGTACTTATATAAATCAAAATTATGGGTATTTAAGAATATAAATAATTTTCAGTCCCTTTATAAAATGGCTGCTCATGTGGGTTCATGTAATAAAACAATAAACTGTTATACTAAAGGAGTGAGGTGTTCTAATACAGTAACATTTTACTTAGCTGGAGATTATGCCATCAAGGTTCTTTGTGTGTGAATTTGTGTCTGTCTCTATTTTCCCCTCTACATTTAATTTTTTCTTTCTTGTCATTGTTGCTTTGTGTATGTTTTACTCCCGTCCCCCACTTCTACATTCTCTGTTTTTAAAGGCTTGCTGTGTGCTGAATTGTTTTTTTAATTTTCACCTTTCCTCTCCCTGAAATAAATTTAAAAGGCCACAATAAAAATTTGAGTTTTATTTATTTATTTATTTATTTTTTTTGTAGTGCTGCAGATTGAATCCAGGGCCTTGTGCATACGAAGCAAACACTGTACCATCTGAGCTATATTCCCAGCCCTTTAAGTTTTATTTTTATGTTTGCTTAATTTGTGGATTTTAAAATATTTTTCATTGTTAATTTATAAGGTTAATAAATAAGATAGTTTGTTTTTTTAAACAGTATAGCCCAGTATAATTAATTTTATTATATGACTCTTGCCTGAATTTATCTTGATAAAAGGACTAATTTTCTTTCCATTAAATCAACATTATTGAGCTTATATATTTTTTTATTGTGAATTAAGAGCATCTTGGGGTAGTTTTAGTCAGGATCATTGTTCTGATATTGATGTGTTACTCTGTAGCCCTCAGGATTATGCAGGAAATTTATTTGAATTTATACTGACTCTAGAACGTGCCCTGAAAGTTATCTAATGTCACAAAATCTACATTGGATTCTTTAAGAATATTAAGGACTTTAAGATGTTATGGTCAGATTAGTTCCATTATTTCTGAAAACTGAATATTTTGAGTCTTCATAAATCATTTTTATTTGATTATTCAGGTGTGTGTGCAGAATTTCATCTACCCCTTTTAGAAAACACCTACATGATAGTGTATGGTAGTAGTTCAGAACGTGCTTAGATTTTAAGTCAAGCTCCATTCATGCTTCAGTTCTATGAGTTAACTGTTTCTTTATCTGTAGAATATCATTAGTAGTATAACTTACGTCACAGAGTTGTGAGAATTGGATACGTGTAAAGCAGGCAGCAAATGTCCTAATAGCACTTAGTAAGTGCCAGCTCATGTTATTATTTCAGTTGATACCCCTTTTCATAAGAAATAAATGAAGGTCTAGGAGATTGGTGACAGTTCAGTGTTAAGCTGCACATTGAGGATCTAACATTCTCCACTGTGATAGGCTTGTTTTGATTTCCCTTTGGATTTTATATTATCAGGAAAAGCAAAAGTTAGGATTTGTAAATATTGGGAGTGTTATTTTTATATTGTTATAAAGTGTATAAATGAGGGATAAATAGGGCCTTTTGTGAATATGGCCTGTTTTATATTGGTTTTGCACTAGTGAACTGCTGTGATAAAAGTTTGGTGTACTTTCATAGAGGAACATTTGAAAATAGAAATTTTCTGATGTATAAATTAAATTCAGTATGATGTTAAAGCAACTTAAGATGAATTTCTGTGTAATTGAGCTTATTTCTTAGTATGAGTTAATGATAGAGAATAATGTTTGGAGAATCTTAAAGTATTGTAATGTGGCCCAAATAGCCGGTAGACCGTAGATTGTTAGCTTAGAAATGCCAAGTACAGTACTGTATTATGTCAAAGTTATACACTTATTTTAATTTAGTGTCATAGTGAGAGGGCATCTAAATAGAATAAGAAATTATTGAGAAACCTGGACACTCAAGAATTTTTAGGTCTCTTCTGTGAAAGGACCCACTCTCTTCCTTCAGAGTGTCTTCTTTCCCTTCTAATAAACTTTGCTGTAGTAAATTAATAAACTTATTTATTTATTGAGGTGTACTGGGGATTAGACTCAGGGGCACTCAGCCACTGAGCCACATTCCCAGCCCTATTTTGTGTTTTATTTAGAGACAGGGTCTCACTGAGTTGTTTAGTGCCTCACTTTTGCTGAAGTTGGCTTTGAACTCATCATCCTACTGCCTCAGCCTCCCAAGCCACTGGGATTACAGGTGTGCGCCACCGTACTAGGACTTTGCTGGATTTTAAACATTTCTTTCTTTCTTTCTTTTTTGTTTTGCATTTTATTTTTGATGTTTTCTTTTGTGTCTTGAAAAATTTAGTGAAATTTCCCTCATCAATACATTTCTGGAGTTACTTTAGAAACCATGATGAATCAAAATCTTCTCCATTGTTCAGAGACAACTCTTTAAAAAAATGATTTAAATGCTACATAAAAAAATTGTTAGGTGTCTTATAAGAAGCAGAATTTTGGTTTGGGGCTGTAGCTCAGTGGTAGAGAGCTTGCCTAGCATGCATGAGGCACTGGGTTTGATCCTTGGCACCACATATAAATAATAAATGAATAAAATAAAGATCCATCAACAACTAAAAAAATATTTTAAAAAAGAAGCAGAATTTCTCATATGCTTAATTATATCTAAGAATAAATTTAAAATTACTAACAGTAGTTACCCTGTTCCTTGGTATTTATTCAGAAGAACTAAAATCAGCGTACTAGAGTGATGTTTATAGCAGTGCAATTCACAGTAGCCAAGTTATGGAACCAGTCAAAATGCCCATCAACATACAAATGCAATAAAGAAAATGTGGCATATATACCCAGCCTAGGTGCCCATCAACAGACAGATGGGATAAAGAAAATGTTATACACACACACACGCGCGCGCGCGCACACACACACACACACACACACACACACACACACACACACACAATGGAGTCTTACCCAATAATAAAGAAGAATGAAACTGTCATTTGCTGGTAAATGGATGGAACTTAAGAATATCATGCTAAGTGAAATAAGCCAGACTTCGAAAGTCATGGGTTGAATATATTTTCTTATGTGCTGGAGAGAAATAAGCATTAAGAAAAGGGGACCTCATGAAAGTAGAAGGGAAAACAGTGGGATAGAGGAGGAGAGTTAAGGGGGGAGGGAAGAGAGCAGAGAAAGGAGAGGAACTAGGGAATGAAATTAACCAAACTCTGTTATGTGCATGTATGAATGTATCAATGGTGAACTCCACTTTTAGGTATGACTATAATGCACAAATTACAAGAACAATAAATAGAAGGAAGGCCAATAGAGTAGAGGAAGAGGGGAGAGAATGGGGGGAAGTACTGGGGATTGAAATGGACCAAATTTTATTATATGCATTTATGAATGTCAAAGTGAACTCCACTATGCATTACTAAAAGGAAATAAAATCACTAACAACATAATTTTCAGCCTTTTTAAAATCTCCATGTAGATGGAAATCTAGCTTTTTAAAATCTTTAAAAAATGTATCCATATATTTTGTCCTAGGTGAGGAATGTCATAACTTAGAGATCATATTTTAATTAAAACACTTGTGTTGTTTGTTTAAACCTTGAGTAGGTTATATAGAGATTTCATTTTTTCATGTAGACATTCACAACTAAGTTTTTTTTTTTTAAATGTGGGCTCATGTGTATACAAATAAATTTATAACTTGTCTTCTAAATATAAGATTTACAGAAAATTTTACTTCACAACATTCATGTGAAAATTATAATTAAAAGATTAATGTCATATTGAACATTAAAGGAAAACTTAGCTACATGATTAAATAGAATTCATTATAGATATGCAAAGAAGCGTCTTTATTAGGAAATATATTAACATAGCTTATTATTAATTGGTAAGTGGAGGAAAAGAGTATTATAGCACATGCCCATAAGGCATTTGATAAAGGTTAGTTTTTGTTCCTAATTAAGTGTGTTTAATAAAAAAGGTAAATTTTTAATTAAAAGTGTCAAAACAAATGTCAACAGCATGCTCTATAATCTTATGTTTAGCTTTTCCAAACATTTAACTTTCTACATGTTATTTTTGTTGTTATAACTCAGTTATCTTAAATTACAGACATTATGTCACTTCTCAAAATACTCCCATAAGCCTTCCAAGAATAAGGATTTTTGAAATATAACTGCAAACTGGGTACAGTGATCCCAGCACTGAAGCAGGAGGATCACAAGTTTGATGTTAGCGTCTACAACTTAGTGAGGCCCTAAGCTGCTTAGGGAGATCCTATTTGAAAATAAAAAGTAAAAAGGGCTGAGGATGTGACTCAGTGGTAAAGCATGCCTGGGTTAAATCTCTACTTACAAGGGGGTGGGAAATACACACACACACACACACACACACACACAGGCACACACACATTATTGTCATACCTAATATTGCCAGCAATTCTCTATTGTCATCTAATACTTAGTGTTTACATTTTCCTGGTTTGAACCAGCATCTTTTAATCCAGTAATGTGATTATTATCTCTCTTTAATCCAGAATGTTCTGCATGTCTTTCTTCTTCCTTTTTCTCTTCTTAATCATTATTTTCCTCCTCTCTATCCTCCTCCTGTTTCTCCTTCTCTTCTTTCTCTTTATTGCTGTGGGGGCTTGTCTTGTGTGTTGTAGCATCCTCCCTGGCCTCTATGATAGCACCTCCAACCCCGAGTTCTGATTACCAAAAATCTCTTCATACATTGCCATATGTCTCCTTGAGGTAAAAGTTGCCCCAGGCTAATAAACACTGAATTAAAGGTGGCATCTCATTTAAAAAACAACAGAAAAAACCCCAAACTTTTTTTTTTAATCGTTTTTATCTTGTTTTATCCTGAAATCAATTTTGTTTCCTTGGTTTTTGTGTTGTTCTTTTCTCTATTGTCTTACATATTTTTCTCTGTGTTGTTTAGTAAGTGGTACTGTGAAGAATAACTTTATTAAATATCATTTGCATATCGTAAAATTCAACTATACAATTCAATGCATTGATGTATACAATTCAGTGGTATATTCAGAGTTGTGTATTTATCATCACATATTGTATAATGAATTAGCCATCACTCTTCATTTATCCCTCCTCCATACCCAGATCATCACAAATCTGTACCTATGGATTTGCCTATCTGATATATTTTATGAATGGAATTGTACAGTATGTGATCCTTTGTGACTGGTTTCTTTCATTTAGCATGTTTTTAAGGTTCATTCATATTGTGTCATGTGTCAGTATCAGATTTCTTTTTTATTTGTGCATAGTACTTCATTTTATGGATATATTGCATTTTGCTTATCCTCTTATCAGTTGCTGGGCATTTAGTTTATTTCCACTTTTTTTTTTCAAAGATGGACACAATACCTTTATTTGTTTATTTTTTACATGATGTTGAGGATTAAACCAAGTGTGTCATGTGTGCTAGGCAAGTGCTCTACCACTGAGCCACAACCACAGGTCTTCCACTTTTTTATTACTATGAATAATACTGCTGGTGAACATTTGTACAAGTTCTTCTAAGTTTAGATATGTGGTTTCATATCTTTTGGGTATACACATAGGAATGGGATTGCTGGGTCATATAGTAAATCTCTGGCTTTTTTAAAAAAATTTTGTTTTAGTTGTTGATGAACCTTTATTTTATTCATTTGTTTATATTCAGTGCTGAGATTTGAACCCAGGACTTCACACATGCAAGGCAAGTGCCTTACCACTGAGCCATAACCCCAGCCCCAAATCTCTGGCTTTTTGAGGAACTGTGAACTTTTAAAAAAATGTCTTCACTGTTTTATGTTCCTACAATGATATAGGAGCATTCTGTTTTCTTTCTTTCTTTCTTTTTTAAAATATTTTTTAGTTGTAGGCAAACACAATACTTTATTTTTATTTATTTATTATTTTTATGTGGTGCTGAGGATTGAACCCAGTGCCTCACCCATGCTAGGTGAGCGCTCTACCACTGAGCCACAACCCCGGCCCTCTTTCTTTTTTTAATAGTTATTATTTACTAATTATTTTTGACCTTAATACTTTGAATATGTTTTTCTTATAGCTGCATTAATTTATTTAACAAGTCTCTCTTTTTTTTCCTAATTCTTTTTTTATTTTAATTAGGTTTACATGACAGCAGAATGCATTGTGATTCATTATGTAGAAATGGAGCACAACTTACCACTTCTCTGGTTGTACACAATATAGAGTTACCCCATATGTGCAGTCATACATGAACCTAGGGCATTGTTGTCCATCACATTCTACCATCTTTTCTGCCCCATGTCCCTTCTTCTCCCTTCCTTCCCTTTTGATCAGTTTCTCCATTCTTCCCATGCCCCCTCCCATATTATGGATCAGCATCTACTTATCAGAGAGAACATTCATGCTTTGTTTTTTTGGGATTGGCTTGCTTTGCTTAGCATCATGTTCTCCAGCTCCATCCATTTACCTGCAAATGCCATAATTTTATTCCTCTTTAATGCTGAGTAATATTCCATTGTGTATATATACCAGTTTTTTTATCCATTCATCTATTGAAGGGCATCTTGGTCGCTTCCACAGTTTAGCTAATATGAATTGTGCTGCTATAAACATTGAAGTGGCTGCGTCACTGTAGTATGCTGTTTTTAAGTCTTCTGGGTATAGACCCAGGAGTGAGATAGCTGGGTCAAATGGTGGTTACATTCCAAGTTTTCTAAGGAATCTCTATACTGCTTTCCAGATTGGTTGCACCAGTTTGCAGTTCCACCCACAATGTATGAGCGTGCCTTTTTCCCCACAACCTCGTCAACACTTATTGTTGTTTGTATTCTTGATAACTGCCATTCTGACTGGCGTGAGATGAAACCTTACTGTAGTTTTGATTTGCATTTCTCTAATGGCTAGAGATGTTGAACATTTTTTCATGTACTTGTTGATCAATTGTATGTCTTCTGAAAAGTGTCTGTTGGGCTCCATAGCCCATTTATTGATTGGGTTGTTTGTTTTTTTGTTAAGTTTTTTGAGTTCTTTATATATCCTGGAGATCAGTGCTGTCTGATGTGTGTATGGCAAACATTTGCTCCCAGAATGTAGGCTCTCTCTTCACCTCATTGATTGTTTCTTTTGCTGAGAAGTAGCTTTTTAGTTTGAATTTATCCCATTTATTGTTTTTTGCTTTTATTTCTTGTGCTTTAGGAGTCTTGTTAAGGAAGTCGGGCCTAATCTAACATGATGGAGATTCGGGTCTGCATTTTCCTCAGTTAGGTGCAGGGACTCTGGTCTAATTCCCAGGTCCTTGATCCACTTTGAGTTGAGTTTTGTGCATGGTGAGAGATAGGGGTTTAGTTTCATTTTGCTGCATATGAATTTCCAGTTTTCCCAGCACCATTTGTTGAAGAGACTATATTCTCTCCAATGTATGTTTTCAGCACCTTTGTCTAGTATGAGATAAATGTATTTATGTGGGTTTGTCTCTGTCTTCTATTCTATACCATTGATCTACATGTCTCTTTTGGTGCTGATACCATGCTGTGTTTGTTATTATAGCTTTGCAGTATAGTTTAAGGTCTGGTATTGTGATGCCTCCTGCTTCATTCTTCTTGTTAAGGATTGTTTTGGCTATTCTGGGTCTGTTATTTTTCCAAATGAATTTCATGATTGCTTTTTCTATTTCTATAAAGAATGATGTTAGGATTTTAATTGGAATCGCATTAAATCTGTATAGCGCTTTGGGCAGTATGGCCATTTTGATGATATTGATTCTGCCTATCCAAGAGCGTAGGAGATCTTTTCATCTTCTAAGGTCTTCTTCAATTTGTTTCTTTAGTGTTCTGTAGTTTTCATTGTAAAGATCTTTTACCTCTTTTGTTAGATTGATTCCTAGGTGGTTTTTTTTTTTTTTGAGGCTACTGTGAATGGGGTAGTTTTTCTAATTTCTCTATCTGAGGACTCATCACTGATGTATACAAATGTATTTGATTTGTGGGTATTGATTTTATATCCTGCTACTTTGCTGAATTGATTTATTAATTCTAGAAGTTTTCTGATGGAATCTTTTGAATCTTCTAAAGAATCATGTCGTTGGCAAATAATGATAATTCAACTTGTTCTTTTCCTGTTCTTATCCCTTTAATTTCTTCTAACTGCTCTGTTTAGAGTTTCAAGGACTCTGTTAATAGAAGTGGTGAAAGAGAACATTGCTGTCTTTTTCCTGTTTTTAGGGGGAATGCTTCCAGTTTTTCCCCATTTAGGATGATGTTGGCTTTCAGTTTTGAACAGATAGCTTTTACAATGTTGAGGTATGTTTCTACTATCTCTAGTTTTTCTAGTGTTTTGAACATAAAGAGGTACTGTATTTTGTTAAATGCTTTCTCAGCATCTATAGAGATAATCATGATTCTTGTCTTTAAGTCTATGGATGTGATGAATTATCTTTATTGATTATGGTATGTTAAACCAACCTTGCATCCCTGGAATGAACCCCATTTGATCGTGGTACACTATCTTTTTAATATGTTTTTGTATACGATTTGCCAGAATTTTATTGAGAATTTTTGCATCAATGTTCATCAGGGATACTGGTTTTGGAATCAGGGTGATACTAGCCTCATATAATGAGTTTGGAAGGGTTCCCTCTTTTTCTATTTCATGGAATAATTTGAGGAGTATTGGTATTAATTCTTCTTTGAAGGTCTTTTAGAACTTGGCTGAGAATCCGTCTGGTCCTGGGTTCTTCTTAGTTGGTAAGCTTTTGATGTTGTCTTCTATTCCCTTGCTTGAAATTGATCAAGATAACCAGGTTTTTGTTTTGCCAATTTCTTGAATTGTTTCCTTTGTTTCAATTTCATTGATTTCAGCCCTGATTTTAATTATTTCTTGTCTTCTACTACTTTTGGTGTTGATTTGTTCTTTTTCTAGAGCTTTGAGATGTAATGTCAGATCGTTTATTGTTAACCTTTTCTTCTTTTAATAAATGAGCTCAATGTAATGAACTTTCCTCTTACAGCCTTCATAGTGTCCCAGAGATTTTGGTATGCTGTATTAGACTTCTCATTTACCTCTAAGAATTTTTTTTATCTCTTCCTTGATGTCTTCTGTTATCCATGCATCATTCAGTAGCATATTATTTAGTCTCTGGGTGATGGAGTAGATTCTATTTTTATTTTATCATTGATTTCTAATTTCATTCCATTATGGTTTCATAGAATGCAGGGTAGTATCTCTATTTTTTTGTATTTGCTAAGAGGTGCTTTGTGGCATAGCATATAATCTGTTTCAGAGAAGGATCTGTGTGCTGCTGTGAAAAAAGTGTATTCACTGTTGGATGAAACATTCTGAATATGTCTGTTAATTCTAAATTATTGATTGTATTATTGAGTTCTATGGTTTCTTTGTTTAGTTTTTGTTTGGAAGATCTGTCCAGTGGTGAGAGAGGTGTGTTAAAGTCACCCAGTATTGTTGTGTTGTGGTCTGTTTGATTCTCGAAATTGAGAAGGATTTGTTTAATATACGTGGATGCTCCATTCTTTGGGGGCATAGATGTTTCTGCTTGTTATGTCTTCTTTTATTTATTTATTTATATATTTATATATATTTATATATTTTTTAATTTTTTTTTTTTTAGTTGTAGATGGACACATCTTTATTTATTTTTATGTGGTGCTGAGGATTGAACCCAGTGACTCACACATGTGAGGCAAGTGCTCTACCACTGAGCTACAATCTCAGCCCCTGTTTAGTCTTCTTAATATATGGTTCCCTTAAGCTGTATGAAATGTCCTTCCTTATCTCCTCTGACTATCTTTGGTTTGAAGTCTACTTTATCTGATATGAGAATGGAAACCCCTGGTTGTTTACACTGTCTATTTGAGGTATGTTTTTTCCCATCCTTTCACTTTCAGTCTGTGTATGTCTTTTTCTATGAGATGAGTCTCTTGAAGACAGCATATTGTTGGTTCTTTTTTTAAATCCAACCTGCCAGTCTGTGTCATTTGATTGATGAGTTTAGGCCATTAACATTCAGGTATATTGAGATATAGTTTGTATTGAGATATAGTTTGTAACATTATTGAGATATAGTTTGTATTCCCATTCATTTTGGTTTATTTTTGGTTTTTCACTTGACTTGGTTTCTCTTTTGATTGGCTTTTCCTTTAGTGTAGTCCCTCCCTTTGCTGATTTTCATTGTTTTTCATTTCTTCCTCGTGAAATATTTTGCTGAGAATGTTCTCTGGTGCAGGCTTTCTTATTGTAAATTCTTTTAACTTGTTTATCATGGAAGGTTTTTATTTTTTCATCAAATCTGAAGCTTAATTTTGCTGGACATAAGATTCTTGGTTGACACCTGTTTTCTTTTAGAGCTTGGTATATGTTGTTCCAGGATCTCCTAGCTTTGTGGGTCTGGGTTGAGAAATCTGCTGAAATCCAAATTGGTTTCCCCCTGTATGTAATCTGTACCTTCTCTCTTTCAGCTTTTAAAATTCTATGCTTATTTTGTGTAGTAGGCATTTTCATTATAATGTGCCTTAGTGTAGATCTGTTGTAGTTTTGTACATTTGGTGTCTTGTAAGCCTTTTGTATTTGAGTTACCAGTTCATTTTTCATGTTTGGGAAATTTTCTGATATTATTACATTGAAGAAATTGTGCATTCCTTTGGTTTGTATCTCTGTGCCTTCCTCTATCCCGATAATTCTTAGGTTTGGTCTTTTGATGTTATCCCATAATTCTTGGATATTTTGTTCATGGTTTCTTATCATTTTCATTGTGTGGTCAACTTTATTTTCAAGATTATATTTAGTCTTCATTGTCTGAGGTTCTGTCTTCCAAGATAACTTAGTCTGTTGGTGATGCTTTCTGTTGAATTTTTTATTTGGGGTTTGTTTCCTCCATTTCAAGGATTTCCACTTGGTTTTTTTTCAGAGTCTCTGTCTCTTTCTTGAAGTAATCTTTTGCTCCCTGTATTTGCTCTATTATCTTTTTGTTGGAGTGATCAATTGTTGCCTGTATTTGCTCTCTAATCTCTTTGTTGGATTGATCAATTGTTGCCTGCAATTGCTCTCTCATAATATTATGTGCTTCGCAGATCATTTTAATTATGTATGTTCTGAACTCCTTCTCTTACATTTCACCTATTGTGCTGTCAGTGGATTCTATTATTGTAGCATCTTGGTTTGTTTGAGGCATTTTCTTCCCTTGTTTTTTTATACTGTTCATGTGTCTTCCCCTCTAGCAGTGTTGATCTGAAGTGTTACAGTTTCTACCCTATAATCTTGTAGTGTCCCTGCAGATTACTGTTACCTTATCTCTGGTGTAACTGGGCCTACAGGTACCTCAGGGATGGTCTTCCCAGTCCTGGCTATTGTCTATACATGGAAGTAGGGTCAGGGCTGGGGCTGGGGGCCAGGGGCCGGGGGCCGGGGGCCGGAGCCGGGGCCGGGGCCGGAGCCGGGGCCAGAGCCGGAGCCGGGGCCGGAGCCGGGGCCGGAGCTGGAGCCGGAGCCGGAGCCGGACTGTTCTGCTGCCTCCGCACATTGGGCCAGGGTCGGTCTGCCGAGCATTCCGTTTTCTCCACATCCTGCAGAATACTTGTTACTGTCTTATAGTTGTTTGCATTTGCATCTCCCTAATGTCTAATGTTGAACACATTTTCATGTATTTATTAACCATTTGCATATCTTCTTTCGAGAAATGTCTATTTAAAAATGAGTTCAGTTTTAAGAGTTCTTTGTGTATTCCAAATATAATTCTCTTATCAGATATATAATTTGCAAATGTTTTCTCCCATTCTGAGGGTCAAGTTTTGATTTCCTTGATGGTAACATTTGCAGCACAAAATCTGCTAATTTTGATATAGTTTAGTTTATCTGCTTTTGTGTCTTGTGCTTTTGATGTCAGAAGGTAATTATTTAAATTCTGTCCTGCATTTTCAATAAAGGTTAGCTTCAGGTAATGGTATCAAATGCCCCTTATGAAAGATAAAATATATAGAAGGAAGACTGAAATTAAGCCATTATTGTTTTCTTTAACTTGAATTGTGAATAATTTTTTTCATGCATATTATTAGCAAATCAGATGGTGCATATATTTGTGGAAGACTGTACTGAGGCTTTGAGGGTAACAGGCATGGGTTGACATTGTAGTGGTGCTGGATAATTAACAACCACTATGTTCTGTAAGTAAACTAAAACTGCATGTAACAATGCAGTTTTCATTGCCCTGCTGTGAGTGTTTGTTCTTAATGGCCTAGAGGAGGAGTCCTCAAAAGCAGAGACCTTGTTTTTGTAAACATGCTATTTCTGCTTGTGAAATCTGCTCTTTCCTGCATGATCTCATGTGTTATTGGGGTACTTGCTCATTGTCTTTTTTTTTACAGCACATTCTGACTGTCTTGGAGCTTAGCCTTGGAGATCCTTACTGGACTGGCATTCTCTTTCACCATCACTCCTGGTCCAGGAATCACAGCTCAGATCGTAGTATTCTGTGTGGTCCTGTTGCCTTTTTTCGAGAAGCCACTTGGCATTAGTGTTTACCTTCATAACCTCTACCTTTTTAGTGTCATGCCTCTCACTGAAGCTTGTAAAAGTTCCAACAATATGTGACATATTTTTCTTTAAAATTTTTCCGTATGCAAATCTGATTTAAAGATCCTGTGCATAATAAGTTATTTCCTGGTTATTTCACAGTTTAACCAACTATTCTGTCTTGCTTTTTCAAAATAGGATATTGATTAAACTTTTTTTTTCATTTGGTAGAGTACAAGCAATTTTGTGATCATTAGTAGAAATAAATTTAAGGATTCATGTCTTCACCTAAGTATTTTAAATGACTATTAATTGAATATCCATAGATGATTTGTGAATGTCATATGTTCTTTGTAGGAAAAGTGGTATCTGCTATCTAAAAGTAGCAGTATAAAAATAACTGCAGTTTATTTTCCTTTCTGATCATTAACTGGCATCCTAATACATATGTTCTACTTGCCTTTGAATAGTTATTTTTATATTGTTACTTGTAGTACATATTTTTTGTTTTAAAAAATCACATGCTTCTTGAAAAGTAAACCAGCGTAGAAATCTATTAAGTAATAAGTGAAAGTTTTATTTACTTTTTCCATTTTAAAACAATTAGTGTCTACTTCCATATTTTTCTCTATAGACACATGAGACTTTTCCTCAGATTTTGAAAAAATACTCTTGAAGTAATGTGAATTATCTTCCTCTTCCTTGATAATTTGTATTAGTGCTTAATTTTTCCAATAGTTTTTGTTTATTGTTACACTTTGTAGTTTTCTCCCATTCTCTGCTCTGTAGATAGTAGATACTTGCTCAGTGAATTAATCTGATTCAGAATCCAAGGGCAAGTGGAACATATATGTTAGGATTCTGGTTAATGATCAGAAAGGCAAATAAACTGGTGAAGATGTGTCACTGGGGGTGGAGGAGAATCTTGATTTCTAAAACATTGATTTAGATGATTGTTCAGATCTATTTTCATTTTACTTACACATATTTGCTGGGAGCCACTATATGTACCAGATGTTCTCCTCGGCATCAGACAAACAGTGAATAAAGTATACACAGTTTATATGCTTATGAGACTTGTTTCATGTGGTAAGTATGGGAAAATAGGCAATTCCAACATGAGATAAATGTGAATACTGGCAAGAGTCTTTAGAATGGTGAACCACAGAGTTCAATCTAGAAATGAAAGTAAAGAAGTACGGAAGTAGGCTAAGTAAGAAAAAAGTACTAAAATAAAGTGTCTGCAACTCTGAATGTTAGTGAAAAAATAGATGCAGTTACCTTAACTAATTTAGAACTAGAAGATTGAGGTCAGAGAATAAGAGTTAATTTTTACATATCCCACTCAGAGAAGACAAAGTTGATGATGGGGTCTAGGGTATGGGTTTGTAGCATCTAAGGGGGAATTGCAGTAAAATGTTGGTTGAGGTGAAATGCTTATGGTATCAAAAGTAATGTTAGATGGATTATCCATGTGTATGTTGAGGTAACTCAAGGTTATGCAGTATGTAGGATAAGAAGAATGTTGTGTTGACATGTATCAGAGTTTTCTGATGAATGATTAATAGTGTTCTGGGGATCAATGGTTCTCACAAGACTGCATATTGGAATCACCAGGAAACTGTTAACTACCAATATCCTTATCTCAACTTTGTTGCACATTGGAAATCCTGATGCATGGCTTCCATCCGTAAGTAATCTGATTTAACATGTACGTAGTGTAATCTGGGTAGTAGGGTTTTAAAACGCCTTTCTGCCCCACTCCTCCTCAAGTAATTCTAACACATATTTATAATATGTATATGTGCATATATATATATACACGTGTGTTTGTGTGTGTGTGTGTGTATATATATGAATTTTATAGGAACATGACTTGCATCCTGAAGTTGAGGTTAATGGTAATGAATGAACAAGCACCCTTTGTTTTGAAAGGTTGCAAAGAAGCAGCTTTAACTTGAAGCAAGATAGTGAAGTTGTTGGGGATATGGGAGTATTCGTTTTTACTGTGGAATGGGGTGAGCCTAGAGGGAAGCATTAGGAGGAGAGAAGAGAGTGGTGGGAAGTTGGATAAAGTAGTAAAAAGCAAGAACAGTACAGCCTTTAGAGTTTAGGAGAGGATTGATAACTGAATTTAGTTTTGGGTGGTGGCCAAGGATATCACTGCTTAGTAGATTCAGAATTAGCCTGGAGAATGTATTCATCAGTCCTGTAACAAATGATAATTGGATTGGGTGCATGGCTCTTGACAGTCAGTTGGGACCTTGATGAATTTAATCTTATAGGAGTCTTAGCTTTGTAGCCTCTGGATTGTTGGTGCAAGATACAGAGAGAAGCCCATGGTTATAAGTTATTGTTCCCAAGGTCCTTGGTTAGTGGCTAGAAGCTGTTCTAACACTGGCTAGTGTGAGGCTCTAGAAGTCTCAAGGTTTGGTCATTCTGCTTAGTGTAGCTCATTTCGCTCATGGGTATTGCTTGGGAGAGTATGCTCTGCTGTATCTGACAAGGGCAAAGCCTTTAGTATTTCTTAACTTTTATACTAGATGCTTTTTAGGACCAATTTTAAGTTTCCCAGTCCCAGATTTGTGATCAACTATTGATAGCTTTTACTTTTTTCAGTGTATAAGAAATGGTATAGTCTTAGAAACAGAAAGAAGGAAGACCTTATTTATTATTTAGGCACTCTCCTCACTTTTGCATTAGAATTTTATGCATAGAGAATTGAAGTTAGTTTCACAAAGAAACCACTTGACTTAGATATAAACTGTATAAATTGTCTGTGGGACTGGAGATCTATGATTGTTACACTGATTTATATTTGGTGAAACAAAAAATAATTTAACTGCAACTCATTGTATTGATTTGTCATATAACTTGATCTTTTGGCACTGTTAAACTTGGAAATATTAGAACATCAGGCATCACTATTAGCAGATTGCTTCAAATTTATTTTCTTTTAAATTAAAGCTTTTAGAAGTAAAGTGCTTGTAGGTTTTATGAACTACCCTTGTTATGCATGAGAACTATGACATTGCTTTTGAATGAAGAGTTCACTCAAAACATTTTCAAAAAATTTCCATTTTATTTTTGGTCAGAGTAAGGTAAGTAGTAAAATAGTGAATTTGGTAACAGTTTGTTGTAGAAATAAGAAAATAGTATGCTAAGTGAAAACAAGACTTTCACATAATTATAGTATATCATAGTAACCAGTAATTAAAACCCATGCACTTTCACTAAGCAAATTATATATCATGATTAAAGCTTTTACACTTTTTAAATTACATGATTTGCATATAGTGACTTATTTCACATGTTGGAAATATGAAACTCAGAATAACTTTTTGAGGTGCAATTCCAGGTAGACAAAACCTGTGATGGATTATAGGGATTTGAGTTACTTTAAAAGTATACTGTTAATAGCTAGGTTGTAACATAACATTTTTATATGTGCCTTTTGTGTTCATAGTTGGGGATGTGCTTAGCAGTATGAAAACTGAGGAGCAATTATGCTAAATGGTACATGTTTTACTTTGCTTTTTTGGCTAGCTTTCACCTAAACATCTGATGTTTAGGTGGATATGACTATTACTAATTTTTCTAAAACTCAGTGGTGCTTGTTAAAGAACTCTGCCCGGGAGGCGGTTCCAAGATGGCGGCGTAGACAGTCCACTCTGCGCTAGGCTCTTAGGGACCAAGGCTGGAAGTGGTGGAGGCGCCGTTTTCCAGCCAGCTTCCAGGCATCATTCTTCAGCTCAACATCCCACGCAGGAATTTC
>CM053407.1:68633576-68691337 GCA_028644305.1 Xerus rutilus | reverse complement strand
ACTGATTTTTTGTTTATCTTTTTTTAAATATTTTTTTTAGTTGTTGATGTATCTTTATTTATTTATATGGGGTGCAGAGAATTGAACCCAGTGCCTCACGCATGCTAGGCAAGCGCTCTACCACTGAGCCACAACCCCAGCCCTCATTTATCTTTAATTGTAATTAGATTGTCTGATTTTTGTCTTTGGCTATAGTTTGACTCCTAGAGGACTATAATCTTACAACATTAGTTTTACTCTTTGTAGAATTAACCTTTATTGCATTATATATTGCATATAAATATTGCATGTAAATGTTAATATTTATTATGTTCATTTTGACTTAAAAGTCATTAATGAGAAGGAGTTGTGATAAACTTTCTTATGATTTTCTTATAAGACCATTACTGAGAACATTAACTAGTACAACATGCTTTGTCTTTCAGATAAATTCCTATATGATACAATTCTTAAAAAATTCAGCACTACAGATACAGAGCACCAGTTAAGGGATCTTGGGTATCATCTGTTCTCAACCTATTTTACAGATGAAAAAAATAGAGGCCTGGAAAGGTTAGCTTTAAATAGCTAGCCTAGACCCTGGCTCTAAAAACTGTGTTCTAACAATTGACACAGTATTTTTTAAAAAAACTTTTAAAAAATTGAAATAACATTGACAACATAATGAGTACATTTACAAAGTTGTAATTGTACATTGGCATTGAGTACATTTACAAAGTTGTGCAACCACCACCTCTATTTATAAAACATTCTCATTACCCTTTGGAAAGATATGTTAAGCAGTTTCTTCCTATTTTCCTATGCCCTCACCCAATAGCAACCACCAATCTGAATTCTGTCTCCATGGATTTACTTATTTTGATATTTCATATACAGAAGCCTCACTTACCTGTGGTAACTATGTTCTAAGATCCCTATTGGATGCCTGAAACTTCGCATAGCACTGAACCCTATTTATATACTATGTTTTTTTTCCTGTACATATATATTATAAAGTTTATATTAGAAACAGTAAGATTAATAATAGCTAATAATAAAATAGAAAAATTACACTGTAATGAAAGTTATATGAATGTGATCTTTCAAAATATCTTCTTGTACTATACTTACCCTTCTTGTGATAATGTGAGATGATACAGTGCCTACTTGATGAGAAATTGAGATGAGTGATATAGGCATTGTGACATTGCATTAGGTTACTAACTAAGGCTCAGTTGAACACTAGCACCAGAATACTAAGACACTCAGTCTGATAACCAAGATTGCTACTAAATGACTAATGAGTGGGTTGTGTGTACAGTGTGAATACACTGCACAAGGAATGTGTTTGTATCCTGAGTAGGATGGAATGAGATTTCATCACACTATTGGGGATGATGCCTAACTTAAACTTTATGAACTATTTCTTTCTGGCATTTCTTACTAATATTTGCAGTCTTAGTTGGATGTGATGGCACAAGCTTTTAATCCCAGCAGCTGGGAAGGCTGAGGCAGGAGGATCGTGAGTTTAAAGCCAGCCATAGCAACTTGAGGCCCTAAGCAACTCGGTGAGACCCTATCTCTAAATAAAATACAGAAAAGGACTGGGGATGTGGCTTCCTGGTTAAGTGCCTCTGGGTTCAATCTCGGTAACCTCCCCTCCCGCAAATAAAATTCAGTCTGAGGTTGACCTCAGAAAGCTGAAACCATAGAAAGAAAATTACAGATAAGGGAGGACTGTAAATGTAATCATCATCTGTGGCCTCTTGTATCTGGCTTCTTTCACTTAGCATACTATTTTTGAGGTTTATTCGTGTTTTAGCATCTGTTAGTACTTCATTTTGTGTATGGCTAAATAGTAGCCCATTGTATGTACATACAAAAGTTTATCTGTTCATTCATGGACATTTGGACTTTTCTACCATATTGCTATTCTAAATAGCGCTGCTATGAACATGTATATACATGTATTTGATTGCATATCTTTTTTCAGTCCTTTCTGGACATATACCTAAGAATGGATTTGCTGGGCCATATGGTAATTTTGTTTAATGTTTTGAGGAACCATCAAACTCTTCAGCTGATGGTATATGTTATACCATCATTACAACCCTGGAATGGAACCAATGTGGTCATGATATACAGTCTTAATAATATGGAATCAATAAATGGGATGGTATCAAGCTAAAAAGCTTCTTCACAGCAAAGGAAACAATCAAGAATGTGGAGAGAGAGCCTAAAGAATGGGAGAAAATCTTTGCTATCTGCATCTCAGAGCATTAATCTCCAGGCCATGTAAAGAATTCAGAACACCTAAAAAACAAACAACCTAAATAAACCAATCAATACATGGACAAAGGACCTGAACAGGCACTTAACGAAGAAGAAATACAAGTGGTCAACATATACATGAAAAAATGTTCAACATCTCTAGCAATTAAGGAAATGCAAATTAAAGCTACACTGAGACTCCATCTCACTCCAGTCAGAATGTTAATTATCAAGAACACAGTAACAATAAATGTTGGCAAGGATGTGGGGAAAAGGGTACACTCATTCATTACTGGTGGGACTGCAAATTGGTGTAACCATTCTGGAAAGCAGTATGGAGATTCCTCAGAAAACTTGGAAAGGAAACATCATTTGAGCCAGTTATTTCACTCCTCAGTTTATACTCAAAGGACTTAAAAATCAGCATATTACAGTGAAATGGTCACATCAATGTTTATAGCAGCTCAATTCACAATAGCTAAGCCATGGAAACAATCTAAGTGCCCCTTCAACAGATGAATGGATAAAGAAATGGCTATGTGTACATATAAACAATGTAATATTACTCAGCCGTGAAAAGAATGACTTGTGACTTTTGCTGGAAAATGGATGGATCTGGAGACTATCATGCTAAATGAAATAACCCAGTTCCATAAACCAGGTTCTCTCTGATGTGTGGATGCTAACACACAAACAAGTGGTGGGTGGGGTATAAAGTTCAGTGGATTAGATGAAGGAGAATGAAGGGAAGGGAGAGGAAATGGGAATAGGAAAGACAATTGAATAAATTGGACATAACTTTCCTATGTTCATATATGAATACACCATCATTGAAACTCCACATTATGTACTACCACAAGAATGAGATTCTAATTAGAATAAGTTATATTCCATGTGTGTATAATATGTCAAAATACCTGTAGACATGTATCCAAAAAGAACAAATAAAAAATATTCACTTATGAAAATCTTAATGTTTTTGAATATGATTTACTAATATTAAGGATTTTTACATCTGTGTTCATCAGGGATGTCTGTAGTTTTCTTTCCTTGACGTATCCTTATCCTGTTTTTGTATGAGTGTGATACTGACTTCATAGAATGAATTTGAATATGTTCCACTCCTTTATTTCATGGAATAATTTGAGGAGCATTGATTTAGTTCTTCTTTATAGGTCTGATAGAATTCATCTAAGAATTTGGTCTTTGGCTTTTCTGTATTACAAGACTTTTTATTACTTGCTTCTATCTCATTACTCCTTATTGTTCTGTTTAGGCTTTTTCTATCCTCTTGGTTCAATTTTGGCAAGTATATGTGACTAGAAATATATCAGTTCATTCTAGGCTTTCCAATTGATTGGAATATAAGTTTACAAAATGGTCCCTAAAGATCCTCTGGATCTTTGTGTCTGATGATTTCCTCTTTTTTCGTATCTAATTAATTTCTCTCTTTTGGTTAGCATGGCTAAGATTTTTATCAATCTTATTTTTCTTTTCAAAGAACCAAGTCTTTGTTTTATTGATCCTTTGTGTTGCTTTTTTATTCTCAGTTGCATTGATTTCAGCTCTTATCTTAATTATTTCTTCCTTCTACTGGTTTTGGAATTCGTGTGTTCTTGTTTTTCAAGATCCTTGAGATGAATCATAAATTTGGTCTTCTTTTTTTAGGGTTGATTTCTAATTTTGTTGCA
This sequence comes from Xerus rutilus, assembly GCA_028644305.1. Classification (NCBI taxonomy): domain Eukaryota; kingdom Metazoa; phylum Chordata; class Mammalia; order Rodentia; family Sciuridae; genus Xerus; species Xerus rutilus. The sequence goes on along the minus strand of CM053407.1, from coordinate 68,687,396 downwards.
TTTTGATAAAATTGGATGCAAAGAATTGTCTTTTTTTAAAATTTGCTAAGGCTTGCTTTGGGCGCTAACATTTGGTCAATTTGGAGAAGGTTCCATGAACGTCTGAGAAGAATGTGAATTTGGCTCTTGTTGGATGGAGTATTCTATAGATGTTAGTTAAGTCCATTTGTTTTACACTATTTTTTAGGTTGAAAGAATCTTAGTTTGTCTGGATGGCCTGTTGATGAGAGGTCATCAAATCACCCAGTATTATAGTACTGGGCCTATCTGAGTCTTTAAGTCAAGTAGTGTCTGTGTAATTAGGTATACTGATGTTTGGGACATAAATATTTACCACCATTATATCTTCTTTCTGGTTGTTCATTTTACTAGTTTGAAGTGACCTCTTAAGTCTCTTCTGATTAATTTTGGCTTGAAGTCTGATTTGTTGGATATGAGAGTAGTTGTGCATGTTTGTTTTTGGCTCTGTTCTCATGATATATCAGTTTCCATCCTTTCACTTTCATCCTATTACTATCTTTGCCTGTAAGGAAAGTCTCTTACAAAAAACATATAGTTAGGTCTTATTTTTGTTTACTACATTCTTCCAGCCTGTGTCTTTTAATTGGAGAACTGAGACCATGTACATCCAGTGTTGCTGTAGAAAGATGTTTTATTAATTCCTGCCATTTTGATTAATTTCTTATGTTTTATTTGTCCTGTTTCTCATTTGCTTAGCTATTCTTCAAATGAGATTTGTCCATTTGCTAGCCTTGGAGTTTGTTTTTAATTTCATTGGTGCATTGACAGTTTCTTTTTAAGTATTTCTGTAGTTCCAGCTTAGTATTCATGAATTGTTTCAGTCTTAGTATTCATAAATTGTTTCAGTTTCTGTTTATCTTGGGAAGGGTTTTTATTTATCTGTCAACTTTGAAGAATAGCTTTGCTAGATATGGCAACTATGGTTGACGGTTATTTTCTTTCAGGGCTTGAAACATATCATTTCTAGTCCTTGTGACTTTTAGAGTTTGTGCTGAGCAATCAGAAGCAATTTTGATTACCTTGCCTCTAAACATGTCTTTATGTTTTTCTCCTGAGGATTTAAAAATTCTATCTTAATTCTGAATGTTAGGCTTTTTAATTATGATGTGCTGTGGAGAAGTTCTTTTTTGATCTTATCTATTTGGGTTTCTGAATGCATCTTGTATCTGGATGTCCATTTCATTCTCAAGGTTTGGAATTTCCTCCCCTCATCCCCCCAGAGGCTCTCCATGCCATTATTCTGGTGCTCACAACCCTCTTCAATTGCAATGATTCTTAAAGTTCTATCTTTTTATATTCTACGTGAGTTCTTGTATATTCTTTTCGTGGTTACTTACTTCCTTTAATACTATCTGAATGTTTAAGACTGACCACTATGCCTTTCAGCTCTGAGCTTCTATCTTCATCATGGTCTACCCTATTAGTGGGACTTTCAGCTGAGCATTTTATTTGATTTATTGTGTCTTTCATTTGCAAGATTATTTTTGGTTCTTTTTTTGGCGGGTGAGGGGAGGGGCCAGGATTGAACTCAGGGGTACTCGACCACTGAACCACATCCCCAGCCCTATTTTGTATTTTATTTAGAGACAGGGTCTCACTGAGTTGCTTAGCATCTTGCTTTTGCTGAGGCTGGCTTTGAACTTGAGATCCTCCTTCCTCATCCTCCCGAGCCATTGGGATTATAGGTGTGTGCCACCATGTCTGGCTTATTTTTGGTTCTTTATCAATATTTCTGTCTCCTTTCTGAGTTTGTCATCTATATCCTGTACTGTTGTCCTTAATTCTTTCAGTTGGTTTTTTCCCCCATGGAATTCATTGATCATTCTTATAATCATTTTTTAAAAATTTATTAACTAGTGCTTCATCTACTTCAGTGTTTTTTGAGCTGGTTACTGGTGATTATCCTGTACTGTTGTCCTTAATTCTTTCATTTGGTTTTTTTCTGCGTTTTCTTGTAATTCTTTGATAATTTTTATAGTCATTTTTTAAAAAAATTCTTTAACTGGTGCTTCATCTCCCTCAATGTCTTTTGAGCTAGTTACTGGTGATTTATGAACTTTAGAGAGTGTCATGTTATCTTGGTTTCTCAAATTTCTTATATTCTTTTGTTGGGTTTCATGTATCCATTGGTGTGGAGTTCTTTTCCTCTCCTATATGTGAGCCTTTTTAGGACATTGTCTTCTTTTGGTAAAGTGGTTTGGGATATCATTTTGTTGTGACTTTTTTAGTACATATTTATGTGAGTTTAGTAGTATAACTTCCCTGATAATTCTTTGGTGATAATTAGTGTATTTTGATCCAATGTGTGTTGTGTTAGCACTTTAGGAACCCACTTTCCCAGTAGGTTTCACAAGAGTGGTCCTACTTGTAGGTTTGGCATTTGTGTTGTATACGGTAGGGCATGTGGAGTTCGCGGTCTATAATTATTCTTCTTCACTTAAGAACTCTGTATGTTTTTTAAAAAATATATTTTGAGTTGTAGATGGACACACAACATCTTTGTTTATTAATTTGTTTTTTATGTGGTGCTGAGGAACGAACCCAGTGTCTCACACATGCTAGGCAAGTGCTCTACCACTGAGCCACAACCCCAGCCTGAGAACTCTGTATGTTTTAAAGGTATGTAGAAGTGAGATTGAGATCCTTTGTAGGTATGGTATAGAATTTTTGTGTTAATTCTTTTTTTGGTGCGAGAGTGAATTTCTATAAGTGAGACTTGGAGAACCCTGTAGCTGTTCCTCCTTGGAGCCTGGTCATAAGTTTGGGGGTTTTGTTTCTTCTATTCTTTGTATTAAATTATTGCTCAAGTTGTGAGTGTGGTTATTTTGTGTTGGAGCAACATGTGCTATCTCTTGGCTGGCTTTTGGGTGTAACTCAGTGGCAGAATCTCAACCCTGTGAACTTCTAGTAGTATCCCACAAGATTCTACCATCTCCATTAAAGGAAGAAACAATAGCAGTGAACAATATATAGCATTAAAATAAATACATATGCCTACTATTACATTGACTATGCTAATTATCATAATCACCACAAAACAGGAATGACTGGGTCTGTAATTGTCAACAGCAACCGTATTAAATAGCTCTGAACTGGATCTGGTATTAAACAGCAGGTGTCAGCTGGGACATCACAGTACTAATAATTGCAACAACATGAACTAAGTAAGTTGAAAAGATGGTAAAAATATAGCTCATTAAGAGAAGAGAAAATTTGATGGGAAAGTAAAGGAAGTTTGGAATGTTCAAAATGTGAGCAGAAAACACATTGTAGCAAGTGATAGCTATAAAGGAGAAAAAAATAACAAAGAATTAACAAAGACAATTTGATTATTAGAGGAAGAAGAAATGAGAGAAAGAGAAATCAGAATAAAAACAAAAACCAAAATCTCACCCTCAAGACAGAAAAAATAACAAACATAAAACAATGATAAAAATGAGAAAAAGGATACAAGTATTTATGTACATGTATAACCCCAAACCAATCAGCATAGCAAGATCACAAAATAGGGGAACAAAAAATCAAAATGAGAGAATCATCTCTGCTGAAGTGGTCAAAACTGTTGTCAAGGATGATGATGATGTTCACTGCCTATGCCAGACTGCTCCTCTCTCCATTTCTTCTTGGGCTGTGTACCCTTTAGAGCAAGGGCTGAACATCGTCAAACTCTTCTTCCTTTTGTGTTGGGCACAGAACTGGAATGGCCTGGAAGTAAAGCTGATTGAATTAACTTTCAGCTTCCCTTTTTACCAGTATATGGTATGCTGGATGGGAAATACTATCAATTGGAGTTTTGTCTGGCCAGATCAGATCAACGAACTCCCAGGATGAGGCTCCTGCAGAGTTCTAAATGGGAAGTTGCAGAAGCTGGGTTTTAGCGCTGAATAGACCTTAGAGACTTTGTTGGGTGGTCCCTGTTCAAAGGAGAGATCAGATCAGTACATGTGTAGGGCTGGGCAGATGCCAATCTCTGCGGGGAGTCGGGGTCCCAGGAGTCTCCCTAGAATTGTACTTGTAGGGCAGAAGAGCCAACCTTCTACAGGTCTCATGCATTCCACCATTCATAAATATGTCTTCCCAGGCTTTGTTCCCAAGTGTAATCATGCCCACCTGTTTAATTTTCCACCCCTCTTTAGCTGCTCATATGAGCTGCCAGACTCAAAGGGAAAATGAGTTGCATTCCATTCTGTATCTCTGACTTGAATCTCCTTGAGTACAGTCTTCTTCATGCTGGTTTCATGCACATACTACTATGCACACCTTATGCCACAGAGTAGGCACTTTCTGGGACAATATGACAATATTCGCTATTATATCCCATGTTCCTGCAGCAGCAAGCTGCATCTGGCCCCTTCAAGATGGCCTTTTTTTTTCTAGTCAAGAAATATAGAGCACTTTTCAAAGGCCAGTTTGCTGTGCTGCCTCTGGTTCAGCTAAGTTAAGATTGCTTTTCTGTTCTATGTATTTTTCCATGCCAAATTTGTGTGTTTCTCTCTCTGTATTATCCCTCCCCTCTTAGTCAAACTGGTGCCACTGCCCCTGCCACCACTGGCTTGGTTCCAAGATACTTTTTTGTGTTTTTTTCAGTGCACCCAAATTTTTGGGTCTCTTAAGGATGACTGACTGATATGGAATTTCAGTAAATTTGCTCTTTCACTCACCTCTCTCCATACTCCTATTGCTTGCTTGAATCCTGAGCTACACAGCAACTCGTTAGGCATTTTTGAGAAATCCAGGGGGGGACAGACAGTGTATCAAGTGAGCACCTTATTTATTCTGAAAGGAAGTTTTTATATTTTTACAAGATACTATATTTACTTCAAGTACTGCATTTTGGCCTTCCTGTAGCCTTAGTAATAATTGTTTTTTTTCTGGGGGATTTAACATGTATCCTTGCGCATGCTACGCAAGCACTGTATAAAAATTTTTATGTTGAAACAGTATCTTGCTAAGTTGCCCAGTCTGGCTTTAAACTTGTGATCCTGCTTGGCAGAATCTCCTGCTTCAGCCTCCGGAGTAGCCAGGATTATAGTATGTGCCACTGTATGCGTCTTTAGTGATGCTCTTAATAGCTAGTTTATTATGCATAACCTAGGCAGAGAGTCTTAGGAATCATTTATACTCTAAATGTATATCCTTCTTGTAGTTAGAAAAATTCTCAAGAAACTTCCAAAGGATTTACTTCAAGAATATATTTTTTAATTTCTACTGTACATATATGTATACTCTACACACTGTTGTCATAAGTTAATTTTTTAACCATTTAAGCATAATTTTGATTGTTCAGCTTCACATTATGCCTTAGAGCTAGGAACAGAAACCAATTTGTGTACTTCCATGTTAGTTTCAGTGTGTTGTACATACTTAGTGACTTAAAGACACAAAAACAAAAAAGATTTTTGCATTGCTACTATTTATCTCCCTTGTTAGGATTTTTTGTTTGAGGTGCTAGACTGACTGTAAGAATGAGAAATATACTTCAGTTACTTTACATAAGAAGGGGAATCCAGGGAAGCAAAATGGAATGGAAACTAAAAAGCTATTGGAACTAAAAAACCCGAACTCTTTCCACATCTCTCAGCAGCCATATAATCTCTCATGATGGCATTTCAGCATGTATCCACTTCATGTCCAGTCTTTCAGTTGGCTTTGTTGCTTGCTTATTGACCAGAATGTCCCCTCAGAATGACTCTGTCAGTCTCAATGCATGAATCCTTTTTCAGCTTCACCTATTCACTGGCTGTAGTTTATAACTTTTCAAGTTATTCAAAGTCTAGCTCAGATTACTAATGGGGCCAGGTCTCACAAGACAATGTGTTGGCTGCCTTTGTGTCAGGTATACTTGGTTAGGTTGGGCATTAGGGAGGGAAAAATAGATAGGTTGTGATTCTTAGGGCTGTGAGAACTTGAGATAAGCTTGTGAAATTTGCCTTTTACAGTATGTACTCGTTTCATATTTAGTTGTTTATTGATCAGAGACTAAATTGTTAAATCAGTCTTGTTTGAATAGAAAAGACTGAACAGATTTTGCTTGGCCATTCTATATTTCTTGCATCTGTGTAATAAGTTCTTTAATTGTAAATGAATTTCAGTAAGTCTCAAGGGCAGAGATGTGTCCTTCTAGGGAAACTTTCTTTTTAGCTCTTTTTTTGGGGGTAAGATTATTTCAGTGTTTATTATGAATGTTTTATGGTTCACTGTTCTGTGAATGAGTCTTTAATGTACTAGAAAAGGAAACTTGGGCTGAATTCATTCACGTACCCATGCATGTCATGGAATCTTTGAGTATCTATTATATTCTGGGAATTTTCCTAGCTATGGGGAGGAGTTGAATATGTTAAGTTGAATATGGTATGTTCCATTTCCTTGCTTTGGAAACTGAGCTGTCCCTCTTAAATTTATTAGAGGTCAGATGTTCTTTGTGCCTCTAAATCGATCCCCTGTTGATGTGTGAGTCATGCCTTATCTCACGTATACTTTGAATTGGCTTCCTTTTTACTGGATACTTCCTTAAAGCCTGATCTCTTCCCACTCACTCTGAACCCATGGCAGTCTGGTCCTTTGCTCATTATATTGATGCTACTCTCAGTAAGAGCAACAATTGTTTTCAAGTTGTCCAATCCTTGAATATTTACTGATTTTTATCTTTCTATCTGAACTATCTGCTTTTGGACACTGCCAATCACTTTCTTATGGAGGTACTATTCTGTTGGCTTTCAGGGCTCTACCCACTCTTCAGCTATTAAAGGCCCCTTAAATGTTGATGCTTACTAGTACTCCATCCTTGGCTTGCTGCTAGTTTTATGACCTACTTTATTTTTAAGATTATTTTCTATGTGATAGTAACTAAAAATTTGTATCTTTAGCCTAGTACATTCCCTTGAAAATGGTTTGTATTGATATATCTAGTTACTTGCTAACTATCTTTACTTGAGGTCTTATGTACACATTAACATACCCCGTGTTGAACCCAACTCCTTCATCCACAAAACAAAACAAAAAAATCCTCCTCTTCCAGCTTGTTCTCTTTGTGTAGGATGACAGACTCTTCACCTGTTATTACTCAAGCTTAGAAAGCTACTATGGCTACTTTCTCATGCACCATGTAGTTGATCCCTTTTTGATTGGCTAGCTTAGATATTTCTTTAAATCTGGCTACTTTTTCCGCCTCTGCCTTCTTGCTTCTTTCACATAGCTATTGGAGTGGTTTAAACTTGAGTGTTCCATATGGCTTCTCACAATCTACCTTTTAAAAATACTTCAGTGATTTCCTTCTAGAACACTGTTTCCTTAGTGCCAACTCATGTTTTTGTCTATTAGTTACCTTGTTCTTCACCTGGCTATGTCCTGCTTATTCTTTGAGACCTATCTTATGTGTCACCTCTTCTAAGATGCTTCTTTTTTTTGGTACTGGGGATTGAAGTCAGGGGCACTCAACCACTGAGCCACATCCCCAGCCCTATTTTGTGTTTTATATAGAGACGGTCTCACTGAGTTTCTTGTTTAGCACCTCGCAGTTGCTGAGGCTGGCTTTGAACTCACAATTCTCCTGTCTCAGCCTCCCTAAGTGCTGGGATTATAGGCTTGAGCCACCGCGCCCGGCTCTAAGATGATTCTTTTGATTCCATGCTTTACCCTTTTTGGTTGAGTCAGATGGTATGATCCTTCCTAAAGCCTTGTAATAGCTGATGTATATCTGCCACTTTACTTACTGTATAGTTTTATAATTATGTATATATATTTCTCTTCTACAAGACTGTGAGCTTCTTGAGTCCAGAAACTTTTTTTTTCTTACCTTTGAGATTGCCAAGCCTGTCTATCCTAGGCACATGATAGGTGTCAGTAAATATTTAGTGAATGGATAAAAGAAACTTCTAATGTAGAAAAGACAGATACACATAAATAACTACCACAGAATTTTAAGTAGTGCAATGGGGGTAGAGAATGCAAGAAACCAATATTCTGTGTGGGAAGAGGGTGAGGTACGTATAAGGGAAGGATTACTTCATGGAAGATAAAAATTTGAGCTAGTTTTTTGAAGGAAACTTGACAGAGGTTCTTGCTAGAATAGAGAATACAAGTAAGTGAAATCATCAGGCACAGTAGTATTCATTTTCCTTGGTCCCTTTTAATTCCTTTATTCTTTCCTATTTGAACAGATTACAGAAATGTCCCATTTGCAACCCCTGTTTGTGATTTCTTCATTTTTTTCCTTCCCGTCTTCATTCCACTAAATTCTTCCTGACCATTAGTTTATTCCTTTTTGAAGTTTTTATTATCAGACTAAAGGAAATGCTTAAATCAGGTATGTGAACTCAAATCCCTATGTGAAATGGGCATGTATGTTTATACTTAACTTCTAGTAACAAATAGACTACAATTTTAAAAATATAACATTATTCTTTGATTTATCTTTTATTTTCTCTTTTGATAGTGACCTAAGCATAGGTAAATTTCTTGCAACTTTAATCAAAACAGCAATAAAATTAGGAGGTTAAATTATATTGTAACAGTCCTAGTTACTGTTGAGGTGGAGGCAGAAGAATTTGCTTCAGCCCAGGAGTTTGAGACCAGTCTCGGCAACATGGTAAGACCCCATCTCTTAAAAAATAACAAAAAACTTAGCATTGGGTAAAACTTATTTGGTACTATGGCAACACTGGAGTGTTCATATTTCATGTTCATGGTGGGTGTTGCACTGAGCTTTATCCAGTTACTGCCTTGCTGGGGTTTGAGTCCACTGATTCCAGGTTTTTGTTTTCTTTTTCCCCTGTAATGCAACATAGCAAACTGCCAATTTCTGATTCCTTACTCAATTTTTAAATTATTTGTAACAAAGACCAACCACATCTACTGGGCTGTTTTGAGGTATGCTTGACTGTAGTGGAAAAGAAGACATGTTGAATCCCTGGACTTAGAAGACTGAGTAATTATGGGGTCATGAGTTGGATGGGCTGAGACCCATCCTTAGTAACTATAATGGCATTGACTTTTTGCCACCTTCATTTAGCTCCCTACTTGTTGAAGTCTTGATCCTGGACACTGCAATTAGTGACTTAAAACTGGAATAGTTAGGACATTTTTTTCTATTATCTTGCATGTTTAAATACAAAATTATAAAACACACAAAACAAAAAATACTTTGATGTTTTGCTACAAGAATGTAATCAGCATGAATAGAAATGTTTGTATCAGTCCATTTTTTTGTTTTGTAGTACTGAGGATTGAACCTAGGGTGCTTTATCACTGAGCTATATCCCCAGTTCATTTTATTTTTTATTTTGAGACAGGGTCTCATTAGGTTGCTGAGCCTCACCTTGAACTTGCTGATCCTCTAGCCTTAGCCTCCTAGGTTGCTGGATTATAGGCATGTACCACCATGCCTGGCAGGTTTCAGGCTCATTTAGTAAATGAGTGTAAATTGATTAGGGTCACTGTTTTATCATTATTTATTTATTTGTTTGTTTATTTCTGTTGAGTCAAAGATAAAGAATTTTTACAGGAAGTCTTCTCATCCCCTTACCTCCATTTTTGCGGGTTGAACCCAGAGTCCTCATACATGCTAGGCAAGTGGTCTGCCATTGAGCTACATCCCCATCCCTTCAGGGAGATGTTTGGAAATGAACCTTTGACTGTTTTGTCTGTGGTCTATGGGAAGTAAGAGTAAGGATTCTTCTAAGTAGACCTTTTCTTAGTTTGAATTTGCATGCTTATGTTTAGGAACAGATTTCCCTTGTAAATAAATTTCACTTTTATAAAAATTGGATCTTGGGTCTACGGTTGTGGCTCAGTGGTAGAGCACTTGCCTAGCATGTGTGAGGCACTGGGTTTGATCCTCAGCACCACATAAAGATAGATTGATAGATCCATAGATAGATAAATAAATAAACAAATAAATGTATTGTGTCCATCTACCACTAAAAAAAAAAATAGATCTTACAATTAAAAACTGTGTTTTAAAAATATTTAACAAATTAGAATTAGATTATTCTTGATCTCACCAGCTTTTGACCACATCTGTTTAGACTATGAAAGGAAGTTATACAGTAGCCCTCCTGAATAAGAGAAGTGTGATGTTTTCTTTGAGGAAGGTGTCCAGATGGAGCTAGTTTAAGTATGTGTGAATTTGTCATATCAACTAGAACTTTGATGTAATAATTTTCCTTGTGTTATATATATTTATATATGTTTAGTTTCTCTGAATGTTTTCTGTATCTGAATTGCTGATCTCTATTATTACTTGTACTAAGATGAGGGATTATGAAAACTGTGAACCAAATTTAAACTGTCAGTTGACTTTAATATGTGAAAATAGGTTTTTCTACGTTTTACTAAAAGTTAAATGAATTTTGAGCAGTTTGACTTTCCTTTTTCTTTTTAATTTGTTACTTTGGGCCAGTAACACTATGAATTAGTTTGTTATTCATGGCTGATGTCATTTTCCTTTTTGTAAAATTATCCTGTACATTTTGTAAACTTATAGCTAATGCATGTATAGTAAGCATCACATTCTTACTTTGTTGCCTTATATAAATGAAATCTTTAAATATATTTTAATGTAAAAATATAAATAGCCTTGAACATTGGACCTAAAAGTTTAGTTAAAACAATGTGAATGCTCTGCTTGCCTCCCCCACTCAGAGAACTACACATCCTCAGCCCTTTTTATTTTTTCTTTTGAGACAGGGTCTTGCTACGTTGCTTAGGGCCTCACTAAGTTGCTGAGGTGGCCTTGAATGTATGATCCTCCTACCTTAGCCTCCCTTGTTGCTGGAATTATAGGCATGTATGTGCCACCATGCCCAGCTTGAATCAGTGAATTTCTTTCCTTTTTTCTTTTTCTTTCTTTCCTTTTTTTTTTTCCCGTGGTGCCAGGGATTGAACCCAGGTCTTCCAAGCAAACACCCTACCATTGCACCCCCGAGCCCTGAATCATTGAATTTTGGAGTAATTTCTGAGTTGAGGATGTACCTTGGTGGTAGATTAAATTCCTACCATGTCCAAGTCCCTGGGTTCTATCTCAGACTTGGAAAAAATGTCTCAGCATTTATGAATCTTTGTTCATTTGGAGTTTTTATTTTTGAAAATTAACAAGACTTAGAATGAGTAATTGGTTTTGGGAAATTCCATTTGGTGCAAAGAATTGCATAATTGTAAAGGAAAAAGATTGGTTTTTCTTAATTTAACTGCAAAACCTTTGTTTTTCTTAATTTAACTGCAAAAGCCTTTTGAAGACTATTTATAAGAAGTTTCAAAACTAGCTCTGGAGACCTTATCTTTTTTTATTCCCCAAATACTTTGTAAATCTCTTTATTGTGGCACTTGTTACATTTGTTATTGTTTCATGTATATCTTACTTTTTAGTTTGTAAGCATACTGGGCACAGAAACTGATGTATCTTTGTCTCAATTAAGGCATAACACATACTTATGTAATTATTATAAAATCAATATGAACCCTCCAAAACATTGTTTGGAAGGATATTAGTTTCTATATAAAATGTCTGCTTGCACATACATAAAATAGCATCTTAAAATTCATTATATAGTTGCATATGTGAAAGAATCTTTTTTAAAATTGAATAGCCATGTGTATGCTGCACCATTATTAACAAAGTATAGGGAACTTTTAACTAGGTTAGTTTCCTGGCTCTAAGCTTATGGCGTGTTTATTAACTATTTATTTCCATACAGTGGTTGCTTGAAAAATCCAAGCTCACTTAGGTTCTAATGAATTTTATGATTGTGTGTTTTGGTTTTAAAAACATTGTTAATGAAAAATGTGAAACATATTGCAGTCCTTGATGATTACAGGTCTAGCATTTCCTGAATAAGATTTATATTTGACTTATTTTTCTCCTTCGCGGCTGGTGGTGGGTATTTTTCTTTGCATGATACATATAATGTCTGGTTCTTCTTTCTCTCAAATTGGTAGTAGCAGCTAGATTATTGCTAGATCCATAATTCATTAATTATGAATATTATCTATCATTTGTTATTCTAGTATTTCTTTTTTAAAAGTATTTCTTAATTGTGATGGACACAATATCTTTATTTATTATTTATTTTTATGTGGTGCTGAGGATCAAACCCAGTGCCTCACACATATGAGGCAAGCACTCTACCACTGACCTACAGCCCCTGCCCTCATTTCTTCTTATGTGGAATATTTCTTTAAAGAGAAATTGTATTTTCATTAGTACTCATTTCTTTGATGAATGCTTATTAATTTTCTTCCACTTTTCAAAATGAGTTGGTTTTTTAGCATTCTTCATAAGTAATCAGTGGAATTTTAAAATGGTATCTTTATGATCTCCCAAACTTAAATATTTATAGTGTTCCAATCCATTGCAGTTGTTATTAATTCCATTGTTAGCCATTTGTTTCCTCTTTAGTTTGTCTCCTGAGCCCTCTTGACACATCTTTAGTAGTTTTTGGTGGCTTTCTGGTGCCCCAGGCGCAGACATTTCCTGCCCTAGACTTGGAGTTGGCCATTACACCAAGCAGGATTGGTTTATTTTAGTGAAACTATCAGTATTAGTTTTTACTCAAAGATATAGTATTTAAAGTTTTTTTTTAATTGCTGTTCTTAGGATTTGTTCCTCTAAAGGTTTATACTCAGATTACTGTTTTATAAAATCTCTTGAAATAGTTTCTCTGTGGTTATTCTGCTGTGTCAGTATGTGAGGTTAGATTTGTTTTTGTAATTACATAAAGTATTTATACTGCTACAAAGTCAAATCTCCAAGTTTTTTTGTTTTTGTTTTTGTTTTCTAAAAGAGATATGTAGCTATATCCCTGCCTCTATTCCATTTTTCTTTCTCCATATGTTATCCTTTTGGGGGGGGGGGCACTACAGATTGAACCCAGGGACACTTAACCACTGAGGCACATCCCAAGCCCTTTTTTGTATTTTATTTAGAGACAGGGTCTTACTGAGTTGCCTAGGGCTTGGCTGAGTTGTTAAGGCTGGCTTTGAACTTGCTATCCTCCTGCCTCAACCTCCTAAGCTGCTGGGATTATAGGCATATGTTTGTTTCTTTTAAGAAAATAAGTAGATGTGTGTGTATTTAACACTCTCCCTTTCTTAGGTGAACATTAGCTACCCATACTTTATTACTGTGTAATTATTTTTAAGAAAACTAATCAGAGTAAATGTGTTGGTACAAAGAAAACAGTTTGTTCAAAATAAATAGAATTGGTATTTTCTTGTATAATGGACACTTATTACCTTTCATAATCAGCTCAACATAATTTGAAATTTAACTATTATTCTTTGGTAGCTTTTTTTTTTTAACTTTCATTTACTTTTAGGAGAATAGTTATTTTTTTTGTAAAATATATATATTAGTCTCATTTCTAAGCCCATTTAAAATAGACCTTTATCTGTCAAAAGTAGATATTTGTAAAAATGAGTCTTTATTTTTCTAATTATTAAAAGGTTTACCATGAAAGAACATTTTAAATGACTATTGAAAATTTATTTTTTAAAACTTTTTAATAAAAGTTATTAAGGCCAAAATAGTTATCACTAGAAAAATAATTTCTAAAAAGTTCCTTTGATTAATTTTTTTTAGCCTTGACTATCTACTAGATCTTTTATTAGAAATTCAGGAACCTTTAGTAAAGTAGTTCTACAGTTTGAAACTTTGAATAATTGTTGGAAGCCTATCAAAAGGATTGTTCTTTCCTATATAGCCCCATTGACATTATACTCTTGTTTTTCCTGTATCAGAAAAAAACATTCAGTAATAAGAGCTTCTGAGTTTTAAATACTGTTATATCTTCTAGTCCCTACTTCAGTGATTCCCAGTATATGGGATGTGGGGGTCAGGGAGGGAGTCTGCAACCTAACTTTATTTGTATTCTGAATAAATAATACACATTGTGAATAAACCTGCTAGTATTCTAAACTGTGTATAGATATTTTGTAATTACTTTCAAAAACAAAGATTTGTAGTAGCCTGTTACCTTTTATTTTCTTTATCATTGGATACTGGGAGCCCTAATTATTCCATATGGGAGCCTATAACCTTTATTACTGTTGCTTTAATAAAAATAATGAAAGATTTGTTTAAAAGTCACCTAGATAGATGTACATAATTCAGTCTTGGAAATGTTGCGAAGTTAAACCCCAATGGAAATAATTGTTAAAAAAATGTGAAAATTCAAAGAGAGAGATGTGCACCTATGTGTATTATTGGTGAACCTCAGTTGGAAGAGGAAGGAAAACTCCACAGGTATTTGGTGGTCATCATCTTTGCTTGTTGGCCAGAGAGCTAGCTTAGAAACAAAGGTAGTTTTTTTTTTTTTTTTAATACATGGACACAGTGTCTTTATTTGGTTTACTTATTTTTATGTGGTGCTGAGGATAGAATTCAGTGCCTCACACATGCAAGGCAAGCGCTCTGCCACTGAGCCACAACCTCAGCCCCACAAAGGTAGTTTTTTGAGGTGTCTATCCTTCCCATAGGCTTTCTATACCTCTTGGCTCAACAACTGGATTGAGAACTTGTGCCTTGTTGCCAGTTTTAATCATTCTCACAAGCATATATTGGAAACTGAATGGGAGTGAGTGGAAGAAGATCTTCGTTTTCCTGTCACTGGAGCATGAAAAGAGAGGTTTGGAGCCAGTTAACCCCATCATATGTACTGATGATTCTTGTAGAACTGCTCCCTGAAAACTAAGTTGTGATGGAGGTTAGTGTTAGGGTATGTAGAGCCAACCAGAATGCCACTATTTTTGTACATCCATTCCAGGGAAGAACAAGGATCAATCCCTTTGTTATTTAGTTTCTCATTTCTGTTACCAGAATGCCTGACAAGAAAACTTAGAAGAGGGAATGCTTATTTTGGGCTCATCATTTCAGAAGTTCAGTCTGTAGACAGCTGGCTCTATTGCTCTGGGCATGAGGTGAGGCAGAACATCTTGGCAGAAGGGCATAGTGGAGGAAAGCTGCTTAGCTTATGGCAGCCTGGAAGCAGAGTGAACAAAAGAGGAGCCACAGACAGGATATAGTACCCAAGGGCACACCCCCAGTGACCTACTTCCTCCAGCCACACTCCACCTGCCTACACTTGCAGCTCATTCAAATTATTAATCCATGAAATGAATTAATCCACTGACGAGGTTATAGCTCTCCTAACCTGATTTTTTCACTTCTGAACAATACATTGTCTAACACGTGAGCTCTTTAGGGGACACTTTTAGATCCTTGAGTTTTGTTTTGGAGGGTGCAGTGTTGGCATGGGTTGTGATGGTAGAACTGTGTAGTGCTCTCTCAAGCCAAGGTGAGGGGAAAGAGGAGCACTTCATTTTAGGGTTCTTTTCTTCCTCTTTGCCCTTTTCCCTGATTTCTTTTTTCTCCTTCCTTCCTTTATCCATTTCCTCCTTAATTTCTCTTCTCTAGTTAGTAAATTAACTAATTAGAATGTGGTATTTAGTGAGCATCTTCTAGGTACCAAGCTTGGTTAAATTATTATGTAATCTTGAATGATGGATGTCCCATGTCAGGATAATATTCTATTGAAATTACCTGAAAAAGAGCTTCCAACATATTGTAGGTAGAATTAAGTGTGAGGAAAATAAGCTGTGCTTATAATAAGGCCATTCTTCTTATGCTTACTTATTTTGGTTGTTGAACTGAATATAATTTCCATGGCTTAAGTTGGCATTGAAGTCATATCAGTTTTAACATTCTTGGCCTTATCTGGTTGGCTGCCCTCTGTCATATGATGTATATAATATACCAGAGTAATATAATTGTTAGGGTTAGTTGACCTGACTGAGTCTAGTAAGACTCATATTGGAGTCTAAGGTCCTTTCCATGGGTGTTCTGACAGTCCTTTCTAGCTGATATAAATGAGCTGTTTCTTCTTGGCCCCACTTTCCACGTGAAATAGGATGATTCTTAGTCCTGGTTCTGCACTCAAATTAGCTGTGTCATTATGAGCAAAGTTACTTAACCAATCTGTTAGAGACTTTGAGAAATGATCTCATCTGAAAATATAGAATCAAAAACAGGCTTAATAATTTTTCAGAAGTTATACAGAAAGTTAATGGAAAACTAGAATCTGTAATTTCTGATTCTGTACTTAGTACAATATTATGCTGCCTTTCCTATCATAAAGATATATGAGGAGGATCAAATGAGGTAAATGTCAGTATGTCTTGATTGGCATAGAACATCACAAGGTACATCATTTTCACTTGCTTTCTATTGTCAGGAGGCATGTATGATCCTTTGCATTCTCATTTTTTTAAGTCTAAGACCCTTAGAAGCAGAAATCATTTTTTTTGTCTTTCTGTACTTGAGCATAAGGCCAAACTCCTATACATGAAGGATCTGGACATTGGAAGAAGTTGACATCCTTTGAAACTGAAGTTCTTTCCATGATTTCTTTAGGGTACAAAAGGGTAAGTTTATTTTCTAATAAAAAGTATATGCTTTATGTTCAAACCAGGACTTTATAACATAGATTTATTACAGGTAGTTTTCTTACTAGTTTCTTGGGGAACATATCTGATTAATATTTAGATTAGAAGGTACTCACTTTTGACTTTAGCGTTTTTATCTTACTATGGCTTTTAACTTCAGATAGTTGTTAGCTAACAAATTTTAAGGTTAATTAAGGAGTCAGAATTTCCCAGGATCAAATTTTGCTCTTACTAGCTTTTGACATTTGGCAATTTTTAAAATCTTTCTGTGCCTTAATTTCTTTATTGTTCAAGTAGGCATTGAAATAGTGATTATGTTAAAATTGGCCACAGGACTATGGACTCATTTACTCCTCACAATAACATAGAGACATGGATGTGGAAAGGAAGACATGTAGTAGTTACTACTAATAAATAGTAAAGGTGAAATTTAAATTCAAGTGACCTCTGAAGTCTAATTTTTGAGCATTATATGCTACTACCTTTTTATTTCATTAATTTTTCTCAGGAGTGAGATCTGTTATGTGGAATGCTTAGTATAATTTTGGTTTTCAGGTTTTTGTACATTTTGGAATTGTGAATAAGGCTTTTATAGACCTAGAAACTAATTTAGGGAGATTTATAAATATATAAATTGCT
Organism: Xerus rutilus; assembly: GCA_028644305.1. Classification (NCBI taxonomy): domain Eukaryota; kingdom Metazoa; phylum Chordata; class Mammalia; order Rodentia; family Sciuridae; genus Xerus; species Xerus rutilus. The sequence goes on along the minus strand of CM053407.1, from coordinate 68,670,299 downwards.
CCTGGTTCTAAACAGTTTTGGCAGCTTGTTAAAAATGAAGAACTCACAGGTCCTACACCAGACATACTGGATTAGAATCTGCATTTTAAAAATCTGCAGTTAAGAATTTTCAAGTTTGAAAAGGATTGCATCTGATGATCTTGAAGGTTTCTTCTAACTCATGATTGGGAGTGATTCTTGGACTAGTCAGCATAGATAATAATTATTGTATTTTAGCAAAGGAAATGGTAGTAAAGAGTTTTTAGTGTAAACCACCTATGTAGATTTCTTTTTTTTTGTATTCATTACAGTTTAATTGTTTAATAAATGTTTGCATTTGTGAAAGATTTTTTTGACATAGTCCAAAATTATCCCAAATTTTATCATCCTTTGTCGTTTTAGAGAATACTTAGAATTTATAAATTTTAAGTTGTTAGATGAAATTTATTTTAAAAGACTTTTTAGTTGTTGATGGACCTTTAATTAATTAATTAATTAATTAATTTCTATGTGGTGCTGAGAATCGAACCCAGTGTCTCACATATGCTAGGCGAGCATTCTACCACTGAGCTACAACCCCAGCTCTGAAATGTTTTTCTTAATTTATTGTACTAATAAAATTATAGTATCAGTTAACTATAGATCTGGGAACACTAAAAATAACAAAATGTTTTTTGCTTTAGACCATGCACTATTCTGATGTTTCAGTGAACAGTTTAACATTTGAAGTTAATAGTTCTAAGAGATTAACAGCAAAGCAAATGAGCACTTGGCTTGCTTGTTTAGAAATGTTTAATTTTAGGGGTTTCTGGAATTTAAAAATTTCTCCTGAGAGATGGGGTGTAACTCAGTGGTAGCTAGCTCACTTGCCTGCCATCCTGGAAATTCTGGAAGCCCTGGGTTTGATCCTCATCCAGGGAAAGGAAAGGAGAGTGGGGAGATGAAAATCTCTCACACATAGTTAAGGCTGAATCACTAGCCTCTCGCACATTGTAGGTTTTCACAAATTTTGTTGAATGAATGGAGATTTTTTGGATGTTTTTGCTATTCTTTTCAAGCGAGAACTAAGATTCGTAATAATTTCAAAACTTGAGTTTTTAGACAAATTGATTAACTTTCATTGTTAACTAATTTCTGTGCTAATCTCCCCCATATCAACTAATCATGATTCTTTTTTTTAAAAATTCCTTTAATTATGAAAGATATTAATCTCATGAGTAAATTATACGATATGGTTAAAACCAAACAGCTGGTAAAGAAGTAAAACACTACTGATTATTTGAGAAGCCCCAGTGTGTTACCCTCCAGTTACGTGCTCCTTTATCCCCAGAGATAGTACTTTCTTTTATTCTTAAAGCCTCTGAATATATCTTTAAACAATACGTTGTTTAGTTTTAAAAAACTGAATAGTAAGCATATATTTAACTGTAAAAGAAAAGTAATACTGCTAATATTAGGTCAGATCTCACTGGAGAAGGCAGGTTGAATAAAGTATCTGGGTCACATCTGGTTTCAGCTTTCTGCAGAGTTTATAAGATCTCTTTTCTGGGGAAGTCAGTGGATAACATTTGCATGAGTCTTGGAAAATGGTGTCTGTTTCCTACCTATGGTTGGACATCTGGCAGTACCATAGTGTGGATCCAGGTATTGTATATTCAGCCGAAGTTTCGTCAGAGGGACTGGACTGTTCTCTATTTTAAATCACTGTGCCCTACTTTGAGCTCTTAGAAGGTAGTCAGAGACCACTTCTGTAGGTGGAATTGTATTCCCAGCTGATGCAAGGAGGAACCCATGAAGGTAGAACAGAAACTTTGTTAACAGACATTATCATTCCTCTGGTTAGAAGATAATAGTGTCCAGAATGAGGAAAATGGATAATAAGTACACAAACAAACCAGAGTCGTGGTAGACCTGTGGGATGGGGAGGGGAGATACAAAAACAAAGAACTCCACTGAAGCTTATGGAAGATATGATTAAATGGAAAAATATTATTTTGCTACAGGAATGTTCAGTATTATAAATAAATTCTGTATAAATAAATCTTGCCCAGTATTTCTGTTTACATATTATCTAATCATTCAGAGCTGAATGGGAAAGTCATTTACAGTTGCCCTTTCTCCATAGCACTTATCCCCATCTGATATAAGCATATATTTAATAATTTTGTTTTCCCCTCTTCCACAATATAAACTTAGGAAGGCATATGGTTGTGTTCTTTTCTTTTTACAATATGGACTTAGAGGGTTTATATTCCTTGTGATATTTCCAGTATCTTGAATTTTGTTTAGCTCACAGAAAGCAATCAATAACTGGTGAATGAATGAATGAATGAATGAACAAATGAACAAATAAAACTCTTTCTTATAATCCACAGCACTTACTGTCTGTTCTTCAGATTTTTGGTCTTCAATTTGTTTAGTTTAGCTTCTTATAATGCTTTCTATTATTTTCTTTTAGTTCAGTATCTTATTGTTTCATTCCCATAAGACATTCTTCTCTGTGCTCCTTGATGGTAGGAGTGGGACAAATGCTTTCTTTGTATACCTCACAGTGCAAGGCAAATGGATGTAGAAACTTGTTGAATTGAATACATTTATTTATTTATAATGACTTAAATTGCTAACATCCAATTTGCTCTCAACAAAAGGAGTATTTTTTACTGGATAAAACAGTATAATTTCGTATGAAATTTTTTTTTAAAGGATGGGTGTTTTGTTGATCTTTTGGTAAATTGTGGTAACTGAAAGTTGGAACTTTTGCCAGTTACGAGTTTCTGTACACAGTTTAAATGAAATAATATCACCATTTTCAGTGTGATATGGATTTCTTACTTTGAAATTTAAAAAAAAAGTCTCTTTATGCTGTAGTTCTTGAAACTTAAGTTTTAAAATGAAATTTTAATTCTAAGTAAGTGTAACTTTGTAGCCTACTTAATCTTTTACATTTTACAAATATATTCATATATTTCATAGATATTATTATTTTTTTATGCCAACTTTTCATTCAACGATTTGTAAAACTAGTTCATGCTGTATTTTTGTATTGCCAATAATTTTTTTAAATTATTGCTGATCTTCCATAAATTTCTTTCATATATTGCTTTTTGAAGATAATTTTCCAAGAATATATTTCTAAAAATAAATACTTTAAGTATGCTGAAACAATACCATAAGTGTTGAAAAGTAGAAATTTAATAAAAGTTCTGTTGATTCTTTTCTTATTCATATGTAGAATTATTTATTTATTTTGTTTTTATTTTTTTGCTTTATTTCAGGCCAGTCTATCCATATGGGGATGGGGAAGCCTTGGCATCGTCCTTTTTCTAGTAACCTTTGGACCCTTTGTTATATTTTATTTGGCTTTTTATATCCTCTGCTTTGTGGGTGGGTAAGTATACTCAGTGATAATTGTACAATTCATGTGTATGTCTTGTTGAAATGAAAACAATGATTGTAAAAAGTAGAAGTATGATTTATTCATGAATGCTTTTTTTTAAAACAAATATTTTACCAAAGTTAAACCAAAAAAAAAGTTAAACTTAAGGTACCAAAAATTTGGGTGTTACCTTCAAAAATAAAATTTCAGTTTCTTTTATTGTGATAATATGAAAAAGGATTTTAAAATTTATTTTGATGCCATTTACTCTTAAAATTGAATATTCTGATTTGTTATGATCTTATAGTAAGATAAATAAATTAGAGATTATATATTAAGTTTCACAGTGTAAACATTATCTAATTAGTTAGACTTCAAACAATGATGTTTGTTATTTTCCCTAATGAATGTTGTTTGTTTGGTCTAGAAAATTCAAATACCTAATTTTACAGTTTTATCTTCATGGTTATTTGTTTTACAGTGTTTGTGTTCACTTAAGATAATAAACCATTCCAAGGGAAGTTTTAGCCATACTTTGTTTATAACTTCATATTTAAAGCACTGTATCATGTGAATTGTAAGAAAACATAAGCAATATATACACAAGTGAAATGTTTATTATTTAGAAACAAGGGAGCTTAGAGAAAAGGAGTATTTTGTTTAAAGTATATACGTGTGTGTGTGTGTGTGTGTGTGTGTGTGTGTGTTTATGTAATTAGTTGCAGAATGAACACTTAAGAGGTTTTTTTAAAAACATCTTTTGGGACCTGAAATATTTGGAGGAGTTGTTTGAGCCCAGGTTTAAAGTATTTAGCTGAATTAAACAGTATATAAATGGTTTGAGAAACTGTATGAGATAATGAAGAGATAGCTTCTGAATATTTATACCACCTACCACCTCTTTCAGGGTACAGATTTGAAAGTTGTGTGTAGTTTTCTGTAGGGTTATAACCACTGATTATTGAACAAATGAGAGTTATTTATATTGAGCAGCTATGTCAAAGCTATGTTAAAACTGTATTTTGTGTTAGATTCAGTATTTTGATGGTAATTGTTTAGGTATGGTACTTTGTACTAAAATAAACTTAATTTTAGCCAAAGGAGTCAAATAACGTAGAGTTCAAAATACCTTTTTTGGTAATAAGGATAAGAGAACTGCAATTAAATGGGATTTCTAATTATACCCTGTTAGAAATTTAAGGGTATAGCATGGCTGCATGGCTGCATAGCTGCATGATCTGCTTTCACTGATTGAAAGGAGATTATCTTTCTTGAGAGATTTCTCTGAAAGGCAGAGATTTCTTCTAATATTACTAATTGAATAAGCCCATGGCAAGGGAGAAGGAAAAGAATTTAGTAATATTTACCAATACTTTGGAAAGGTGGGAAATTGCAGTTGTAGAGACAAAAGTAGGAGCCTTGAAAGGTAGATACTCATTTCTCTTATACTAAACTCCATATAAAATTTGGGAAACAGGGAAAGGTCATCAGTCCATTCATTCCAAAATCATGGAAACTTTTCTTACTCCCCTTCTGAATCTTCTGATTTTTTTAAGGAATAACTTTATAAAAAAAGAAAAGTTTTTGGATACTTAGAAATTCTGAAAATTTTTTTTAGATAAGATGAGTTATTGGAGATTAAGGGAAAGGTACTAAATTTTTTATTTTTTATATATTTTTATTCTTTAGATATTGAGGCTTGAACCTAGGGGTGCTTTACCACTGAGCTACATTACCAACCCCTTCTATTACTTATCTTAAGACAAGGTCCTACTAAGTTGCCAAGGCTGACCTAGAACTTGCAATCTTCCTACCTCGACCTCCTGAGTAGCTGGGATACAAAAACACTTCAAATACTATTTAGAGTCACATGATGAGGTCTGAAATTCCAAGTTCATGTTAAATCATTAATTGGTCCTACGTTCTTTTCCAAACTGTTGATCTCAGTGAAACTTACTACCATTAAAGGGTATTTTTATTTCTGTTTCTACCAGCAGACCTCTGAAACTCATCTCAGGAGGCTTAGTTAATTAAGCATTTCCAGATTACTCAATTATGGGCAATGAGTATTGTAATTTCCTGAGTTAAATCTTTCTTATTTTGGCTCTAATTATGAATAATTTTACCTTTTTTAGTTTAAAATCCTATGAATTTAAAGAACAAAAATTGGCTTTTAAATACCAATTTTAAGGCAAATGATGACATCTCATAAATTCAAAATGATTTTTAGTTTTGGTGTGTTTTCTTGCTGTGTAAATTTTTAAAAAGGCGCTTGTTTTTCTTACTTAAAATGAAAGTTTGAAATTAATTAATTTTTCCTCTTTCCCCCTTTTTGCTAGTAAAACCTGTTTTAAATTCTGCATTTTACCCACCCAAAATATTGATCATGTTTCATTTTTTTTTCTTTTTTTGTGGTACCAAGAATTAAACTCAGGGCACTCGACCACTGAGCCACATCCCCAGCCCTATTTTGTGTTTTATTTAGAGACAAAGTCTCACTGAGTTGCTTAGCACCTCGCCGTTGCTGAAGCTGGCTTTGAACTTACAATCTTCCTGTCTCAGCCTCCTAAAGTGCAGGGATTACAGGTGTGCACCACTGCACTCGGCTATGTTTCCATTTTTCTTACAGTCAAAGCTAATCTCTTATTTTCAAATATAAAGGAAACTAAGAGAGAAAAAGACAAGATGTTTTAGTTTGATTTTATTGTAGGGTACTGTCAGTATGATATTTTGGTTATTTCATGGCATTGTTGCGTAATGTGTGCATGGGCAGTACCTGTTTTTACTTAACTCTCACAGCTAAAGCTGTTAATTAGGTTCTTTTTAATTTTAAACTGTTGGTTTACTTTCCTTGGTACTGTTGCCCTGTGGGCAGAGGGTTAATATTTTATAAGTTTGTTTATGATTTTTTTTTAGGAATATGAGGTTAATTTAATATAAATATTTTATTGTGTTTGATTCTACTCTTAATAATCAAGTAAAAGTGAATTACACAGCCAACATGAGTCTTAGCAATATTATTTGTAAAAGGTAGATGACATTTACTGATAATTTTGAGGCTAGCCTTTTATAAAAAACAAAACAAAACAATTCTGATATAAACTTAATCTGTGTTCATCTGCCCTCCCACTCTACTTATGTGTTTGTACTTGAAGATTGGTGAATTAACAGGTAGTAACAAAAAGTAGATGACTTTGAGAATCTTCTTTCTTTTAGTAGTTGAGAATGACAGTATTTAATTTTTTACTGTTCTCTTGTCACTACTGTCTTTAAATCATTGTATTGTAAGATTGATATAAAATCAGTATCAGGTTAGAATTAATTTTCTTCCTATATGGATTTCCAAGGCTTTGTCTTATTGGTAAATTTTAAATATAGGAAATAGTGATACTAAATAGTGAACTAGTATTTATTTTGTGATCTTTTAATTATTTTAAAAATAATTAATCTTCTGAGGATAAATTGATTTTATTGGTACTAGGGATTGAACTCAGGGGTACTCGACCACTGAGCCACATCCCTAGCCCTATTTTGTGTTTTTATTAGAGCAGGGTCTCACTGAGTTGCTTAGTGCCTCTCCGTTACTAAGGGTGGCTTTGAACTTGCGATTCTCCTATCTCAGCCTCCCAAAGTTCTAGGATTATAGGCGTGCACCAGTAGCCTTGTTTTAAAACAAGTCATAATCTGGATTATTTTTTTCTGCATAGCACTATTATCTATAGTCATAGTTTAGTTATAAATATTATTATGTCACCTTAATTAGCACTTTAGAATTGGGTCATTTAGCCATCCATTTAGATGTCATTTGTCTTTATCTTTGTTATGAGATTCCATATTTAACAAGGGCTGATTTTTCCAATTTTGAAAATGTCTGAGATTCTTTGTAAACTATATTTGATTAAAATTTTGAAAGGGATTGTGTATTTAATATATGATTTCCAAAGTGTTTATTGCAGTTTTAAACTTCATTTGAAACAACAAAATCTGTCATTTTTTTGGTAAAGTTACAGAAGGTATTTTTGATGAATGATAAAGCTCTAACATCTGAAATATATACTTGGTAGTAGATGTATTAAATTATAGAAGTTTTTAAAAAATTCTTTAATGTTTTTCCTCTAGGGGTTTAGTGGTTACTCTCCTGTTTGGAAAAACAAACTCAGAGAAGTACCTAGAGCAGTGTGAACACTCATTTCTTCCTCCAACATCAACTGGGGTTCCTAAGGTAAATCATGTAAAGGAATGTGAAACCTCAAAGTCCAATTCTTTGTAGTGATAATAATGTCATCATCTCTATATGGCTTGGCACATTTTCCTCTTATTCATTAATGCTCAGTAAATTTATGGGAGACTTTCTGATAATACTTAGAAAAGTATATTTTAAAAATTCACCTTGGAAACTTTCTTAATGTTAGAAGTCAAGTGAGAATATAAATTGGTAAGTTTAATTTGGGTGTTTTCCTGCTGTTTGTAACAACGAGTGTCAAGGAATTATACATATGATTTGTAAGAATGTTAGTGAATATTATGTTTTGAATAAAATACATTAAGTGGAAATCAGAGGGAAAGATGTGCATTTTTTTCTTTAATTACATTGAAAAATACAACTTGCAGTTAAGTTATGCAATATCTATAGTTTTAATAATTCACCTCTGATTTTTATCATCTTGCACGATGCCCTTTTTCTATTTAAAATAAAAGTAGGATTTTTAAAGTAAAATTGAAATTGGGTACTATGGGTAGGCTTAAGATCTGCAGTGGTTTTAGTTCTTATTGTGGGGTGGGATGGTTTCATCTCATAGGAAGAGATACAAATGACTTGGAGTTGGTGCCAGTAACTTAACTTTACAGTCCATTATGTGCTAACATGTAGGAGATGCAGAGGTAAGTAATGTGTAATATTATTACTGATATTTAGGAATTTCATTAAATCCTACTGACTTTCATATTGACAAGCTGATCTTTTCTTATAACTTTTTTATAATCTGAAACATTTTTCTCACTTTCTTTAGAATTTTGTTAACATGTATTCTTTGTTTGCTTACAAGTTCTTCTGAAGAAGTGCATCTTCAAACATTTCTCAACCATCTAGTTTTACATTCATTTAAGTGGTATATAACAGAGGATAGGAAAAATTTTAGGAATTAAGATCCTAAATAGTAATAAATCATAGTTAAGACAGGTTGCATCTTTATAATCCAGTTTTTAGTAAATGGTAAAAAAATAGTTTTGATTTGCCATTTTAAAAATATGATTTATAAGTATGTTTTATGGAAAAATATTAGTGGTTTCATATTGTGACTTAAAGCATATATCTTATATACTCATGCATCACTTTAACTACAGGTATATGTTCTAAGAAGTGCATTGCTCTGTGAGTTGTCATTATGCAACATCATAGAGTGCACATATATACACCTAGATAGTATAGCCTACTACAAACCTAGGCTGTGTGGTCTGTCCTATTGTTTTTAGGCAGCAAACCGGTATATTCTGTTACTGCACTGAATACTGTGGCCATTGTATCACAGTAGTGTTGTGTGTATAAATATGTCTGCACAGAAAAAGTACAGTAAAAATATGAAAAAAAATGATACATCTGTATGGGTCACTTAATATGAATGGATGTTGCAGGATTAGAAGTTGCTCTGGATAAGTTAGAAAGTGCATGGTGAGTGAACTGTGAAGGCTTAGAACATTATTGTACACTACTGTAGTCTTTATAAACACTGTACACTTAGGCTACACTAGATTTATAAAAGTTTTGTTTCTTCAATAATAAATTAATCTTAGATTACTATAACATTTCTACTTTATGAACTTTATAAATTTTTAAAACTTTTTGACTCCTTTGTAATAACACTTAGCATAAAACAAAGTCATTGTAAAAGACACAATCATCCTCATTAGTCTAGGCCTAATCAGAGATAGGATTGCCATTGTCATTGTCTTACACCTCTACATCTTGTTTCCCTGGAAGGTTTTCAGGATTAGCAACACATGGAGCTGTGATCTATGATGACAGTGCTTTGCTCTAGAATGCCTTCTGAGGGATCTTCCTGATGCTCTTCTTTGAGGAGGTGTCATTTTTTCAGAAATACGTCCATGGTGGTTTCTTTGGTGTGTGTATGTGTTGTTCTGTCTTTTTTATTATAGATTTTTTCATAAGCAGATAATGCACCATGAATATTCTTTTCTACTAATGTGTTGGGATCCATGTTTTCAGATTTTTTAAAGGAGCTTGTTGAGGGTTGTGTGTGTGTGTGTGTGTGTGTGTGTGTGTATGTGTATGTGTGTTTCTTTTTCTGTTGCTGCTTTTTCCGCTGTGTGTTGTTCAGTAGGTGATGTGAAATTTTCAGCTCCATTATAATTTTGTAAGACCACCATTGTATATTTGGTTTATCATAACTGAAACATTTTGTGGTGTATTTGTGTTTTGACTTACATTTTAATTTTAGTCTCCCATTAGCTTTTACCCTATTCCCAGGCTGCTTATATTTCTGAAAGCTAAGGAAAAGTAGAGAAATAGATTTTCTTCAAATGCTTAAAATTATCCTTAAATAAAATCAGCTTCAAAACACATTCATTTGGCAGCTGGTATACTATTAGGGAATATGAAGGGGGAGGTGGAAGAGGGAGAGTATCCAATAAAGACAATTATTAACTTGACTACCTGAAACATTAACTTAATAGTTTTAAAGTTTCATTGGAATATAGCAACAATATACCTGTACATTTTCAATTTTCCCACATTCTGAATACTGTTTTCTAATTTAATTAAATTTTTGAGACTAATAAGATTTTTTTCTGTGTGTCTAGTTTTGTTATCTTGAGAAGTGTTTGGTTTATACTAGAATATCAAGAAATAATTCATTGAATTGAAGATGAAAAAGGGAAGTTACAATGAGTATTCAGTTTGAAGCAAGCTGGAGAGATTTTAAATTACTCAATAAAATATTATGGTTTCCTTTAAGTGCTTAGAAGAAATGAAACAGGAAGCCAGGACTATTAAGATTGATAGAAGATTGACGGGTGCCAATATTATTGATGAACCTCTCCAGCAAGTGAGTTTCAGTATGTGGTATTTGAATTCTGTATATTGTACACTAGGTGTATTTCTTTTGAAAATACTAAGGTATACCTTTTTGCTATTTAAATAATGTTAACATTTTATGATAATGCTATCCTTGACATTTGTACTTAAAAGATGTGTCCTGATTTACTTAAGCACCTGTTATGAGGTGATTTAGTTAGTTTGAAAACTTTTTGATTGCATTTAGAAAAAAAGTTTTCGCTAACATTTGTTGTTTCTGATTTTTTTTAATCATTAGAGATTTTACTGTTCTTGATGAAGAAGCTTACTGGGTTTGTCATATCGGACATTTTTTCTGTTCTATTTATAAAAAGTGTAAATACTTGGTTTGACTGAAAAATGTTCAAAAATTAGAGTTAGGTAAAGATTTATTCACCCCAAAATATTTTTTGTTGATGTTTTTGATTATATATTCAGTATAAATAATGTGTACTTTAAATTTTTAACATTTATTTTATAAATGAACCCATATTTAGTTTATCTAATTTGCAAAAATTATACATTGAATTGTATTATTTGCTGTTTATGGACTGAGTACTGTTGGCTATACCAAATGTATTACTTTAGTACTAAGTTCACTCCTGTATCATGTTTATAATTATACCTGCAGTGGATCTCATGATATAATCTTAGAGAAACATTTTGATTATTATTTTTCATCTCATCAGCATTTTTTACATCCCATTCCATCAAACTGATTAAAGCTCTTCATTGTGTTATAGCATTGAAAATCTGTTTTTTCCACATATGTTTACCTAAATTTGCACAAGATTTGGCTATAGATAATGTTTTAAGTTTTTAAAACATTGGAGCAGTAGATGAGTGGAATACTATAATAACTTTAAAATTTATGAAATGTTTTTTAGCATGTTGATGTTTTTCATAATGAAGGCAGGTACCACAATTTATGATATAGAGAATAGATATAAATTGGCAGGTAACCAGTTTAATTTTTAATTTGTTATTGCTACTTTTAAAATCCTAAAATATTATATTTTTTCCAATATTTTCTTATAGGTTATCCAGTTTTCCTTGAGGGATTATGTCCAATATTGGTATTACACACTAAGTGATGATGAATCTTTTCTTCTTGAAATTAGGCAGACTCTTCAGAATGCTCTCATTCAGTTTGCTACTAGGTAAGGTCACTGCATTGTATTTATGCAGGAAAATTTTGATGTCTTGTTTATTTCAGTAGGGAAAATACCTTTTAAATGGGAGTGGGTATTGTTAATTAAAAGGTAAGTAAAACACTAGATTATATTACAATAACTCCCAGATTATAGAACTGGAGCCCTATAACCTTTTATCTATCTATCTATCGGGTACTGGGGATTGACCTCGGAAGCACTCAACCACTGAGCTACATCCCCAGCCCTGTTTTGTATTTTATTTAGAGACAGAGTCTCACTCAGTTGCTTAGAACCTTGCTTTTGCGGAGGCTGGCTTTGAACTCATGATTCTCCTGCCTCAGCCTCCAGAGCCATTGGGATTATGGGTGTGCACCACCACGCCCAGCAACCTTTGAAGGACCCTAGACTTGAGGGTTTTATAGAAAGGTTGTCTTGATTAATCTGTCTCTATGCCAGTTTTTTGCATACATAGTCTACTATGTAGGTTGCAGATCAGATCTTTTACGATTTATTGAAAATATCCTTTTCCCTCTCTTCCATGGATACTCTTATTTTATCTGAGTGCTATGGAAATAAATTAGTTTTGGTATAACTGCTGTATCTCACTGCAGTTTCAATATAACTATTCTTGTAAGAGCATATTGCTAGCAGAGAAACTTCTCTTGTGAGTTACACTAAAATGCTCACTTTACAAACCATCTGTGTATTGCTTCGATATGACACAAGTATTTTGTCCATTATCCTTATTCTTAAACTACTTGTTTTTTTGTTGGCAGAGTGCTATTTCATATATATTAAAATTAATAATGACTTCCATTTTTATTTTTTAAAGCTTTTTAATTGGCAGCATTATGTGAAAGGGAAAAGTGCTTCAGAATTTTTTTTTTGAAAGGAAGGATTTTTATGTTTGGATGAGTTTGGTAGACTTTTTATTAAAAGATTTTACTTCCCAATACACAAACTGATTTTCCTACTATCCTTTATTCTCAAGGAATACTCTTTTAAAAGGTGAAAATGGTATTCTCTAGCCAACCCCTTTTCATTTCTATGAGGTTTTTATAATACAACCTTGTGATTTTGAGAGTGCTTAAGAATAGAACTTTGTCCTATAGCTCTCACTGTTTTCTAATCTGTGTGCAGAATGCTGCCCAGTCAGGACCTTTCCTTTATAACTCTGTTGACCCTAAAGCTTTAGATTCGAGTGGGCAGGTAGAGGGATGGAATAGAATATGTTTCTCAATCTGAGGTTATTGGGGAGCCCTGCATAAGACTTTTGGTTTGAATAATCATCTTAGTTATAGAAAGAGATTTGTACTTCTCCCTCATGATTATCAGCAAGCATTTGTAAAGTAGACAACCAGAATTATAGAGGCAGACTCACTGTGGAACATAGAAAACATAATTGGTTTAATCAGAGAAGATCAGAAATCATATTTTATCTCTTGTATTTCATTTGCATATTATTGAGTGTTAAATTTCTTAAGAAAACTCTTCTTCATTAATTGCTTTCTATAGTAATACTGTCCTAATCTTTTTTTCAAAACAATAAGAATAATAAGAGTTCCTTATTCTTGTATTTGACTCCTTAAGAGTATGTTTAAATGTCAAAAATTTTAGACCTGAAAGAGATTTGAACTAGTAATTTGAAGACTTGGGTTTGTATTTTGACTTGATCACTTAACTATAGGAATGTGAGCAAGTATTTTAAACTCTTTGAACTTTAGTTTTTCTCATGTAAAATAAGTATAATAATACATGCCCTCAGGCACTAGAGTTGTGGCTCAGTGGTAGAGTGCTGACCTGGAATGCGTGAGGCCCTGGGTTCCATCTTCAGCACCACATATAAATAAATGGAATTAAATTAAACAAAAAGATTCATTGACAACTAAAAAATATTAAAAAAGAATATATCCCCTGTTCTATGTTCCTCACTGGATTAATGTCAGAATCCAGTTTATCTGTTCTTTCAGTTAATATTTTGAGCCTACTTTTGTACTAGCTAGGTGCTAGGGATACAGCAGTGAATAAAACAAAGTTCCTGCTCAGAGGAGTGAAATGAACATAACACATGTGAGAGTGTTCTGAAAATTGTGAAGGAATTCAGAAATTTAAGTTATTTTGCCATCTAGTACCCAAAATTTCAAAAATGGAGAAGCTGAGGTCCAGAAAAGTTAAGTCTAATGTTACGTGGTGCGTTAGAATTGAAACTGAAATGGGATTGTTCTTTATAGCTGGTGTTCCTTCTCTCAGTTTCTGTCATACATGTTACAATTCAGATTGTTCATCTCTTTCTTGCCTATTTTCCCTATCAGTTCAATGATTTCCCTGTTTTTGGTTCTGTAGTCACTTTTTCTTCTCACTTCAGATCTTAAGTCTGTCCCTCCTTTTTTTCTTTTTTTTTTTTTTAATATTTATTTTTTAGTTGTAGGTGGACAGAATATCTTTATTTTATTTTTATGTGGTGCTGAGGATCGAACCCAGTGCCTCCCGCGTGCTAGGCGAGCACGCTACCACTGCGCCATAACCCCAGCCCCCCTCCTTTTTTTCTATATCATTCTAACATTTCTATACTATCAAGTGTAATATTTAGTTGATTACTGAGAAAGCTGGGTTATTTCCATTTTGGATTGATCTGAATTTATATATTTGCTTGCTCATTGGCCTTAAGTTTTTGGCAAACTGTAAAAGCTGGTAATAACTACTTTAGAGACTTCATTGAGTCTAAAAATTGATATCATGTAAAGCCTTTTGCATACAACAAGACATAATAAGTATTGTTGGTATGTGCTTTTTCTGTGAATGACTTTCCTATATTGGCTTTTTCTATTACTGCAAAAATACCAATTTACCAAGAGACTTTATGACTGTTTCCAGTGGCGATATCAAGAAAATTAAGTTTGTTTACAATCACACACATCCTTCTTTAATCCTTTTTCTTTGTGTACTGTGGAGCATGCCAGGAGAATATTGTCACCCTTGTATTCAACTTACAGTGTTGTATAGTGCTTTAAATGAGGGATCTGCAAATCTGAAAATGTGCACAAAACTAATGTTTGTTTTTTTCCCCCCCAAAGAGTACTTGTGTAGATTCACTTTTATAGTTTTTATTTATTTTATAATACTGGGGATTGAACTAGTTCACTATCATTGAACCTCAGCCCTTTCTGCTTTTTGAGACAAGGTCTCACCAAGTTGCTGAGGCTGGCCTCAAACTTGCAATCCTCCTAATCTCAGTATTACAAGTTACTGGGATAACAGGTATATACCACCATACCCAGCTAGATTTGATTTTTTAAACGATTCAGTGAACCCTGAAAAGATTGAGAATCATCAAATTTATATTCATGTTTATTCATCAATTTTGAAGAAATAAAAAATGTCAGCATAAAACTAAGTACTGAATTTTGAGGAGAATGGAAAATAAAGGACATACTGTGAGTCTGAAGTCTTGGATTTGAATTTTATCTCTGTTACTTATTGAGCTCTGTGACCTGAAATGGGAGAAACACATACATTCTTTAACATTCTATTATCATAAATTCATTTATGGGGATAATAACCCATATCTCCTTATAGGGTTTTTCTTAGGATTAAATGGCATCACTTGTGAAAGAATACTTTGTAGTGATAAAACCTTATGTCAGCATTAATAACTGTTACTTTAGTAACTGTTTGGGGAAGGAAACTTCCCTTGAGCATCTTTGGATTCCCCTTTTCTGTGAAATCTGGCATGGGGAATCACAGACTGAAACTCTGTTGTTGGGATGAATCCTTGATAATGTATGTATTTTTATTTCCCCTTTATGACAAGGAGTTCTGGGTTATGTGTCAGAATATTTGTATTAAAATTCTCTCTCTTCCATTAAGTCAGTGTAGCTAGATAAAAATTTCTCAAGATGACTGTAAGACAGGAACACTAGTACTTGTAGCAAATTCAGAGTTGTTGTGGGACAAATGAAATGATGTGGGATCACATTGTAAACTGATAAATGACATTTTGAACAATTTGTGCCTCAGTTGCTACATAATGACTGCTCAATGAATAGTAACTTTGCTATTATTGTTATAATTTACTAAATACCTAGATTATATAGACAGATTGTATGACCTTATTTTAGCTTTTTTAATGGGGAAAGAGGCTGGCAGGGAAGACAAAATTAAAGCACATGAAATAGAGAGGAAATAAAATACGTATGTTGTAATGAAAACTATTTGTCATATATAGATAGAGTGAACTAGAGAAATTGATGAAGAGGACCTCATTTGGGTTGAGGCTAAATATAGCCTTAAAGCACAGGTATATTAAGATAGAAATTAAGGGCATATTATGAAAGAGGAATAATACAAATACAGTTCTAAGAGGATTAAAAAAATAATGTGGTAGAAACCATAAGGAGATTGAAATGAATAAGAAATCTTGTTCTTACTCTTCAAAGAAGATAGATTCTGATTCTACTATTTTCTTTGTGAAGGGTTTTACCATGGGTGTAAGAGGACACATGTAAGTTCTAAGATTCATTGGCTATTACTAATGGTGTAACTGTTTCTGGAATGACGGGGATTATGTTATTAAAGATTTACTCTTTTTCTTGCTACCTTTTGCTATAGAATAAATGAAAATAAGTGGTATAGTCCTAGAATTGACTTTAAAAGGCACCCCAACTTAAATAGTGGACCTTTACAATTAAGTTTTATACTTCTTTTGTCATTTCATATTCTCTGTCATTTGAAAACTTATCTTAAAATGGTCATTACTCCAAAAGATGGTCATTGTCATATTTGTTACAGTAGAGCAAAAACAATTAGAGACCATCTAATATTTAAAAGAAGGGGAAACAAGTTGATTTTCATATCTTTAGAGTAGATGAGGGGATGATAATTATGTATTCATATAATTCACAAACCGTACACTTCACCCATTGACATGTGTCTTTTAGTGTATTTACAGAATTGCACAGTATTTGTGATTTGTACTTTGCAAGTCAATTGAATATTTTAATGACCTCACAAAAAGCCTTATGTATCCAATGTCATTCACTTCTGTATCCCCCCAGGTTCTGGCTCTGGGCAACTACTTTGGTTTTCATCTCTGAATTTGTCTATTCTGGGCATTTTGTATGAATAAAATAGTTTATGTGGTCTTTTGTGACTGGTTCACTTCAGCATTTTAGCATAATGTTTTTGAGGTTCATCCATGTTGTAACATTATTACTGATTCCTTCTTTATCCTTGAATAATATCCCATTGTACAAGTAGACCATACTTTGTTCATTTGTTTATCAGTTGATGGACATATGGATTGTTTCTGCTTTTTGGAATATTGTGAATAATGCTGCCATGAGAATTGGTGTACAAATTTTTGTGTGGACATATGGTTTTGTTTCTCTTTGGTGTATACGTAGAAGTGTAACTTCTGTGTTGTATAGTATTTAATTTTTTGAAGAAATGCAAGCTGTTTCAGAGTGGCGGCATGTTAACATTTTCACTTATCGATGTAAGAGGTTTCAATTTCTCCATATTCTTGGCAACAGTTGGTATTGTCTGTCTTTTTATTATTATTATTATTATTATAGCCATCTTTGTGTGGGGAAGTAGAATGTAATTATGGTTTTGATTTGCATTTCTCTGATAGCTAGTGATGTTGAACATCTTTTTATATACTTACATTAGCCATTTGTGTATCTTTAGAGAAATTCCTGTTCAACTCCTTTCTCCCTTTTTAACTTAAGTTACTTGTCATTTTATTGTGTATTACTGCCTGTTGTTTTTGTAACTATAGCTTTATTGGACAGTCATTTGCATTTTGTCCATAGCTGCTTTTGTGTAGTAATAATGGAGTTGACTAGGTGTGACAGGTGATTTGGCCCGCAAAGTTACCTAAAATTGTTATTTTTCCCGTTAGGAAAAAGTTTACCAATCCTTCCTAGGAATAGACAGTTTAGGGCCATTAAAACATTTAGAAGCCGGGCACGGTGGCTCAAGCCTGTAATCCCTGCACTTAGGGAGGCTGAGACAGGAGAATCGCGAGTTCAAAGCCAGCCTCAGCAATGGCGAGGCGCTAAGCAACTCAGTGAGACCCCGTCTCTATATAAAACACAAAATAGGGCTGGGAATGTGGCTTAGGGGTCAAGTGCCCCTGAGTTCAATCCCCAGTACCAAAAAAAAAAAAAACATTTAGGAAGGGTTGAGAATGTCGCTTGGTTGTTGTCGCTGTGGTTGCTTAGCATGAACAAGGCCTAGTGTTTAATCCCTGGGCCTTGTTTATTTAAAATAAATAAATACATAAAACACTTAAGAAGTATTGTTAAATTTATAGGAAATATATTGGGTTGAAAATCATAGAAAGTAGTGTATGCTATATAATTTCAGTTGTATAAAATTTATAAGTATGTATATAAAAGAAATTAAAAAGAAATGTACTAAAATACTAACAGTGCTGTTTGGATTGTGGGTTTATGGCTGAGTATAGCTAATTCAGGAAATCTAAAGAAGGAATTACATTGTATAAAATTCATTACCTTTTAGCCAGAGATAGATAAAATCATCAGCAATATAGATAGTTTAAGATAACTTTAAAAAATCAATTGCCTCTTTCTCTTTTGTGTTCTTGTGAACATAAGAATTGTTTTTTCAACTTTTCTTAAGATTTTTTGTGTAGGCAGCCACTGTCTGTCTTGGGGGAAGTGATCTTGAAACTAATGCTTAATATCTTGCTTTGTATATGACAGAATAGTTGAATATTCAAAAATCTTATTATGGAATTCCCATTTGTGATGCCCATATTAATTTTTTGGCAGAATTTTATATATATCTTGGTTGGATCTGAATGTTTCATTTGTTGGGCAAATCTTACTAAAACTCTTGTTTATTAAAAGATTAACATCATGGGTTTAATTTTTCAGTGCTTTAACATTGAGGAATGCATCCTTAGCCCAATATTACTTTTTTCTCTGGTCCAGTAGCTTGGTTAAGACTTGCAGCTCTTGTTATTTATATTCAACCCTTGAAATGGTGAGTGTGCTTCATGTGTGTGCCTCTATAATTTGTTCATGATGTTCTGAGATCTAGGTCATCAAAACACCTGAATCTTTGACTTCCTCGAAGTGTTAGAACACAGGATATAGAGCTGGACTTAAGCAGTGTGATAGTTCACTTTAGCAGTGTGATAGTTCACTAAATATCATTTCTTTTAATATGGTTGCTTAAATACATGCCTAAGTCTTTTTCTGTTTCCATCCTTTATTTATGACTTTTATGAATAGGAGGTTTTTGTTTCTTTGTTCCGGTGGAGTAGATATGACATTGATTGGAAAGTTAGGAACCCTGATTTAACAAAACCTTGATATTGCTATGTAACCTAGAATATGTAGTTTTTCTTGTGGTCTTGTAATTATAGGAACTTGTAGTAATTATTTGAAATTCCTTTCCATTTTAGAATACTAAGATTCTCTGGTCAAGTTTGTCTTAATCTTGATTTACCTGTTTTCAATCACATCCCCTGAAACACTCACTAACAAACTTCACTACATTCCACATTTTGAATGTGTTATTTTCTAAACTTGTGTGGGATTGTTAATTCGAGTTAATTTTGGGGAAAGCTGATTAGAGTACTCCTCTGATCAATGGTTTTACTAGTAGGAGTATGTTAGCTTTTTGTCACTGTGACCAAAAACCTGGACAAGAAAAACTTAGAGGAAGAAAAGTTTATCTTGTGTTCATGGTTTCAAAGGTTCAGTGCATGGTCAGCCAACTCCATTGTTCTAGGCCCAAGGTAAAGCCACAGGTGGAAGGGCAAGGCAGAGGAAAGCTGCTCAACTCTTGGCAGCCAAGAAGCAGAGAGAGTGTGAGGTGCCAGTGACAAAATATAAATCCCAAAAGCATGCCCCTAGTGAGTCACACCCTTCCTGCTTATAGTTAACCACCCAGTACAGTAGTCCTTTCAGGTTGTTAATCCATCACATGGATTAATCTACTGGTTTAAATTTTTTGTTTCTTTGGGTTTTTTTATGCATAGAAGATAAAGACCTTATATAGAAGATGAATATAATATTAATTTTATGTGATTGGTTATTTTGATGTTACTGATTGATATACATTTAACCCACACCCCCTTCCCCGCGTGTGTATGTGTATCCCTTTCTTTCTTGCTGCCTTTCAATTCCAAAATACTAAGATTCTCCAAATGTGTGTGTGTTTGTGTGTGTGTATACTCATTCACAATATGCAGTGTAGTATGCTATTCTCATTGTTTAAATAAGGGCTTAGTAGTCATTTCTGTGACAAAGTAATGTGGCTTTGGGAACGTAGCATTTCTTATAGGATTGTTTCTATGAGAAAAACAGCTTTGATTTTTATCATTTTGACATAAGGCACCTTTTCCAGGAAAGTATTCTGCCATGAATGTGAAGATTGCCTTTACTGCCAAACGGTCACCCTCTTCTCTGGTCAGGCAAGTCTATAAGATGACACTTACATATGTATACCATGTTCATTTCTTCTTTTTCTCATTCCTGTATCTGTTCTTCTCCCATTAAATACTACTCATTCATCAAGATTTAAATGTAGCCTCTTTAATGAAACATCTTTCAGTTAAGACACATCACTTAATCTCTACTCATTTCTGTGTGTGGTTCTCTTCAACAAAATTTTAAGCAATTATTTGAAATAGTACCAATTCTGTACTACTGTAGGGGAAGCTGTCTTAACTGCTGTTTAGCCAGTATTCTCCAGTCTCTTTATATAACATACTGATTGATAACCCTATCATTAAGGCTAGGCTGAATGACTTCTTACTATTATTTCTATCCACTTCTGTTCCCACTTTTTTGGGTTTTACTCTTATCCAAAGCTGGTTTGTGTCATGCCTGTGCCTCACTTCCAGAAAAGTCTACTACAGTTAGTCCATGTTATGACTATGCTTATTAGTGATTTAGAGGAGAAAGATAGTCAAGCATATTAAAAGTTGTATTTGTCCCACCACTTTAGGAGGCTGAGACGGGAGAATCGCAAATTCAAAGCCAGCCTCAGCAACGGCGAGGTGCTAAGCAACTCAGAGAGACCCTGTCTCTAAATAAAACATAAAATAGGCTCGGGGTTGTGGCTCAGTGCTTGAGTACCCCTGAGTTCAATCCCCATACCAAAAAAAAAAAAGTATGCAGACTAAATTACTTACTCTGGAATTACTCAGAGCTAGTTGAAGATTATAGTTGAATTAAGTGTGGAAAAGACAACTATGAAATGTTGGGAGAAAATCTTAAAAGATCCTGCATTGAGATTTGTTCACAAATGCCTATAGTTGTCATGCCATTTTTTTTTTTCCAGTGTGGAAGCAGTTTGTGGTTTATTCAAGACATGTGGTGTGTTAACACTAATCAACAGAACCTTAATCAAAAAAAACTTCTTAGTCCTCATTGAAAGATATATATAGGTTAGAATGAAATATATTCAGGACTCTTTTGATCAAATATTTAAATTCACCTACTAACCAATTGCCAGTTTTCTATCACTCTGTGTGCTTGTGTTTGTGCTTATTGTGTTATTTAATATGACCATAGATAGAAAGCCATTGAAGTGTCCTTAGAGGAGAAAATCCTGAGAAGCAATATGTCTTGCAGAATAGCTAATGACTTGGTGGGTCTTTTATTCAAATCAAGGACATCTGTTGAAGTACAGTGCAATTTCTGGAAATATTTATTTGATTTTGGTGGTATAATACTAAATGTACTAATGGTAAGTTGTACACTCCTTAGGATAGCTGGAACAAGTGAAGCAATTTGTATAATCTCAGTCTTAGCTCACATATTTGTGATATTCCTTGTCTTTTAGTAACATTAAGTAACTTTGGGGCTTCTCAGTTCATGTGTTATTTTAGAACTTAAGGAGTAAGGATGCCTGTATACCTCATATGGTCTTCTCCAAGCATCTATTCTTTGGCCTTGTAAGGAGAATCAATAAATCAGTATACGTCAGGTGCCTCCAGTGTTCACGTTACTGAGCATTTGGGGATATAACTATGAATAAAATAGTCATAGTTGAATAAAACAAGGTCTTCTGTCTTCTTGATATATTTAAACCTAAGAGTGAAAATATTTAACTGCAGGTTGTAAGTGCTGTAAAAAGAGGAAAGTTTGGTGTTATTTGAATATATAACCAGAGAACCAGGACTATTCTGAGGGAATAGTGGAGAGGGTGGGTATCAATGAAGGCTGCCATATATAAGTGATATTTTTAGATGATCTTGGAAGTATACATTGGATTTTTAAAGTGAATGTTGTGGGAAGATCAGAGAGGAGAAATATTTGGAGAGTGGAAAGGTTGAGCAAGCATGGCAGAAAGTATAATCTGTCTAGAGGCACTTAGGTAATAAGGAGTGCATTTGAGTTTGAGAAGTGGAGACAAAACAAAACAAAAAACAAAACAAAACATGTAGGTCTGTAGACAGAAAGGAAGTACGAGAGTGAAATAGATGATGAAGAGAAAATGAAAGGATGCAGGTTTGCATGATCTGAGAAAATGTATTCATGCTTAGCCCTGAGAATGTATTTAAAAGTTTTTAAAGCTCTCATTTTGTACATATATTTTTTACAATATAAATTTGGCTGCTGTATAGAATATGAGATGGAGGGGACATAAATGGATTTGGGGGACCTGAAGGTAGGATAGTGTCAAGGAGCAGATGTTAGAGATGGGGGTGTGCAAAATTTATGTTCAGAGAAAAGTATAGTTTCTGGTTTTACTTTACTTTTGTGTGTCAGTTAAAACTTTGTAGCTTTTTTGATTTCCAGATAGCCTTTTTAATTCTTTCTTGCAATAATTTGGCAAGATTTATAAGCTTCAGGGTCTTACTATAAATTTCATTATTTTTTTAGGTCAGATTAATTATATCACTGTGTTTTTGGTCATATAAGAAATACATCTTTATTTTTAAATGCATAAAATGACAGCTTATAAAATGAAAGCATCAGTAATAAGGTTCATTGTGAATAACCCATGTGTTTTTACTAGAATAGGTATCAAGTGGTGGAATATTTTTTAAAAAGTGAAAAAACTTTATGGGCATAATTTAAGAATAATGCTTTTAAGAGCTCCAATAGAAAGCAATGTAGTAAATGCAATAGAAGGAAATGTAACTATTACATAGTTAAAAGATCTTTTTAGTCATAGTCACATGACATTTCTTGCATATTTATCATACATCATAATTTAGTACTTCACAGTCATCAAAATATTTTCTGATTTTGTTAAGACAAGTATTAGAAATCTTTAGTGTATATTCTTTTATTAATGGGAAACTATGTACTGTTGTTCTTACTAATACAAAAAAGTTTGAGTTGCGATTTCTGGGTTTTAATGTAGTCATTGGAAGAAAGTCAAGCAGTAGAAAATAATGATGTTGAGTAGAGACATAGAATATTGTTTTTCCATTTTCCTATCCTCATCATGTTACTGTATTAAAATAGAAATGAATACTTAAAATTTAAAATAGTTTTTATATATTTACATTTCTTGATGATTTTGTTCATTTTAAATGTCATTATTTCCTCTATAATGAATCAAGATAGGTTTATCCAGAGCCTTCTAAAATTGGTATATTTCATTTTCTTGAAAAAATTTCAGTAAATTAAATAAATAACATTGCACCATGAAATAGAACAGATATAACTTGGAACATTATATATTCTGTTTTCTTCTAAATTTGTTAGAATAAGCCTTTTATGGATTAAATGAGCTAATGGTCTATGCTCAGTAAATTCTATTTTTATAAAATTTTGAAGTATTGATGACTGAGTAAATATTAATGTAAATGTTTTTGAAAGGCACTCGCACAGATAGTGATTTTTTTTTTTTAATGAGGGGGGAAGGACTCTAGAAACTTGTAGCTTAAATTTTTTAGATTTTATTTTGAGGGTGAATATTATTACTAAGTTTATTTATATGCTTATATGTGTGGCTCTTCAAATAATGTTAATCTTTCCTCAAAGATAATACTAAAAGGAATAGCTTTTAGTGTTAATTTGTTTTGGTGTTCATGTAGAGTTTACTCTTTGTATTTACATATGCAGTAAATCATAGTTATGACTCAAAAAATAGTATATGAATGTCAGTAACAATATTTTTAATTGAAAATAGCTCTCCCTTTTTCCTCAATGCCATTATCACTCTTTACAGCTTCCTCCTAAAAACTGACTGTAATCAAGTCAACTTCTTCACTAGTACTTTATTATACTTGTGTTGGTAATTATGCTAATGGATAATAGTATACTTTTCTGGTTTCTCCATTGCCCAACATCTCTATGAATATGCTTCTTGTCTTTTATCTACTTGATATCTTCTTAAAATGGAGAAGTTATTTTACTACTATTTTTTAAAAGTATTTTTTAGTTATACATGGACACAGTGTCTTTATTTTGTTTATTTATTTTTATGTGGTGCTGAGGATCGAACCCAGTGCTTCACCTGTGCGAGGCAGGCGCTCTGCCACTGAGCCACAACCTCAGCCCTATTTTACTACTATTTTAAAAAACAACAACATTGAAAAAAATGCTTATTTGGGGGCTGGGGTTGTAGCTCAGTGGTAGAACACTTGCCTAGCATGTGTGAGGCACTGGATTCAAACTTCAGCACCACATAAAAACAATAAATAAAATAAAGGTATTGTGTCCATCTGTAACTAAAAAGAAATTTTAAAAATGTTTATTTAAAAATATTCTATCCATGGGGCTGGGATTGTAGCTCAGTGGTAGAGTGCCTGCCTCGCATGCGTGAGGCCCTGGGTTTGATCCTCAGCACCACATACAAAGCAATAGAATAAAGACATTGTGTCCATCTACAACTAAAAAAATAAAAATAAAAATAAAAAAATAAAAATATTCTATACAAAGAGAGATGTAATTGTATTATATTGTTTAAAAATCTCTCACTGGTGTGTTAAATTAGCAGTGTCTTGAGTTCTGTTGCCTTTGAGATAGAGAACTAGATAACTTCATAAAATGAGTAATCATTTATTTCATGAGTATTCTAAAGGCTTTTTATGTAATATTTTACTTTATTCTTTTAAATATCTCATTTTTCTGTGACCAGTTTTTTCTTGTGGTTATGTTTTTTTAAAAATTTTTTTTAGTTGTAGATGGATACAATATCTTTATTTTATTTATTTTTATGTGGTGCTGAGGATTGAACCCAGTGCCTCATGCGTGCGAGGCAAGCTCTCTACCGCTGAGCCACAATCCCAGCCCTGGTGGTTATGTTTTTAAGTGCTAGTTTATGCAAATAGAAATTAGTCTGGCTTAGATCAAAGGCAGTTGGCTCAGATGTTTGGATTATATAACTAAAAGAAAGAATATGGAGAATTCAGACAGGTTCAAAAGAAACCAAGAAATTTTAACACTTTTTTAAAAGCAAACAAAAATATTCTGAATCCCTTATGTATTCTTGTGCTTGGGCTGAGAATTTGTGTGATATACTTGTGGTCAAACTCATTTCAGATTTAACTGAAAAAAAATTTTTCTTTTCATATTTTAACAAAGTAGATAGTATTTTTAAACTTTAGCACATAACATAATTCAAATAGTATTGTTAGAAGACTTAATGAACTAGATTTGATATACTTTGGTCTTGTAAAATGGGGACCAAATGAAAAATAATTAAACAAAATTTCAGTATAAATTTGAAGTCTGTGATAATCATGTGTGTGTCACTCATTAAGATGAACTTACTTTTTTTTTGGTAAATCATTTATATATTGCTTTTATATAATGTGTTTTCTATAAGGTCTAAAGAAATAGACTGGCAACCTTATTTTACTACACGCATTGTAGATGATTTTGGCACGCACCTACGAGTGTTCAGAAAGGCTCAACAGAGAATAACAGAGAAAGATGATCAAGTAAAAGGTAATATGTTTATTCCATTTGAAAATCAGGATTTAAAAATGTTCTTCTTTTCACCTTCTATATTTTAAATTGTTTCTTCCCTTCTTCCAGGTACAGCAGAAGAGCTTATAGATACCTTCTTCGAAGTTGAAGTTGAAATGGAGAAGGAAGTTTGCCGTGACCTAGTGTGTACCTCTCCCAAAGATGAAGAAGGTTTTCCTTTTAATATAATTCTTTTAAGTACAGTAACTGTTTAAACACAAATTATCAGAACAAATTTAAGGGTGAAATTATTCTTACACAGGTAGAATAGTGAAGACACTGTTTAACTCTTACAAGTAGTTTCCACATTCCTTTTTCTTCCATTTAAAAGTTCATGTGTCATCTGTTTAAATAGAGTAGGACAAACATTTAAAATTAAATGTTTTATTTTATGAACTATAGTAAGATTATATCTTTTATCCAAAAATATTTTCTAAGGAAATAATTATAAATGATTATAAATGAAATCATTATGAATGAAATTATTATAAATGATTTCAGATGAAATTAATAAATTCAAATAGACATGCCTTTTCTTTGTGGCAGATTAGTCCAGAGAAGTTTTACTTCTTTTCTGAATTTTACAATTAAATATTTGCTAATTAGCACATTTAAAAATTAACAATATTAGCCATTAAATTTTATTCCCAGGAAGTGTCAGCATAGGAACAACCATAGAAAAAACATTTGTAGTTTGTTTTCTTAATAAATAATAAATTATTATCTTAGATTTTGAAAACGTGCTAATCCTTTTTTCCCTTTGTCTTTGCTTTCTTCTTTCCCCCTATTTCTTCTTTCCTTTTTACATGTATTATGTAATTTAGCTTTTACTTGCCAGTTCATTAGTACTATTATGAAATAATAGCTAAATCCAGAAAGTAGATATAATGACATACAATACTTTATGTAAGTTGAGCTCACTTAAATTAGAATAGAAGCATGTACTCTTCCTGTGCTATTATTTGCTGAGATTGTGGAGGTTTTTTCATGAAAGAATTACAGGAGTA
This sequence comes from Xerus rutilus, assembly GCA_028644305.1. Lineage (NCBI taxonomy): Eukaryota > Metazoa > Chordata > Mammalia > Rodentia > Sciuridae > Xerus > Xerus rutilus. The sequence continues at coordinate 68,643,801 of CM053407.1, read as the reverse complement.
TCTTTAAATGCACAAATAACTCAAAATTTGCGAAGATAATCAATGTGTGGTAGAAGTGAAGAATACAGAGTACATCTAAAACTCTTGGAGAAAAATTTAATAATTGACGTTTCTCATGTGATTCAGTAAACTGTCTAAAACTTAGAAAAATTAAAGAAATTTTAATTTCTTTACTGAATAGTATTTGAAGAAGAGTGAAGTAAATTTTAATGAATGCTGATGTGTACTAATTACTAGAAGAATAAGCCAGTATAGCTAGGGAATGCTTATGTCTACCTTTTTTATGTGTCTTATATTAAGAGCAGTTGGAGATTTTAGATTTTCTAATGTTATTATAGCTACCTTTTCTATTTTTAGGATTCCTAAGAGATTTGTGTGAGGTCTTATTATATTTATTGCTACCTCCTGGAGATTTCCAGAACAAGATCATGCGATACTTTGTCAGGGTAAGCGTAAACTCATACCAAATAATGAATGTAAAGAAACTTAGAATAGTAGTTCTCAAAATTTTTGGTCTCAAGACCCAGTTAAATTCTTAAACATTATTGAAGACCCAGGAAAGGTTTGAACTCAGATTCCCTGCAAGACTCTTGGGGACCTTTTCCCAGTTCCCCAGAAGTCCCTGGCCAATGCTTTGTTAACTTCCTAACTTAGCTGATTGGATTTTGGTTATAACAAAGGTGTATATAGCCTTACTTAAGATAGACTAGATAAAAAGAACATCTCTGGACAATAAAACTGAAAGCTAAGATTTTAATTTTCATTAAAGATGAGAGCAATAGGGATTCTGTTCCTTTAGTGAAAGTCTTTGGAGTAAAACTCTGCAAATGTAAAGGAATAACATTTGGCTTTGGCTTCTGGTTATACTTAAGAAATGCTACCTATTTAAGACCTTATCCTGGTTGAATGGGTGAAATGAAAGTTTTTAATTTTCCTGAAAAATCATAATCTTGTTAGTTTCCTCCTGTGACTTGTATACCAATTCCTAAAGCATGTTTTTAAAATATTTGTATGTTACTGCAATTTCAATTTCCTGACATCATCTCGCTTGAATTCAGTGTAGTTGTCAGGTATTTTAATGACATTTAATGTGAAATGAGTAGAAAGTACCAAGTTCTGAAGGAAGTGTAATAGATTAACTATATATGATTAAGGCCAATTTCGGGGAGTAGTCATATCAAAGGTGGCAAGTACTTGGCATGTCTGTTAGTAGATTCACATCTACCACATGTCTGAACTTCTACCTAACTTTTATTAAGTGTTAAAGTTCTCAAGTCATAGGCCCTGTTTTCCTCATACTTTCTTTGGCATTAAACACCATCTACATGCTAACTAGTTGTAAATTTATATCTTTAGTCTAGACTTCCTTTTTTCGCTCCAGGGTACTCTGACATGCTGCCCACATAAAATCTCCACTGAAATAACTCATAGGCTTATTTAAACCTACATGTCGAAAGTGGAAGTCATCCTTGTTTCTATATCCTTTTTGCCGTTTAGTCTTTTTTATGTCCCAATAAGTGCTATGACCATCAAGCAATTTTTCCAAATATTGAGTCTTTCTAGAGGCTTATAAGGCCTTATGTGATAACATTTGTTTACTCTCTACCCTTCATGCCATGCAATCTTAGAGAAAATAAGAGCTAGATAGTAAAGGGTAGTAAAAATGGATTTCATTCAGGAACTATTGAAATAGACGAAGAAAGGCTTTGGTGTAGAACTGGGCTCAATTCTGAATAAAACAAGTAGGGATTTGTATCCCAGGGGCAGTGTTTGGACAAATGGATGGAAATTTACTAGGAGATATAGAGTAGTATCGGCAGGAGACTGTTTAAAGGGACTTATTTGGATTCTTGCTAAAGGAGATCAAGATGATGAAATATCATCATGAAGAATTTGATCAGCTATTGAGGGTGGGAGAATTCTGGCTAAATGTATGTGACAGAATTCTTGCTAAAATTGTGTGATACTATAATGAATAAACATGGAAGGCCAGATTGAGGCCTAATTTGGAAGAGGGTTCAAAGGAGCCTTCTAAAATTTGGTCAAGGATAATGTCTTTCTCAATAGTCATTATACTCCAGCCACATTGGCTTTCTTTCCCAAAAGGCCATTTTCCTCCCCAGTTATCATAAAGCTATCTCATATTGATTGAGATCCTTTGCTCAGATTGATTGTTGTTAGTCTCTTGGCTAAGTAATACTCATATTTTTATTTCTCAATGTCATTTCTTCAGAGAATGCCTCCCTGATACCTAATCTTAAACTCCCTTGTAATTCCTTACTACTGTTGGCTGCACCCAGTTGTTTTCTGTCATAGGATTTATCATATTTTAAAGTAATAATTTGTTTGTTGTGTTTACTTAATTGATATCTTTTTCTCAAATGAATTATAAATTCCTTGAGGACGAGGACCTTATCTGTATATATCATCACTTTATATGATCTGTATATATCATCACTTTATATCTAGTGGTTAACACAGAACATGGTATGTAACAGGCATTAGAGAATCGGTTGTAATGAAACAGGAAACCCAGTTGCCCTCTTCATGGCTATGGTACACATGCTACCACAGATTCTTGAGAAATAAACTGACTCCTAAGGACTGTGAATGAAGATCTGCCTTGTTACATGAAGTTATTGTTTAAAATAGGTTGGATTGTAATGAGCAAATGTGTTTTGCTAAGGAGTCCTCTTTTAGGCCAATACTTCATTTATTTGCACTTGAATCTAATTAAAGATAATTATAAGGCCCTGCATTCAGCAGTTCACTTTTTCTTTTCACATGATAGTCCTTATTAGTTTTATTTTGTTAGTAATTTTGTCAGTAGTCATATATTTCAAGTTTTCCCAAAAGACATTTTTGTTTAGGTTAAATAACAGATGAAAGTTCTTTCCTTTAAATGGGTCTTTTGTTTAGTGTGCAACACAGTATTTGACTGAAGTAATTGCTCTTAAATTGCCTCTACGTTCTTTCTGTTACTGCGCTTTCTTAATTTAAAGATTCATGGCTTCACTGATTTTTGTATCTTTCAGGCCCCCATATTGACAGCTGGTGCTATCTTTTAGAATTTGGGGGTCTTAAAATAAGAATTAAATGGAAATGGCTATTTTCTTTGGACTATTTAGAGCTCTCACTAGGAACTGTAGAGAAATTATTGAGTCATATTATTAGCCCCTGAATAGCCAGACCATTTTTTATGAGGCAAATTCAAAGACCAAAGTTTTCTAAGGCAGATTAACTAATTACTTTATCTAGTAAATACAAAATTTATTCTAAATTCTGTTCAGTGTATTTTTTTCTCATCTTAAAAAGAAACTTTGGAAAAAACATTTTTTGTGTGTGTGTAAAATTTCTTCTTACAAAGTTTATTTTTAAATTTGAACACTTTTAGCCAGAGATATAATTAGATAGAAGAAATTAAATAAATAAATATAATTTTAAAGAAGTTGGGGACTAAAGCTAACCTTGAAAGGAGCAATTCCTTGAAATTTGGCACTGTGAAATATCTCTAGGCATTTCTAAAAATAACTGACATATCCATTAGTGCCTATCAGAAGTATTAATTCATCAGGGGTAATAGTTTTCGGAGACATACACGTTTGATTTACATAAAATATTTCTTTAAGGAAAAATAAAGACCACCTTCTATGAATATATGCTAAAAAATGGCACAGATACATTAAGCGATCCAGTAAAACGAAATAAATTCATCTTTTTACTTTGAAAAGTTAAATATCTTGTTAAGCTTGTTGTTATTTAGCCCCTCCAATACTCTCAAGAAATGATTTTTCATAAATTTAGATGTCATAGGCATTAAGGGATGAATGTTAATACCAGGTGAAAATGTTGTATTAATAGAATCAGTTCTAAATTCTTAGTTTTTTATTTCTACGCATTTATCAAATGCCTGCAATGACCTTGAAAAGACTGGAGAGGTGGTAAATATTTTCAAAGATAGATAAGTCAGTAGTTTAACCAATTCTACTTACATACAGCAGACACCTAGATAGTGGTAATTAATTAAAGAAATTTAAATTATACAATAACAGAAAATATTAAGTGATGCATCCTATAAACACTGTGTGTGTGTTTTAAGTATGTAAGAGAAAAAGTGTTCAGCTGAAATGATCAGAATTTGTTTTACAGTATAATTGATTGTTCAGTAAGACTTTAAAAGAAAGGCCAAATTTAAATAGGTTAGAACATAAATTATTGTAGTTGCTTGGTTTTCTCCCTTGAAGTAAACATGATTCTAAAATTAGTGTATATCTTTTTATTCTGTTTTATACTTTCAATATAGATGTGTGAATCCACAAAAACTTTTTCCCTCATGTTTTGCCTTTTTAAAAATTGACATAAATACTAATGTACTAGATGTATCTTTTTTGTTCATTCACCTCTAGTTGTCATTGTGGAGATGTGTCCAAGTTGGTAGGCAGCTTTGTCTCATTTATTTTATCTGAGGTTGTGGGAGATCACCATTTTATAACATTTCATTATTACATTTTTACTTTCATGTGTATTATACCTAGCTTATGTAACAGCACTGTTTCAGGAAATTCACATTATGCCTTTGAGAAATATATGTTAAATTTGTCTTTTAAAAAAATTTTTTTAGGAAATCCTTGCACGAGGAATTCTTCTTCCATTAATAAATCAACTCAGTGATCCTGATTATATTAATCAGTATGTCATATGGATGGTAAGTACCTTTTAAAATTGCTACTTTGTTTTGGAAACAATTTTTTAAATGTAAAAATACTGTTTGGAGATCAGGGTGATTAAGAAATAATTTATTGAAGGAATTAAAAATGTTTCTAAATTCCTATATTTTGTATTTTTTTGTTAATTATGTGTTGGTCATTTTCTTTTTAGGAAGCTTATTGATTATTTTCCCTACAATTATGGTGCCGCTATTACTTATTTAAAAATAGGATCTTTCACTGCCTGTGTATACAAATGATGAATATTTTTTAACAACTACCACAGAGCATCCCTTGTCCAACATGCTTGGGACTGAGAAATGTTTCAGATTTTAGAATATTTTTGTATTTATAATGAAATATCTTGTGAATGGGACCCAAGTCTAAACATGAAATTCATTGATGTTTCACATACACCTTATACATAGTTTGAAGGTCATTTTATGCAGTATTCTTACCATGCCTGTGTTGTGACTGTGAACTGTCACATGAAATTAGATGTGAAATTTTCTACTTGTGGCATCATGTCAGTACCAAAATGTTTTTGAGTTTGAATTTTTGGATTAGGGATACTAAACCTATGTTTGGTTTTAAATACAGCTCAACTCTGAACTACTTAAATAGTGTGTACTTCACATTTTATACCATGTAATGGAAAATATGAATGATAGAACACTTAATGAGAACCAGAAGGTCTATATTTTAGGTCTGCTTTCCTAAGTTGCTTCATGTGCCTCTAAGTGGACAACTCAGATATCTGCTCAGTTAAGACAAAATAGGAATTATTCAGTTTATGAGATCTATTTTTTTTTCTTTGCTGATTATATTTGCTGTTCCTCAGTAAAGTCATAGTTAAGGAAGTGTTGTAAATAGGCTGTCTGCTGGGAATACTTTGGTATATACTCTTAGATCTTTGATTCATTTTCTTGAACCCAGGATTTCTTCTCTGCATTCATCTCCTTTTAACCTCATCTATTATCTTTAGGAAAGAATCACTGATTGTTCTTTGATTTCCTTAGACATTGTCAAACTTACCATTTCTTCATTGTTGTTGTTGTCACCACATTTGTCTCTCAACAGACTACGAGTTACCTGTAGAAGAAAAAATTATTTTATATTCCTGTTGTCTTTTTCTGGAGGTGATAAAAGTTGATTTTCTTTAGTTGTCAACTATTTAGTATTAGGTTCTACCAGAAGCTTTGAAAATATGCATTTCTACATAGTTAAAACTTTTTAAAGATATATTCCCTTTGGTATTGTACCTGAGAGCTTACTCCAAAGTGAAAATAAGTCTTCAGAAATCTATATTCAAAGCCATTCATAGCAATGTTGTATATAGTCATAAAAATTTGGAAGCAACTTAAATCTCCCAAACAATGGATTAGATTAATAAATTATGTCATATCAATATAATCACATCCTATGCAGCCATTAAAATGATAGAATTGTATCTTATGAACATGAAAAGGTATTGATGATATCTTTTATGTGAAACGATTAACTAAAGATGGTCTCTTTTGCTGAGCATGTACTAACTCTGTAGTTCATTATATGGCAAAAACATTTTGTGAAAGTCTTAGCACATACTCCAAAAATATTTCAAATCACTACAATTTTTGCTTATTCTTCCATGATTGGCCTATGTATGATATACACTACTGTATGATACTTTGGCTTTTGTGTTATTTAATAGACAAGGGAACACAATTACTGTTGTACTTTTCAGATTATCAGAAAATATATTTAAAAGAGAAGAATTTATCAAGAAGGGATCTTTAACCTCCTATATTGTCTTTTTCACATCCTTGACATTTATATGAAAAACTTTTTAGGCATAGGTATTATAAATATAAATGTTAACTGAGCTCTTATTTTTTCAGCTACGTTTTTATATTAGTGTGATCTAATCAAATAGTTCATTCTTATTTGAAAGGAAAATCTTAGAACTATATTAATATTATCTTATGTATATAAACTACTAGTGTCATAGAAAATGGGCATGATTTTAAACTAATTTTAAAAAATAATATGGCTAGATTTACATTATTTTATATTAATATGTGTATGTTTTATAAAGACAGACAAGTTAGGTCTTGTCTCTGACTGGAAGTGATCAGACTTAACTGACTAATATTGATATCTGTAACTAGAAAAGATAAATGAAAGACACTTGCTTCATAAACGTATTCTCTAAATTCAGGTCTTTAATGTCCTTTTCTTCAAATATTCTTTTTCCTTTATCTTCTTTTATTAACGAGGTAAAAGTTATATAAAGTGAAATATTTGGATCTTAATTCTACAATTTAATGAATTTTGATAAACATATCCACTCATGTAGGTATCATGAATCATAAAACAGATTTTCCATCATCCCAGAAAATTCTTTTTGCTGACTTCTAACAAGTCCATCCCCTCCTTCCCTCAGACATAACACCTCTCTTATTCTCCATCACCATGAATTAGTTTTGCCTGTTCATGAAGTTTATATAAATGGAATCATGCAATCTCTACTACTTTGTGTCTGGCTTCATATGCTTAACACACTATTATTGAAATTTTCCATGCATTACTTTTTAATGCTCAGAATATTCCATTTTATGAATATACTATTAATTTTTCACCTTGTCTTTTATAGAGGTACCTTTGAGGTTTCTTTTTCTTTTCTTTCTTTCTTTCTTTTTGACTACTGTGAAAACAAAAGCAATCAAAACAAAAAGAAACAGTATGTCTTAAGTATTTTTGTATGATCTTTTCATTAATACATGTTTTCATTTCCTTTTGAATAATTTGCTAGGACATAGAGATTATGTTTAACTTTATAAGCAATTGCTAATGGGATTGATATCAGCAGGATGATAGAAGAGGAAACCCCAGATCTTATTCCTCCATAGAAATACCAACTTAACGAAAATATATGGTACACAGAACCTTTATGAGAACTACAGAAACCAATTAGGAAGTCTAAATACCCCAGATGAGCTTGAAGCCAAGAATAGCTGCACTGAAGCAAATAAGTATAGCTGTTTCATTTCTGATGTGTCAGCTCATCCCTCAGTGTGGCACAGTTAATGATCAGAAAGAAAAACCCCACTTGCAGCTTCTCTACTGGAAGGGAAAGGAAAGAAAGAAATATATGAGCCTTTCAGGGGCTTCCCAGAGAACATGTTTCTTTCTCTCCTGACTTAGAGTGTTGTTGGGAGCTAGCATATTGATGCCTAGGCCACAGAGAACAGAAGGTAGTTTAACAACTTGTGATAGGGCCAGAGGGCTTGCAGTACAGCAGACAATGACAGAAATTGTGACTGGTTTTAAGTACCTGGCTCTTGAGACTTATCTGAGAAGGAAAGAAAAGAGTACAACATGTGTCTCAGTACTCTAGGTTTTCAAGGTGATTCCTGAGGTGCGATATCTTTCTCATTTTAATTGGAACACTGTTGAAACTAGCATATCTTGGATGCCTGGGGGCTACCAAGAACATGGGAGAGCTTATCATGTTACTTCAGTGTGAGAGAATTCTGGCTGCAGCAGACAAGACACTAAAAGGAGCAAAGACTATAAACTCCTGGAAAAGAAACTGGGAAATTACACATAGAAACCCAGATGTTTGAGAGGTTCCCAAAATCTTAGCTGGGCTGATTAATGAAGGTCTTCTTCTGTGTGAAGATAGTCTGTAAAATCTAGAAGAGGTATCTGTTTTTTCAAGTGTAAAAATACAACAAAAAGTAAGGAACACACAAAGAAATAGGGAAACATGGATGAAATAAAGTAGCCAAATAAATGTCTAGGACTGGACCCAAAAGAAACGAGATCTATGGATCACCTAACAAAGATTACAAATATCACCTTAAAGAAACTTAGTGTGCTGTGAGACAGCATAATTAGACAAGTAACAAATTGAAAAATGATTCATAATAAAAATGAGAATAGAATATCAACAAAGAAATACAAACAATAAAGGGCAAAAGAGTAGAGCCGAAAAAATACTATAATTGAATCAAAAAATTCACTAAGAGGTCAACAGCAAACTTGATTAAGCAGAATAAATCAGTGAACTTGAAGACAAGTTATGAAAATTATTGAATCAGCAAAAAACAAAAATGGAAAACAATGAAGTGAAGAAAGCTTAAGGGCTTAGAGGACACTGTAAAGTAAACCAACTATGTATTTTGGAATTTTCAGAATAAGCTAGCGGAGAATGAAAAGAGATTATTTGAAGAAAAAATTGGCAAAAACATCCCAAATTTGAGGAAGGAAATGGACTTCCAAATTCAAATTTAGGTTGAACCCAAAGAGACTCACCCACACAGAAGTATTAAATAAAATCGAATTCTCTAAAGGTCAAAGACAGAATCTTTAAATAGCAAGACAAAGGGACTCAGCATATCAGAGAGCATTCATAAGATTAACAGCAGATTTTTTTTTTAAGCAGACACATTACAGACCAGAATATGCTGACAGATTGACAGATTTGGGAGGTGGGGGGGATGGTGGCAAAGAATACTGTAGCTCTCCTTTATTTTTGAAGGACAGGTAAAGAAAAGCTGAGGGAGTTCATCACTGCTAGACTTGCCTTACAAGAATTATTGAAAGGAGTCCTTCAGATTGAAATGCAAGAATGCTAGAGAACAGTAAGAAAGCATACAAAAATAACAAAGCTCTTTTGTAAAAGCAAATATTTACAAATGAATTATTCTGTCATACTGTAATGATAGTACGTACCTGCTTTAATCCTGATACAGTTAAAAAATAAAAGTGTAAAGTGTATCTATAACTCTCAAACTATATCAGTGGATATAAAATCTGAAAAGATCTAATTTGTGAAATCAGTAACACAATGGAAAGGCATGTAAAATTAGTAAAAGTTTTGTATATGATTGAATTTGTTATAAATTTAGAATAGATTATTAAAATCTATTATCTATAGAATAGATTCTATAGATAATCTATATTATCTATAGAATAGATTTTTAAAATCTAAAAGACCCATAATACCACAAAGAAAATACCCATAGAAGATGCATAAAGGAAGATAAAAATCAATGTGTTGCATCAAAGCAATAAACAATATACAAAGGAAGGCAGCAAGAGACAAAAAGAGGGACAAAAGAACAGCAAGAAATACAAAAAAACAACAAAATAGCAAGTCCTGATTAGTTATTACTTTAAATGGAAATGGATTAAGCTCCCTAATAAAAGACGCACCATGCTACAGAATGGCTGAATGGAAAAGAGAAAAGATCTAACAAACACATTCTCTGTATGAAGGACTCATTTTACATAGAAGATCATGCACAGGGTGAAATTAAAAGAATGGAATATTAGCCGGGCGCGGTGGCTCACGCTTGTAATCCCAGCACTTAGGGAGGCTGAGACAGGAGAATCGCGAGTTCAAAGCCAGCCTCAGCAATGGCGAGGCACTAAGCAACTCAGTGAGACCCTGTCTCTACATAAAACACAAAATAGGGCTGGGGATGTGGCTCAGTGGTCGAGTGCCCCTGAGTTCAATCCTCAGTACCAAA
>CM053407.1:68608931-68633076 GCA_028644305.1 Xerus rutilus | reverse complement strand
TTTCTTTCTTTCTTTCTTTCTTTCTTTCTTTCTTTCTTTCTTTCTTTCTTTCTTTCTTTTTCTTTCTTTCTCTTTCTTTCTTTCTTTCTTTCTTTCTTTCTTTCTTTCTTTCTTTCTTTCTTTCTTTCTTTCTTTCTTTCTTTCTCTCTCTCTCTCTCTCTCTCTCTCTCTCTTTCTCTTTCTCTCTCTCTTTCTCCCTTCCTCCCTCTCCTCCCTCCCTCCCTCCCACCCTCCTCTCCCTTCCTTCCCTCCCTCCCTTCCTTCCCTCCCTTCCCTCCATTCCCTCCCTTCCCTTCCTTCCCTTCTTTTCAGTACTAGGGATTGAACCCAGGCATGCTTTACCACTGAGCTACATCCTCATCCCATTTTAATGTTTTATTTTGGGACAGGGTCTTCCTAAGTTGCTTAGGGTCTTGCTAAGTTGCTGAAGCTTGCATTGAACTTGAAATACACCTGTCTCAGCCTCTAGAGTTGCTGGGATTACAGGCATGTGCCACTGTGCCCAGCAACTCCATTCTTTATTTGTGCACTGTACCCTACATCTTCTGGATAGTTCCAATTTTATTGCTTTATCAATTTCTCATTCTTCTGCATCATCAAATTTTCGCTCTCTTTTGCCTGTGTACACGTTCTCTTCTCTCTGTCTTCCTTTATTTTTCCCCAGGGTATTGAGGATTAAACTCAAAGGCACTTAACCTCTGAGCCACATCCCCACTCCTTTTTATGTTTTATTTTGAGACAGGGTCTCCCTAAGTTGCTTAAGGTCTTGCTAAGTTGTTGACTCTGGCTGTGAACTTGGGGTCCTCCTGCCTCAGCCTCCCAAGTCACTACGATTACAGACATGGGCCACTGTGCCCTGCTCCCTTTCTTTTTTGAACCCCATCAGGAAAGTTCTCTAGGTTGAGGAGGATGATATTCTTAAACTTAATGGTCAATTCTTAGATACCCCCTTTTATTGACTTTATTTCTTGACATTTGACATACTCATTTTCCTTATTACATCCTGATGTCCTTAGTTTTCAACTGTATTTCATAAAAATTGACACAGGTTCATTAAAATAGATTAGAAATCATATCTGGAGCTTATGTATATTATTATAAATATTAACTGATATAATAATTATATTATTACATAGTCATATACTTTATTTAAGTTATTATAGGTGTTCCACATCTGGGATGATGGGACAAAATAAGTTCAGAACACTTCTTTTTTTTTCCTGCAGTATTGAGACCCAGGAGTACTTTAACCACCAAGCCCTTTTTATTATTTATCTTGAGACAGGGCCTCACTGAGTTGCCCAGGCTGGCTTGAACTTGTGATCTTCCTGCCTCAGTGGGACTACTGGCGTGCACCACTATGCTCAGCTAAAACACTGCTTTATTTGGCTTATTAAGAACAATGTGTTCTTGGATTTTGGCCTTACTCAGTCTTTTTTGCTATGTAAGTGTGCTAAGTAGGTTTCTGTTCTTGGAACTCATCTATTTTCAATCCTCATGTATTCTCTTGATGATTCCCTTTAAGTTGTATGGTTTTAAATGTCATCTATAGGTCAGTGACTTGGAAATGCATATTTCCAATTCTCCCTGAACTCTTATCTTTCATATTCAAAAGCATTCTTAATGTCTACATTTGGTTGTTCAATGGCAAAGACTGAGTTCCTGATACCCTGCCTTCCCTCCAAAACCCTTTGTTCTTTATGTCTTCTTCATCTTGTTTAATGTTGTTAAATGTTGTAAAGGCCATAAATCTTGCTATAATTCTTCTTTTTATTTTACACTAAAATCAGATATGTTTTGTCAGCCAATCTTCCCATATTTATTGGTTATTTTGTAAAATTACAGTCAGTGCATATGTAGTTCATACTGAATAAAGCATTTCCCAACACAAAACATGTAACAAAGAACATTTAAAATATACTTTTATCATATCCTCACTTCTGGTATGCACTATTACGTTTCATCTGTATTATTAACTGATCTTTCTTCTGCTCTTGAGTCTTCTTTTTTTTTTAATATAATGACTGTTATATTTCATGCTGTAGAATGTTACTACTCTGTTTAAACCTTCTAGTGACATTTGATGTCCTTCAGATTAAAAGCCAAAATCTTTATTATACTACAATATCTGTCCTCTATTACCGCTAACCTCCTCTTCTACTCTTCAGCCCTTCTTTGGTTTAGTTCCGGTGACCATGGCTTCTTTGTTGTCATTAAACATTCTGAATGTGCTTTTGTACTTGATAGTATGCTATATATTTTACTTATTCTATTTTGTGTATAATCTGACCCATTAGAATATAAGTGCCATGAATATAGTGCTTTTTGGAAGGGGAGTTTCCTTTTGTTCTAAGCATTGGGTATATAGCAACCTGTGCTTGGCATATAGTAGGCACTCAAGATTCAATTTATCTCTTAATAAATGGAGCCTCCTCCCAGCTGTTTTTAAAATACTTTATTTTCAGATCCGTGATTCTAATTGCAACTATGAGGCCTTTATGAACATTATTAAATTGAGTGACAATATTGGAGAATTGGAAGCAGTTAGAGATAAGGCAGCAGAAGAATTACAGTATCTTAGATCTTTAGATACAGCTGGTGATGGTAAGTCATTTAAGTCAAAGAATGCTTTCTTTAAGGATTATTATATCTTTAAATAAAACTTTATTTACTTAATTGCCATTTAATGCTATTAGCTATTTTCACCTTAACTAAATAAATCTTACTATGTTAACATGTGCTTAGAGTAAAAGCATTATTTTCTGAATGAGACTGTGATTGTTGCAATTATGCCTAAAGTATGGATAAAAGGCATGGTTAAATTTTAATGAAGTAATTAATTCACTATACATAATTTAAAATTGTTTCTTTTACTAGATAAAAATTTTGCTGTATTTATTGGTTATTTTGTTAAATTACAGTCAGTGTGTATTTAAAATATTTTATAAATACCATTACCATTTTCTAGCTCATAATAAATTTGTTTGCTTTTAGATATCAACACCATCAAAAATCAAATAAATAGCTTATTATTTGTAAAGAAAGTGTGTGACTCAAGAATACAGCGGTTGCAGTCAGGCAAAGTAAGTATAAAGTACTTTTGAATTAATGTTTAGTTATAAATGCTTTCTAGTGATGAAAATGTTAATAAGTGACAAAAGGTCAGATGTTTTTATTTGTTCTTTTTAGTTTTACATGACAGAATGTATTTTGGCAAGTTATACATATATAGAGTATAACTTATTCTAATTGTGTTCCTATTAATGGGGTAGTACATGATGCAGAGTCCCCCTGGTTGTGTATTCAAATGCAAGGCTAGGCAAGTTATATCCAATTAGTTTTACTCTCTTTCTTATTCCCTTCCCCTTCCCCTTCCTTTTGTTCCCTTTGTCTAATCTAGTGGACTTCTATTCTTCCCCTTTCTACCCTCTCTTGTGGGTTAGTATCCACATTTTTTTTAATAACAAAGTATTACATTCTTTTTTTTAATATTTATTTTTTAGTTGTAGGTGGACAGAATATCTTTATTTTATTTTTATGTGGTGCTGAGGATTGAATCCAGTGCCTCACGCATGCTAGGCGAGCACGCTACCACTGTGCCATAACCCCAGCCCCAGTACCCACATTTATCAGAGAGAACATTCAGCCTTTGGTTTTGGGGATTGGCTTATTTCATTTAACATATTCTCCAGTCCAATCCATTTACTGGCAAATGCCATAATTTCATTCTTCTTTAAGACTGAGTAGTATTCCATTGTGTATATATACCACATTTTCTTTATCCATTCATCTGTTGAAGGGTGTCTAGGTTGATTCCATAGCTTGGCTATTGTGAGTTGAGCTGCTATAAACATTGATGTGGCTGTGTCACTGTAGTATTTTGATTTTATGTCCTTTGGGTGTAGATTGAGGAGTGGGTCAAATGGTGGTACCATTCCAAGTTTTCTAAGGAATCTCCATACTGCTTTGTATAGTAGTTGCACCAGTTTGCAGTCCCACCAACAATGTGTGAGAGTAAAAAGGGACAGATATTAACCAGCGCAACATTCTATAACAGGACTTTCATAAAAATTTTCTCTTGTGTACTATAGTATAATAAGTATTTATTAAAAATTGAAGAGATTAGTTAAAACACCACTTGAGCTTTTTCCCCCATAGTGCTACTGGGCTACCATAGCTCTGTTGAACTATGAACACCAGTCTTGGTCCACATGATAGGGTTTGCTAAAGCTGTCAAGGGTAAGCTTAAAAGTTAAGACATGCCAAGTGAAATTCAGAAGAGAGGGTAAAACTGATTACTATGCTCAATAACACTTGGTGATCCAGGAGAAAACAAGTACATGCTTAAATACAGGATGGTAGTTATCACTTGCCAGATTGCTTATCAGTATGGAAGGGGATACAATAGATTATGCAGCATATATATATTTGAACTATCAAAATATGGTGTGATTCTATACAACTTACAACTAGAGAATTGATATGTTATCCTCTATCTATGTACAATGAATCAATTTGCACTGTTAACATGTAAGCTTAAATAAAACAAATAAAAAAAAAAATATGGTGTGAAAGTAGGCCTAACTAACTTAGAGCTGGTCCATAGGCTACTGAATAGGTTGCCATGGGCAAGACCTATAAAGGCCAAGTGGAAGTAACTGGAGATAAATTCAACGTGGAAAGCATTGTGTAGAAGAGATTCAAGATGATTATAGTGTGGAAAACACAATGGTGTCAGCCTATGCCATCACCTACTATTTATTGTCAGAACCACTACTGGCAGTAAAGCTCTCTAAAAAAAGCTGTAGATGGAGAGGATTCTCTATTTTTTACAATTCTAAACGATTCGGATTCCCTAGTTATAATCTTTTTTTTTTTTACCTTTTTTTTTTTTTAGTTGTTGATGGACACAATGTCTTTATTTTATTGCTTTGTATGTGGTGCTGAGAATCGAACCCAGGGCCTCATGCATGCAAGGCAAGCGCTCTACCGCTGAGCTAAAATCCCAGCCCCCTAGTTATAATCTTGAAAGCAATGAGTTTAATGCAGAAGTACATCAGGAAGCATATCAAGGGTCAGGACAGATTATACACCTTACCAAATGGAAGAAGATGAAAATGCTTACAAGAAACAGTTCTCTCAGTACAATAAAGAACAATATGACTCAAGACATGATGGAAAAGATGTATAAGAAGATGTATAAGCTCATGGCTGTCATATGAGAGAAACCAGTCTTTTAGAAGATGTCCAAGAGAGAAATTAAAAAGAGGTGAAACCTCCCAGCACTTAGGGAGGCTGAGACAGGAGAATTGCGAATTCAAAGCCAGCCTCAGCAATGGCAAGGCGCTAAGCAACTCACTGAGACCCTGTCTCTACATAAAACACAAAATAGGGCTGGGGATGTGGCTCAGTGGTTGAGTGCCCCTGAGTTCAATCTCCAGTACCAAAAAAAAAAAAAACCAAGGTGAAACCATCCCCCCAAATCCCTTGCCCAGAAGAAAGATTAAGTAGCTTAAAAGAAGATGGACTTTCTTAGCTCAGGAAGAGGCTGATGAGAGCTAAATAAAACAAGTTTTCCCTGAAGGTTATTTTTTTGGGTAATGACAATAAACTTATTAACCAAACAAACTTTCAAAACATAACTTGAAACATGCAAAGGATTTTATTTTATTCCTTGATTTTTTATTTACTTATTTAGTATTTATTCAGAATTCAGCATTTACTGAATTTTGTGAATTGGACACCATTTTAGGTGAATCAAATAAACCAACTCTTTATGGAGCTACCTTTTCATTGCAGTCAGAAAATGAACAATAAGTGAATGGATATATAACATCATGATGATATCTGCTATGAAAAACTGTAGAAGTATAGAATATAGAAAATGAGTGTTTTAGATAGATGCTGAGAGACTGGGTGATATTTGAACACAGAGAAATCTGAGTAACATGAGACAGTTAGTCCTATGTTTTTTGTTTGCTTGATTTTGAAGTCTTTCCAGCATAAGTGAAAGCAAGTGCAAGGGCCCTGAGATAGAAATCTGTTTGAGTTATATATGGTTTTTGTGGTTAGTTGAGTGAATAAGGATTATGATGAATGAAGTTATGGAACTTGGGGGCTAGATTGCATATGGTTTTACTGGCATAGTTAAAAATTTTTATTTTATTTCTAATTGTGATAGAAATCAGTTGGAGATTTGTCATGGCAAGTGAATTTTTTTTTTTTTAAACATTTTTTAGTTGTTGATGAACCTTTATTTAATTAATTTATTTATTTATGTGCGGTGCTGAGAATCAAACCCAGTGCCTCACACATGCTAGGCAAGTGCTCTACCACTGAGCTACAATCCCAGCCCCCCAGGCAAGTGAATTCTTAAAGTGAATGCTTTGACTTTTTGTGAAGAACAATCTGTGGTGGAATGGTGGGGGTAAGGATAGGAACTGAGAAACTATTTACAAGACTGCTGCTTTAGACCAAGTGAGAGATGTCTTTGGAGGTTGTGAGAAGTGATTAGACACTGGTCATGGTACTCACAGGATTTGCTAATGGACTAAATATGCTGTAAGAAAGAAAAAAGAACTCAAGGATGATTCCATGATTTTTGCTCTGAGCAATTTCATGAAGAAGTTCATGTTCATGTTCAAGTTCATGTTCACTGAAATGTAAAGTTGAAGGTGGAGATTTGCAAGAGAGAACCAAGTTCTGGATATTTTAATGTAAAATCCTTTTAGAGATCAGTTACAAATGCTAATTGGTAATCTTGAGTTCAAGGGAAAGTTTAGTGATGGAGGTGACTTTGTGAATCCTCAGAATTCATCAAATGTTTTTTTAATGTTAAGAGACTGGATAAGGTTATCTAAAAGAGTGTAACTAAGAGCATACCAATGACCTAGTCCTAAGTCACTTCAGTGAGTAAAGTTGAAGATGAATTAAGGGATCCAAAGAAACAAAGAATAAGTGGCCAGTAAGATTGAAGGACACCCTGGGAGTGTGATATCTGTGAAGTCAAGTGTAGAAAATATTTAACAAAGAAAGGAGAGGTCAGGTGTATCAAAGGAGGATAACATTGAGTAAAATGAAGACTGAAAATTGACCATTGGGTTTGCCATCATGGAAATTACTAGTGATCTGCTAAGAGCAGTTTTTGTGAAGTAGTGAAGAAGCCTGATTGGCGTCTGTCCAGGGAAGAATGGGAAAAAAAGAATTAAAAACAGTGCTTGTAGATAGCACTTCAGACGAATTTTACTATAAAGAAGAGTAGAGATTTGGGGTTTAAGCAAAGAAAATATATGTTTTTTAGTACCTTTATTTTTTAATGTAGTCACCATTTTGGCTCTGGTTTTCTATTTTGAAAATCTGTTTTTGACTTAATATTTTTAGAATTTGGTAATGTATTTAAATTCCATACAGAATGAAAGAATTTAAAAAAAAAATCTTGAGTTCAGTTTGCTAGATGAATTTAACTTACTGAAACATTACTAATAAAAAGATAAAGTTTGGTATTCAAAAAGACATTGTCACATCTTTGTATTGTTAACTGTAATTTAAACTACTCTATATAACCATGTAAATTAGAAGATATAATGTGGTTTTATTTGTGCTTTTTTTCTTTAGTTTTTATCTAGACCTTAGAGTTAGTCATCTTTCAGCATCATTATTTAAAGTTTGTTTGCTCTAATGCTTTTTGATATTGAATCTTCTTAAAATTTAGATACTTTGAAAGCCCATAGAAATCAATTCTATATTGAATATCAATTTTATATTTTATTGGCTCAGTTCATCCAGTGTTTTCCTTCTGAAAGTTATCTCTGAATTCCCACAGTTTTGTAACCATTTTACCTAGAATTTGACTTAGAATATTACAAATAAAGTCATACTGAATAGTCTTCCCCATGCTCTGGGTGTGGCATTGCTGCTATTGCTCTATGCCATGCATTTCAAGTCTGTTACCTGTTATTCAGCAACTCTATGAAGGGAAATACTGATTACAGAGATAGATTTGTTGTTACTGTTTTTTTGTTTTTTCTCTTTTCAAATTCCCTTTCTTCTTCATATACCATTTATGCTTAATTTAGTATCTGCCATGAATAAGGCAACCTATCATATCTTTCTTTTTTCAGTTAAGGATAGTGAGATGTGGATTTGGTGGTAGAAGCCAGTGAAGATAGTTTACAGCAATGTTAAGAATTTTAGGGGAAAACCTGCAGAATGGAAAACATAGGTTCATACTTACCAGCTTTGTCATCATAGACAACTTTTCTAATCTTCATTTTTCTTATTTGTTCATTTGTTCATTGAGATTGGAGACACATATCTTTTAGGATTGCTGTGTACCTTAAATTAATATGTGTAACGTCATCAGCATAGTGTCTGGCACGTAGATGCTCTTTAACTTTTAGATCCACTACTCCCCCCTTTTGTATATAGGTAATTACTTCATTCTATGACTGTGAAAGGAATATATAATTCACTGTTTATGTAGTCTGAAAACAAATATTTTCTCTAACAATTACAGATTTTTTTTCACTGTTAGGTCCAAATAGACTTTTTAATAAAAAATTGGAAGTATTGGAGTTTATTCTTGGACATACTAAGCATTTCAAACTTCCTCTTACCCCTTTATTCCCTGAATTGTTCATTTTCATTTGAAATATGTAGAAATAAAGAATACTTTAAAATAAAATAATTTTGATTGATTTCTATATTGGATGAAATTAGTATTTATCATATTTTAATAAATATTTGCTAGATACCTCTTAAAACAACTGGAAATTTATATTCACCAACCAGAATATTTTATTGGGAATCAACATGAAAGGGAATGGAAAGACTTTATTTTTATTCCAATTCATTTTAATGTTAGATTTTCTTTCTCTTACTTTTCTGAAGATCTTTACCCTAATGAGTGATTTGATAGAATACTAATGCATATTCACTTTTGTCTATAGGAAATAAATACTGTGAAACTGGCAGCAAACTTTGGGAAACTTTGCACAGTCCCTCTGGACAGCATTCTTGTAGACAATGTTGCACTACAATTTTTTATGGGTAGGTCAATTCATTTTATTTACATTATATAGCCATTGAATTTTTTCTGATTTTTTTTCGTTGTGGCAAAATATACATAACAGAATTTCATAACTTAATATTTTTAAGTGTATAGTTCAGGGATATTAAATATTACATTGATAATGTACAGTCATCACCACTATCCATCTCTAGAACTTTTTTTATCTATAAAACTAAAACTTTACCCATTAGAATTATTGACTTAATTTCCTGAAGGTTCATTCATGTTGTAACATGTGTCAGAATTTTCTTCCTTTTTAAAGCTGAATAATAATCCAGTTTGTATGTGTGTGTGTGTACCAACACATGCACAGGTGCCACATTTTTACTTATCTATTCATCCATCAAGAGACTCTTGGATTGCTTTGTGTTTTGCCTAGTGTGAATGATGTTGCTATGAATATACATGTACAAAAAAGTCTTGAGATTCTACTTTCAATTGTTCTGGTTATATACCTGAAAGTAGGATCGCTAGATCACATAGTAATTTTATTATGATTTTTTTAAGAGCCACCCTACTGTTTTAATTTTAAGTGTTATTAAATTTTAAATGGCTAGTATGCTACATACCAAATTCAACCCAACCCTTTATTTTCTGAATTCTTTTTCTTTAGAAAGCCTGGAGATAAGAGATTTATCTTGTTTTGAAGGAAATAAATGCTTATCATAACTAATGAGTGTTTGTTAAACTGCTTTTAAAATAAACCTAGGAGATTCTAGGATGAATTTAAATTCATTAAGAAAGAGTACTTTATTGGGAATGCATAATATGGATATAACCTATTTATGTATCATTTTTATTCATATATGGATGAGGGACTTTGTTTTTATGCTGTCTTAATATGTAATAAAGTTTCATTTATATATTTTACTAATAAGATTGCTTTTATCTTAAGATTTTCAGCAAAAATCCCTATAACTTTGTGATCAAAATATAAATATGTGGTTTGTTTAATTGTTAAGTCTTTAATATATGTAGAAAAATTCATACTATGACTAATCATCTTTATTCAGAACAAATATTGAATGTTGTTGAAGCGGTTTACTTCAGATAAAGCCTTATGTGGTAGAATTTATTCCCTAGAGATTTTATTATGAAAAATGAGATTTAAAAATCTGTATATGTGCTTCCTCTTACGTTTCTTACATAACTGATATTTAGCTTAACTGATAACTTGTTTTTTACTTTAAGAATTTGCAAAACATTTTTAAATACTTGAAACTATAATCTTTCTTACTTGTTATACAGCTACATGGACTCAGAATTGTTCGAAGTTAATGTCTATATCATTAATGGATTTTGTTCATCAGATTATATGCAGCAAACTGGAGGTCAAGCACATCTTTTCTTCTGGATGACAGTGGAGGGCTACCGGGTTACAGCCCAACAACAATTAGAGGTTTTATTAAGTCGTCAAAGAGATGGAAAACATCAAACCAACCAAACCAAAGGTCTTTTAAGAGCAGCTGCTGTTGGAATTTATGAACAGTATTTGTCTGAAAAGGTACGAAAACATTTTGATTAATGTTTTCTTCTCTGGCAGTATCATGAATAATAATTTTTGTCATACTTGCACTACTTATGCCAGGTATGATTGCCTCAGAAATGTCTCGTTGAATTCGAAAGATCTTCCTGTGTATTTTTATTCTCATTGCTTAAGTGAAAAATCTGGTGTTTAGACAAATGAATATGCCTACGGTCACACTAAATAACAAAGTAAAGATTGAAGGTCATACACACTGTAGTTCAAATACACAGTAGGTTGAAACTTAAAGGACAGAAAAGGTAAAACATGCACAAATAAAAGAGAAATAGAATGGCTATACTGATATCAGACAAAATAGAATTGAAGATAAAATTGTTATTAAAGTTAACATCCTATAATGATAAAAGTGTCAATTGATAAGTCTGATAAAATAGTTACAAACATTTATACATGTAACAAAGTTCCCAAATATTTTAAACAAAAATTTCTAGAATTTAAAGAAGAAAGAGGCATTTCAGCAATAATAGAGACTTTAATACTGTGTTTTCAATAATTGGTAAAAGAATTAGATGGAAGATCTTTAAGGATATATGAGATGTTTAAAACATAAAGCTATTAGAACTAGCATATGTAGAACATTTTCCTTCATAGCAAACTACATATTCTTTCAATACATGGAACTTTCTAAGGATAAAACATACACTAGATAAGTCTTGCTTTAGAAGTACTGAAATCACAAAAATGTCCTTTGATCAGAAAGAAATTAAATTAGAAATAAACAGAAGGAAATGTGGAAAATCTATAAATATTCAAAAATTAAGCAATATATTTATAAATAGGGTCTGGGTCAATAAGGGGTAATAAGAAAGCTATAATTTTTTCAAATTTATTTTTAGATCAGCACATAAATTGTGTGTATTTGTGTATGACATTATTCCTTGAAAAACTAGACAGTATTTTAGTTGCAAATGAAAACGTATTGTGTGAGAATTGATGGGATGAGGTTAAAATGGTGCTCCAATGGAAGTTTGTAGGTTTGACATGCCTGATCAGAAGCAAGTAAGATCTAATGTATAGTTAGATGGAAGAAATGGGTTTTGGTGTTCAGTAGCACAGTAGGGTGACTAGAGATAATGATTATGTGTTGAATATTTTAAGAAAGCTAGAGGAAGAGATTTTAATTTTTTTTAACCACAAAGTAATATTTGAGGAGATTCATATGTTAAGTATGGTTTGGGCATTACACAGTATACATGTTTCTTAAAACATGTGGAAACAATGAGATTTTTCATACAAAAATGTGTAATATATGCCTGGAAGGTGGCTGTTACTTTTGCCTCAATTGTATTTTCAAAATATGGAACAAGAAGAATGCCCTTCTCTAATTTGAAAATACTTTGAGAATGAGGAAGATGAAAGGATTATAATTAAATTTATTTGCTGTTTCTTTAAATGTAACTAGTGATCTTTGAAGAGACTGAAAGGAATCTATAAAAGGATGAACTGATAGGCTTAAGTTGTTTGAGGTTATATGTAGGCTATGACAGACACTCACATGGTGAACCAGATGATTCCTGTTTTGAAATGAGACAACTTGAGAATTAAAATAAATATCTTCAGAAAGGGATAGACAACTTAAACAGTATTTTTCTCTGTTTCCTGAAACGAATTTATTTGGAACCCTGCTTCTATTTCACAAGTTTAAATTATGTTTAAAACTGGTTTTTTTTTCCTGAAAAAGAGAGATTTATCATATGTTGACATAGTATGCTTCAAACTACTTAAACAAGGGGCAGTTTATGTGGATAGCCTATACAATTTATTTATAGGTGCAAAGGATCTAATTGACAAATGAGCCATGGCTGCAACATTGGTAGACCTGTTTTTGAGAAATTGAAACAAATTCTCATACATCTTAAAACCTACTGTTTAAATAAAATCCCGCTTGTTCTAGGCCCAAATAATTTTGTTGAAAGTATATGTCACCACAATAAGATTGAGACAAAAAATGAGCTTGAGTTGGGTTTGAACAGAAAAGAGGTAAAAGTCAAAGTGAATTTCACATTTAGCTGCATTCAGCTGTAACTCAACAAAAAAGAAAAAGATGTCCTAAAGGCTACAGGCAATTCACAGAGGTATTATTAGAAACAGAAAAAGTAAAAATAAACTACTGCATTATGGAAAGACAGAAAATTTATTCTTTTGTTTTGTTTTGCTAAATATAGATAGTATTTTTGTATATATACATTCTATTTTTATATATGTACATTTTTCTTTTAAAAGTCTTACACTAATGCATTTCAAGATATAAAATAATGTAGCCTACACGATTTAAATATCTTAGTGTACATACATACATTCTGCTTTTTTAGTCCTGTTTCTGAATTTTAATAATTAAAAGTAGAATAGTCTACAATTTAAAGTTAAAGCCATAAGGAGGTTTTTGAAAGTTAAATAGTTGTGTCAGAAGAGAGAATCATAAACATTTTCTCTCAGATTTTAAAAAATTAGTTCAGTTAATATTGTTACTATTAACTAGTCCTCTTCTTTAAATAATAATTCATGCAATAGAAAAGAATTTTTGTTAATAGATAATTTTAGGAAGATAGTTATTTTCGTATATTTATGTTAAAATAATATAAAATGTGCATAAATATTTCTTCTGTAGTACTTTTTTTGGGAGGAGAAATCTTGATTGATTTTGTCTCATGACGACTCTCTAAAAATGGTGGTCACAGATCAGGTTGGGTTTACTAAGAGGAGTTTTGAATTGACAAGGGGCATTTGTGTTAGTCATCTTTTCATCGCTATGACCAAAATACCTAACAAGGACAACTTAAGAGGAGGAAAAGTCTGTGGTTTCAGAGTTCAGTCCATGCTGGGCCCAAGGTGAGGCAGAACAATGGTGGAAGGGTATGGTGGAGGAGCAGTGCTCCATGCATAATGGCCAGTAAGCAGAGAGAGAGAGAGAGAGAGAGAGAGAAGGGAAGGGCGACACAGAAGATGCACCCTTCCAGGGCATGCCCCCTGTGACCCACCTCCTCCAACTACTTTCCTCCTACCTGTAATTACCACCCAGTTAGCTCATTCAAACTAGGATGGACTGATCAGGTCATAGCTTTTATAATCTAATCATTTCACCTCTGAATATTTCTGCATTAACATAGGAGCTTTAGGAGGACATCTCATATACAAACCAAACAGCATTAGAAGTTATATAGCCCCTTTCCTACACCTTTATATCCTCCTATTTCTTTTTCTCCTTTTTTGATTTATCTACTGTGTTCCTTAGATACTTTATTGGATAGAATTAGAGAAATTATTTAAGCAATGTGTTTTTGTTAGTTTCTCTAAAAGTTGCCATTTTTGGCACTTATTACTCTCTATAGTCTTTAGAACTAAAAATTCAGATGTTGAAATACCAAAGCTTCAGATATATAGCTTTTCATCATATTTTCTTTTTTTTAAAATAGTTTGGTTTTTTTCTTTGTTTGTTTTAGTTGTAGATGGACATATCTTTATTTTTATGTGGTGCTGAGGATCAAACCCAGTGTCTCACGCATGCAAGGCAAGCGCTCTACCACTGAGCCACAATCCCAGACCCATGATATTTTCTTAATATTTCTGAAACTAATTTATTTGGCACTCTGCTTCTATTTCACAAGTTTAGGTTATCTATGTTTAAAACTGTTTTCTGAGAAAGAGAGATTTATCATGTTATGACATCATTATGCTTCAAAATACTTAAAAATTGGCAATTCGACATGTATAGCCTATATGATTTATTTATAGGTACAAAGGATCTAATTGACAAATGACAAATGAGTCATGGGTGCAAAGTTGGTAGACCTATTTTCATAATAAAGTGATTTTTGAAATTAAAAGGTCAGATTTTGTATTTCTGTGTGGTATTGTCATAGTATGTACTTTGAAATGAAAATTCTTTGAACAAATTAATTTTTCAGATTCATTTTCTTCCCAGATCATATTGGAACTTTGCTATAGCACTGGTTATAAAAACAAATTTAGGATAATGGTAGTCCCATTGAAAGGCCATTCAGAAAGATTCTCATAGTGTCAAATAAGTCAAATGTCTTATTCTTTTGACATTCATAATATACATCTAGTACTACTGAATACTAAATACTTAACTACTAAAGACAGAGTTTCCTGTGTGCCAGACACTGTGCTATATGTCTTAAATAGATCTCTTTTAATTCTTAAACAATAATTTTAAATAACCTTATGAAGTATTATCTCCATTTTATAGATGGAGTAGCCTACCTAGTAAGAGATAACTTGCTCAATAAAAATGAATATTTAAATCCATGTTTGTCTGCCGGTTTCATACATTGTACATTGAAGGGAAGGCTCTAGCTGTATTTCAGCTTTCTTAAATATCAAAGTATCATTTACAAACCAGTGATTTGTATCTGCCAATTACTTTCGATAATATGATTCTATTATCAGTTCTATTATTAACTTGTATTTAGAAATTCAAAATATCATTACTCCATTATTTTTCTGTTAGGCATCTCCAAGAGTGACTGTTGATGACTATTTAGTAGCAAAATTAGCAGATACTTTGAATCATGAAGATCCAACCCCTGAAATCTTTGATGACATTCAAAGAAAGGTATTACATATTTTATCTTTCTTGAGAAAAAATTTCCCAGTTAGTTTAATTTTATGTAATTTAATGTAATTTTTAAAAGTTAATGAAACATAACTAAAAGGATGAGTTATGACAATAATACCTCTCAATTCCAGAAATATAGAAATATGTTTGTGTTTATTCCTTTAACTGACCAATGAGAAAGATTCTATATTGAGTTGCTTTGTTTGAATCTGACTGAAGAGCCAGACTTCCCATTTTTTATAATTTGATGAATCGATATATAAATACTGTGCCTTGTTCATTTTAATTTGAGTCTTAAGCCTTTACATTTACTCTACTTTTTTCTTAGAAAACACTGTGTCCTAGAACATTATAGATAGCTTACTGTCATGTGACTTGTGTTGAAGTAGGACCATTTTCATTGTAATTTAGTTCCTAGAGGGACCAGAAATTATTATTTTGGATATAGTCATATAGTTCATGTCTTATAACTATTATACATTATTGCAAGACCTCATTGTATCTTTTGATGAAATTTTATTTCACCGTATATTTGTATTAATTATTGAATATTTTGAATTATTTCAATAAGGTATATGAATTGATGCTACGAGATGAAAGATTTTATCCTTCCTTCAGACAAAATGCACTCTATGTGCGCATGTTAGCTGAGCTGGACATGTTAAAAGATCCTAGTTTCAGAGGATCAGATGATGGGGATGGAGGTAAGGTGGCAATGTGTGTGTGTGTGTGTGTGTGTGTGTGTGTGTGTGTATCCCTGTTTATAGTCTGATTAACAAAAGAGTGGCTTTTTAAAATAAAAAGGTATCTCAGAAAAATACAAAGGAGAAAAATAGAATAGAGGGAGGTGATAAAGTTCTGGGAGGTACTACTGAATGAAATTGAACAAATTATGCCATATATTTGAGCATACCACAATGAATTCCACTTTTATGTATAATTATAATGCACTCATTAAAAGAAAATAATAAGGGAAAAGGGGGGAAAATAATAGAAGGAAGACCAGTAGAATAGAGGAAGGGAATTAGGGAAAGAGGTAGGGAGGTACTGGGAAGTGTGATTGATTGGATTACTTTATATGCTTGTGCAAATATGTTATAGTGAATCCCACTATTATGTATAATTATAGCATACCAATAAAAACCATAAAAATAATGACCTTTTAGATTAGATTAAAAATGTGTTTAAAGCCCGAATGTAATTGTTTTTAAAGATCTATAATGATTGACAAAAGTTTAGTTGCTGTATTGAATTAAAATGTTGAGAATTTATTATCAGATTAGAATAAAACTACAGAAGGCTCAAATTCTTGAAAAAGAATGTATTCTCGTGGTTGGTCACTCAGATTTTTTATGGTAATTTCTCTTTTGCTAATAAGTGAATCATGAAATAATATTTATGCTTGATAAGGGGATTATTGGGAAGAGTAGGTGATATAACAATGAGAGTATATCACAAACTATAAAGCAATATAAAAAAATTGGAGGTTTTTTCCTATTGATAATTGAATCCTTTTTCATATCCTTGAATTGAACTGAATCCTATCTTTAATTGAATCTTTTTCCAAGTCTCCATGTGTGGGAGATTTTTCAGCTGGGAGAAACCACAGAGTTATTTATTCTAACCTTTTAATCTTTTCAAATGAGGATACTGAGAACTCTCAGCATGTTATAGTGTAAAAAACAGACTTTAAGAGTCAGATAATTAGATTTGACTCAAATTTTACTACTAATCTCTTGTGTGATATTGATACTAGTCTTGGAAATCAGGATCCTTTGCTCCTTCCCCTGGTGTTGAAGATTAAACACCTGAGAAACACCTAGGCCATCTAGAAAGCAAGTTTTATTTAAGAGACAGAACAGAGATAGCAGACTTCTCCAGAGAGAATCTAAGATCCAGAGCTGGTGGCAGCTTTTTTGTAGCCACGCCCCTCTTTCCTGCATAAGTGCCCATAGGCAGGAAAAGAGCAGTTCAGGGAGTAATCCCTTAAATTGGAAAGTGTGACCTTCCCCATCCCCCACCCCCATTCCATTGCAGGTGTTAACTACTGGTTGAGCAGGGAAGTGCTATATGGAGGTTAGCTGTTAGAACCCATTTCCTTTTCTTTGATGATCAGCTGTCTTTCCTTTGCCCCTGTCTCAGTCCTTGTCTCAGTGTTGGCCAACCACACGTAATTGCTTTAAGCTTCATTCATTTTCCTGTTATAAATCTGGAATAATATCATCATAGTATCTTGCTTCTGAGTCACTGGATTTAAATGCAGTGATGTATATGAAAAATGTACTCTTGTGTATGTAAACCGAGAGTTTTCATAGTTTTAGTTTTACAAACTAAATCAGAAATATCACTTTTTCTTAGTAGAAAGTAGTGAGTTATGCAAGAAAAGTGGAAAGAAAGCCCTTTAGAACACAGGTCTTCAGATTCTTACCATTTTACTTGTGATTCAGTTCAGAAGTGTTTTTTAAGCTCTAATTAAATATCTAGGGTTTGACACACTTTCTGATAAACCTTCAACTAAGTAAATGAGCAATATAATAAAAATGTAAGTGGTAAAGATTTGATTCAACAATTATTTTATGAGAGTGCATTAATTATGGCCATTTACTTATGAGTAGGCTTTATGGACGATATCACTTGATAGATATATAATAGATATACTCAATAGTGGTCATACCCTTAAAAAATATCTCTATTATGGAAGCATTCTAGCCTCTTCATGTTCTGCTTCCTACCTTTCCGTCCATACTAGTGAGATTTTATTTTTAAATAATATAAAGAAATCAGTTATAGAAGTTTGTATTTGAGCTTTAATAACTTTTATATTGATTAAAGATCCGATTGAGACCTTGGGTTTTTTAATTAATGCTCTTTCTGGTATAATTAGAATAATATTTCATTAACTAGATGTGATTGATATTTTTGAACAGGTTTTGATTATGTGCTTTTCTTTTATATCACTCATTGAATATAACTCCTCACATTTGATTCATAGATTATACTTTGGAATTAGTTTTTATTTAAATATCTTAAGGTCCTTCATAGGACATTGCTGTTTAACATTCTGTGTCCTAATTGATGAGGTTTTATATGTTTTATACTGAGAAATTATCCCATTTTGGAAACCACTTTAAAAAAGTATATAATGGGCTTAATATTAAACATTATTATTAAAAATGGCTTTTGCCTTAGTGTTTTCATTGTTGTTTTAGGCCATTGATATAACTTTCAGATAATAAATCTTCTGATTTACTTTTATCTATAAAATTATCAAAAATAGTCATTCACATTTTTATTATATAGTCTTATGACTTTTGAAATTAAACTTCTCAGCAGTTAATGTATATTTTAGAGATTTGAAATGTTGACTACTTTTTAAAACATTCTGAAATACTTGTCTAATAACAGTATTACTGTGTGCCTGACTTAAATTGAGCCCAAAATGAATAGGCAAGTCTTGTGTGTGATAAGTGTCCTCTGGTGGTTTTCTTTGCAAACTTTAACATTTTATTTTAACCAAAACTTAAGTAGGGAGCTAATTAGCTGAATGGCTTTCTTAAACATGCTCTCTCTCCTTTCTCCTCTCCTCCTCTCCATTTTCCCTTCTCCTCTTTCTTCCTTCTCCTTTTTTATTCATTATTGCTTTTTTTTTTTTAATTTAATTATTTTACTTAAATGCGTTTCAAGTCATAGTACATGAACAGAGCTCAGTTATTCCATTTTTCTGGTTGCAAACCAGATAGAGTCACACCATTTGTGTCTTCATACATGCACCAGGGATAGTAATGACCCTCTCGATCAACCATCATTACTATACCCATTCCCCTTTCCTTCCTCCCCCCTCCTCCCTCCCCCCTGCTGCATCCAGAGTTCCTGCATTTCTCCTATGTTAACTAATTTTGTTTGTAATGTTTTAAATCCAGTGAAACAGAAGTGACAAAATAGTTCTGACATTTTCTATTGGGCTTGGCTTTGCAGTGTCTTTTTTATGCTTGCTTTGTTTTAGACAACCTCACATGATACTATGAGGAAAAGAATAAAAATATTTAATAATTACTATTTTTTTACATGAATGCCTTTTTATTTTTCGTCAGCTATCAGTTATATGGTATGTATGTTTTCACCAAAATGCCTGGTTGATTTGAAAATTTAGTATTTAAGAAATTAGGTGTTTGGCAGTATACTGTCATTTTTCCTTACTATTTTCTTTATGTCTTGGCTTATATGACTTGCCTCTTGGTGTTTGACCTTTAGATAAAGCAATCACTTGAAAAGATGTTTACTGTGTACCAATTTGAATTTTCCCCATACAGAATCTTTTAATGGATCTCCTACAGGAAGCATAAATTTGGTAAGTACCATTATGGGTACGTTTGTTATTAAAGTGACTTGAAAATAAAGTGAAAGACTGGGCCTTTACATATGTAAATAAATGATATATTCAAAGCCCCAAATTGTTCTTTAGTATTATTTGAACATTACTATGCTTTTAAAGAAAACATTAAATTCATATATAAGACATCTGCAAATTGGCACTCTAAGAATATTTTTTTTTCAAGGAACAGGATTATGGCTATACCTGCATAATTACAGTTGCATTTTATAAAGGAATTGGTTTGTTATTTTCCATTTATGCTGTGAGATAATTTTTTCTTCTCATATTTAGAAAAGAAATATAAATCTATTGAGGATAACGATAAACTTCTAGATATTTCTTAAAATCTAGAAATATCAAATTCAAGTACCTGTAAAAATGTTTATTTACAAAGGGTTTCACAGCAAATGTATCTTATGATTCAAAATTTACATATTTTTAGCATGTATGCTACCATTGGAATTTCATATCTTCAGGGTGAAGTATGAACAAATGGACATTTAATTTCTCTTATATGTCCAGCGTTGCCATTAAATAACTTATTTCCTAAAATGCTGTTAGAAATATTTATGTTTTATGAAATTTATGTTTTATGAATAGTTTTGTGGATGGAGGAGTTGGAGCAAGGAATGAGGGAGAAGTAAAGTATTATTTTTTTTGTTTTTCCTTCCACTTGCATTATTTTTCTTTTAAACCTTTTGTAATAGCTTACTGGTTTAGATGTCTGTTGTCTTGTTGTCAATAACCTCATTGCATAAGTGTTCTATTACTGTACAAAGTGTAACCTTTAGCAAAACACTCAAATTGTCCATAGTAATATGTCAGGTATTTTATTATAACTTTTAAGAAATTTTTTTTACATCATTTGGTATCATTACTATTTACTTTTTTTAGTCCAAAGTATACAGCAGAAAAGGAATTGCTCCTAGACCATGAAGGAAATGTTAGCAATAATGTTCATTGTACAGAGAAAATTTCCAAAGGAGAGTGTTTCTTTGGTTTGAAATTTTTAGTATTCATATTTGTAGTGTTTGTACAAGTGTATAAACACTAGCAAAAATTTATTTTTATTTATTCCATATCTGGAATAAATGCCTTTCCAAATAAAAGGGATCCCTTTTGTTACAGTCTCAACCAAAAAAAAAAAAAAAAAGGGAAAAGGTAACATTGAAGAGCAGTAACTTAACAGTATTTGTCATGAATCTATTCAAGTTAGGCTTTTTAAAAAGTAGCTAAAGTCTTTCACCTTTTTTTAAAAACACATATCAAATTTTAGTGACTAGCTGCATTTTAAAAACAGTTTGATTATAAACAATATCATGATAGTTTATTCCAGTATACTAAACAAAGAAAATATTTAATGTATTGATGTTTTACTCATTTATCAAATGAGTAAATTCATTGGCAGGTAAATTCATTCTCGTATTTCTAGCAGTGCCACTGTAGTTGTTTGCTAAACCCTCATGGAAAATTTGTAATTTTAGTTAGGCACAATTGCACACACCTATACTCCCAGCTACTTGGAAGGCTGAGGCTGGAGACTCACTTAAGGACAGAAATTTGAGGCCAATCTGAGAAACACAGCGAGACCCCATCTCAAAAAAGAGGGAGGGGGATTTGTATTTTCAGTTTTTGCTTTACTCTTATGTTAAAACACACATCACATTTTCTTTCAAGAAGTTTAAGAATCTTAAGTATTACTTTCTAAGTTGTATTTTATTTCAGCACAACGTTAAGGTACTTATTTCAAAATCACAGTTTTATCTATCAGTACTTACATTTCTAAATCAGATGTAGTCCTGTAGTTAATATACATTTTACTAATTATAATTTTATAGTCTACTCACTATTTACTTGTTAAGTATAATTAATAACTAATGTTTAAGAGACTTTTGAAGTGACAAGTATATTTAGATTTTAAAATGTAGCCTACAAGGGAAGGTTAATAAAGATTGTGCTCTTTCTATTAACATGTTTTACTATGTGTCACTTGAACACTTAAAATTTTAAGTACGTTCTGCTTCTTTTCAAATATTTCAGAATATTTTTATTCACATTGTATCCTGACAAATATCTAGAGCAAGTATGAACATCATTTTACCATCAGAAAAACTGAAATATAAGGAGTAGTTGATAAGGCTGAGGTCTCTTAAGGTATCATATTTTACTGTATAATCATTGCCACTGTATAAATTCATATTCACATATTCCGTACATCCTAATCTTGTACTATAGTTTAGTAATGAATGATTTTTAGTATTAAATGATTTTTAAGCAATACTAGCACAATTTTAAACAAAGCTTTACATAAGGACTGTACCACACTTGTTTCGGGGGGAAAATTGGCATAAAATCTGCAGTGATTAGGTGGTGAAATATATTATCAGTGCCAGAACCTTTTGGTTTACATGTGAGTGTACTTTGATATGGCAATTTGTGCTTTTTAAATTTAGACTCAAAGGCCGCAGTTACAAAATACTCATTTGGATCAATCAGTAATATTTTTGGAATTCTTTCTGAAAATTACAATTTTAATTCAATTATAGTTCTCAAAAATAATCCCACTACCAAAACCCTTAGTCTTTGGATTCACTTCATTTATAAGTAATCTTAATAATAATAGGTAACATTTGCTATGTTAGACAGTTTTCTAAATATTTTGCATATTTTATTTAATCTTTAGATAAACCTATGTTGTAGATATTATAGTCATACCTAAGGAATCTAAATTTACTGATAAAATTATTTCTGAATTAACAAGTATTAAAAGAATACAAAGGTGGCTGTACTATATTTCAAATTTAAATGGTAAACTACTTTTTTTTTTTTTTTTGGGTACTGGCGATTGAACTCAGGGGCACGCGACCACCGAGCCACATCCCCAGCCCTATTTTTTTTTTTTTTTATGTAGAGACAGGGTCTCACTGAGTCGCTTAGCGCCTCGCCGTTGCTGAGGCTGGCTTTGAACTCACGATTCTCCTGTCTCAGCCTCCCTAAGTGCTGGGATTACAGGCTTGAGCCACTGTGCCTGGCTATAAACTACTTATTTTTATTTAGATTTTATTTTCTTGCTGTATGTTGAGTGCAGTTGAAAAGTAGCAATTTACAGTATATAGACAATTAATGAAGAAAGAAAAGAAACCGATATATTAAGTTGCTTACAAATTATTTTATTCTATAGTTTCTTAATCTTGGCTTTTCTTTTTCTTAACATAATAAAGTGAGTATACTTATTTTATTTGTATTACCACACCTAGGGGGTGTGGTAATACAAATAAAATTTATCTGCACAGTATGAATAATGCATATTTTATGTATGTAATAGTTTAAAATTAAAAATTTGTTTCCTGATTTTTTTTCCCAGTCTTTAGATGACCTGTCAAGTGTATCTTCTGATGACTCAGTACAACTTCATGCTTACATTTCAGACACTGGTAAGAGACTTTGTAGAATAATTATAAATTTAAAGCCATTGTTTATTATATCCCTAAGTTATTTTCCATATTTACTTTTACAAATTATATTTTTGTTTTGTAGTGATATTTTTAAGTCCCCCACTCCCTGCCACCACCATACCCTTTCAGCATGTTCTTCATTAAATTCTGTTGTATTTGCTTGGGTATTTTCCTTTTTCTAAGGTTGTCATTATTACCATTTGAAAATGTTTATATTCCAATTATTTTTTCATTTCTAATAAACTCTGAAACTGGTGTTTTCCTCTTTGTACTTGAGTCTGATTGATAATTGTTTGCATAATTCTTACTAAATCTTTTTTGAGGAAATCTCAGTTCAGTATTTTTTCATGCATGCAGAGTCAGACTAGAGAATGGGGCTATATGAAGCCTCTAGATATATCAGTTTGCAGAAGTTCAAGACATGCTTGAATGGGGTAAGAAATCTCTAGGATTTTGTGATCAGTCAGCATATCTACAGAATGGTTAGTGTACTCAGAAAAAAAAAATCAATTTCCATCATTACCATTGACTTACTAAATAATGCTAGAGTATGATAATGATATTTTTCTTATCTGGCCTCTTCATAGAATGTAGAGAAATGTGTTTGACCTATTATATACTGAATATAAACATACTAAGGTATATACCTCAGTTCAGTTTCATGCCTACATTTTAGATACTGAAAAGAAATCTTCTAGATTAGTTTAGCTTTGTTTTCTTTTGTGTCTCACTGGAGCTGGACTCCCATACTGCATTCTCTTAACCTGCCACATTTCTGAAATAAGTTATCTATAATTGCTGACATAATTGTTCCTTTATTTTTACATATAGTTGGTGCATAGATTATTCTGCCCTTAAAGGTCATTAGATAACTTTATTGCCAATAAAAGCAGAGGTCTTGCTTCTTCCCTTCTTCCTTTCTAGCTTTTTTTTAAAATTTTTTTTAGTCGTAGATGGACACAATGTCTTCATTTCATTGCTTTGTATGTGGTGCTGAGGACCGAACCCAGGGCCTCACGCAAGCAAGGCAAGCGCTCCACCACTAAGCTACAATCCCAGCCCATCCTTTCTAGCTTTTGATACTGTTCCTCTTTTTCCTTCAATGAATTTTGAAAAAAAAAAA
>CM053407.1:68352361-68608431 GCA_028644305.1 Xerus rutilus | reverse complement strand
GAATGCATGAGCAGAATACAGGCGTGTATTAGAGCAGGCATAGCCCACGAGCCAAGCATGCACAGTGACGTTACCACCAGCCAATGCTGTGCACTTCCTTAAGTTGTCCACCTGTTTACTGCAAGTTTCTGGCATATAGCCAGGTTGCCATCTTGAAAGGGCAGGGCAGCTCCCGGGCCCAGGGAGCCTGCCTCCAACACATTCCCCTTGTGTAAGCTACTGAACTTCTATTCTCTCTCCTCACCTTGTTATGTCTTAGCATCCACATATCAGAGAGAACATTTAACCTTTGGTTTTGGGGGATTGGCTTATTTCCATTACCATGATACTCTCCAGATCCATTAATTTCCAGCAAATGTCATAAAGTTATTCTCTGTTATGGCTGAGTAGTATTCCATTGTGTATATAGACCACATTTTCTTTATCCATTCATCTGTTGTAGGGAACATAGGTTGGTTGTATAGCTTAGCTATTATGATTTGAGCTGCTGTAAAGATTGATGTGGCTGTGTCACTGTAGTATGTTGTTTTTTAAGTCCTTTGGGTATATATTGAGGAATGTGATAACTGGTCCTGACATGTTTTTAGCAACCATTACAGAAGTAAGAATTTATAATGCTGTGTTACACAGAGTAGTCCACTGACTCTAGTGAAAATCCTACAGTAAAGAATATTGCCTAAATTAACAATGTGATTAGTGATGCGAGTGATTTACATTCTGGTCTATTTCCTTACCTGATTATGGATTAATAACAAATGGTTTATAGAACACTTGCTCTGAGTAGCAGTTGGCCTAATGAACAGGAAATCTTCTAGTTAGATCACTGTCTTCTCAAAATCAATACATACAGCTTCATTATCTTCTCTTAAATCAAATTAGATTTCTGTGTTTTGCCCTTTTTTATAACCTTATTATAATTATTTAGTGCTTGCACCTAGGGATCTCCCCTGACTTGCAATTTGTGACAGTTCTTTTAGAATAGTTTCTTATACTATTTATTCTCTTCCTCCTTTTATATTTCTTGCTGTTCTTCTTGGTCTTGTTAACTTGTAATTGTTTGTGGTTAGCTGCCTAATTGGCCTCTGCTTTCTTTTCTGTTTTCTTCTTCCAAATCTGTCTTGGATACAACTATGAAGTCATTCCCTTGTGGCCGTGCCAACTCTGTTTGTAAAGGTGATTTTGTAACTTAATGAAAGTGGTGTGCTACTTGATCTGTATAGGTTTCTGAGAGAAAGTTGATTGTAAGAGGTGACAGTGAATACAGTTAAAGCCTCTTTGTAGAGCATGGCGACCAAAATTTTATTTCTAGCGTAGGTTTTTGTTTTTTTTTTTGTTTTAGGGGGGGTCAAATTAGAAATACTAGTATTAGATGAAAAGGGAATGAAGAACAATTTTGAGTAGGAAGTACGAATCTTAGAAAAATATTGATGAAAGGTCTAAGTCCTTCTTACCAGTAAAGCAATCTGGCTTTCATGTTACTAAAATAATTTACTGAGAAGCTATATAGAACATCTCTTCAACCTCAAAACTTGATTACTTTTTTAATGATTATGAATCAGTGTAATCCATTTTTAGATTAATTGTAGACTTCTGATCAGTATGGTAGTCTAAATTGTTGTGAGAAATCCTGCCTCCCACATATAGAAAACAGCTGAATACAATATCATAAAAATAGCTCAAGTGGGAAATCTAAAGCTGCTGTAGTCCATGAGAAAAAAACAAATTCTGGGAAGTGAAGAGTCATTGAAGCCAAGGGGTTTATAGTAACAAAAAGATCACTGTTTTGATTTTGATATCATTTTTATGCCTTCAAGCTTAGAAGTGGCATGGTGAGCCAAGGCCACTGAAACCAAGTCCTTTGCATAAAGCCAGAGTACAAAGGGTAGTAGGATGGGGAAGAGGAACTGGAAAAACTGAGTTTACCTTCAAGTGGAAAGAGAAAGAAATGTCAAGATCATGTTTAGAAATGGTATCTATCACCCACAAGAAATTAAAAGCCCAGTTTGTATCCCAACATGGGTGTGTCTGGATTTAGCTGTCTTTAAGTGATTGTATACTCCAGCAGAGTATGCTTTGATTGTATACTCTCAAGATCATATTCAGATTATATACACTCAAGCCAGAGATTTATTACAACTGTTCCTCCCTTGGTATCTGGAGGGTTTTATTCCAGGACCCATATAGATTCCAAAATCCACAGATGCTCAAGCAATGCTCTGTAATATAAAATGGTGTAGTATTTGCATATAACTTATATATATCCTCTTACAGGTATCTTTACATATTCAAACCATCTTTTATTACTTACATTGTAAATACTATGTAAATACTTGTACTTTATTGGTTACAGAATAATGACAAAAGAAAAACACATTAAAAAAATATCTTCAAGGCATGGTTGGTTGAATTGAGGATGTAGAACTCATGGACACAAAGGGCCAAATGTATTAAAATAGTTTCTAAACCCCTGAAACTAGCATTTACAGTGGGAACACTGGTAGTTGTGAATGCTCCATATTCTAGGGCACTCAGAATGCTGAGAGATAGACAATACCTATTGAAAGGTTGTTTATAGAAAGCAATTTCAAGCAATAGGAAGAAATACAAACCACCATAAGGTCAACAGACCCAGCAAATGGGATAAGTTGCATCCTAAGAAGGAGAACGCAATCTTTTTTTTTCTTTCTTTTTTTTGGGTACCAGGGATTGAACCCACAGGTGCTTAACCACAGAGCCACATCCCCAACCCTATTTTTATTTCTTATTTTGAGACAAGATCTTACTAAGTTTTTAAAGCTGGCTTCAAATTTATGATCCTTGTGCCTCAGCCTCCAGAGTTTCTGGGATTACAGGTGTATACCACCATGCTCAGTGGAGAAGGCACTCTTTAATCTTTTTTTTTAATCTTTATTTTTTATGTGTTTATTGTTTTTTATGGGGTGCTGAGGATCGAACCCAGGGTCTCCCGCATGCGAGGCAAGTGCTCAACCACTGAGCCACAACCCCAGCCCAAGACAAGGCACTCTTAATAGACCTTATGTATGTAAAAATATTCATCAAGCAAGATACACATTAGTGCCTGCCTATAATCATAAGTTCAAGGCCCACCTGGAAAATTTAGTGAGAACATGTCTTAAAATTAAAAACAGAAAAGAAAGAAAACTAGTTCAGAGGCAGAATGCTCTGGGTATAACTCCTAGTTAATCCCCCCTACCCTGATGTTCATAGAGATATATCCTAAGGCAAGAATAAATGGTATGAAAACAAGAACCAAATTTAGAAATCAAAAAAATACAGTGATTGAAATCAAGGTCAGAATGGATTAAGAAATGACCAGATACAGATGAGGGAAAGACAGTCAAGTTTTGGAGACCTCACCTAGATAAAATAGCAAAGAATAGAAAGTCAGGAAGTTAAGTTAAAGAACATGATTCAAAGTACATCTGTCTACCTAAGATTAGTACAAAAGGAGAACCAGTTTTGATTTTAACTGACTTATGTGGTGTGTGGCAAATCAGTAGGAAAACAGTGGAGTCTTTATGGGTGTGTGTGTGTGTGTATGTTTTGTTGCTTATAAATCCTCAGAATAAGCACTTGTGAATTGAATATTGTCAATGAGAAAAATAATTGCCAGGAGATAAATCTTACCCTATGGCTTCTACTGTTTACTTGAAAAGATTTCAGTTGAAATGCAACCAAATAGTGAAGGCTAGTGCAAAAAATTTTTATTTTATTTCTTTATTTCTTCTCTAGTAGCTTAAGAGACCATATTGCTACCTCTGAGATGGTGCTGTGGTAAAATAATTGGCATAGATACAAGCTCTTGAATTTAAAATAGATGAAAGATCTTAGAGAATCCAATGTAGGCATCACTGTGACTGGGAGTGTCATCATAAACTTTTTTTTTATATATCTTTTTTTTAGTTGTATGCAATATCTTTTATTATTTATTTTTATGTGGTGCTGAGGATCGAACCCGGTGACTTACGCATGCAAGGCAAGCGCTCTACCACTGAGCCACCGCCCCAGCCCCGTCATCATAAACTTTTAGCTCATTTTGTATTCTTGTCATCATTTGTAATAGCTTATATGTGTGAGTATAGAGGACAGGAATCTATTTTATCCTTTGGTAACATCCTTTTATCTCAGTCTGTCATTTCAAATTCTTCTTCATTTCATGTTTCCTTTTTTGTTTTTGTTCTTCATCTTCCTCCTTTTTGTGTCTTTTGTTTCTCTTCATTTTGTTTTAAATGATTAGTATATGCTGACTATGACCCATATGCTGTGGCAGGCGTTTGTAATGACCATGGGAAGACATATGCATTATATGCCATCACCGTACACCGGCGCAATCTGAACAGTGAGGAGATGTGGAAAACCTATCGTCGATATAGTGACTTCCATGACTTCCACATGAGAATTACTGAACAGGTAATGAGGTTTTAAAAGATTTTTATGCTTTATATTGTTTCTTAATTCAATTTTGGTTCTAAAATTTCTAAGGATGTTCAGATATTAACTGCAGCTAATAAAAGAAAATAAGGTAAGAATATTTTGTATTCAGCATAAACATTAGAATGGTTTTGAGCAATTAACTAATATATCAAATATTGAGAACTTCAGCACTCTTGCCCGTTGTGGACTAGTGACAAAGTATCAGTGGCATACCTTAGAAAATTAAAATGAATATGTATTTCTGATTTTAATAGTTTTTCAGTGTGCAAGTGCTTTGTACAAATGTTGTTTGAAATAAGGATGGGTATTGCTGTAGCACGTTTTATGATTTTGCTTTTAGAGGCATAATTCAGAACTCTAAGTATTTTATTTACTTATATTTTTGATATTCAGGATTCAACCTGTGTGTGCTTAACCACTGAGCCATATCCCTACTAACCCTTTTCATTTTTTATTTTGAGACAGAATCTATGTTGCTTAGGACCTTGCTATGTTGCTAAGGCTGGTGCTGAACTTGAGGTCCTCCTGCCTCAACCTCTCAAACACCTGGCAGAACTGTAATTCACCCAACAGTGTAACATTGAATTCTGGGTCCTTTGCTTAAGTTATCTTGAACCACAACCTAAAATAAATTTTACATTAACCGAATAATGTTTCTAATTCTTTCTCAATTTTTAACTGTCTTGTGTTATAGAAGTAACTATAAGGACTCTGAAAGATAACTAATGTAAAGAAAGTGTTTCCCTTTATTTTGATTAAATATTTTATCTTCTCAACTTAGAAAAATAAAATATTACTAGATAAATTGGAATAGATGATGTATAAAATTTATTTTAACTCTTGAGAGTCTTTTATTCATTAAGATTTTAAGATGTACAAGTAATATTGTCAATAAAAATAATAAAGATGATACCTGACTAAGCCGGGCGCGGTGGCTGAAGCCTGTAATCCCAGGACTTAGGGAGGCTGAGACAGGAGAATCGCGAGTTCAAAGCCAGCCTCAGCAATGGCGAGGCGCTAAGCAACTCAGTGAGACCCTGTCTCTACATAAAACACAAAATAGGGCTGAGGATGTGGCTCAGTGGTCGAGTGCCCCTGAGTTCAATCCCCAGTACCAAAAAAAAAAAAAAAAGATGATACCTGACTAGATGAGCTAAAGCTTTGAGGTAATATTGTTTCAGAAAATTTTTGTCAGTTAAGATAGTGGAAAAAATATGGTTGGCACAATGGTAATCTCATTAAAATATTTTGAGAATAGAGTGAGATAAATAAATATAACTTAACAAATGATTAAAAACAGAAGGTTAGTATTGAGTTCTAAAGCCCATATTAATAGAACTACTTTGAATTATATATTCATAAGGAAATGAATAACTTTGGACATGTCTGTTCTTCTGTTTTTGTGTTTAATAGAACTTTTCCTTCATTTTTATCTTTATTTATTAGAAGAGGTGAAAGAATTTTTTTTCCTACATGGAAGAAGTAATTGCTTTCTTTTTCAAGTATTACCTGTTTGATAATTATAAAAGCATTCAGCTCACATCTTTCTTCCTGTTCCTACACTGTAAGCAAATATGATATTTTAAAAAACATTTTGAATGGCCAATAGTAGTTTTATTTAGTGCAAGTTAATAGGAATTTGGGTTCATGTGAAATATTTTTTATTAAAATAATTTAATTTTCCTTTTACAAAGAGAAATAATGTTGCCTAATTTTAAATGTTCTACACTAGGACTATATATTTTGTTTCGATATTGCCAAATGTAAGTGAAGAACATCCTTCAAAAACCTTTGTTAATAAGACAGTCCATGTAGAAATTTCCCTTTTCAGAACAACAGCAATAATTGAATGGAATTTGTATAAGTCAGTTTTCCAAATGGCTTAATGCAAGTGAAGTGGGCATGTTTTGTCTTGGTGTTTATGAAGTCATAATAGTTGTGACTCCTTAAGTATTTAGATTGCTCACAGGGCTTAAGAAATTAAAAAATTAAGCTTGTGGGTGAAAATTATGTTTATCATTATTAAGCATCTGTAAATAAGACAAATTGTCTTTTAGTTGTTCTTCATCTGTATTTTTTAAGTCAAAATCCTCTGTAGAATAGTTGAAGAAAAATGCAGTGACTTGTAATTTATCAGTTGGCAACAATGCAACCTGCTGAATAAATGTTTATTCCATACAACTCTTAAGTTAAATGACTTTAAAACAGGTTTCATTTTGTTTATTTAAATTTGTGAGATATGTTTTTATCCTAGTCTAAATATATGAACTATCACTTTTATTTTCTTTAAATATTTTGCCTAAATTTATATTTTGTGGAGATTTATAAAATTAAAAGTAAATAATTAAAAATTTAAATGTCATATGCTTTTAGATGTTTCTTAAACTGCTCATTCATTCATTTAACAAACATTTATAGTTTTTCCTGTGTACCTGCCACTTTTCTCAGTGCTAGGGAAATGACAAGACATGTTTTTCCCCCTAGGAGTATATATTTTTGTAGATACTGATTGTATGTTTTTTATTGGATAGGATCTATATAAATATATATAAAATGCTAATGATTTAAATGGTAGTATTAAATAGTCTTCACTGAGTAAAGGTATATATATGCTTGAATATTAACAAATTGATTTTTTAAAAAAAATTTCAAGTATACTTTTAAAATGTTCATTAGTATATTAGCAATCTAAATCTGATACATTTAATATAGATAGACTTTGAGTTTAGAATGTCTATGATTTTATATATATAGTATTTGAAATCTTTGTAAACCTAGACATACCACTTCATGTGAATTCTTTTTCAATTTATTTCTTCTTTCACACACTTTTTAAAAATATTCTCATGATATTTTGATGAGTTTATTTAGAGTAAAATCTCCCATTTTTCCTTTTAACATTTATCATAGCAATATTTGAGAAAACTATCATTTATCTTTCTGTTCCAGACAGATACTTCAGAAGGGATTTGTCTTGGTGATCTAGACATTCAGTGCTGTTGTGACGTGTAGTTTTTTTCTTAATATTTTAAAGTTTCTGGCATAAATTTTTGTTTTAATGAATGCTATCATATTTGCTTGGTGTATTCGTTTGTTAGGGCTGACATAACAGAATACCGCAGACTGGCTAGCTCACAGAACAGGAATTTGTTTTTTTAATAAATCTGGAAGCCAGCAGGCCAAGATTTCGGTTTTGTCAGGTTTTCTCCTGAAGCCTCTCTCCTTGCCTTGTAGATGGCCATCTTGTTGCTGTGTCTTCACATGATTCTTTTTTCTTTTTATGTGTGCATCTCTGCAGTCTCTTTATGTATCCAAATTTCCTGTTATAAGGACACCAGTCAGACTGGTTAATGGCCCATACCAAAAGGTCTATTTAATTTAAGTACCCTCTTTTTTTTTTTCCTGTTTAAAACTCTTTATTTTAACCATTCTCTTCTCAGAATATAAAGTACCTTCTTTAAAGCCTCAGTCTCCAAATATAGTCACAATCTGAGGTACTAGAGGTTAGGACTTAAATATATGAACAATTCAGTCCCATGGTACATGGTAAGGCCAGAATAAACTATACATTTTATAAAATTGAATCAGGAGTTTAAGATGTGGATGAGTAATATTTCAGGAAATATCTTTTAGGACACTTTGAAAAGTAAATTTGCTTCCATAAAATGTGATTGTTTCAGGGCTGAGACTGTAGCTCAATAGGTAGAGCCCTTGCCTAGCATGTGTGAGGCAATGGGTTTGATTCTCAGGACCACATGTAAACAAGTACAATAAAGGACCACTGCAACTAAAACAAATTTTTAAAAAATGTGATTGTTTTAAAAATAATTTAAATTCATAAACCAGATACCAGATTGGGCATTTGATATTCAGTGAAGACCTATTTCTCTTGATTTTTTGAATCACCAAATTTGTGAATATCACTGCCATATGTTTTCTCTGTAAATTGCCCCTAGCATTTTTTATTCAGCTTACTATATAATTGGAGCAAAAGAACTGCTTGCACCTTGTATGCATGTCATAAAATCATCTTGTTCGCATTCTAGCACTTGTTCACATTTTAGCTCTAAGCAACCATCAGATTTTTCATAGCATTTGATCATTAATCTGAATCTTCCAGTTTGGGAATAGAAATTATGTTAAACCTCTTTTTCACTTGTTTTTAATATTTGCAACAGAAATCAGTTTTCTTTACAGAAATGTTACTGTTTTAAGCAAAGAATTTTTTTTTAAGTTTGTTTTCCTTCAGAGTATGTATCTCACGGGAAAAAGAGTGAGTCTGCTTCAAGTTTCAGGTACTAGGTTGTTGGCAAGGATAGCCATAGCTAAATGGCTCTACTATTACACTATGTTTAGCAGCCAGCATGGTTAAAAACCTGTATTTCAGAATGCATACCTGATTACTACCGTGGACCTTTGAAGGTACTCCCAAATGTTAAGTCTATAAATGTTAGGCTAATAGTATATACGCTTACTCTTGTTATTAACTTTATAAAAGTAAAATACATGCTGATGGCTCTTAAGGTTTTTTTTTTTTTTTTTTAAGTGTAACCTGTGGAGGTTTTTCATGTAGTGAAAGGGAAGACATTATCAATGTTTATTATAGTTTATTAGTATAGTATATTTTGAAATTCTCCTTTCCTACTTCTAATAGTTATGTATTATAATTAATGGATTTGTAGTCATTAATATTGATAACATTGTTATTAGATTTTCTAACAAGCCAGGAACTCATCACTTTGATCATTAAAATTTTTATTTGTCAATACTTTATTCATAAGTCAAAGAGTTGTTAAAGAAAATATTTTAAGAAATCTTTTTTTTTTGGTACTGGGGATTGAACTCAGGGGCACTCGACCACTGAGCCACACCCCCAGCCCTATTTTGTGTTTTATGTAGAGACAGGGTTTCACTGAGTTGCTTAGCGCCTCGCCATTGCTGAGGCTCGCTTTGAACTCGCGATTTTCCTGTCTCAGCCTCCCTAAGTGCTGGGATTACAGGCTTGAGCCACCGCGCCCGGCTTAAGAAATCTTTTATTATGAAACTTTTTGAGTAATCTCAAAATTAGAATATGAAAAAACCCCAAATGTCTAATACTCAAATGATTCACATTTGTTATTCTTAATTGAAAATTCTTTATAATAAAAAACATTAGAACTATGGAGAATATTTGTGACAGTATTTTTTTTATTTTCCAATTTTTACTTAATACACAAAAATATATTCCAAAATTGTCTTGTTTTCTATCTGATGATATAGAAAATCCTCACATGGAAATGTTTTTCTCTTTTTATAAAAAATTAAGACTATTGAATGTATTTTGTCTTACAGTTTGAAAATCTGTCAAGCATATTGAAGCTTCCTGGTAAAAAGACTTTTAATAATATGGATAGAGATTTTTTAGAGAAGAGAAAAAAGGATCTAAATGCCTATTTGCAGGTAAGTCCATGTTTATTATATTCTGTCTCTTTTTAGTATAACCACAGATTTCTTTATTAAAGAACAGGGACTGGAAGTAAAACTCAGTGGTGGAGTATATTCTTAATAGTATGCAGGATCTGAGCACAGTGGCGCATGCCTGCTATCCCACCACTTTGGGAAGCTGAGACAGTAGAATTGCAAGTTCAAAGCCAGCCTCAGCAATGGCGAGGCACTAAGCAACTCAATGAGACCCTGTCTCTGAATAAAATACAAAATAGGGCTGGGGATGTGGCTTAGTACCCCTGAGTTCAATCCTCAGTACCAAAAAAAAAAAAAAAAAAAATATGCAGGAGGCCCTGGGTTCAATTTCCAGCACCAAAAAAAGAAAAAGAATATTTTTACTATAATGATGGAATAGCAACCCATTTTTGGGTAACATGTCAAATGTGACATGCAGTCCACTCAGGAATTTATAAATACTCAGTGGTCGGGATTTTGCTTTTTAAAGTTTAGTTGAGTACATGCAAACACATATCCATTCCAGGTTAATGTACAGTATAGGTATTTTGGGGTGGGGATATACTCGGTAGAATGCTTGCCTTGCATGCACAAGGCCCTGGGTTCAATCCCAAGCACCACCAAAAAAAAAAAAAAAAAAAAAAAGTATAGCTATTTTATGGTATAATGAAGTTAAGTATCTC
Organism: Xerus rutilus; assembly: GCA_028644305.1. Taxonomy (NCBI): domain Eukaryota; kingdom Metazoa; phylum Chordata; class Mammalia; order Rodentia; family Sciuridae; genus Xerus; species Xerus rutilus. The sequence goes on along the minus strand of CM053407.1, from coordinate 68,597,854 downwards.
ATATTAAGTACATAGTACTGAAATTGTATATTGAAAGTGAATACATTTTTATTCTCAGTGTAGCTGCCTCCCATGGCCTGGAATGATTCTAATGTTTCTAAAATTATAGAATAATTTTAAGAGAGGGGAGATCTAAAGGGCTATTCCTTTTTCTTTAACTTTTTTTTTTTTTTTTTAGTACCAGAGATTGAACTCAAGGCACTTAACTACTGAGCTACATTCCCAGCTCTTTTTTTTATATTTTATTTAGAGCCGAAGTCTCACTAAATTCCTTAGGGCCTCATCAAGTTGCTAAGGCTGGCTTTGAACTTGCAGTCCTCCTGCCTTAGCCTCTCAAGCTGCTGGGATTACAGGCATGTGCAACCATGCCCAGCTCAAAAGGGCTATTTCTTATGTGTAGCATCTTGGACATGCAATTTTCTTTTGTGGAACAACGAACATGTCTCATACGTAACTTGGTTGCTTGAATTATTAGGACTCCCAGAAATAACTCTGTTTTAGATCTGGGTACCCAGATGTCAGTTGTAAGGATACCCCTTTATAGCTTTTCATACTAGCTTAGAAAGTTTTGTGTAGTTTGTAAAGTTTTCACATGTGTTAGATAAGGCATCAGCCCAGATTTTATCGTGTTCAATTATTTAGGCTTCCCATCCTTTAAAACAGGAATCAGCAAACTAGAGTCTGCAGAGCCCATCCAAGGCTACCATCTGTTTTCTACTAGGAGTTTCACTGGGGCAAAACCACCTCTTTCATTTACCATCCCTTGTCTATGGCTGCTTTCACCAACAACAGAGTTGAGTAGTTGCAGTGGAGATTCCATGGACCACAGAACCTAAAATAATTACTATCTAGCTTTTACAGAAATAGCTTGCTGACCTCTGCCTTAGAATTAGTGAAACTTAGCTAGTAGTATACTGGATATTTTATTTAGAAGGGTTTTGGGTTTTTTTTCCTTTCTCTCTCCTGTTTCTCTCTCAAATATTCTTAGCTATAACTGGATTTATTTTAACCATAATTGAAATTCCATTTTATAATGCACTGAAAGAATAGCAGAAATGTATGATTTTTCTGCTGCTGTTCACCTTTGTCCTCTCCTGGCTTAAAGCTGAATGTCTGATATCTTTTGTATGACCCTTACCAAATGTTATAATTTTTTTATGGTGCCAAACTTTAAAATCTGTATCAATTATTTATAAGATTTAGAAAATGACTACCTTTTTCCATATTCAGTGCCATGAAGTATGTCTTTTAAATGTGGTTGTACCTTATACATTTTAGCTCATGAACTCAGTATATCACAACTTTTTCCCTTGAAGGAACTAAGCTAGAATATTACATTCATTAGCAGTTTTTATGGAAACAGTATTTTGTTTGGGACTCTTTGTAACACTTGAAAGTTTTGTTTGGATTATTTTTTATACTTTGTTTCATAAAAATATGTTTCTATTGAGGGTTAACTCTTAGCACTGTTAATAATGTAACTTTCTACTGTGTATCTTCTTAGTATAAACTATAAGACCAGAAAATAGAATAGTAAATATATTTGGACAACTTCCACGTTAGATGCACTAAAAGTCAAAATAGCACATGGGAAGATTAAACACCATACTTAATTGAAATAGAATTATTAGTGACTTCATTTTAACTGAGTAATTGGTTTTTTTAAGTATAAAATTAAAGTTCTCTACATTCTTTTTATGAGATGAAATTATAAACAATAGTTAATTTTCATTATTGTCAATTTAAGCTACACTTTTCCCCTTTGTTAGTTACTGTTAACTCCTGAAATGATGAAAGCATCTCCAGCTTTGGCTCACTGTGTGTATGATTTCCTTGAGAACAAAGCCTACAGTAAAGGAAAAGGCGACTTTGCTCGTAAGGTAAGCAAACCATTGTATAGAATTTATTTTTAGGTCTGCTTTTGTACTTTATTTTTAATAAAAGGAAATGAATTTGGATTTGTATATGTTCTACAACTTGGGCTGTTTATCTTCTACACATTATTAAATTTCTGAGATTAATTCAGAATGAAATTTTAAAAAGAAAAAAAGCTCCTCTATCACTCCCCCTCCCTCCATAAAAGACTAGCCTTTAAAAAAGAAATTAATTGATATAAAATAAGAGTTAATAATTGTTAAGTAGAAGAAGTTTGCATAATTAGTCTGGAATGATTGATTTTAAAATTCCATTTCTAAAGAATGGAAACATTTCTAAGTTGAATACTTTGTTTCAATAATAAATTCCAGGGTATAGACTTTGGAATGGTGAAAAATATTTATTGTGCTTATGTTTTTATTTCATGATCTAAGTGATTGCATTTAAATTGGAAGGCTGAGGTAGGAGGGTCGCAAGTTCAAAATCAGCCTCAAGCGCTAAGCAACTCAGTAAGTTCCTGTCTCTAAATAAAATATGTAATAGGGCTGGGAATGTGGCTCAGTGGTTGAATGCCCCTGGTTTCAATCCCCAGTACCCCCACCAAAAAAAAAAAAAAAAAAAAAAAAAAAATCCAAACTTAACTAGCTTTATTTCCAAAAGAATGCATTCCACTGTTCCATCTCTTTGATGTTTGCCTTATTTTCTCTATCTCAGACCTATAAAAGGTTACAAAAATGATACAAAGAATTCCTGCATACTCCTCACCCAGCATCCTAAGTAGTGCTACTACCACTATTACTGCTGCTACTAGTAGTAAGAACAGACATTAATCAGAGGTTAATTATGTGCTGGACATTATAATAGACACACTAATATCTTACTATTCATCAATTTTAAGATAAACTACTGAATTGATGATAGATAGCTCTTTAAGATAATAGAAATATATTAAATGTACACACTTTTTTTTAAACAACGAGCAGTAGCATTTATGTATGGCTAAGCAGTCATATTCTACTTTTTTTAAAAAATATCATGAATGGAGTCTAAAGATCTTTTGAATCATTTGTGGTAATCCACAATAACATATGCTTTTCATAAATCATACTGGTAATCACCAGGGTCATCTTGACCTCTTAATTTTTCAGAAAGCTTTTTATGCATATCAAGAATTTGGGGTTTTAGTTGTGTTTTCTTTTTGGCTAATTGTGTTTTTCCCTTAATTTCACTGGAAATTAAATACCATAGTAATTAATTAAAATAATGTACATATATTTTGTAAGTGATTATTCATAGCTTGAGAAATAAAACCTTATAACTCATTAATTTGATCGCACAATTTATCCTAATTTTATATAATATATGAAACAATTCCTAGGAAGAGTACCTGACAAGCATCCTTTTTCTGTGCACACAGTATGTTTCTATTCAGTTTTGTATCATGATGTGAAGGCATTGTAAGCTATAGGTAAAGATTTAAATTTAAGTTAAAATTTCATTGTGTCCTTACAAAGAACTCAATTGAGTCAGTAATTGGGAGATAGCATCTATTTCAGGCTAAGTATATACTTGTGCAAGCAATCCATAATTTACTTCTGTGCCTGGTAATTTGAAGGTTTATATCTTTCTTCACAAACATCTATTTTAAGACGAGTCCTATGTTTCTGAATGTATTAGAACATTGATGGACTCTCCCTTTGTGCTTATGAAATTGTATTTCCTTCAGAGTTAGGCATCAGTCACCTATGGAGATTTTTCCATCACCCTGTTCACCCCAGTCCCCTCCTCAATTTGGATTCAGCAGATTTTTCAAATCAGACCCTCAAAGCCAAGAGATCATGGAACCACATATACCAAGCTCTGAAAGAAAATGGATGCCAACCAGGAATCTTATAAACAACAAAACTGAGCTTCAGATTTGATGATAAAATAAAAACCTTCCATGCTAAAAGTTAAAAGAATTTATACTGAGAAAACACATACTACACAGCATTCTCAACAATATATTCCATGAGGAGGAAATGATAACCAACAATGAAAATATACAGAGAAGGAACTACACTAATGGAAAGGCCAATCAAAGGAGAAACCAAGTCAAGGTAAAAACAAAAAATAAACCAAAATGACCAGGATTTCAAATCATATTTCAATAATAACTCTGAATGCAAATGGCCTAACCTCATCAATTAAAAGACATAGACTGACAGACTAGATTTTTAAAAAAGACCCAACAATATGCTGCCTTTAAGAGACTCATCTCACAGGAAAAGTCATCCAGGGACTGAAAGTGAAAAGGTGGGAAAAAAGTTTCACTCACATGGACTGTGTAAACAAGCAGGAGTTTCCATCCTCATATCAGATAAAGTGGACTTCAAAGTTAGTGAAAAGGGATAAAGAAGGACATTTCATCCTTCTTAAGGAAATCATATATCAACAAGATATAACAATCATAAATATCTATGCCCCAAACAATGGGGCATCTACGTATATCAAACAAATCCTTCTCAACTACAAGAATCAAATAGACTACAACACAATAATACTTGGTGACTTGAACACAGCTCTCTCACCACTGGATAGATCATCAAAACAAAAACTAAACAAAGAAACCATAGAACTCAATAAAACAATAATTTTAGACTTAATAGACATATATAGAGTATTGTATCCATCAAAGAGCGAATTCATTTTTTTGTCAGCAGCACATGGATCCTTCTCCAAAATAGATCATATGTTATGTCACAAAGCAAGTCTTAGCAAATACAAAAAAATAGATATACTACCCTGCAACCTTTCTGACCATAATGGCATAAAATTAGAACTCAGTGACAGATTTAAAAATAGAAACTACTACAACAACTGGACACTAAACAATATGCTATTGAATGACACATGGATAACAGAAGACATAGGGAAGAGATAAAAAAAATTCTTAGGAGTAGGTGAAAACTCTGATACAATATATCAAAATCTCTGGGGTGCTAAGAGGAAAGTTCATTGCATTAAGCTCATTCATTAAAAGAAGAAAAAGTCAATAAATAAATGACTTGACACTACATCTCAAAGCCCTAGAAAAAGAACAGACCAACACCAAAAGAAGTAGAAGACAGGAAATAATTAAAATCAGGGCCGAAATCAATGAAATTGAAACAAAAGAAACAATTCAAAAAATTGACAAAACAAAAAGCTGGTTCTTTGAAAAAATGAATAAAATTGACAAATCATTATCCACTCTAATGAAAAGGAGAGAGAAAACCCCAAATATTAAAATTTGTGAGGAAAAAGAAAATATCACAACAGACACTACTGAAATACAGAGGATAATTAGAAACTATTTTGAAAATCTATACTCCAGTAAAATAGAAAACCCTGAAGACACCGACAAATTTCTAGAAGCATATGACCTACACAGACCGAATCAGGAGGTCATACACAACTTAAACAGATCATTTTCAAGCAAGGAAATAGAAGATGCCAACAAAAGCCTACCAGCCAAAAAAGCCCAGGACCAGACAAATTTTCAGCCGAGTTCTACAAGACCTACAATGAAGAATTAATACCAATACTTCTCAAACTATTTCACGAAATAGAAAAGGAGGGAACCCTTCCAAACTCATTCTATGAGGCGAGTATCACCTTGATAGCAAAACCGGACAGAGACACATCAAAGAAAGAAAATTTCAGACCAATATCCCTGATGAACATAGATGGAAAAATTCTCAATAAAATTTTGGCAAATTGCATACAAAAACATATCAAAAAAATAGTGCACCATGATCAAGTGGGGTTCATTCCAGGGATGCAAGTTTGGTTCAACATACGGAAATTAATTAACGTAATCCATCACATCAATAGACTTAAAGATAAGAATCATATGATTTTATCAATTGATGCAGAGAAAGCATGTGACAAAATACAGCACCCTTTTGTGTTCAAAACACTAGAAAAACTAGGGATAGTAGGAACACACCTCAACTTTGTAAAAGCTATCTATGCTAAACACAAGGCCAGCATCATTCTAAATGGACAAAAATTGGAAGCATTCTCTCTAAAAATGGAAACAAGACAGGGATGCCCTCTCTCACCACTGCTATTCAACATAGTTCTTGAAACATTAGCCAGAGCAATTAGACAGATGAAATAAATTAAAGGGATACCAATAAGAAAAGAAGAACTCATACTATCATTATTTGCAGACAACATGATTCTAGACTTAGAGGATCCAAAGAATTCCACCAGAAAACTTACTAAAATTAATAAATGAACTCATCAAGGTAGCAGGATTTAAAATCAACACCCATAAATCAATTGCATTTCTATACATCAGTGATGAATCCTCTGAAAGAGAAATTAGGGAAACTATCCCATTCACAATAGCCTTGGGGAATCATTTTAACAAAAGAGATGAAAGACCTCTACAATGAAAACTACAGGACACTAAAGAAAGAAATTGAACAAGACCTTAGAAAATGGAAAAATCTCCCATGCTCTTGGATAGGCAGAATCAATATTGTCAAAATGGCCATACTTCCCAGGGCGCTATATAGGCTCAACGTGATTCCAATTAAAATCCCAGTATCATTCCTTACAGAAATAGAAAAGGCAGTCATGAAATTCATTTGGAAGAATAAGAGACCCAGAATAGCCAAAGCAATCCTTACCAAGAAGAGTGAAGCAGGAGGCATTACAATACCAGACCTTAAACTATACTACAAAGCTATAGTAACAAAAACGGCATGGTACTGGCACCAAAATAGACATAAAGACCAATGGTACAGAATAGAAGACAGAGACAAACCCACATAAATAGTTATCTCATGCTAGACAAAGGTGTCAAAAATATTCACAGAGACAAACTCACATAAATAGAGTTATCTTATACCAGACAAAGGTGCCAAACATGTACATTGGAGGAAAGATAGCCTCTTCAGCAGATGGTGCTGGGAAAACTGGAAATCCATATGCAGCAAAATGAAACTAAACCCCTGTCTCTCACTACGCACAAAATTCAACTCAAAGTAGATCAAGGAACTAGAAATTAGACCGGAGACTCTTCACCTAATAGAAGAAAAAGTAGGCCCAAATATTTATCATGTCGGATTTGGACCTTACTTCCTTAACAAAACTCCTATAGCACAAGAAATAAAATCAACAATCAATAAGTAGGATGGATTCAAACTAAAAAGCTTCTTCTCAGCAAAAGAAACAATCAATGAAGTGAACAGAGAGCCTACATTCTGGGAACAAATTTTTGCCACACGCACATCTGATAGAGCACTAATCTCCATGTTATGTAAAGAACTCAAAAAACTTAACACCAAAAAAACAAATAACCCAATCAATAAATAGGCTAAGGAGCTGAACAGACACTTCTGAGAAGATATGCAGTCGATCAACAGACATATAAAAAAAATAGTCAAAACTCTAGCCATTAGAGAAATGCAAATCAAAACTAAGATTTCATCTCACATCAGTCAGAATGGCAATTATCGAGAATACAAACAACAATAAGTGTTGACAAGGATGTGGGGGAAAAGGCATGCTTACAATTGCTGGTGGGACTACAAATTGGTGTGGCCAATCTGGAAAGCAGTATGGAGATTCCTTAGAAAACTTGGAATGGAACCACCATTTGACCCAGCTATCCCACTCCTTGGTCTATACCCAAAGGACTTAGCATACTACAGTGACACACCCACTTCAATGTTTATAGCAGCTCAATTCACAATAGCTAAACCATGGAACAAACCTAGATGTCCTTCAGTAGATGAATGGATAAAGAAACTGTTGTATATATACACAATGGAATATTACTCAGCAATAAAAGAGGATAAAATCGTGGCATTTGCAGGTAAATGGATGGAGTTGGAGAACATGATGCTAAGCGAAATAAGCCAATCCCAAAAAACCAAATGCTGAATGTTCTCTCTGATAAGTGGATGCTTATCCATAATGAGGGAGGGGATATGGGAAGAATGGAGGAACTTTGGTCATAGGAGAGTTGGGGTGGGGGGATGGGAGCAGGAAAATATTAGAATGAGATGGACATCATAGCCCTAGCTCCATGTATGACTGCATATATGATGTGATTCACGTACAACCAGAGAAATGAAAAGTTGTGCTCTGTGTACAATGAATCAAAATGTATTCTGCTATCATGTATACTTAAGTAGAATAAATAAATTAAATTTAAAAATGTATCAATGATAGATTACCTCATGCATAGATACTTTATGAGATTGTATTCCTTTAACCAATTTGTAAGTTGTACTTGCTGCACTTGACGTCTCTGCTGTGAAGTATGACAAGTTTAAAATTCTAAAATTTGTTTGAAAGTGTTCAAACAATTTTTAACTTAGGTTGTGGGTTACAGTGAAATGCATGCTTTTTATGCTTCTAAAATTCTCCTCTGTGAATAACCTAGAGAGGTAGCAATTTTCCCTCAAGCTACAGATTTTAAATGTGATAAAACTTTACTTATCTCTTTAGAATTCTACATGTGTGTTTTTAGGACTTAGCTTATTTACAGTATTAATTATAGTTTTTAAAAAGTAAGTGTTGGAAATAATGTCCTGATTGATTTGAACACACTGTTGTGATAAACCAAAAGTCTGTAGTATGTAGAATTAGAAAGACAAAAATTAGTTTCATCTTTTTAATCCTTGTATTTCTCTTTACCAGTGATAGGATTGTAAAAATCCTCCTTTATCCTTCTTTCTTTCCTTTGGTTCTACTCTGGGATATATTCTGACAGTGTCCTTCCTAAATTGGATATTCCATGAAGCATATCTGTAATATTATTGACTTTAAGCCATAGAGTGAATAGAAATCCCAGTCATTTTACAGTTGTCTTGAATTTCAGTTTTATTGTCGTCTCTAGTTATTTCACCTTTTCTAGGGTTTTTTTTTTTTTAATGGAAGCCATGAAAACATAATAGAGCGAAGTTTTGTTTTCTTGCTCTCATCTATTAACATTATGTCATATTCCTTAAGCAGTTAGGTTTAGTTTTGTTACTCTTCTTTTGTTTTTTTCTTTCCTGCATGGTACATAATTTGTTTTTCTTGACAGCTTTTATGAGACGCAGTGCTTTCTAAAATATATTCTTTAGTTTTGTATGATTGGTTTTGTGTTTTTCTTTTTCTTTGTTAAAAATCTCTCAGGGACCCCTTTTGCACTTCTTTGGTTTCTTTAGATGTCTTTCCTTTACTTAATTAAAAGTATTTGACATTGGTGCAGTCAGAATATCAAGTTTGTTTTCTGTCCCTCTGGAGAGTTTTATTCCTTTTTTAATCTCTGTTCATATTTTCTTCTGTACATGATTTTTATATTCTATCTAACAAAAATATAATTTACCTTTTTGATTTGTAACTTTGTCTTCTTTGTAATGGGCTTCAGATTTTCTTAAATTCTAATTAAACATAAAATGTATCCTAAAAATTATTTTTAAAAAAGAAATCTAAATATTTTCTTCAACTTTCCAATTGTTTATTTTACCAGCTTGTTTTCTTTTTAGTGTCTGTCCAAAGTATCTGATAGTTTGATTTATATTGTGATTAAAGTATATAATGGCTATTTCCAGTTGCTTCAGTTTGTTTTGGAAAACTGCTTTATTCAAAATTCCTTTACTAAGAAGGCAGTGAAAGCTTATATTCATATTCTAACCTCATTGGTCAAATTTTTAAATTATATGTGTGTGAAGATGTATTTTTAAGACACAGAGAACACAACATGTCTTTATTTTTAAGATGCGATGATATACTACAGACTGGAAATTATTGTATATTTAATGTATTGCATTCTGCATTTTCCTGGACTTCTAGGTTGAATAACATATCTGATACAGTGAAGTCATGATACAATACCTTTTTCCCTTTAGATGGACACTTTTGTAAATCCACTTCGAAATTCTATGAGGAATGTTTCAAATGCAGTTAAATCCCTTCCTGATAGCTTGGCAGAAGGAATGACTAAAATGTCAGACAACATGGGCAAAATGTCAGAAAGATTAGGTCAAGACATAAAGCAGTCATTTTTCAAGGTAAGAAGAAACTTTCAGTAATGTCTAAAACAAACTGTTTATAAGTCAACTAAGATGTATTGAGTTCCTTGCTTAGATTTACCTTATTTTCTTTCCAAAGTATTTCAGATGTATAGTCTTATAAATGAAAAGCAAGAGAGTAAGTTTTTATAAGAAATGGATGTTGAAAAATTCGGTCACTCATCAGTCTTTGCTGTCATAGACTTCTAGAATCTGTTTAAAACAAATATGTAAAATTAGTATGTTGCTTTATTATTTTATTCCATTATGCCATTTTGAAATCCATAATGCTATAAATCCTGTAGCAAACAAATAAATGCTATTCACAGATAAACTATACTAGTACTCTCTCAGGAACACAAAGTCTAGTTTTCCTGATTAATATGATGGAGAGATGACCAGATCTAAGGGAAGAAAAGTCCTTCACTGCATCAGTCTCTGGGTCTGTGCTGTACTGTGTGTGTTCCTCCTCGTGGCACAGAAGTTTCCCAGGAAGTTTTTTCCTTAGGTCAGCTGATAAAGCTACTGGACCAAGTAGTTTGTTACATTTTTAAAATAATTTTGATATGTTCTTTAAGATTGTAGCCAAAGCTATTAAAAATCATAAAGCTATTAGAATTTTCTGTTTATTGATTGGATTTGAATGAAGGGCAAATGTGCATAAGTAGATATTTCTTGATTTAAAAGGCAATCCCTAAAATTATATGGCTAAGTCATACTTTTCTATCAATTCTTATGCTTTCTCTTATGCTTCATTTTTATTTCTATGAGGGGAAATACACTAACACTGAAACAAGTAACAGTACCATTTCTACTGCCATCTATTTGTGACTTTGTGCTCCAGTCGTTGAACTTCTCCAGGACTTTTTGGTCTTTCTTATGTGGTTCTTCTTATTTTCTGTCCTCTTAACTTACCTAACAACTAGTTAATTCCTTAAACCTATTAACATTATCAAGAGCTTTTTATGGTATAAGAAGAGTGGAGTTCTGTTCTCTGGCTATGCTTCTGTTTAGTTTTCTATTCACTTAATCTTTTGTAGTTTTAAGTTCTACAAAGCATGGATGTTTGATGATGTAATTTCTCCTTTCAAATTCAAAAGTCAATTCATTTTTAAAAAAAAAAAAACCTTTGGGTAATGAAATAAACACTCTACTATATAGGTTTCCCATTCTAGATTTTTAAACTTTGCTTATATATTCTACCAAAAATAAGTCAAATGCTGATAATTGTTTTGGTTTCTTATTATTTTGTGTTCTTTCAATGCCTGCTTTGTTGTGTTTACTTTTTTCTTCTTCTTCTAAATGTTAGGTGCCTCCTTTAATTACAAAGACTGATTCAGATCCTGAACATTGTCGAGTCTCAGCTCAACTTGATGATAATGTGAGTTAATTTTATTCTTGGTAATAAATATAGTAGTTGTAATTCAAACCATACTTGGAAGATCATTTAATTTTTTGATAAATATGTATGTATTGTTCATATGCACATATTGTGTTAAGCTTGGTAAATTTTTAAAAACTGTACATGTCCATGTAATCCTCACTCTAATCAAAATAACAGAAAATTACCAGTACTCCAGAATGCCCTTTATGCTCTCTTCTTGTCATGACCCTCTCCTCACCAAGGATAATCTTAACCCTTAACTTGTACCCTGCCTTTGTGCTTTATGTAAGAAAAACTGTAAAGTAGGTACTTCTTTAAGTCTGGCTTTCTTTGCTTAACATCGTGATGTTCTTCCATGTTGTTCTTTTTTTCTTGTGGCTCTGTGGTATTTTTTTTATAAATTGAGTACAATTTATTCATTATGCATACAACTCTTGTGAACATTCTAGTACATGTCTTAGGATTAAAAAAAAAATAGCACTCATTTCTGTTGGGTCTGTACCTAGGAATGAAGTTTCTGGGTTAAAGGGTATACATCCTGCACAGTATTCAATATTTTGTGTTTAATTTTAGCCATTCTGGTTGTTGTGTTTTATGTGGATTTACATTTCTCTGATGACCGAAATGTTGAACCTATTTTCTTGTTTATTGACTATTTGATGCTCTGTCTTATGTGTGTGTCCAGATCTTTTTCCCATGTCTCTATTGGCATAGCTGTCTTTTTCTTTTTATTAGGAATGCTTTTTATAATCTGTGCTCTGTGCCTACTGCAAGGTCATGAAATATCCTGTGATTTTCTTTAAAAATGCTTTTTGTTTTACTATGCTATCATTTAGATTTATAGTTCATCTGGGATGAATTTTTATATATGGAATGAGGTAGGGGTCCTGTTGACCCAAACACCATTTACTGAAAAGGTCTATTCTTCCCTATATTGTGTTTCTGTCATATCATAAATAGGATTATTATACATATTTAAATTTGTTTTTAGGCTCTGTATTCTGTTATATTAGGCAGATTTATTTTGAAGTTATAATAATCTCCTTCAAGTTTCAGATTGAATTTATTTATAATATACTGTCTTAAGATATTTGCCTTTTCAAGATTATGATGTTTTATTATGAGTTTTGCTTGTATGATATCCATAACATTATATACCTTTTTGTTCGTGGTGTTTACAGTTTAATTACCAAATCTATGTAAATATGCTTTATTAGAGAATGGAGCAGTGTTTATTCTGCCTTTGTAATGAAATGAGTCTCTCTCTTCCTCCTGGTTTGTTTAAGCTATTTTAAAGTTATAATAATCTATTTGTGGAATGAAAAGTGCACTAAGAAAACGTTTACAACATGATAATGAGATATGTGTAACTCATGCTTTTTTTCTATATATTTAAATTACAACATTGATGAGAAAACAATTGGGAAGAGTATCTCAATGGTGAAAAATTATAAAATTACTGATGATTTTTTAAATCCTAAATCTTTACATATTTTTTACTTCCTGCATAATTTTGCACATAAAAGCATTCTTCTTAATTTTTATTCTCATTGATTGAATACTAGTAATAAAAGTATACTAATTTTTAGTTGTTAAAAGCTAAAATAAAATTCTAGTAGGTTAGTGATGTGGCTTTGTATTGTTAACTTAGATGTATGCTGGATTGAATTTCAACTTCTTTTCCCTGAAAACACCTAAATATACACAATTTACTTACCAAATTGGACATTTTATTCTGTTTTGTTTTATTCTGTTAAATACAGAGATAGAATATTTCATTCCTATGAAAAAATCATAATAAAATAAGCAAAGTCTAGCATTTGCTTTATCAAGTTAGAACAGCCTCTATTAAAATTTGAGAGAGTTAAATCATCTTTTGTTATGCCGTCATGAACCCCCTTTGATGAATCTACTTGGAGAAGTTTGGGGTTTTTGTTTTGTTCTTTTTTTCTACAGCCATTTGATTTGCTCATCATTACAAAATTCTCTATTCTGGCAAAATGACTGCTAAAAATATTTATTTTTCTAAATTAGTGATGAAACATAAAATTTTGAAGGCTATCATACAGCTTTTTCTCTAATTCATTGAAATAGTACCTTTTTGTAAAAGCAACAGAAATAACCATAGTAGATAGCTACTACTTCTGATACATTTATTCTGATTTCTTCCCATATTTTGTCAGGTGGATGATAATATTCCACTTAGGGTAATGCTCCTTCTCATGGATGAAGTGTTCGACTTAAAAGAGAGAAATCAGTGGTTGCGAAGAAATATCAAAAACCTACTTCAACAGCTTATTAGAGCTACATATGGTGATACTATAAATAGGTACACCCCCCCCCCAATACCTTTGGAGCTTGATCTTACTTATTATCTTTTAAACTTTTAATTCTGGAAATAGATTTATTGACCTTCATGATAGAATATCTTCTCTGGGCCTTTAAGAAGATCATTAAAGTAGTCTGTTGCTCTCAGAGATAATTTATACCCAGATTAGTCTGTCTGCATGCTTTATAAAAGTTGTGTTAATTTTATTCACCTTCTAACATTTTAAGTATACTCATTTAAATGTATTTACTTTCAGAAAAATAGTTGACCATGTTGATTGGATGACCTCACCTGAACAAGTAGCTGACTCAGTGAAGCGTTTCAGGTATATCTTAAGACACAGTCACTTCTTTCAGGTAGTACAGAGTTTAGCATCGTTATCACTAATTGTCACTACTTTTATTTCTTTCTGGGCCATAAAGTTGGTTTTAGTCATCATTGGTGAGCAGAAAGAATTGTAAGCATTATAATAAACATTTGTCTAATGAACCTATTTATCTTTGTTTTATTAAAAAGATAATAGAAAGAATATAAATAAATAAATGAGATGATTGGCTATATTTTATCACAATACTGTGGCTTTAAGATAATCAAAATATTAGTATAGAAATTATAGTATAATAAAATGCTAGTTTTAGACATAAGTTTTTTTCAGTTGTATTTACTAACCTTGATTTTAAGTGAAACTCCCTAGGAAAATCTCTCTCTCTCTGGCCATGGTCTAATTTTTCATTAAATATTTGAGTTTTTGAAAATAATACAAATTGAGCACTTCAACATATTAATTTTTGTATTCATACCACAAAAATAGATTGAGACCCTCCTCTGCCTAGCACTCTACAAATCACTGAGGAGTGAGAGATATAAGATGAGAAAATTGAAGATTAAAAGAAGTAGTTTGCCCAAAGGCAAATGCCTAAAAGGCATTTATGATAGAAAATTAGAAATCTGGCTTTTCTACTATTTCTCCCCTCTGTACCTTACTGTTTCCAGAAATTGGAATACCTGCCCTGGCATGTTCATTTTATTTCATGGGAGGCAAATGATGTTCCTCTGTAGCAGTGATTCCCAGCCTTGGCTGTGTGTTGGAATCACCCAGAGAGCTTTAACATGTACCAATGCTCATAGGGCTAGCTGTCTTAGTTAACCAGGTGGAAGGCCTTGACATTTAAGATTTTTTAAAGCTCCCAGGTATTTCTAATACAATGATTGTTCTGGGGAGTCTTTCTCTCTCAGATCAATTCCAGATAGAACCATAGGTACCACTCAATTCCTGCCTTTGGACCAAACATTAGGAAACAGGAATCAAATATAATGTGAAAGTCAAGGTGAATTGTATGTGTGATAGGACAACTATACTCAATCCAGTTATAAGTTGTGGGCATGGAATTTAGTTTTATGTTGAATTAGTTAAAAGGAGAATGGAGTAGCCTAGCTGAGGGAGAATAGCTGTTAAATTCTAAGGTATCCAAATTTAAGATCTCATAGGTTTCGGGATGAATTGTTCAGTCAGCAGGTGCTCACTTTTTAAAAATTTTTTTTAAAATTCTAATTAGTTATGCATGACAGTAGAATACATTTTAACACATCATACATAAATTGAGTATAACTTCTCATTCTGGCTACACATGATCTAGAGTTACACAGGTTGTATAATCATGTATGCACATACGGTAATAATGTCTGATTCATTCTATTATTCCTTCCCTTATACTCCCCCCTCCCTTCACTCCCCTCTGTCTAATCCAAAGTACCTCTGTTCTTCCCCCTGCCCTCATACTGGAATTAGCATCTGCATATCAGAGTAAACATTTGGCTTTTGGTTCTTTGGGATTGGTTTTTTTGCTTATGATAATATTCTCCCTTTCCATCCATTTACTGGCAATGCCATAATTCCATTCTTCTTTAAGGTTGAGTAATATTCCATTGCATATATACCACAGTTTCTTTATCCATCTATCTGTTAAAGGCACCTAGGTTGATTCCATAGTTTAGCTATTGTGAATTGAGTTGCTATAAACATCAATGTAGCTGCATCACTGTAATGCTGATTTTAAGTCCTTTGGGTATAAACCTAGGAGTGGGATAACTGGGTCAAATGGTAGTAGCATTCCAAGTTTTCTGAGAAATCTCCATAGTGGTTGCACCAATTTGCAGTCCCACCAGAGGTGCTTACTTTTGTGTTTAAATATCTGGATATGTTTGTATATTCCATTTTGTTGTCTTTGTTAGTGTTTATGAGCTACCAAAGGGTGGAATATATCTGCTCTTTTTCTTTATGTATCCTTTTACACCTAAAATTAAATCTTGCACTTAGTTTTTGTTTGTTGAATATCATTATAACTATATAAATTTTCAGAAACATTTTCTCTTTCCATTCACATTTACATTTTCTGTAGAAATTTGAAATAATTTTATCAACTTAATGTCATTAGAAATGGAAATGTTTACAGAGTTTTTTAATCTTCTTTAACAGAGATGCATTTTGGCCAAATGGCATTTTAGCAGAGTCTGTTCCATGCAGAGATAAAGCTATTCGAATGAGAACAAGAATTGCAGGAAAAACTAAGTTACTTGCAATTATGCCAGGTGAGTGAGCATGTAATTTGTAGTTCTGAATTTTTGGAATTTATCATGCCAGTTTAGCTATTTTGTTCTCTTATAATAACTGCTATCTTAATAGCATACTCTATAACTGTGCTACGTATTTCTCATATATTCTTAACTAACCAACAGTCCTGTAAAACAAAATACTATTAATACACAGCTTTATATTTATGGAAACAGTGCTCAGAGACGGTAAATAACCTACCCAAGATTTCTATCTCCTAAATGGCAGGACTGACTCATCTTTGAGTGATTTGAAAACATGTGTTTTTAACCACTTTGCTGCCTTGAAACATTATGATAATTAAATCATTAAATAAATATGTGACTGATGAATGGCCTAATAAAATAATGTGAAATGAAGAATTTTCACAAAGAATGTTTGTTCTACATTGAAACAACTGATTGGTCCATTATTACTCTTCAGTGGTTAAAAGTTTAATTTCAAAGGGGATACATAGTAACTCTAATTTGAGTTACTTGCTTAGGATATGGCTGTCTCACTTAGAAGAATGTCTTCCATTTGTCTTCTCACAAGAGAGGCTGTATGTATAATATGAAAACTGGTTTTGTATGGCTAGGAGGAGGTTTTGCCCCTTATTTTTTAGAAAGATCTTTTAAAATGCTTGGATATCTTTTCTTTGTATTTTAATTAAGGGTGTAGAGAATGGACAAGACATATTTATAAATTTTTTACTGTCATACAATACCAATTTCTGTGCTTATACTTTTGTTCTCTTATAATTTAAAACTGCTTTCATAATAAAATTTTAAGTTTTCTCCTCTGTCAGTTAAATTGGAAATTTGCCACATAACTGAATTCTTACATATACTATTGCATTTGGTGGTATAAAGTAAAGGAATAATATTTTAGAAAAATAAGCAGTAACTTTTAGAATATTTTTCCATATTTTATGTTTGTACATAATGGTAGGACTCGTTGCATATTCATATGTGCACACAACATAACAATACAGGATATTTCATATACTTTTATGATAACCATGTTGTGCTATAGACAGACTTAATTATACAACTGGAAGAAATCTTAATTTACTTATTCAGTAAATATTTATGAAAGTGTATTATTCCAGCACTGTTCTTTGCACATATAATTGCTCTCTTGAAGCTTACATTCTCTTAGGAAGACACCCAAAAACAAATAATTATTAAGAAGAAAAATAATACAGGCAAGGGGCATGAATAATGTCAGGTGAGTTACAGTTATAGATATAATGACCAAAGGAGGCTTCACTCAGATGATGTGAGTATGAAGGTCAAAGTGAAGGTGGATAGAAAATTATGTGATTATATGTATACATAATCCATTGCCTGCTTTTTAGTAAACTTACTGCATATTTGCTTTAAACTGTATTATACTCCTGGGTAGGTACAGTTCTTTTGGGAGTTTCATGTTCCTTTCTAAAGGAACAAAAATAGTATTTATGCTCTGAAAATAATAATACTTATGCTCTGGGGCTCTGATTATGAATAATTCTAGAATAATCATATGTGTTGGTCCTATACTCAAGTATCTCCATAACTTCGTGGGTGAACTCTGAACTTGCTTGCCCTGATATTCATACCATCATTTCTTTACCATTCTTTTCTCTACTTTCTCTTACAGGAATTCTAAAATTCAGCCATACTTTTCTATCCCCATTTCTTGAACATGATTGTTATTTTTACATTTACTATCTCATTTGTTCATTGATGTTTTTTCCACCAAGGCTAATTCTTCATCTCTTTATATAGATTAAAATCTTGCCCAAGTAGCAAACTCTACTAGTTTTCATTTCCATAAAGAGAACCTTTCCTTATTATCTCACAATAAACATCTTTATACTTTTAATATTTTTGTGGCACTGTTCCTATGTTACTTTTTTTTTTTTTTGAGATTATGGATTAGAGAGTCTTTCCTTGTGTTCCAGTAAAACATTATTCACAATCATGGCTTAGTTTGTTAACTTATAGCATTTCTGATTGTTCATTAGATATAGTAAGAATGTTTGTGTAGTGTTATAGAATTTACAGATCACAGCTTACAAGGATATTGGATATTAGAAATCTCCACTTAATAAATGAGGAAACAGACAGGATATCATCACATGGGTATTATGGGACAAGATTGTGACTGTAATCTGTACTCTGAGTTTGCATCCTTCCCTTCCCTGTGCCATATTATTTTCCAGTATCTACTCTATAAGTGGATGATAAGTACATGCATTCAGACATGCATAAATTTTAAGTCTCAGTTATAAAACAGCTGCTATTTATCAATTACTCTGCTGTGTGCTTTACATACTCCATTTAAGATCATAACTTGAGCCTTGTTTGCCTTATTTAAATAATGAATTCTGTGTATTTTCCCCCTCTGCATTTAGATGAACTGAAGCACATTATTGGAGCTGAGACAACACGGAAAGGCATTCTTCGTGTTTTTGAAATGTTTCAGCACAACCAGTTAAATAGGAGAATGGTTTATGTCTTCTTGGAAGGCTTTTTAGAAACCTTATTTCCACAGTATAAATTCCGTGAACTTTTCAACAAACTGCATTCACGCTCAAAGCAGATGCAGAAATATAAACAGAAACTTCAAACTACTCAAGCGCCTTCTTTACAAAAAAGGTGACACTCCAATCTGTGAAGCTGATGTTCATTTTGTCCAGGACTAATGGTATGGACAGATCTTCTGGGGCTTAACTCATAAACTGTTGTGTCTGCACCAGTCTTTTAGTGTCTCAAAATAGAATATTAATACATCCATAAGACTCTGGTTCTTCTCATTCTCGTCTATAATCCAGCCACTACCAAGAGAGATTTCTGTGTCTTAAATGATTTGGTGCATAATTTGCAACATTGAGAGGATACTGCCCTCGTCTCATGCAAGAATGACATTGGTCTTTTCTGTTTCAAACTAATCAGCATTCTCCAGCAATGACAAAGTGCCAGAGTGTATATATGAGAGCTAAGGAAAGCACAAAACAATGGTTCATAGATAAACTGACTAATTTGTTTTAGTAGTTGGAGACTGTGCAATGTAGGATTTGGATAATGATTTTATAGGTCTTTGTCATCATTTTTGATATAGTGTGGACTTCTATAGAATATCTGTTTCAGGTATGGGAAAAGTGACAGAATGCCCTTAAAGAATGAAATAACCTTATTCCCAAATTACAGTTTTGTAACATTAAAGAAAATAGTATAAAATGAAACCAACTAGAAATATTGGTTGAATTTATTATTTCTTGGTATAAAAAATTGTAATTGATTCTTTTTTGCTTTAAGGGCTCTATTTTGCTCTAATGTTCTCAGTTGTTATGGTTCTCTTTTGGCATTCTGTGTGCAAAAAGAAGCATGTGGTAGCTCTCATTTAAGTTTCAAAATTATTAATTTTATCTTTAACAGATTAGTGATTATACAGAAGGGGAATAATTTGTTGGAGGAACTGCCAAATACATTCTGTCCTTCTAAAAATGTGGAAATTAACAGAAAACAGTACTCTATTGAAAGTTACCATATGATAATTTTAAATTGCGTGATCTAGACATGCCTTAGGTAACTACAAAAATAGCAAATCAGAAGATTAATGAGTGTATTAGACATATGTAAACATACAAATTCCTAATTCTATTATGTGTACATATATGAAAATAAATAATGAAAACAGAACTGTACTATTTTTAAAAATATGCTTTTATTTATATTTCGCATAATGTAAAATTCTAAATAAAGCTAGTAGGCAAAATCCCTTGGTGTATACATATAAGCCCCTAAAATAATTTTATACCAACAAAACAAAATACGTTTTCCAGTGTTGAAACTTCTACATTTCCTAGCTTCTTCAATCTCTGTTTTGTCCATCTCTAAAGTCTTCACATCCTTTGTGTGCAGGATTTCTGCATAATTTTAAATACTTCATTGACTAAAGATTTGGATGTGTCAGCTTTTTTTGTTTTAAAAATCTTTAACACTAAAACCTTAAAATAGTGAAGCTATTTATCAGACCACTGAGCCAGGATCCTGGTATTAAAAGAATGACTGGGTGCTTAAGATAAAGGGACAGAGCATTGGTATCCCAGTTATTTGGGAGCTTTAAGATTGGAACAAGATATTAGTATCTTGTTCTCACTTAGATCCTACTTATAAAGTGAAGCCTATTAATGGGATAAGTCCTTCCTTTAAAGCTTTATAATAATCATATTTATTAATGATGCTGTTGTGCATACTTGCAGTGTGCACATGTTCAGCATGTGTGGCATGTCCTCAGAATTACATAAATGAAATCCCTTTCATTGCAATTTGCAAGTAAGTAAAGATCCTCAGTGGCTGTGGTGGAAGAATTATTTCTTCTACTTAGTCTGTCTCCCTGTCCCGGCCCCTCCCTGTAACCCAGGCTTTAAAAGTGGGATATATGAAACCTGTCTGTGGAAAGCATCAGCATGGCCATAAGTGCAATGATTTTCATACATACCCCTGCCCATTTCAAGTATATTTTTGACATGAATAAATTAAGTGTATACAGAAGAATTCATGTAAGAGCCTAGTGTGTACATGTGAAAAAAAAAAGTCTCTATATAATGTGAGAAACACTGGCCATCAACCAGGGAAAGAAAGGTCATGTAAGATAGCAGATTTTCTTAACAGAGCCCTGCAAGTTAACTGCAATCATACCAAAAACTATTTGAGTAAATGGGTTTTTAAAGTAAATTTTGTTTAAAAGAGTTTATATTTCAAAAGCAGAAATGTCAAATGGTAGTCTATAAACAGTGGTGCATCTTCTCTATGCACATCTGTGTTTTACATCAGAGAGAGCCGTGGTCATGCTAAAATTAGAGATACTTTTTAAATGACTTGGTCGAGTTATGTGTAAAATATTTAACTCATAAGTCAAGTACAGTGTACTATGTTTAATAAAGTTACATTGAATGCATTTATTGCATATATGGATATATACATGAAGAGGCGTTATGTCTTCTGATATTTGATTTTTGAATGTGTTTTTAAGTCAGTGGTGCCTTTAGGCAATGAACCTTCAAAATTAATCAGTCTTTGGGTTTTCTGATTTTTCAGGTAACACGTAAACTACTTAGAAACCATCATAGTTTATTCACCTAAAACTTTGATTGTATGATTTAAATATAGCACTTAGATGAGCATTTTCTATAATTAGGGTGTTCCAAATAGTCGCTGAAAACAATTGTGCCATTGACCAATGGATGCACTTGGCTAGCCTTAATTTTTTTAAAAAAAAGAAACATTAAAAATTTTCCTGAATATTTCAGTTTGCTCATTTTAAGTTTGTACTGCTGGTGTTTGGAAAAAAATCATACAGTTAAGTGCTACCAGAAAATGTACCAATTTTTAAGAAATTAAGAACAATATAAATTTCACAATCTAAAATTTTAATTTTGTGCAATATTTTCATTTTATGCATGTGTATTTGAGTAATTGTAAAATAAATGAATTTTTAATGTTTTGAGATGTAGTTTAAACTGTCTTCTTAACCCAACAACTTACATTCCGTTGTTGCTGCATCCTCTTATTTAAGGACTTGTTTTAAAAGTCTTTTTGTCACTCCTTGTAAAATTCTTTTATTATTGGCGAATTTTGCTTTTAGGAGCCTGGCTCCTGTATTACAAGGGAAAATATAAAGAGCACATTTAAGGATTACAAATGTTAAAAGATACCTTGTGCATATCATTGTACAGTAAGTGTCAACTGTGTGCCTAACTGTTCTATCAATACTTTCCTTCTTAACAAAGAAGAAACAATCAGAATGTCAGTTATTTTTATTACCTGAAAAGAAGATGAAAAATTTTATTTGGTTTGCCTTATGTTCTGTCCATTAGGAAATACTAATAAAGTATTAACAAACATTTTTGTTGTTTTTTTAGTTATATATTGTTGTTAGTTTAAAAGCTTGCTCAAGTCTTATTTCTAGTATCTGTATGTATTTTATTTTGTTTTTATTTTATAAATTAAGCAATTAAGATTCCAGGATGATAGATGAGCTATTGAGTGGTTGGTTACTTAAGCCATTCAGAGTTAATTTTTCCTTTTATGTGGTAAATAACTTACTATCACAACATTAAAAAAAATCTTCATACTGCCCTATCATATAAAACTATAAAGTTATTTTCCCACAGAGAAAAATATCTATAATTAGTAGTTTATTAACTATTTATAATTGTCATTTCAAATTTTTTTTTGGGTTAAAATTTTAGACAATTCTGTTATTCTAAAAGGCAGTAAATTTGGTAATCAGCAATATATCTATACCTGGTTGGTCATAATATTTGTAGCTGTTGTAGAGTTACATTCAAGGACTTCTCAGGCATTAGATATAAGTCCTTTTAAGATATTCCTGAGGGCCGAGGATACATCTCATTGGTAGAGTACTTATGTAGCATGCAAGAGATGCCAGATTTAGTCCTCAAGACTTCCAAAAAAAAGGAAAAGAAAAAAATATCCTCAGAGGAAATGTTTTATACAAGAACTGTCTAAAACCCCAAAATGTTCCTTCACAATTCGAATGATTTTATCAAAGGAACTGAGAACTTTTTTTAATGTTGCTTACCTCATTTTTTAAACTTAATTAACCACAGAATCTTTAGACATAAAGAGCCCAGGGATATAGTTTGAAAAAAAATTTTATTAGGGGAGAGAAAACAAAACAAAATGGAACTGTAGCATCTTTTTAGTTAGGGAACATGAAAGGACTGAAAAAAATCCATGGATTTGGGACACATTTTTTTTTAAAACCTGTTTCAGGCAAAGTTTAACCTTTGAGGGAAAAAAGGTCGAACATGGAAAGTTAACAACTAATTATAGAGCAGATATTAGAATGTAACTTGGCTGAGAGTAAAAAAATAATGAACTCAGGGATAATAGAACGCATCTCATAAGATGTGGGGAAGATTTTTTCTGGTGTGATCAAGAGTAGTAACTAGAAAACACAAGGAGAAAAGAGAAGTGTCATACAGTTCAGTTCATAGCATTCAGCATATCGTCATGGTCATAGCTGAGATTGCAGCATAAGGATATAGAACTAAATCAAAGGGGTAATAAAGTTGATGGGATAAAGTGTGGGAGAAGCCAGGCTCAAAGCTTCCAGTGGTTCCTCTACCAATAGAATTACACAAGCACTTAATTCCTTCAGCAAAGAGTTGTGACAGCACATGAGAAATGTTGCCAGCCAGAGAAGCTCATTTGAGACTTTATGCCTGTGGTATTTATTTGGAAGCAAGTCATGTAAGTACCCTCTGCCCGGCACTTACCAAAATGCCAGACTCAGAAGGAAAGTGTGTGTTTGGCATAAACCATATTTTTTGTATGGTTTAAACTTGTCATTTCATCAGTTTGGGGAATTGGTGGGACAACTAAAACCCGAGTTCTCAAACACCTGAAAACAAGGGTCAACCTTGTTGGCACACCTTCTTTCAGACAACTGTTAATTCTTCTGCACAACCCAATACCTTGATCCAAAGAAATGGCTAATTGGAAGTGATGAGGAGTTGTGCTGAACTGATGATGATGCCGCCTTCTCTTGATTTAGTCTTCTGTTGATGCCTCCACATCTAGAAGTGGAAACATGGAAGAAAAAATTCAGATGTAAATAAAAGGAAATATATACTCAAGCAATACTGATATGGATGTAGCAATCCTAGAAAATGGAGAAATAGTGTATTTTCAATAATACCATAGTAAACAGTTACATAGCACTTAATAGTCAAAACAACCTTATGAAGTGTAGGTACTAATTTATCTTCTTCAGTTTATAAATTACAAACCTAAAGCATAACATGGTAAGCTGTCCAAAGCTTCAGAACTGGTAAGTGTTCAAGTTGAACTGAACCCAGGTGGTCTGGCTCTTGAATCTAAGTCATGGTCTCTCACCAGTGGTACTATTGATGTTTGGGGCCACATAATCTTTTTTGTGGGAGCTGTCCTTTGTGTTATAGGAAATTTAGCAGCATCCCTGGGCTCTGCCTGTTGGATGATGCCAGTAGCATTCCTCCTCCCTCTTTTATGACAACCCAAAATACCTCCAGAAATTGCTAAAACAAAGTCTGGCAGGGTTTTGGAGTAGAGATAAAATTGCCACCAGTTGAAAACCACTGACCAAAGCTCTCAGTCATATAATCAAGATAAAACAGCGACTGAAGACTTCAATTCTTTTTTTCCTTAAGTAAACATCTGAGAAACATGTGGCTTGCGTGGTAATAAAAATGTAAAAGGAGTCCCTTCCCTCTTCCTTAAACTTGAGTTGTGGGCACTGGGAGTTAGCAAAACCAAGTACTTTGCCTTGACTTCATTTAATTAAGCATTCCATGGCCACAGGAGGTTAAGTGGATGGGATTTCCCATCCTGAGATAAACAAGATAAAGGGGTTTTCAAGGTGTTTGAAGATGTGAAGTGAATGATTGTATGCAAGTATTGCTGTTTTATTCTCTGACCAGGTTAATTATTAATTCAGTAAGGTAAGTACTATTAATTCAGCAACATTCATACTTGTGAAATTTATTTTTCTTTCAACTAACTGCCCTTTTAAAGCCTGAAAATTCCCTTGTAGTCTTATCTGAAAGTAAACTCTCTTCCTAAATGCTCTTATCTCTGAGTTTTCCTGTAGTAGGTGGATACTCCTTGTGACAAGTGACTCAAGTACCAAGGAGGCTGCATATGCAATGCAACTTCTCTGCTCCAGGAACACCTTGCCCCCACTGATGAATCTCATTCAGCAATTAGAACTTGTACCCTTGCTTACTGTTTTCAGCTGGTTGCCCAGGTCTTTTTCTGGATCTTGGTCAAGTCTGTTTCTGGTTTTAAGTAGCCCACAGCTACTTTCTAGATTTGTGGAAGCAGTGTTGGGAAGCTGATTTGCGGGGTCTGATTGTCTCAAGCAACCATTTGTGTTTTGTCTCTCTGGCAGTCTACTGGCGTTTCAGTCAGGCCAACAACTGGTTTGACCTGTAGATGAGACTTCATTCATGTAGCAGCCTATACCAGTTTGTGCAGAATCTTACATGTTTGTCTCACTTAGGCAGTCCTATGACCTTATTTAAAAAAAAAAAAAAAAAAGGTCAAGAAAAAAGATTTTGTACCTTTGTACCACAAGCAGCAGTTCCTTGTGATACTTTGTGTCTCCCTCCTACAACAGATTGGTAAGTTTTATCTTTACTTTTTGATTCGTGAGTGAAGTTGTAAAAACAAGTTTACTATGAGCAAACATGTACATAAGTGGAAAATGCCTTTTCTTTCCTTGAAGAAGAAAAGTAATTAGCTTTTCACAAATGCTTATAGTTGTAATCCTTGTATTTGCATTTGGCATTCATCCAATTTATTGTGGAAATTAGATGTACAAATTGGTCATTTATTTGTGCTACTTAAGATAATTAGTTCAAAAACAGATTAACCATTAAATAGAAGAGTGCATGCAGAGTTTTAAGAAAAGTTTAAATTCTTCCACATGGTTTTAGAGGAACGTCCAATATATGAATTTTCTTTGTTTTTTGTAACAGTTACATTGTGAGAATGTATGTGTGGTGGAAGGAGACTGCAGTTTGATGGGAAAGATTACTTTAGGCTTTTCTGGAACTTTGTGACTTCTACAGCAACCTGGAGGATGTTTAGTAGCCTTATTTCTTTTTCTGTCACTCTCCCCCACCTCATTTCAAACTAAATGGTATGGAAAAGAGTGTATTGTTAAAATATATTTATGTATACACACATACATACTAAAGTAGGAAGAAATTTATCACTAATCTCTAGTGTTCTGTAGGTAACCCAAGAGTTGGATAAATTTTTTTTTATTGCAGGCATATAAAATATTTTTCTTTGTTTATCTCCAGAGATACATAAGTTGGATATTAAAGTCTCTCAAATTAATGGAGCTCCTATTTTATTGACATAAACAGATTAAATAGGACTTAGAACCAAATTTTCAGAAAGGAAGGTCAAACAAAAAGCTCATTGGATAGGTTTGCTGGCTCAATTATTTAAGGAAAATGCAAACACCTGGTAAAGAAGGTAGGCGGTAAAAGCCATGATTTAAAATAATTGCCTTGATTGCTAGGTATAACAAAACAAAGATATGCATAAAGGATTTTCAGACTCTGCTGCTGTGGTGTTTGTTGAAACAGACTCCAGCTGTCTGCCAGTGACGACTTTCTTTTTTTTTTTTAAATATTTTTTCAGTTGTAGATGGACACAATATCTTTATTTTATTTATTTATTTATTTTTTATGTGGTGCTGAGGATCGAACCCAGTGCTTCACGCGTGCAAGGCAAGCGCTCTACCACTGAGCCACAATCCCAGCCCTGCCGGTGACTTCTTTCTGGGTTCTTGTCTCACACATTCAAAGAATGAAATCCATGGACGAGGAAGAATAAGCCTAAAAGAGTAGGATTTATTCAAACAAGAAGAAAAAAGAACTCCCTCAGGGCCAAAGGAGACTTGAGAAGTGTTACCAATTAAGTATACTATTCTAGGGTCTTGTATAGGGGCAGATATTGATCAATATCTATATTAATCAGTTATTGGAGAAGTGCCAAGACTATAGGTCCAAATCTATGCTAATCAGGTATTGCAGGTGTTAAGACTACTGTCAACACTTGAGTCTGTAGCCTTCATTCAGATGTGTCCAGCCTCCGTTTCCCACTGCCCCTGGACCAAGGAGTTGGCTGGAATGTATGGAATGTTTCTATTGGTTAATTTCATGGAGTAGCCTGTTCATTTAAAGTCTCTCTCTCTTTTTTTTTTTTTTGGCGGCGGAGGGGGGGGAGCACATTTTAACTGTTTTACTATCTGTCTAGCCTATTTTATTCAATATGTTATCAAACAACCATAAGAACAAATCAGATACCATCAGTATTTTAAAATATGTAGTTTTAAAAAATAATTTGATATGTAAATGTAGGAAAAGTTTAGGTAATTACTAAACAAAGGGAATACTTGAATATATTAGATGTTTATTAATTTTGATCTAAAACAGCCATATCCCTTTTATATACTTTTTTCTTTTATGGTACTGGGAACTGAACCCACTTTATCACTGAGCTACATCCCCAGCACTTTTTTATTTTGAGGCAGGGTCTTGCCAAATTGCTAGGGTCTCATGAAGTTCTACGGTTTAGATGGTTATTAATGAAAGTGCCATAAACATTGTTGTAAAATAAAGAAGTTGGCCTTTGTGCGTGTTCCTAGCAGATAAACTGTAAGTCCCTGGAGTTTCCTGAGTAATTAGAGTATCTTTGTTATTCATGAGACTCTTGGACCACTGAGTGTATACAGAGGATGATTTAGGATGGGGCTGGTCTCCAGAAAGATCAATCATGTGATTAGAGAGTTAGGGCCTGGAACCAGCTAACCTCTAAGAAGGAAGGAGGAAATTGAGTTCAATCATATGGCTAATCAATTGTACTTATGTAAAGAAACCCCAATAAGAAGGCTAGACACGCACTCAATAGCTTTTCCTGGTTAGAGAACACAGCAATGTGTCAGGAAGTATCAAAAAGTGGAATTGCAACAAATTTGATTTTCAAATATCAAAAGGGTTTTTATTAGTGATTCAGCATCCAGTCTACAAAACAGAGAGGACCTCCAGTGAGCTAGACAGTGGGTAAATTTAATAGGCAAGAAAAGCAGAGGAAAGAAAGAATAATGAACAAATAATGGATTGATCATTTTAAGAATACTTTCCTTGTGGGATATTCTTGTCTTAATGGGATTTAACTGGCTGGCTGCTGAATCTCAGAAGGTCAGATCTTACAAGTGAACAGCTTAGGTTTTGGTTTGGGCTTGAGTGACTCCACTTGGGGCCTGCTGCCTTTTCCTTAATGTCCTAACTCCACTGGAAGAGCACATGGAATTTCTGTGTGGCAAAACCTTCCAAATTCTACCTAGTCATTTGGCTGATTCTAATTTTCATGCTTTGTAATAAAACTAATAGTGTTTTCCTATGACTTCCTCTGTTGAATTTTTAAACCCCTGCATAGGTTGTACGAACTTCTGATTTGTAGCCTGTTGATCAAAAGTGCAGGTGGCCTAGGTACTCACAGGTGCAGCTGACATTAGAAGTAAGGGCCATTGTGTTGGAAACTGTGCATCTGAACCTGTAAAGTGTTGTGCTAACTCTTGGTAGTATTGTCAGAATTGTATTACAGTATGCCAGTTGGTGTCAGAATAAACATTCATATACAAGTCTGTGGACATATGTTTTAATTCCCTTGGATAAATTCGTAGGAGTAGAATTGCTAAATTGTGTAAGTATATATCTAATTTAATGAGTGACTACTAATTATTTTCCAAAGTAGTTGTAGGATTTTGTATTTCCACCAATAATTTATGAGAGTTTCAGTTGCTCTGTATCCTTGCTAGTACTTGGTCTTTCAGTTACCAGGAAAGGGAGTGTTGAAATTTTGAACTACAAATGTCATTCTGTTTCCATTTAGTTTTGTTGGATTTTGCATAGAGTGTTTGAAGCTTTGTACTTAAGTGCATGCATATTTTTTTATGCATAGTTTTTTATGTCTATATGATGAATGACCTATTTGTCATTGCCTATTGTTCCTCTTATACCAGGTAATATTCTTTGTTCTCAAGACTACTTGCCTGATATTAATAAATCCAATCCACCTTTCTTTTGATTAGAGTCTGGTATACAATTTGCATTCTTTTAATCTATGTCTTTATATTTTAGGAAATGGGTTGGCAAATTTTTCCCATAAATGGCTAGAAAGCCTATTATTTTAGGCTTTATAGGTCATGAGTGGGGTTTTATAAACATTTTTTGCTCTTTTTTCTTAACATTTTAAAAAGATAAAAACATTTCTTGCTCTCATGCCTGTATCAGTTAACTTTTCATCCCTTTCACAACATCATCCTTGAAACTCTAGTCAGAGCAATTAGAAGAAAGAAATGAAAGGGGTATAGATAGATAAAGAAGAACTATTTGCTAATGATACGATTATATATCTAGAAGATCCCAAAAAATGACACCAGAAAACTTCTAGAAATAATAAATGAACTCAGTAAGTAGCAGGATATAAAATCCACACCCATAAATCAATGCATTCCTATACATCAGCAACAAATCAACTGAAAGAGAAATTAGGAAAACTACCTCATTCACAAGAGCCTAAAAAAAAAAAAAAAAAAAGAAAAGAAAAAACCTGGGAATCAATCTAACAAAAGAGGTGAAAGACCTCTAAAATGAAAACTACAGAACACTAAAGAAAGAAATTGAAGATGACTTTCCAAGATGGAAAGATCTCCCATGTTCTGGGATAGGCAAAATTAATATTGTCAAAATGGCCATACAACCAAAAGTGTTATACAGATTTAATGCAATTCCTATTAAAATCCCAATGATATTCTCCATAGAAATACAAAAGCAATCAAATTTATTTGGAAAAATAAGAGACCCAGAATAGTCAAAGCAATCCTTAGCAAGAAAAGTGAAAGAGGAGTCATTACAATACCTGATCTTAAACTATACTACAAAGCTATAGTAACAAAAACGGCATGGTATTGGCACCAAAA
The DNA here is from genome assembly GCA_028644305.1 of Xerus rutilus. Classification (NCBI taxonomy): domain Eukaryota; kingdom Metazoa; phylum Chordata; class Mammalia; order Rodentia; family Sciuridae; genus Xerus; species Xerus rutilus. Next base: position 68,568,077 of record CM053407.1, on the reverse strand, counting down.
AAGACATGAAGACCAATGGTACAGAATAGAAGACACAGAGACGAATCCACACAAATACAGTTATCTCATGCTAGACAAAGGTGCCAAAAATATTCACTGGAGAAAAGATAGCCTATTCAACAAATAGTGCTGGCAAAACTGGAAATCCATATGTAGCAAAATGAAATTAAACCTCTATCTTTCACCCTGCATAAAAATCAACTCAACGTAGATCAAAGACTTAGACACTAGAACAGAGACCCTTGCGCCTTATAGAAAAAAAAAAAAAAGTAGGCCCAAATCTTCACCATGTCAGCCTAGGATCTGACTTCCTTAACAAGACCCCTAAAGCACAAGAAGTAAAATCAAGAATCAATAAGTGGGATGGATTTAAACTAAAAAGCTGCCTCTCAGCAAAGGAAACAATAATGTCAGGAGAGAGCCTACAAATTGGGAGAAAATCTTTACCACACACACCTCAGATAAAGCATTAATCTCTAGGATATGTAAAGAACTCTAAAAACCCAATACCAAAAAAAAAAAACCAATCAATAAATGGGCTAAGGAATTGAACAGACACTTCACAGAAGAAGAAATACAATCAACAAATATATGAAAAATGTTCAACATCTCTAGCAACCAGAGAAATACAAATCAAAACTACACTAATATTTCATCTCACTCCAGTCAGAATGGCAGTCATCAAGAATACAGGCAACAATTAATGTCAGCAAGAATGTGGGGGGAAAGGTACACTCGTACATTGTTGGTGGGACTGCAAATTGGTGCAACCACTATGGAAAGCAGTATGGAGATTTCTCAGAAAACTTGGAGTGGAACCACCATTTGACCCATCTATCCCACTCCTCAGTTTATACCCAAAGGACTTAAAATCAGCATACTACTGAGATGCAGCCATGTCAATGTTTATAACAGCTCAATTCACAATAGCTAAACTATGGAACCAACCTAGGTGTCCTTCAACAGATGAATGGATAAAGAAAATGTGGTACATATACACAATGGAATATTACTCAGCCTTAAAGAAGAATGGAATTATGGCATTTGCAGGTAAATGGATGGAACTGGAGAAAATCATGCTAAGCAAAACAAACAAATCCCAAAAAACTACAGGCCAAATGTTTTCTCTAATATGTCTAATATGTAAATGGTAATTCATAATAAGGGAGGGCACTAGGGAGGAATAGAGCTACCTTAGATTAGGTAGAGGGAAGTGAAAGGAAGGGAGGGGATATGCAGATAGGAAGGATAGTCAATGAAACAGACATTATTACTTTATGTATCTATATGACTGCATGACTGATGTGATTCTACAATATGCACGATCAGAAAAATGAGAAAGTATACCATCTATGTATGATATATCAAAGTAAATAAATGCATTCTACTGTCATGTATAACTAATTAAAACAAAAAAATTTTAAATAAAAAAAAATACTGGACAAGAACAACTTAAAGTAGGAAAAGTTTATTTTGAGCACCCAGTTGTAGAGTAGGGGTTCAATACATGGTTGACCAACTCCATCACTCAGTGCCAAGGTGAGATAAGCATCAGGACATAAGGGTGTAGTATAGGAAAGCTGTCAGCTCATGGCAGCCAGGAAACAGGGAGTGGGGGGAACTAAAGGGACAAGATTTAATCCCCATGGGCCCACCCAGGAACCCACCTCCTCCAGCCATGCCCTGCCTGCCTACAGTTGTCACTCAGTACAGTGATCCTTGTAAATTAAACCATTGAATGAATGAATCAGCTGATGAAGTTATGGCTCTTATAATTTAATCATTTCACTTTCAATATTAACACAGGCTCCTTGGGGGGCACTTCATATCAAAACCATAACAGGCCTTTAATAAAACATGCTGCAGGCTAAATTTATCCCCTGGGCTGTGGTATGTTGACATTTATTTTAAGAGGTTTCTTATGATAAGATATAGTTGACTGGTTGGTTGGGGTTGGAAGAGTCATTTGTTTTTTAACTTTGCCTTTTTGATCTGGTTAAACTATTTACGCTTAATTATTGATACGGTTGAATTTAAATTTACCACCTTGCTGTTTTCTATTTGTTCTATGCATTCTTTATTCCCTTTCCCTCTCCTTTTCGGGTATTTTAAAAAAATGATTCCATTATCTTCTTTAGTGATTTATTAGCTTTCCTTTCTTTACAAAACAATTGGCGATGGACTGAGGATGGAGCTCAGTGATAGAGCCTGTGTCTGGCATAAGCAGGGCTCTGGGTTCTGTCCCTGGCACTACACATACAAAAATACAGAACACAAACACAATCGGTGGTGCTTCTAAAATTTAACATTTATGATTTTAACTTATTGTATCTGCCTTACAATAATATTCTGCTCCATGTATAGACTATTAAACACTATATTTCTTGTTCCATCTTCCTTATTATCATTGTCATACATTTTATATTTACATATATAATAAGCTTTATAGTAAATTGTTACATATTTTATGTTAGTTAAATGTCAGTGATTTAAAACAAGGAAAAGTGTTTTTATGTATACCTTTATTTTTACTATCTCTGCTTTTCATTGTTCAGGTTCATATTTCTATCTAGTAATATAATCTTGTTGGAAAAAATTTAACATTTCTTGTGGTACATGTCTGCTGCTATTTGGTTCGGTCAGTTTTTGTTGTCTACAAAAGTCTATGTCACTTTCATTTCTGAGCAGTATTTTTACGTGCATAGAATTCTTTTTTTTTTCTTTTTTGGTACCAGAGATTGAACTCACCACTCGACCACTGAGCCGCATCCTCAGCACTATTTTGGGTTTTATGTAGAGACAGGGTCTCACTGAGTTGCTTAGTGCCTCGCCCTTGCTGAGGCTGGCTTTGAACTCGCGATTCTCCTGTCTCAGCCTCCCTAAGTGCTGGGATTACAGGCATGTGCCACCGGGCCTGGCTATGTGCATAGAATTCTACCTTGACTGTACCTTTGCCCCCGCCCCCAAGTACTTTAAATATGCCATTCTACAACTACAAAAAGATCTGTGGTTCCCAGGAATGTGGCAGGAGGGAATGGAGGGATGAAAATGTGAACTCCAGGATTTTTGGAGTGTTAAACTATTCCATATGAAACAGTAGGATGTTGGGTATATGTCAAAACCCATAGAACCCCACCATACAAAGAAGAAACTTTCCTTAATACACACTGTGGTATGTAAGTGCTAATAATGTAATAATTACAATTGATTACTTATTATATTTTACAATAAGAAATTATAACAGGTACCACACTGATTGATGCAAACTGTTAATAATAAAAAAATTGTGTGCATGAGTGGTAAGGAGGGGAGTTGGTTTGTTTTATAGAATTCTATGTACTATTCCTCAATTATATTGTAAGTGTAAAAGTGAGATTAAAAAAAATAAAGTCTAGGGCTGGGATTGTGGCTCAGTGGTAGAGCGCTTGTTTCACATGTGTGAGGCACTGGGTTCGATTCTCAGCAACACATAAAAAATAAAGATATTCTGTCCATCTACAACTAAAAAATGTTAAAAAAAAAAGTCTAGTCATGAATTTTAAAAATATGCCACTTCATTACCTCCCTTGCATGGTTTTGGATGAGAAGTCTGCTGTAATTTTTTTTTTTTTTTTCCAGCTGCCTTTCATGACCACTTGCTGTTTCTTTGGGTTACTGTAGCTTGACAGTGGCATGTTTAGGCTTTGTGTGTTTAAGCACATGCTCCTATGTGTGTGTTTTCATCTCGCTCAGGGTTGAGTTTCTTGTATGTGTAGATTGTAGCTTAGATTTTTTTTCCTAGTCTCTTACTTCTGGGGCTCCATTTAACATATGTTAGTTCTATTTATGGTATCCTGTTCTTTTTTCTCTTTATGTTCAGGCTGGAGATGGTTTCCATTGATTGATCCCATTATCACCTGTCTAGTTCTGAGCATTCCTGTTGGGTGGAGATTTCAGAATAGGCCACCTCAGGAGTCAGGCTTGGGTTGAGAGTCATTCCTGGTCCAGTCAGCTATGGCAGTGGTTTATGGTCTACAGCATGGCTGCTTACGGATGATTCTCAGCAGGACATCACAGGCAAGGAAATTTCTGATGCAGAGATGTGATAGGCATGAACAACATCCCAAGTGTGGTGGACTCCTGTCCAACACAGTTTCCAAGGGAGGGCATTAGGAAAAACCCAGATCACTCTGTGGGAGAGGGAAATCAAAATATTTTCACAAAAGTATCATGTAGAACCTCTGGGTACCATTAAGAGTTCATGGGAGATAGTGCCTTCCATTTTACCTAGAATACATTTGAGGGAGAATCAGGAGAGAGTTACCTCTGAGGAGGCAGAGAAAGTGAAATGACATGTACAATCATACAGTTAATAATACGGTGAGGATTAGACACCAGGCCTGAGTTCCTATCACAACAGTATCACACATCTCACCCCAACTGCACTTGTCTGAAGTTGGCACAGAGAAAACAGCTTTTAAAGAATTTGCTAATTAATCCCCTCTGCAGAAGGGTAATTGTGGGGAAAGATAATCCTTTATTAGTGCTGGTGAGACCCTGTCCCTTTCTAACTACTGCTTCTGCTTGATGTTGACTTGTTGTTTTCAGAGTGAGGCAACACACAGTGAGGGAAACATACAAGGAGCATGGCCTGGGACTCACCTGGCTAAAACAGAGGCTCTGTGGCCCACTGGCTGTGGGACCCTGGTCACTGACAGAATCATTCTGGAGCAGGAGCTAGCTTGAGTCTCAGTTGTGTTCACTCTAGAATTCAGATGATTTCAGATTCATGTAACTGACAGTTAGAGAGGCCCTGACAGCCTTCCAAAGAGAACTTGGTAGAGGGAAGTGAGAGGGTGTCGGAATAGAAACTTAGTGAAATAATATTGCCCTAATGATCAGAAAGAAATAGTAACATAAAGGGAAGTGTCTTAAAGAGGGATTTTCCAAAATATCTGCAAAATCTTGGAGTCACAGGGCAGTGATTTGGGACACATGAAGCCAAGGTTGTGGCCCAGAGGCAGCACCAGGATGAGTCCTACTCATGTCAGCTGAACACCTGTGGTGTACCAGGTGCTGGAGGAGAGACCACATCCTAGGTCTTGACAAACATAGCCCTGTGCATGTTCCCAGGGTGGACAGGAGGACCTGTAGGTGCCTGGGCCCTGGCTCTTCTCCCTGTACCTGTTCCTCTGGGAGTTATTTTGTTCTTAGCCTAAATTATTTTTCTTGTGAGACTCTTCACCTGTTTGGAGTTAAGCTCTCTAAATGATGTCCACACATTCTTTTGTAGAGCTATTTTTATCTCTTGAATTATTTTTGACCTTACAAATTACATTGGGGGATTTTCTTATGTAGGTACAACAACATCGAATTAGTAAATGATAAAGAAATTAAAGATTCTCTTAATCCATCTGCTAGCTGATTCTTAGAGGCCACCCTCTGGTCTTTGTAGTTAAGGGATACAGTGATAGAAATCAATTTATTTCTCTTTAGTTATAGTCATGGAGATAAACATACTAAGACTTGGTTTACAACTTGTGAAATATAACAAGGTGATTTTGTATTGTCTTATTGTCTAATTCAGAAGTTCAGACTGGCCTTTTAGAGTTTGATTCACAATGTTATGTTTAATTGATGACTGATGGCATACCTTTTCCTGAAAAACAGTAGTCCCAGCCAATATTTAATGAGGGCTTGACATCTGAATATTCTGCATGCTTTATCTCATGTTATTCTTAAAAAAAAAAAATCACCATGAGGTAAGTAGTATTATCCCCGTTCCATAGCTGCAGGGACTTAATTACAGGGGCAGAGTACATAATCTGTACAAGGTCACATAGTTGTTCTCAATCACTCTGTAATCCTTCCTCTAAATAGTACAGAAAATACCACTTGGGAGAAAAGCCAAGCTTGTAAGCAGAGAGTGGATTATGAATCACAGTGGGGACAAACAACCAGGACAGTGAAGCCCATGGCCCATGAGATAAGAACATAAGTGGTTGGCTCGTTCATAAATCTGGGACCCCTGAGAACAGAACACTGTAACCAGACATAGGACATGTAAGACATTATTAATGCTTCGTATCAATTAGTGTGCCTATTCCTATGAAGTGAGAGGCATAGATTCTAACCATTTCCTTTTATCAATTCTTGTTCCCCTCCAATGATTTACAAAGAAATTCAGACTTTTAATATTTATTGAAGATAAAACTATTAATCTACATGTATAAAGATTGTACATTTAGAATGCCAGTTTCAAGAAGAAATAATATATTCAAGTTATTATCTCAGTTCTCCTTTAATCTAGTACAGAAGCCTACGGAAGTTTGTCCCACATGGGGAACTGAGAAATCTGGTCTGGAACACACCGTTGGGGAAGAGAGAGGGCTCAACAATGGTAGGCTAACAAGGGATGGGGGTTATCTATCAGTCATTTAGGGAAACCTCAAATTCTGTTCCTGTTTTAAGTCCTAAGGTGAAGGCTATAATGAAAGACCAAGGCTCCCCCAATGCCCCACTGCCCTCCTGGGACAGAGTCCACCCACTGGCCTCAAATCCAGATTATAGATGTTGCCTAAGCAGATACAGCAGCCCAGGGTGTCCAGCTGCTGGCTGTGATACCTTCATTGTGGCCTGTGTTCCCACTGACATGAACACTAGAGTGGCCACAGGTTCATGTGGCAGCCTCAGTTTATTTGTCCAGGGTCCCGGAGCTTGAAGCAACTACACTCAACCACCAGCCACATAATGTGTGGGGCAGACTCCAGGGATGTGGAGGTGGCTCCTGCCACCATCTTGACTGCAGGAACCACATGGGCCATGAAACCAAAAAATCAATCCAGGACACTGAGAGTACAAGGTTATCAGGAACTTGGACCGAGAAGTAAACCCTTGGTATGGTGTTCAGAGGTTTGCAGTCTAGGCATAGCAATGTGACAGTGAAGGCTTCAATAGCCATGGTGCTACCTTCTACAGGCATTAATCAGTACGACATAGTGAATAAAAGCAGGTGAGGAGGAAGAGGCTGAAAGCCAACGGGTGGCCAAGGAGACCAGACCTGGGAACACAGGAGATGCCTCCCTGAACAATTAGAGGAAATTGAGGCATCTGTAGTTTCCTCAGGAAGGCGATGGAGTTAGAGACCCAGTCACTAGTGGTTTATCTGCAGGCCATGTGGGAAATCCTGGTGTGCCATAGGGTTGTGTGGTTGTTCCCTTTATAGTTGTTAGCTTTTTGGTTTCCTTCGTAGAATTCATGAATCATCAGAGGACATGAGGGAGAACTTTGGAGTCTGAGAAGCCAGTTAGTGCTATTGTGGTGAAGTCTTCCACTTCCTAAACTTTCTAATGAAAAGCTAAGACTCATAATAGTAATCCTCTGGCAAATTAGAAAATTACAATAAAGGAAGTTATTTTATTCTGTTCAGCTAGTCCTAGAAGAGTACAGTTTCTGAAAAACCACGATCGATCTTCCACTCCATTCACAGCAAGGAATAGTTACTCTTGAGATTGCCAGAGATCAGAGCCTGCTACTCCCTTGGGAAATCTTTCAGCAACAGGTGCTATTGCTTTTTCTTTTCAGTACATCAAAGATCAAAGAAGCATGAAGTGTGCCCTAATGTGACTGAGCTGCTAATCATACACAAAAAAATTAAGCTGTGATAGAGTTGTGAGCAAATGTTCCTTTGGCACCTGTTTTTATCATCTCCGTTTGTTTTTCTTCCCACTGTATTTTACACCTTCTAATTTAATTTGTGTCTGGCCCCCTCTCCTTCCAGCTCTCCAGGCCTGGAGAGCAAAGACATACATTCCAACTGGGGGTTGCTGCAGCTTAACATGGGGCAGGGACTAAGCCAAGGGTATTGGCCAAATCTTATACAAGCTTTGAGGGCCAGTACTCTCATTCCCTTATCTCACCATGGACTGGAAACTTGAGACTGCGAGTTGATAGAGTCTGCAAAGCTCAAAAACTCAGAAAGCTTATCCTATTCAAACAGAGCTTTCTAGAGGACTTAACAGGATTTTATGTCAAAGAGGGGACCGTGCAAGAGCTTTGCAATATGAAAAGTGACTTGTTGGAAGTAGCCCCGGTGACATTCCTACCATATTTCTGAGCCAGATGGCAATTGTGAGAATTTTAGGGGAACATGGGCAAATCATGGAAGCCAACAAAAGACACACAAACCCAGCTAGAAGACTAGAAGATAGGTAAGTTTAATTTTGGTCCTTGCACTTTCACACAATGCCATGGAGATATGAATGAACAGTGGTGGTATACTGATGCTCCCCAACTTATGATGGGAGCTATACCAATAAACCCATGGTAAGTTGAAAACAACATAGGTTAAAAATGCATTTTATACACTTGACCTACCAAACAGGGCAGCACAGTTCACCATAGAGTGTCAGGGTTTTCCCCTGGTGGCCACATGACTGACTGGGAGCTGCAGCCTGCCACCGCAGTCCAGCATCACGAGACAGCATATTGCTAGTCTGGGAAAAGATCCAAATTCAAAATTCAAAGTATGTTTTCTACTGATGTGTCTTGTTTTTGCACCATTGTAGTGTTAAACAATCCAAAGTCAGGAACCAGCTGTACTTTCTGCTTTGGGCCACAAAGTGAATTAAGTCCTGATTCTCATTCTCTTGCTTTTTTTCAAAGGCAAATGCAATTTGAGGAGCATGATGTCTCATCATCATAGACAGTGCTTCTCTAGATCTGTTTTTTGGCTGAAGCCATTACAGTAGAGCCACTGTTCATTACTTCTGTAACTTCCTCAGGATGATAAGGGATGTTGGCAATAACATGGTATATTAAACAGGCCATAAATTTATCTCCAGGACTAAAATAGTGCAAAGGCAAAGGTTTCCAACTATCTCATAAATTAAAAGCATAGCCCCCAAAGGGACAGAATAAGTGCAGAAATAATCCAAAATGCATAAGGGAATTTCTTTATAATAAAAAGGGCATCTTAAATCAGTGAGGCAGAGAGGGTGTGATGACAAATAGCGAGGTCATTTGTATCACATCTGTATGTCACAATAAAATATATTAATAATCATGTTTAAGAACCCTAAAAGCACAAGAAAAAAAATATTGGGAGAATTCCTTTATATCTTTGAAGTGAGGAAGGTTTTCCTAATGATGATGCAAAATCCAAGAGACAGAAAATAGCAGGTAAGTATATTTAAAAAGAAAGAAACTTTTGCAATGCAAATTATACTCTAAGCATATCAGAAGTAAAATGACAAGTTGGGGAGGGGGAATGTAGCTCATATAACAACCAAAGGCTCCCCAAACTACATACACATCTCCCCAAAACCAATTTTGAAACAAGAACTATTTTAAACATACAGGAAGCATCTTACACATATTCTGCGCTTTGCCTTTCGGCTCAGTGTGGGCTCCTTCATACTCTGTAATGGCTGTCTTTCATTGGGGTAATCATTTCTCTAACCAGTCTTCTCTTGGTGGACATATAGGTTTGTTTGTTGGTTTGTTTCAATCTTTTACTGTTAAATCATTTTTTGAAGAGAAAATAAATTAATGTTCAAGAGCTTAGATTCTGAAGTCTCAAAGCCTGTGGATTCTGAGTTTTGCCTCTATCAATTTAAAACCATATGACCTTGAGCACGTTACTTAACCTTTCTGTTTTCTCATCTGTGAAATGGATTTGAAGTTAATAATACCAACACCATGGGACTGTTGTGAGGAATCAGTGTGCTGATATTTAGGTAAAGGACTTGGAATAGTACCTGGCCCAGAATAAATTATACAAACATTAGCTATTCTTATCACTACGTACCAAACTATTGAAAATTGGCTGATTTTGTATACTTCTACTTCTGTAATGTTTAAGACTCAGACTGAGAGAGAACGTGGGTGGGCAGTGCTGTTCCCTAAAGGTACAAAGTGAGTTCCAGTGATGAGGAATAACTGTCTTGCTGTTTCTTGCCTTTTTGGTGAAGGACTGCTTAGAAATGCTGCATGTCAGGCACCAACCTAGGCCTAGTTAGTAAATGAGGAGCAGCTCTGAAAACTGCATTTTAATGTGCATGCTAGGGGGGTCCACTACAGCAAGACCCACATGACATTTTTAGGAAGTACTGCTTGCTATCTCCTGGCTGGGTGATACTCAAATTATAAATATAGTGCCTTTGGGGAATTGGCTCAGGTTCAAGTTTCTTAAAATTTAAGCCATAGATTAGCTAATAGACATCATCATAAACCAGTTCAGAGGAGCAAATTTCAGTAAGGTATCAGAAATTATGAAGTTGACATTATTATTATTATTAATTACTATTGTTATTATTATTTGGCACTGGTTATTGAACTCAGGGGCACTCGACCACTGAGCCACGTCCCCAGCCCTATTTTGTGTTTTATGTAGAGACAGGGTCTCACTGAGTTGCTTAGCGCCTCGCCGTTGCTGAGGCTGGCTTTGAATTCATGATTCTCCTGTCTCAGCCTCCCATAGTGCCGGGATTACAGATGTGCACCACTGCTGAAGTTGACATTATTAAGGCATTGTTATTGCATAACTGCCTTCTGAGTGTGTTGCTTATTTGTGTTTTGCATCCTGATTTATATGGTAGGCCCTGGAGGTCAGGAACCCTGATTTATTTCCAATGTGTCCCCTAAGTACAGTACACATTCTCATGACATATTCTTGTTAATATTTAATGATATTTAGAGGCACTAAAGAAAAGAGGACATTTGAATTATCACTTCAAGATTTCTTATTGCCCTGTAAGAACATAAAAGAAAGATTACAAGCATCACCAGTCAAATCCTAGTTCATCAAGTACTAAACTGGGAAATGTTGGAAAAGTGACTAAACTTCCCTGAGAATCAGTTGCTTCTTTTTTACGAGATGCTAATACTTTACACCCATATTTTTCCAGTGACTCGAGATAATATTCACAAAGAGGATGCAGGTGTTCAGTAATAGTTGATTTAAGTTGACTTTTCTGGGGTATTCTCTTCTGGTTATCTGATGCCCCCTCCTGGACAGTCCAAAATCTGGATTAAGACAAGGTCAGGATCTCTTCCTTCAAACTAAAGATCATGTGGTATGCAAAGGCAGTGTTTATTGAAGAGTCTGAAAGTCAGAGCTAGTCCAACCAAGAGGAAAATCCAGAAGAGTGGTAAAATTTTCAGAATGATAGTATCAATCATTACAATTACTTTTTGCTGGTATTTACATGGACAGATTTATATACAGTATCCCAGTTAATCTTCACCAAAATTCTATAGCATATATATCTTAATAAACTTTGATTAGGCAATAGTATCTTAACTATTCTAAAAGCATAAGAAACAAAATGGAAAAAATAGCTAAAATGGACTTCATCAAAACAAAATAACATGGCTGGGGTTGTGGCTCAGTGGTAGAGCACTTGCCTAGCATGTGTAAGGCACTGGCTTCAAGTCTCAGCACCACATATAAATAAATGAATAAAATAAAGGTCTATTGACAGCAAAAAAATTAATCAAAAAAATAAATAACATTTGGGTTCCAAGAGCACCATCAAGAATCAAAAACTGAACACCACTGCCTGGTGATTTTTGTCAGCTGGGTGGGATAAGGGCACAGAAGTTGGCAGTAACCAGTTTGGCATTAACTAAGGAGCTCCAATTCCCACCCCAGTGGAGCTCCTAGATCCTGTGTGCGAGAAGCTGGACCCTAGCCATTGTCTGCAGAGTTCCATGGGCCTTGCTTCAAGTCCAGAACCACAGTGCTGGCCTTAGGAACAATACTTTAATCTCAGGGGAGCCAATACATGCTTTGACTATATTGATTAAAAATAATTTGTCTTTCAAAATAACTCAAATAGTCAAGAAAAATATGAAGTTTTAAATTGAATTTATCCCAAATCTTCCACCAGAGAAAGTTATTAATTTATACTTTGATAAACACAATCACAAATATGACTCTGAGCCTACAGATAGGTAGGGATAGCCTTATACAATTTTGCATAAATGGGATAAAGAATCATACAAACATGATATCTTGTAAAATTGTCTTTGGGACCTCTGTGGTTTCAGGAGGAAATAATTTTTTTTTTTTTTTTTTTTTTTGGTACCAGGGATTGAACTCAGGGGCACTCGACCACTGAGCCATATCCCCAGCCCTATTTTGTGTTTTATGTAGAGATAGGGTCTCACTGAGTTGCTTAGCGCCTCGCCCTTGCTGAGGCTGGCTTTGAACCCGCAATTCTCCTGTCTCAGCCTCCCTAAGTGCTGGGATTACAGGCGTGCGCCACCGCGCCTGGCTGAAATATTTAATTTTTAAAGAAAAGAATAATATGGCTTTGGTTTTCTGAAGTTTCATGAGCATCTCAATTTTCTTTAATATGAAGCATTAAAAACCACCCCATCTTAAAGTTCATATACCAAATTGAAGCATCACAAAATTTTCATTGATGGCTACATCCTTACCCTTTCCTCTCCTGTGTACTTAAAGACTAATTTCTTAAAAATATTAAGATAAACTGTTAATTTCTACCTTGAATTTCAATCAGCACTGAAAATATTATGGTCAAAAAATTTTAGAGACATGAATGTCTACAGGTCTTTGGAAATAAAGATTGTGTTTGAACATTTATAAATTTTAAGTTAATTTTTAATGTAAAGGGACAGAGTATTAGCTTTTGTCCTCGAGTCTTCTTGTAATTCTAAAAATCTGTTGGGGTGAGAATAAATGTGCAAGCTCTTCTATATACCTCACTGTACTTTGTAAAAACTATACACATACTCAATAAATGCTCACTGACGGAAATGCTAGAATTTTTCAAAACTCAGCTGTGTCTGGGTCATTGTCCTTACTATCATCAGCATATTTAACAGAGGATTTTTTTTCACTTTTATGCTTGAGTATGTCTCCATGAGCTTGAAATTCTTGATTCTGAAAGCAAGAGGTAAGTTGATCCAAAAAAAGAAATGAGGTAGAAGAAATTTTGTTCTGAAACATGTTTAGCTTTGAAATGTGTCCTAAAAATATTAGTTGTTCCTCAAGAGAAATGCTTAACTTCACCTGTAGAAATAACAAGAAAGAGCAGATCTCTTCTATTTGTGGTTAAACGGATTAACTTTCTGTAAGGATTAAGGAAACAGTTTGAACCAGCTAAAAGGAAACCTCTAATGCTCAATGGTAGGACTTTTAAATATAAAAACATATATTTGCTACTTCTTCTCCACATTTAACTGCCTTTTCCTATTGTGGGTATGAATCCCTATTCTTTTTTTAGAGGTGCATTCCTCCCTCTAGAAAATACTAAAATTCTTTGGGGATATCCATAAATAAGCAAAGTACATTTTTAATTCCAAGGAGCTTTGCACATAATATAACTTGTCTGCTTGTTACCGCCTCCACCCTTGTGATTTGAGAGCGTGATAAAAGTGAAAATTAAACTTTCTAAAAACAGCATAGAAACACCGATCACTCATTAAAATCTTTTCCCTTTATGTGCCCCAGGGGACCATGTTGACCCACAAGGTCTGCTAACCCATCGTGCGCAGAGGTTGAATTTTTTTGCTGAGTCTGATGCCCATGCAAGGGAGTAGGGTTGGTTCTTAATTTTTGGAGGGTTAATATTAGTAGCTCATCTGTTTTATCATATGCTTTTAGCAATTTTAACCAATTATCACGTGTAGGTAGTGACAGAGCAAAGAAACTGAAGAGAAAACATTGAAAGATAGAAGTGTAAATCAATACCAAAAATGCTGGTATGCTTTTTCCCCCACTGAAGAACAGTGTCAAATAAGCTTAAGAGGGCCTGCTCTTGCGGACCCCACAACTGAATAAAAAGTCCTGCTTCTGCAGAAGGAATGCCGAGGTTTTCCTCTGAATGTGGCACCTCTGTGTCACCAGACTTGGGGTTAGGACTCTCAGCTTCATCCTCCCTCACACAGCTGTGGACGCTGGGATAATTGGGTCAGAAGCTTAAATAAGAATATTTAGGCTTTGTCCATTAGTCAGAGGGAAATTCTTATTTTTTCAGAAAAATATCAGGCTGAGTTTCTATGATCCTTGAAGAGAGGCAAAGCATAGACCATTGAATTACATTTAGAAGGAGCAGGGGCCTCGTGCATGTCACTCCACTGAGAATTTCACTTCCGTTCTGAGATTATGGGTAAAGGCAGTTAAATAGGTTAAGTGTGTACAGAGAGGATCAGGAAATGTTTGGATATAGCTTTAGGAGGCTGAAGCAAACAGGATCCTCCACGTTGTGTTTCTGTGTATTGGAGTGTCAGTGACTTCAGAGCTGCAGAAGCCTGTGTAGGAATCACAGAGGAGCAAAGGCTGGCTTTTGAGAACCACCAGACCACTTTGAAAGTGATGCCTCCTAGAGAGAATACCATTAGATAGTAACCATTTTAGACCTTTAGATTTATTAAAATGAAAGATCTTTTGGAGGTAAACTAAGAGAGTATACTTTCAGTTTCAAATATGCAGTATAGTTGAGTATATGGAAAACTATGTATTCAGATGAAATTTTAAAATAAATTTGCAGTTCTGGCTCTCACCTGTGACCAGAAGAATCTAATCTCTGTGTCTCACTCTATAAAGAATTAGTGTAAAAACAGGTGAGAATGCCATTTCAAGTTACAAAATATGATACAATTTATGATCATCAACATCATGATACCTCTCTGAAACTGAGAGAATAAAATCTTTATAGTTTTCAGGCTTCCTCAGATATTACAGCAGTGCAATTCATTATGAAATCCTAATATCAAATGCGAGATAGGATCTTGAATTAGGACCTGGATGGAAGTGCCTTTATAACATCTCCATGAAAGCGTTCTCTGCTGAATTCCAATCTAAAGGATGAGCCTTAGAGAGCCACTGATAGACTGAGACAAGCACAGCACAGGCACATTTGCAGAGTCCACAGCTGGTTTGTGCCAATCAGAGCACAGGCACATTTGCAGAGTCCACAGCTGGTTTGTGCCAATCAGGACATATCCATTGCTAAAATAATGAAATATTTCCATTCCAGTTGGCAAGTAATCTCTATTCCAAATTTCTGAGATTTTAAAGCAATATGTTGATATACACTTATGTTTAAAAAAGTGATAGATCCTAAGCTTCAATGTTTATAAGCAGGTGCAGAATAATGCAGCATTTTTTTTTCTTTTCCTTACTTTCATGAATATTTGGAGCAACATTTGAACATTCTGAGGAATGTGGGACAATTTTTTTTGTAGTGCCAGATTCCCTGGTCTCCCTGTTCCCATCTATTAGTGTTCCTTAGTCACTGTTACGAACAAAAGTGTCTCTAAGAATTTCTAGAATATTCCCCAAAGATCTCTTCCCCGCTGAGAAACACTGGATTTTCCTGTGTTGTTATGTAGTCTTCTGCATTAGCCCATCAAGATGATTTGAGTCAAAACATTTGGCTTTTAGTTTCTAATTGAAATATGTAATAAAAACCCTATATTATTACTATATAAACAATATGAAGCAAATAAAATCTGAAGGGTAAGTGGAAGGCAAGAGTACTTAGTGTGAGGGCATGCTGAAATAAAAACATTGAGAACAATGCTCTTCCCATAATAATAACAGTAGTAAAATAATCCGTAAGGAATTACTTTGTGCCAGACTCTGTGCTTATTTTACAATTTTAAATTTTACACAGTCTCTCAGCAACCAGAAAAGAACCCTGTCTCCTGGGTGCTCTTCACCTGATGTCTGGCTAGCTATCAAGAAGGTGGCTCTCAGAGGTTGTGTTTTGGGGCTGGTGTCTGAGTGTTAACACTTGGTTCAGACCCAAGGCTTGTGATGTGAATGGCACAGTCAGCATTGTCTATGGCATTTATCTGCCTCATTTTATCACTGGGCCGTGACTTTTTAAAACGTTTCATGTGAAATTTCTATTTTACAAAAGTTTCCTCCTCATGATTTTCAAAATTGAGCTGTTAAGCCACCCATGCATTCTTAAACATTTCTTTATACCCTTGAGTTTTTGGACAGATTTACCAGAACTTTGTTTTCATATAGGAGTAATTAAAGTCTTTCTGTATTTGATTATTTCTGTGAATAGGTAGAAATTATAATTTGGAGATAAATAATCTCTAGCAAAACATAGAGCATCAATGTATTGGATACAAAGTAGTCATTTAGTTCAAACTTTTACTGGAGAAGCTATGTCTTTGCCAATCCCTATTTTTTGGAAATCAAGTGTTGATTCTTTCTCAAAATTCAGATCTGTCAACATATCATGGAGGTGGTACTGGGCTTATAAATGTGTAAGATAAGGCAAAAAGAGTGTATTATTTGGTCAAATGCATCTGAATTGTGTAATAGTATTAGAAAATAATTGCAGAATCACTATCAGAAGCTTGAAAAGAAAAATTTTGGTGAGAGTAGGTGTGCTTACATGAACTGATATAAATTTCAAGTGTAGAAAATTGATTTTAAACATAATAGTTTTTACTTGGACTCTAATTTTACCTCTCCTATGACAGGAAGTACATATACTAACACCAAGCAACAGCAAAATTGTTCCTTGATTATTTCTCATCAGTACTCTTGGGAAGAAGGAAATGTAACTAATGAGCAGAGAAAGTGGTGATTGATACTTAGAGATTTGTTATCTGCATTATTAGAGAAGACTAGTAGGCTTTAGGATGCATAGTACATTCTTATAATGAAATCTCTCATTGTCAACCAAATTCAGATTAATATTTAATAAATAAAGAAAAATAAGATTGTGAGGTCGTGGATTCCCAAGACTGCAATAATTTAAAATGCTATGATCTTTGCTTGGGTTGGCAGTTGGGAAGGCATCAGGAACCCTGAGAAAATCAGTCAACACACATGTGTGCACAAAACTGGAAAAGAAGTTTGATAAACAGTGAAGAGCTTTCCAGTACTGGGAACTCATGTATGAGTTTACTACCAAAGGTTGTGGCACAGCCTAGCCACAGGAATTCACCTCGTTAGGAGTGTTAGGAAATAAAGTGGCATCTGTTGAGGTCTGGAACCCCAAAATACCACTTTCTTTCCTAACTGCCCCTAAATTATTTTATATATATAACTAAGACTTCAATTTAAAAAGACAATTGGAAGTAAGTGATATATTTTTAGGTATCAAGTTTATTTTATGCCAGCCTGTAAAAAATTGAGTCAGCAAAACTCATGTTTGAATACATTATTAGGGAGTGCTGTCTCAGGGAAGAAAAAGTGAGGGAAAGAGAATGAATTGGGTAAAAAGGGAGCAAGTACCAGGAAGTGCACTACAAACCTCCTGCTTCAGCAGCAGTGGAAAGAAGCTGGGGAGCAGAGAAGAGATCCCGAGGGAGATACCACCAAGACCTTCTGAGTCCTGATGCTGGGGGGACTTGTGGCTGAGTACTCCAGCCCTTGAATGCCTGGCCCTTCAGGGTGAATCCAGATAAAATGCGGTCATTCCCACATGGAGCCCGTAACAGAAGCTCCCTCAGTGTCCGCTTCAGGAACAGGACAAGTAACAGGTCCTCACTCCTCACCTGAGTAGATGAGGACTCAATTTTATTGGCATTCCATTAAGACGGATTTGATGGAAAGTCACTGACAACTCAAGCAGGTGTCACTCTATGGAAGCATATTAATTCCAGTCTGAGGCAGTCTAGAAGGGGGCGCATCCAGCAGTGGAATCATCTGTAAGCCTTCTACTTTCAAATAGGCTACCATCTGCCCAGATTTTTTCCTTTCTTTCTATTTCTGTAGAATGAAACAGTCGTATGTAATATATCCCAACATCATACATTTTTCCTATTTCCTATTAGACAACCACTTCAGACCACAAAGGTATAAGATTCAACTGTTTAGTTAGCTGTTCCACCCTTTCTAAGAAATGTTGCCAATTTCTCAGCTAGGCAAATTAGTTCTCGTGGATTCCTTCTCCAGATCTTCCATTCAGCTCTACGTTCCATGTTCCTTCATTTGTCATACTTCTTCTCCCTCAATCATATTTTGGACTTTTAGGATTTTTGGTTGCAAAGAGTTGTGAAAACATGGCTTAAGGGCTGGGGTTGTGGCTCAGTGGCAGAGCGCTTGCCTAGCACATGTGAGGCACTGGATTTGCTCCTTCGCACCACATAAAAATTAATAAAATAAAGGCATTGTGTCCATCTACAGCTAAAAAAAAATTTTGAAAAAACATAACTTAAAAGTAGAAATTAAATCTATTAAAAGGATGTCAAGATGGACCAAATCTACGGGAAAGCTGGAAAACAATGTGGACAGAAACCACGACAGGTGAGGCACACAGTTCTGCCCCAGGATGATCTGCTACAGCTGGCTGTATTATCCCGGCCCAGCCCTACCCTGCCGCCGTGAGCATCCTCAACCATTCATTTGGTGACAATTTCTCATCATTATGCTTTGCTGAAAATCATAAAAAGTTAATAAAACTTGCATTCCAGAAGTAAAGACTTTTATAACTGAATTCAATTTATTGCAATCCTTGTCTCTGAAGACCTGATTTTTCAAATAATGAATCTTAAACATTATCTAATAGTAAGCTTAATTATTATGTGATCTGAGTTTCCCTGTTGAGGTTTCACTATAAACAACTAATGTTTTTCCCCCCATTGGTTTTATTTCAGTTTTAATCAGATGTAATCAGATAATTTGAATTGTTTACCAGATGATTTGGCACATTTTCTGGCAACTAAATGAATAAATTCATTGAGCATGCATAGCTTGAAATTTTCTGGTGATAGTGCTTTAGTGATTTGCTCTTTTGTAATTAAATCAAACAAGCTACCATTTCTAGGTACCCAAGCTGAGAGAACATGACTTCAACATTTATTGGACTGGATTCGTTATTTTGTGAAATTGTGCTGATGGACATACTGAACCATGCAGGATGAGATATGATATATAATAAACCTCGTGTATTATCCATAGAGCAAAATCTACTTTTATCTAAGCTGTCCACATTTGTTTTTAGCACCAGCTGAGAAGGAAAAGGCCTGAGTAATTGTGGCTTATATTACCCGTGTAAGAGTGACTACAGCTAAGGGAAAAAAATGAATTATTTTCAGCCTAGAGGGTCTTTCCTCCAAGGAACCTCAAAACCCTGACTACATTTTACATATGTTTTCAATGTATTTAGTTTAATAAAAACAGTAGAAGTCAATCAAAATTTAATTTTGGAAATGGGATCTATAAGGTGCACATGAACAAAACATTGACTGACTTTTTAATCCTTATGCCAGCATTTAAGATGTTATATTAAACTAGTCAAAATTTTTCATAAGCACTATAGAGTCTCCATTGAGACTGAGTTAGGGGTTTTACAAAGGAAGAAACTAGAACACAGAGGATCATGTGAATGGCTAGTATTCACAAAGTTAATAATAAAATCAATGACTAGATTATTTTGCGTTTCATAGCATGTAAGGAAACAGTTCCCACGAGGCTCTTTGCCATAACCACAGGGGCTATTCACTACCTTGATTCTGCTAAACTTGCATATGGGACATTCCATCTAAATAAACCTAGAAACATAGTCTCCTTTTTCTAATCAAGAAAAAAGAGCAGGGCTTAAACAGTGATATGTTGAAACTGGATGCCATTTAGCCATGAAGCATTTATAGATGTGTCATTGCAGAAGTGGTGACCCTGTTCTGGGGCAAAATGGCAGGAGGTTGTCTTTCTTCTTGGATGGTAGCACCTGCAAACAAAACGGGGCCAGTTTGCGAGGGCATTCATCACTCTTCACGAACATTGCTAAATGAACCCCTCTGGGAAGGCCGTTTAGCTCTTAGAGATGTTTCCAAAAAGCCAGAGGAAACCTGTGGAACGCAAATTTCCTCATAACCTTTGAAGAGCATTGGGAGCTCCCTGCGTTTCCCAGGCTGGGGTGTTTTCTGTACTTGGCAGTAACAAAGCTAAGGGATTCAGATCCATTACAGTCGCTGGAGTCTGTGGCTCTTGACCTTGTAAAGATCAGGTGCTCCCTTTAATATGCCTGACATTGTAATCCTAGTTGAGAGGTACAGATTAGGGGGTGACCTGTGATTTTTAAGTTTTCTTTTGATCTCCAAGTCCCCCTCATTTGCTGCACGGCCACATGTGCATTCCAGCACAGCAATGTCCTGCACCTTCCCTAGAGGGCAGCCCACCTGCTCTCCTCCAGCCACCACTTTGAAGTGCAGCAAACTGGAAGGCTTTGCTTCACAGGACACCCCATCACTCCCCCTCCTCCTCCCCAGCTGCCCCCTGTCAAAAGAAAGAGAGGCAGGGGTGGGGGGAGACAGACAGACTGGGTAGCTGATGTGATTTTTTTGCATTTTGATTTTCTGAATATTTTTGTGACCAATAGGAATGATACAGTGAGCAAATATTACTCAATGGCATTTTAAAATTGGGCCTCTGTCCAATACAGTTGTTGATAAGTACAAGCAATTGACATACTTATAGTCCATAACAGAATATTTCTTGGCAGTTTTCCTTTAAATTATAAGAACACTATTCTGAAGTTCATATGGACTCACCCATAATTTTCAAGTTATTTTAATTACTTACCAAGTTATTTAATCATTTGTCTAACAGTCAGTCATACACCTATTGTTCTGAGTATGTCTTTTTAGAACAGTGATCAACAATGACTAATGGCTTGACTTATTATTTACTAGCAATTGTTTAAAAATAGAACAAATAGGGGCTGGGGCTCTAGCTCAGTGGTAGAGCGCTTGCCTTGCATGCGTGAGTCACTGGGTTCTATCCTCAGCACCACATCAAAATAAATAAATAAATAAAATGCAGATATTTCATCCATCTACAATTAAAAAAATATTAAAAAAATAGAACAAATACAATCTTGGTTTCTCTACTTCTTTGTAACAACTGGAAAATAAAACCCACAGACCAATTTTTAAAATAAACATTTCCTTACTTTAATCAAATATAATTACAGAATTCAGAGACTAGAAGAATACTGAAGGTATTTGTATCTTACATTTTAATGCACATTCAGACTAAAGAGGGAACAGGATGGAGGCTTGCTTCACTTTCTTAGTTTGAGACGGGATTCTGCACCTCTAGGAGACTTGATATTATCAATAAATAAGGCTAATGATTACTCGCTGGGCTTAATGAGAAAAGGCATTATTGGAACCTTCTTCACCAGCAGGAATTCCCACTGTTCCTTGCAAGGCTGGCAGTTGGCTCTGCCAACTCCTCTTCCTGGGAAATAAGGAAACACTGAAAATTAGGCTTTTCCTGGGACCTGCACATGAGCCACGTCCTCTGGGCTCCCCTCTCTCTCCTTCCCTCTAGCTGATTTCTTACTCACAGCATAGCACCTGTCCTGGCAATTCCGATTCCCCACCACACAGGGTTTTCAACAACAGTATTTGTCTCATGTCCAGGACAGTTGATCATCTTTTGTTGCCCACCAGCTATTTTAGCAAAGGAACACACTCAAGCTTCATGAAGAGCTTTTAATGAAGGATGGGTGACTACATCATCTTAGGGAAATCATACCAACATTGAAGACTTTTCACAAATTTATTTAGTTAGGCTTGATTACTCAGAACATTTTATACAGTGTATTTAAAATCTTTTTTGATTTTTCTTTCTATTTTTCTTTTAGTCAATTATTTTCACCAGGATCAATTCTCTTCAATGGAAGGTTTATACAGAAATTTAATTGTTTTTTTATCTATATCAATTTTTAAAAAGCCCATTGCCATTATAGGATAAATTTTGCCATTATTTCTTCGTTTTTTTAAGTGATGAAAATATTGTAACTACCAGGTTGAAATGAAGGTTCATATACTCCTTTCTAAATTTATTAAATTTTATCATGCTTTCTTTTGCTCTAGAACATATTTCCCTTTTCCAAAATCATTGAGAGTAGGATGTAAAATCATAGTATTTCATCCCTAAATATTTCAGCATGACTAAGAAAAATTACCTTAAAAAATTATATTGGGTTCATAGTGAACATAGGAAAAAATGATTTGACTAAAATAATTTATTAGCATGAACTAACAGAAGGCATTATTGATTTTCCCAAATTGTCCCCAAAATGTGCTCTGTAGCTTTTGTTTTTCTTTTTAAAATCTGAGATCCAGTCAGCTTCAAGCTTTACATACAGCTATTATTTCTTTTGTAGAAACAAAATATACTTTTCCTTCTTTACACTTCAAAAAACCTATCACGCTCAAGAGAAAAAGTACTCCTTACTCTGAAAAAGACAAGGTAATTGAGCCACACTGTATGTTTCTGATTCCTAAACTAAATAAAATAAAATAAAATAAAAACAAAAACTGAGTAAATTTGAAAATTTTCCATAAACTTGAAGTCCTTAGCAATATCAAATTTATCCTTGATCTTTGTTGGTATGAATCTTAGTGCATTTTCTGTTGCTATAACAGAATACCCAAGAATGGGTAATTTATAATGAAAAGAAGTTTATTTTGGCTCATGGTTGTGGATGCTGGGAAGTCCAAGCACATGGTGTTGGCCTCTACTAAGCATCTGGTGAAGGCCTCGTGCTGCCTCAACTCATGGTGAAAAGTGGAAGGAAAGGAGAAAAAAGAGGGCTAACTCCCACAACAGCTAACCCTTTCCTGCATTAATCCGTTCTTGAGAGCTCCATGACCCAAAGACCTCCCATCAGGCCCCATTTCTCTATATCAGCTTATTGAAGAATAAGATCCCTATATGCAAACTTTCTGGGAACATATTCAAATCATAGCAGTATGTTTATCATGAGAGAAAGTTATTGTATTTCTACCATGAGCAGAATAAGGTAAACTTGGTAACCCTAATTTTTTTTTAAATGAAGTTTGATATTTTTATGGTGGGCTACTCTTATTCCCTTTGGCATGGCCTTTACTTGTGTCTCCAAAGTTTTCTTTGGGCCCTCTAGAGTTTTCCTCAATCTAGAACTATCCCACCCATTCCCTGTTCTTCATGCCAGTGACGCCTTTGAAGAGTCCAGGCATGTTGTCCTGCAGAACAACCCATGCTAAGCCAGTTCAGTGTGATAAAACCCATACCATCATTGCTCTTTCTGATGCAAACATTGTTCCAAATTTAGCTGTGTACCACTTCAAAAGCCTACTCCTGTGTCCTGTTACCAGGACCTGGTTAATGTTTGAGTCCTTCCTTGTTTTCAGGTATGGTAAATTGTTCCAGACTCATTCCATCCTGGGAATCTATTATTTCTCCAAACAGCTCTGGTTCATTTCAACAGAGAGCATACTTAAAAACCAAGATTCTTATTGGTAGAGCCAAAGTAATTTTTTAAAAATCAATCAATTGATATTCAATTTATCAACATGGGCATTTTTCCTGTTTTTGCCCATTCCATTTTATATCTCCTTTTTCCTACGGTGAGACTACTGGTTCTTAACAGCATCACTATATTTATTCATTTATTCGAAATTACAATATATCATATATTCAGAATTGCAATACAAATAACAGCAAACCTTTTAAGTAAAGTTTAAGATTATTTTGCAGTTCTTTTTGTTTTCAGAATATATCCACAGTACTATGTTCTAATTGCAAGAATTATTTTTCTCTGTGTGATTATATATTATATATGGCTAGGATAAAATGTTTCTGGTTATATTTTAATGTTAGTTTAACTTTCTCATTATTTCTGGTTTAATTTTACTTATATAATATGTAAAACATTTACCTGATATAATAGTCAAAACAAAAAATTAAGTTATCTTCAGAAAAGTTGCGCTCCAATTCTTCTCTCCTCTAGCCTATTCTCACCCATTCCTATTGGTAACTGTTTTTCTTAGTTTCTGGTTTATCTTTCCTGTGTCTCTTTTTTTTTTCTCTCTTTCTTTTGGTACTGGAGATTGAACTCAGGGATACTCGACCACTGAGCCACATCCCCAGCCCTATTTTGTGTTTTATGTAGAGACAGGGTCTCACTGAGTTGCTTAGTGCCTCACCGTTGCTGAGGCTGGCTTTAAACTCGCAATTCTCCTGTCTCAGCCTCCCTAAGTGCTCCTGTGTTTCTTATAAGCACAAACATTTTCTTATTCTTTTTATTTATCTTATACAAAAAGTAAAATACTATGTGTAATCTTTTGAACTTAGTGTTTTTATGTAACAAGATACTTAGAAGTGACCTAATTGGTGCATAGAACTGGTTTGATTAGTTTCATAAAATTCAATTTTCTTGGTATAAATGGATTTTTCTATTAATTTTAAGTCAATATATATTACTGTGTGCAGCCAATATCAATTATTTCCAATGTCAATTATTTTTTATATTTGCCCAGGTGAGTTTTTAAGAAAAACATTTTGTCACCAAAATATTTTGTTAGTTTATCATCAGAAACAAAATTTTTTGTTAGTTTTCACATTTTTTATTACAATAATAGTTTTAGCATTTTAAAACAATAGTAGTATTTTGTCATTTCTTTTAGAAATATTGTAGATTTAATAACTGACCTGTGATTTACATTTATTTCTCATGTAATTTATGGGACTTTAAACAGAATCCCTCATGATTACTCTGTTGTTCAGGATTAGATGGCAAGTCAATGTCACATTCTTCACCTCACTTTAGTGATGTGTGGTTGTTTACCACATTGCTGGCTGAGCAAAGAGTCAGTGTCAAGCCAGTGTCAAGCCTAACACCAGGAAAAGTCCCTGGTTCTAAATAGCCAAATCAATAGTGATGTCAAATTGTCTGACTTATCTTCAGTCGACTGTGTAGACAGTCGGTGCTGCTTCATTCCACAGATATCTCCTCTGATGTGAAACAGAGAAGATTCATCCAAGTTGCTTTTGACATTTTATCAGACCTATTATCACTATAAATTGAAGTTTTCTAGTGAATTATTAGGAAAAGAAAACTGTCAGAAGAATTTGGTGACTTGGTGGTTATAGCTTTCTAGCCTTAAGATGCTGAAGAGTGGATTCCAGCAACTGTTATTTGTTTGTCAGTGTTATTTGTGTGTCAGTGTGACCTTTCACCTGCCACATTGCTTTAAGTCTGAAAATGCTTGTCTTTGGCAAGGAGGACTCATTGGTCAGATCCAACAGGACCTGGGGGAAAACCCACTCATGCCTTTGTTGTAATTCTTCCCAATTTGTTCTTTCTCAGTGATGCTCAGAAATTTCCCACACTCTCTCTACAAATAGCAGTTGGGGCAATGGAAAAGTTGGAAGGAATCCAATGGGGATGAGTGGGAGATAAGATGAATAGAGAGGTGAAGTAATCTGAGGGCCGATTTGCCTCTCTCCTTGCTCCTCACGGAGACATAGCCATATTTTTAGAGTCAGGAGATGGTGCTTCTCCCCTTGGCTCTGCTGCTTCCTCACCATTTCATCTCAGGCTCCTTTGAGCAACACCCTTTCATCTGTAATCATGAAGGAGATGATACTTCCCTCTCCCCCGGATGAGGGTTGATGTACGCATCTGAATAAAATGATAGAAAGTTCATAGACTGAGTGTAAAGTCCTATGTCAACAAATAGAAGACTTTTTAAAAAATTATTGCTGTAGCTATAGGAATAAGACATCATTGTATATTTTCTGTATCTTACTCCATCATGACAATTTTTGTTTGGTAGTCATGGGAGTTTGGCAAGTGGTGATACTTGGGAAGTGATTATGAACTTTGGAGTTTATATGATGTAATGTCATCGTTTATTCAACTCATCATTTATTTAAAAAGTGGAAGTATCTAAAGATGTCCTTTTTTTCCAAGGCTAGCAAATAAAGCTTATGAATACTAAGCCACATTGACAATGTGCTGTAATTCTGGATAAGGGGACTGCTACAAGCACATAAACTGTGGACCACAGACTGCTAGCCTGTGGAAGAACAATGGAATGGAGATCCAAGTTTGAGCCTAAGCTATCTTCCCTTGGCTCTGGATGTCTACAGCAATGCCTGGCATTGCAGTGCAGGCTCCTAAAGTGGGTATTTTCAGGAGAGAAAAATACTAAGTAATGAGAGTCAAGATATAGGCTTGGCCAGCCTCAGCAACAGCGAGGTGCTAAGCAACTCAGTGAGGACTCTATCTCTACATAAAACACACACACAAAAATAGGGCTAGGGGTGTGGCTCAGTGGTTGAGTACCCCTGAGTTCAATCCCTGGTACCAAAAAAAAAAAAAAAAAAAAAGATATAAGCTTGGTCTAACAACAGATTCTGGCTTCAGAGGAGTCAGTGTGACAACTGTCACCAGTGATTTATGAGAGGGGGCTGTTGTGCAGAAAGTTTCTCTGGGAAATTAGGGACCTTAAGTTGCTGGGAACTGTGTAATAGGAAAAGTGAATCTCATTGCCTTGTTTTGATGGATTGGCAGCAGATTTTGGCAATGATAGAGCACAGGGAAAGTGGAGTCCACATTGTCTGAGATTCCTCTGGATCTCCAGAAATCACTGTGTGGTGTAGTGTGTGTGTTAGGAGGGATGTGTTGGGGGAGTCACTTAAAAGATCCTGTGTGAGAGCTGGGGTGTAGCTGTTGGAGAACACTTGCCTAGCACATGTGCGGTCCTGGGTTTGAGCTCCAGCACCACCAAAATTTTTTTTTTTAACTTTATTTTATTTATTTTTATGTGGTGCTGAGGATCGAACCCAGTGCCTCACGCATGCTAGGCAAGCGCTCTACCAGTGAGGTACAGCCCCAGCCCCCAGCACCACCAAAATTTTAAGAAAGAGTTTATTTGTCCTAAGATAACAGATGGACCTAGATCCAACGGTGCCATTTTTTACTACTGCTGAGGTTCTCTATTAGGCTAGTGCATAAGTTTATTTCAGGTTAAAAAAATGAACTTAAATTAAGTTTTTAATAACTAAAGGAGGAAGTACAGCAATATTGATGTTTTTAATACCACTGAACACTACAGTTAATGAGGGCTAAGATGGCAAATTTTATATTATTACAGTTTTTAAAAAATAATGGAAGAGGGAGGGAAACAAAAGTTTTCCTTTTAAGGGAAAAAAAAAGTTAATTGAATAAATAGAACAACATGCGACAAAAGATAGCCCCAAAGGGATTTCTGCCAGCCAGGCTGAGTGATGACCACTCTGGTTGGACTGTTAGTTCTCCGATCTGGTCATTAATCCCTGTGCCTTGACAACCGGCCCGTGTCACCTGCGGTCCTGCAGGCCACTTTGCAGCAGGATATCTGAATTACACTCACTCCATGGAAACTTCTCCAGGCCAGATGTGTGAAGAACTTCTCAGTCTTCTGGATGAAAGGCATCTTTTATCTTCTTGATTTATGACAGCTTTCCATTTGATGATCAAAGAGAGCCACTAACAATTCTGTTATAGATGTCTCAGGAGACCCTTAGAAGAATATTTATACCACAAAGGCTGTGGCCCTCAGTTCTGCTGCAGTGTACCACAGTACAGGTCTGAGAGCGCTAAGAATTCTTTTCCATGGTGGAACATTATTTTCACTACTGTCCTTTTCCCCTTAGTTCTTTTAAGATTGGGTCTCTGTAGGATAATACCTGACATGACAGTCACTTGGGCTGAAATGCCACAGGTGATGGAATGAACCATGTCGGTAACTCAGCCCTGTCATGTCCTGGGGCTCATCTATTGTCACACTCACTGTGGAGGTTTTCTGTTTTACCTACTTCCCCAATAAGGAAGTTTGGGAAGTGTAATCCTTGTGATGCAAGAAATAAATGACTCTGTAGCATTTTAAAATCTGCAGTTTCTTACAGATGAAAGATAATAAAACAAAGACTTTAAAATGAGAATAGTTGTTAGAGGACTCAATAGTAGTAAGAATGAAGTTGTTGGAGCCTTCAGAGAAATGCATGTTTACAACTAATACAATTTGCTATTTCTACTTTCCTCCCTGGGTATAAGAACAACACCTTGTAGAAACATGACCTGTAGTAATAGTCTAAGACACCAAATCACACAGCCCATGAAGTGGATGATTGGAAGACACTTGATTTGATTTTGAATAAGGGCACAGACCAGTGAGTGTTTAGTTTTTGCTGAGAGAAAGAGAGAGAAAAGATGGTTATAGCACTGGTAACTCTAAAGAAGAACAAATGCAATTTCTCAGGCATAAGAAACTGACATACTTGCACAAACACCTTCCCCACCCATTGTCAGATGCCTAGAATGATGCTATTTTTTTTTCCTACTAAAAGACCTTGTGAAAAAATATCTTTGGAAAGAATTAAGCCACTTTTTCAAAGTGTGGGACTAGCTGTTTTAAAATCATGCAGGGTACTTGTTAAAAGGCAAACTTGGTACTAACTCACTCTGAATCAGAACTTTTGGAATCTGCATTTGAACTAGTCTCCAGGTCACTGTTTTGCTCCACTAAAGCTTGATGTCACTGTTTTAATGTGTCATTAGTGTTTGTCACCCAACTGAGCTTCTGTGCTGAGGGCTAACATTGACAGGGTGGAGGCATTAAGAAGGAAAGGGATGTGGGGGACAAGATTCAAGGGGAGGAAGAAAAAGAGGGAGAGACTAACTGAAAATAGGCTGGTAGCAGAGATACTTGTCCTATTTCACACTTGAATTTGACATTTGGAAAGGTCTTGATGGTATTTCAGAGCATGCAGTACCAGAGAGTTAAAGAATAAAATGAAAACTCAGACCATAGACAAACTGGAAGGAACAGAGTGGATATCCTACTCAACAATGAGGTGTGCTAACCTGTACCTCTTGCAAACTATATCTCAAAGTAGAAGATGACTTACAACTTCATTAAGAATTTTTTTTACATGT
Organism: Xerus rutilus; assembly: GCA_028644305.1. NCBI lineage: Eukaryota > Metazoa > Chordata > Mammalia > Rodentia > Sciuridae > Xerus > Xerus rutilus. Next base: position 68,539,395 of record CM053407.1, on the reverse strand, counting down.
CAAAACTGAAGAACTTAAATGGGAAGAAAATAAAAGTGCAATTTATCAAAAGTATGACAAAATTATGAATGGAATCTAATGTGTGTTCTAAACCTACTATATATATGCCAGGAACTTGCATATATATTTATCTAATTTAATCCTTAAGACTGCTCTATGCTTGAGGTTCTCATTTTTGAAGCCATAGTGGAGAAATGCTTGCTTTTTCACTTTTCTTGATGTGATAATCAGATGAATGAGAGTCCACACTGTCACCACAGAGCATGCAGCTTTCATAGATGGTGGAGATGACAGTTGCTCATCAAGGTCTATGTCATCCACTTTCTCCTGATGCACAGCTGGGTATATTTCCCAGAAGCTCTGCAGCAGGGTCAGCCTCGCTGAGTTTACCAAATGGCAGTGGAAATAAGTGCTTCACTCCTAGGCCCAACCTAAAATGTCTCCTGGGAATACTCCTCTCTTTTGTTCCATCTTCTTGCTGACTGGAATGGAGTAACTCCAAAGTAGGGTAACTTTGGAGTTCAGGGTTCTAGGGCCCAGGAACAGTAAAGTGGCTGACCTGGGTAAGCAATGAACTTATTTCTTAAAGACTTGAACCATGACACATTCAGACTATTATTCTGATGTTTATCCTGTCATAACTAATGTTCCTGTGAAGAAATAATGTAACACCTCCCAAGCCCAGGGACAAATGACTAAATGATGATAAACAGATTTATAACAGGAAACATACCCAGTAAGTGAATGTACAGAGCTATATTCTGCCTAGAGAATATTTAAGGAATTATAAATTAAAATGTGAAATGTGCTAATAAGAATATGTGGGGACCACCACATATTCACACCAATGACAAAACTTGCCATGCAGAAAAATATGGAGGATCTCACACATACGGTGTTGAGCAAAAGCAGCCAGATACAAAAGAGTGCATTGTGCATGTGCATTTCTTTCAAGCTTGAAAGACGGTAAAGCTGATTGATGATGGCAGAAACAAGACCATGGCTGCCTTTGGAGAACTAATGACTGAGATGAGGAAGAAAGAGGCATTGGGGCTATTGGAAATGATCTATGGATCAATATGGGGATTATGGAGGGAGTATTCAGTTTGAGAAAGTTCATGAAGCCATGCCCTTATAATTTATGTACTTTTCTGTCTGTATGTTATACTTTAATAAAAATGACGCCGTCAACCTTTGGTTGGGCTAGGGATTCTAAGAGAGGGATTCTATCTGGCTTTGGTCTCATTTCTTCCCTGCTCTTACTCTGAGCAGCATCGTCTTCTGACTTGCTCCTGCATTTCTCACTCCATCAGGTCAGCAACCTCTTTGATCAGGAAGGACTTGAGGTCAGGCTTGCAATGGCTGCATTTGGAAAGAGGTCATTGGCTAGATTTCAGCTGTACTTGCTGCAGGTGATCACTGTCACTTTGTAAGGCTGTAAAAAAGAGAACTGCATGAAGAGGGACTTGCCCAATGCCTGCATAGTCAGCAAAGGCCTTCTGCAAAATTATTGGTTCAAATGCTGGGTGGATGGAAATTTTATAAATCTCTCCAGCTTTAGACAGGAAAAAAGATATGTCTGGGCTCAGCATGTCCCAGAAGTTCCCTCCTCTGTGCTTGTTTTCTTGTTCATCACTAACAAATATGTCCCCTACAAAACTGGTGGGACTGGAGGATATCTACTGTTTGCCACACTGGGAATTTTACTGTTTAATTTTTTCAAGGCTACTTGTCTCTAGGTGTTGGCTACATAGTAATAACATTAATGGATTAGATTTTCAAAGTATTTGGTACAAAGTGGATATAAAAATGTATTTAAGAGAAAAAAACCCAGTTACATTCATACGGGACACACACACAAGTACACACATTAACACTTTTTCGTAAGTCCCTCAAACATTGATAACTTTGGTCAATTTGAAGAAAACTCAATAGGAGAAGTTACATAAAGTGTCACAGGAGCTAAAAAGGCTAATCACTGAGTTGTTTACTTTCAGTTGTGTGGATTGGGTCCAAGTACCCAATATGTAAATCAGCCTCTTGTCCATCCATTGATTTTAACCTTTTTACTACTGTGAATAATATTCCTATGAATATTTGCATTTAAGTTTTTGTATGAATGCATATTTTCACTTATCTTAAGTATATACCTAGGAATGGAATTACTGGGTTTGAGTTTTTGTGGAACTGACAGATTATTTTGTAAAGCAGCTGTCTCTTTGACATTCCCACCAGCAATGTATGAGGGTTCTAGTTTCTCCATCTGTGCCAACTCTGTGAGTTGCAGCTCAATAGTGATGAAGTAGCACCTCACTGTGGTTTTGATTTACATTTCCCTCACAACTAAAAATGTTGAATATCTTCTCAGATGCTTACTGACTGATAATTTGCATATCTTCTTTGGAGAAATATATGTTCAAAACTTTGCCTGTGTAAACATTGTGTTATTTGTATTTTGATAGTTGATAATTTAGAGTTGCTTGTATATTCTAGATACTAGATCTTTATCAGATATGTGTTGTGTGAATATTTTCTCCCATGCTGTGGGTAGTCTTTTCCACTTTCTTGGTAGTCCTTTTGAAGTACAAGATTACTTAATTTTCCAGGACTAGGGATTGAGCCCAGAGGCACTTCTACAGAGCTATATTCCAAGCCCTTTTTACTTTTTATTTTGAGACAGAGTCTCACTAAGTTGCTATGGCTGGCTTTGAACTTGTGATCTTCCTGCCTCAGCATCCTGAGTAGCTGGGATTATAGGCTTATGCCTCCACATCTAGCTCAAAAATACTTTAATTTTGATGAATTCCATTTTATGCATATTTTCTCTTTATCCCTTGTCATAAGTAAAAAGTCACTAACTAATTCAGAGTCACTAAGATTAGTACCTATGTTTTCTCCTAAGAGGTTTATAGCTATAGCTCGAATATTTACTTATTTTTTGACCCATTTCAAATTGATTTTTGTATAAGTGTCCAAATTTATTTTTTCCTGTGGATTATAATTGTCTCAGCAACACTTTTTTTAAAAATATTTTTTAGTTGTAGGTAGACACTATACCTTTATTTTTATTTTTATGTGGTGCTGAGGATTGAACCCAGTGCCTCACCTGCGCTAGGTGGGCGCTGTACCCCTGAGCCACAACCCCAGCCCCTCAGCACTACTTTTTGAAAGCATTCCTTTCCCCTCACCAAAGTTTTTGAATTATTTTCCTATTTATTTAGGTTGTCTTCAGTTTCTTGCAACGATGTAATAGAGTTTTCCATCTAGCTGTTCTTTTGTTAAATACTAAGGATTTTATTGGTTTTCATGCTATTATAAGTGGAATTGTTTTCTTAATTTAGTTTTTGGATCACTCAATGCTTGTCAAAAATTAATTGATCATAAATTTATGGTTTTAGTTCTGGACCCTCAATTCTGTTCCCTTGGTCTGGAAAATTTGTATTTACACCTGCACCACAAAGTACTGATCATTGCAGCTTTGTAGTAAGTTTTAAAATTGGGAAGTGTGAAATTTTCAGGTTTTTTTTAGCATTATTCTGGTTGTTCTTGTACCTTGCATGTCCATATAAATTTTAGGATAACTTTGTCAATCTTTGAAAAAAAATCAGTTGAGATTTTGATAAGCACTGGGTTGAATCTATAGATCAATTTAGGGAGCATTACTATCTTAACCAGTTTGGAAGGTCTTAACAATATCTTCCAGAGCATGGACTCGAATTATTTTTCTATTTATTTAGATTGTCTTTAGTTTCTTTCAACGATGTAATAGAGTTTTCCATCTAGCCGTTCTTTTGTTAAATACTAAGGATTTTATTGGTTTTCATGCTATTATAAGTGGAATTGCTTTCTTAATTTAGTTTTTGGATCACTCATTGCAAATAAGTGCATTCTATTTTGTCCAAGAATGGACTTTCATTTTGACTGAAAACAGTTCTTCCAAATTCATTCAAATATGGCTTCACAGAAAAGATGAATTTTGTGGTGTGAAGAATTAGAGGGAACACCAATGCCACATAAGCACTTTTTTGTCACTGCTCAAGATTTGAATTCACACATGTGAAATTAAGTTTAATCTCTTTAGAGGAGGTAGAGTTTATATACATATTTTTGTAGGCAGTGATCAATAAGATATTTGTGCTATTACATAATAAGAAAGGCTCACAAAAGCATTTTTCAAAAATGAATATTTTTGAACACACCTTATTCTTCAGACTTGAATCACTGTCATGCTTATCTTTGTCCAGATAGAATGTTACAAGCTATATATTTCTTCTGTAAAATATATCTTGGCCAGCCCCCGAGGGTAGATTCATGTCTACAAGATACTGTACTATATTATGTGTCTCATGAATTTTTACAATTTTCAAATATGCCTATAACATGCATTAGATCAGCAAAAACAATTTTGCTAATCCAACTCCATCCTCTCACTAACCAACAGATGCATTTTTAAATTCCTATAGTTTCCAGAGATGAAGCAGGAGAATTTGTGGTATGTCTATTTATTGTGCCAGAATCACTCTATATGAGAAGAAATTTGCTCAGATTTTCCTTACAACATGGTAGGGTCTCAACACAACTGAAAGCTACAATTCATCAGCCTGACCTATGCTGGGATGCTAACAGCTGAGGGAGCCAGCCAGCCTTCCTCTACCCGCCCACTTGGAGGCTACAGCTATTTAGCAGCACTGCCCTCTAGTGAGCAAACTTGGAAAGATGCTTGGTGTAATTTTTGTGGCTTGGTGTCTTGCAGGAACCTACGTTTTGTGGGCAACTGTTGTCTCCACAGATTTCCATCACAAGTTCTTATAGCCCCCATTACTCAGTTTTCATCCTAAAGGAGTTTTAATTATCATGATCTCACACGCTCTTCTTCAACCTCAGTGATTTGTTTCTTAGATTTCTGAAACCTCAAGGTGTTTCACAAAATGATGTACACAACATCAACTATAAATGTTTTCTGCATTATGCTTTGTGACAGCAGGAAATAGACTAAAGGGAAGAAGACAAGAAAATCGATGAAGATTGTCAGATTTGGGTTTTGTTTATTTATTTGCTTTTTATTTTTGTCTTGGGGATCTTTTTTATTTCTCCTTCATTTAGTTTGAGAGACATTTTTTTTTCTTTTCTTCATGCTCATGCCTCTTGCTCATTTTCCTGTCCTTGTTATTCACTGGATAGGAATGCAGGTGCTTAGTTAGCCATGAAGGTTGTTTAGGGCAGCGGGTTGCACTTGTAAACTGCAAATCAGCAGGTGCAATGTTGGATGGGTGTTTTTTCCTCCTTTCGTTGTATACTTGTTTTGAATTCTCATGAGCCTCAGAATTCATAATTTAAATTTAAATTTGTGCCCCAAATGAAAGAGTGGAGTGTGTTGAAAGCAAAATAAACAGATCTTAAGCAGAAAGGGATCCTCAGGTTATGGTGGCCTTTCCCTCTTTCAGTGAACTGTAGAGACAGTGGGTACAATAAGAAGTAATGGCACATTAAGATTAAAGCCAGATGAGTGGGGCATTCCCATTTCTGCTTCTTTCTTTCTCTATGCTCTTTGGGCATAACCTCTCTGAACTTCACAGGATTGTTATGAGGATGAAATGAGATGTCATGCGCGCACACGCGCACACACACATACACACAGATGTACACACATACAAATTAGCTAGCACATGCTGTGTTCAGTCAAGTGTTACTTCTTACCGTTGCAAATTCTACTTTGTATTTCTCATATGTTCTAGGCTATAGTTCTTTTGCTTCTACTTATTTTAAATAAAATATATCATTTCTCTGATCATTTATTTTTAAACTTATAATTAGTAAATAAAACTGCATACATTTAAGGTGACATTTAATAAAGATATATATTGTGAACTGATTAATGCAATCAAGCTAATTAACATATCCATCACCCCACACAGTTGTTTGTGGTGAGACTCCATAAGATCCCTCTTACTGAATATCAAGTGTACAACGTGTGTTAGTATCTGCAGTCACCATGTGTACATTAGAACTCCAGAACTTATTCTTCACAGTTGAAAGTTTGTACCCCTTGATCAACATCTCCATTTCTCCCCCGACTTCCACTGCTGGTGACCACCATTCTGCTCTCTGTTTCTGTGAGTTTGACTTATTTAGATTCCAGTACAAGTGAGATCATGCCGTATTTGTCCCTATGTTCAGGTTTATTTCTCTTAGTATACTGTCCTCTAGGCCTATCCACACTGTCCCAAATTTCAGGATTTCCTTATTTAAAGCTGCATAACATTTCCTTGTGTATATATACCACATATTTTCTTTATTTAATCTTTTGCTGACAGACATCTAAGTTGTCTTGATTACTGTGAATATTGCTATCATGAGCATGCTTGGGTAAATATCTCTTGGAAATAGTGATTGTATTTCTTTTGCATCTACATACACCAGTGGGATTGCTGGGTCTTATGGTATTTCTATTTTGACTATTTAAGAAACCTCCTTATTGTTTTCCATAATGGTTGTACTAATATATATTCCTACCAATAATGTTTAAAGGGTTCCTTCCCTTCACATCCTATGGACACTGGATATCTTTTGAATTTTTGGTAATAGCCATTCTAATGAGTGAGAGATAGTGTCTCATTATAGTTTTGATTTGCATTTTCCTAATGAATGGTGATACTGAGCACCCTTTCCTACATCTGCTGGCCACAATTTGTCAGTGAACAGGGTCCCACAGCCAGTGGGCCACAGAGCCACTGTTTTAGCTAGGAGAGTCCCAGGCCACGTTCCTTGTATGTTTCCCTCACTGTGTGTTGCCTCACTCTGAAAACAACAAGTTAACATCAAGCAGAAGTAGTAGTTAGAAAGGGACAGGGTCTCACCAGCACTAATAAAGGATTGTCTTTCCCCACAATTACCCTTCAGCAGAGGGGATTAATTAGCAAATTTCTTAAAAGCTATTTTCTCTGTGCCAACTTCAGACAAGTGCAGTTGGGGTGAGATGTGTGATACTGTTGCGATAGGAACCCAGGCCTGGTGTCTAATCCTCACCGTATTATTAACTGTATGATTGTACATGTCATTTCACTTTCTCTGCCTCCTCAGAGGTAACTCTCTCCTGATTCTCCCTCAAATGTATTCTAGGTAAAATGGAAGCGACAGTCTCCTGTGAGCTTCGATGGACAGCTCCACAGAGCTTCTGCAACATACTGTTTCCATGTTTTAGGCCACGAGTGTGAAAATTTTGTTAATTTCCCTCTCATGAAGAAGAGGGAGAGACATACACAGAGGCCCTAAGAACTCTTTGAAAGAGAACATGGCAAAGGGGAGTGTGAGGGTGTGTGGAATACAAACTTAGTGCAATAACATTGCCCTAATGATCAGAAAGAAAGAATAATACAAAAGGAAGTCTCAAAGAGGGGTTTTCCAAAATATCTGTAAAATCTAGGAGTCACAGGACAGTTATTTGGAATCCACGAAGCCAAGGTTATGACCAAGAGGCGGCACCAGAATGAGCTCTTCTCGTGTCAACTGAATACCTGGGGTGCACCAAGCCTCTGGATGACATAGCACATCCTGGGCATTGGCAAGCACAGCCCTGTGAGCTCCCAGGGTGGACAGGAGGCCCTGTACGTACATGGATCCTGACTCTCCTCCCTGTGCATGTGTTTTTGGGAGTTATTTTCTTGTTAGATGGCCATTTGTTTTTCTTTTTTTCCCTATTTATTTATTTACTTATTCATTTATTCTACTTAAGTATACATGATAGCCAAATGCATTTTGATTCATTGTACACAGATGGAGCACAACTTTTCATTTCTCTGGTTGTACATGATGTACAATCACATCATATATGCAGTCATACATGAAGCTAGGGCTATGATGTCCATCATATTCCACCATCTTTACTGTCCCCAAGCCCCTCCTCCTTCCTCTCCTTTCACCAAGTTGCTCCATTCTTCCCATGTCCTCTCCTCCATTATGGATCAGCATCCACTTATCAGAGAGAACATTTGGCATTTGGTTTTTTGGGATTGGCTTACTTTGCTTAGCATGATATTCTCCAACTCCATCCATTTACCTGAATATGCCATAATTTTATTCTCTTTTATTGCTGAGTAATATTCCATTGTGTATATATACAACATTTCTTTATCCATTCATCTATTGAAGGATATATACCACAGTTTCTTTATCCAGTCATCTATCGAAGGGCATCTAGTTTGGTTCCACAGTTTAGCTATTGTGAATTGAGCTGCTATAAACATTGAAGTGGGTGTGTCACTGCAGTATGCTGTTTTTAATTCCTTTGGGTATACACCAAGGAGTGGGATAGCTGGGTCAAATGGTGGTTCCATTCCAAGTTTTCTAAGGAATCTCCATACTGCTTTCCAGATTGGTTGCACCAATTTGCATCCCACCAGCAATATATAAGCATGCCTTTTCTCCCACATCCTCGCCAACACTTACTGTTGTTTGTATTCTTGATAATTACCATTCTGAGATGAAATGAAATGAAATCTTAGAGTAATTTTGATTTGCATTTATCTAATTGCTAGAAATGTTGAACATTTTTTCATATGTCTATTAATCAATTGTATATCTTCTTCTGAGAAGGGTCTGTTTAGCTCCTTGGCCCATTCATTGACTGGGCTGTTTGTTGTTTTGGTGTTACGTTTTTTGAGTCCTTTATATATCCTGGAGATCAGTGCTCTATCAGACGTGTGTATGGCAAAGATTTGTTCTCAGAATGTCGGCTCTCTGTTCACCTCACTGATTGTTTCTTTTGCTGAGAAGAAGCTTTTTAGTTTGAATCCATCCCATTTATTGATTCTTGATTTTACTTCTTGTGCTATAGGAGTCCTGTTAAGGAAGTAAGGTCCTAATCTGACATGATGAAGATTTGGGCCTGCTTTTTCTTCTATTAGGCATAGGGTCTCTGGTCTAATTCCCAGGTCCTTGATCCACTTTGAGTTGAATATTGTGCATGGTGAGAGATAGAAGTTTAGTTTCACTTTGTTGCATATGGATTTCCAATTTTCCCAACACCATTTGTTGAAGAGGGTATCTTTCCTCCAATGTATGTGTTTGGCACCTTTGTCTGGTATAAGATAACTCTATTTATGTGGGTTTGTCTCTGTGTCTTCTATTCTGTACCATTGGTCTTTATGTCTATTTTGGTGCCAGTACCATGCCATTTTTGTTACTATAGCTTTGTAGTATAGTTTAAGGTCTGGTATTGTAATGCCTCCTGCTTCACTCTTCTTGCTAAGAATTGCTTTGGCTATTCCGGGTCTCTTATTCTTCCAAATGAATTTCATGATTGCCTTTTGTATTTCTGTAAGGAATGACACTGGGATTTTAATTGGAATCACGTTGAGTCTATATAGTGCTCTGGGAAGTATGGCCATTTTGACAATATTGATTCTGCCTATCCAAGAGCATGGGAGATTTTTCCATCTTCTAAGGTCTTCTTCAATTTCTTTCTTTCTTTTTCTTTTTTTTAAAATTTTCTTGTTAGTTGTAGATGAACAGAATGCTTTTATTTTGTTTATTTATTTATATATGGGTGCTAAGGATCGAACTCAGTGCCTCACACATCCTTGGCAAGTGCTCTGCCACTGAACCACAGCCCCAGCCCCTCAATTTCTTACTTTAGTGTCCTATAGTTTTTCTGTAGAGGTATTTCACCTCTTTTGTTAAATGGATTCCCCAATTTTTTTTGAGGCTATTGTGAATGGGGTAGTTTTCCTAATTTCTCTTTCAGAAGATTCATCACTGATGTATAGAAATGCCATTGATTTATGGGTGTTGATTTTATATCCTGCTACTTTGCTGAGTTCATTTATTAATTTAGAAGTTTTCTGGTGGAATTCTTTGGATCCTCTAAGTATAGAATCATGTCATCAGCAAATAATGATAGTTTGAGTTCTTCTTTTCCTATTTGTATCCCTTTAATTTCTTTCGTCTGTCTAATTGCTCTGGCTAGTGTTTCAAGGACTATGTTGAATAGCAGTGGTGAAAGAGGGCATCCCTGTCTTGTCCCCGTTCTTAGAGGGAATGCTTCCAAATTTTCTCCATTTAGAATGAGGTTGGACTCGGGCTTAGCATAGATTGCTTTTACAAAGTTAAGGTATGTTCCTACTATCTTTGAACATAAAAGGATGCTGTATTTTGTCAAATGCTTTCTCTGTATCAATTGATAGAATCATATGATTCTTATCTTTAAGTTTATTGATGTGATGGCTTATATTAATTGATTTCTATATGTTGAACCAAACTTGCATCCCTGGAATGAACCCCACTTGATCATGGTGCACTAGTTTTTAAATATGTTTTTGTATGCGATTTGCCAAAATTTTATCTAGAATTTTTGTATTTATGTTCATCAGGGATAGTGGTCTGAAGTTTTCTTTCTTTGATGTGTCTCTGTCTGGTTTTGGTATTAGGGTAATACTTGCCTCATAGAATGAGTTTGGAAGGATTCCTTCCTTTCCTATTTCATTAAATAATTTGAGGAGTATTGGTGTTAATTCTTCTTTGTAGGTCTTGTAGAACTCAGCTGAGAATTCGTCTGGTCCTGGGCTTTTCTTGGTTGGCAGGCTTTTGATGGCATCTTCTATTTCCTTGCTTGAGATTGAACTGTTTGTGTATGACCTCCTGATTCGGTCTGCGTAGGTCATATGCCTCTAGAAATTTGTCAGTGTCTTCAGAGTTTTCTATTTTACTGGAGTATAAATTCTCAAAATAGTTTCTAATTATCCTCTGTATTTCAGTATTGTTTGTTGTGATATTTCCTTTTTCATCACGAATTTTAGAAATTTGGGTTTTCTCTCTCCTTCTTTTCATTAGGTTGGCTAAGGGTTTTTCAATTTTATTTATTTTTCTGAAGAACCAGCTTTTTCTTTTGTCAATTTTTTGAATTGTTTCTTTTTGTTTTGATTTTGTTGATTTCAGCCCTAATTTTATTTATTTCCTGTCTTGTACTTCTTTTGGTGTTGGTTTGTTCTTCTTTTTCTAGGGCTTTGAGATGTAGAGTCAAATCATTTATTTGTTGACTTTTTCTTCTTTTAATAAATGATCTTAATACAATGAACTTTCCTCTTAGCACTGGCTTCATGGTGTCCCAGAGATTTTGATATGTTGTATCAGAGTTTTCATTTACTTCTAAGAATTTTTTTTATCTCTTCTCTGATGTCTTCTGTTATCCATGTGTCATTCAATAGCATATTATTTAGTCTCCAGTTGTTGGAGTAGTTTCTATTTTTTAATCTGTCATTGATTTCTAATTTTATTTTATTATGGTCAGATAAAATGCAGGATAGTATCTATATTTTTTTTGTATTTGCTAAGACTGGCTTTGTGACATAACATATGATCTATTTTGGAGAAGGATCCATTTGCTGCTGAGAAAAAAGTGTATTCACTTGTTGATGGATGGAATATTTTATATATGTCTGTTAAGTCTAAATTATTGATTATTTTATTGAGTTCTATGTTTGCTTTGTTTAGTTTTCGTTTGGATGATCTATCCAGTGGTGAGAGAGCTGTGTTAAAGTCACCAAATATTATTGTGTTGTGGTCTATTTGATTCTTGTAGTTGAGAAGGATTTGTTTGATATACATAGATGTCCCATTGTTTGGGGCATAGATATTTATGATTGTTATGTCTTGTTGACGTATGATTCCCTTAGGAAGTGTGAAATGTCCTTCTTTATCCCTTTTCACTAACTTTGATTTGAAGTCCACTTTATCTGATATGAAGATGGAAACTCACGCTTGTTTACACAGTCCATGTGAATGATATGCTTTTTCCCACTCTTTCACTTTCGGTCTGTGGGTATCTTTTCCTGTGAGATGAGTCTCTTGAAATCAGAATATTGTTGGGTTTTTTTTTTTTTTTTTTTTAACCAGTCTGTCAGTCTATGTCTTTTAATTGATGAGTTTAAGCCATTCATATTCAGGGTTATTATTGAAATATGATTTGTAACCCTGATCATTTTGGTTTATTTTTGGTTTTTACCTTGATTTGGTTTCTCTTTTGATTGGCCCTATTTTTTTTTTTTTTTTTTAGTGTAGTTCCTCTCTCTTTTTTTTCTTTAGTGTAGTTCTCATGGATGTTCTATTTGTTTTTCTTGAGAGATTCTTCACTGTTTGGAGTTAAGCTATCCACCATTCTTTTGTATATTTTCATTATTGGTTATCATTTCCTCCTCATGGAATATTTTGCTGAGAATGCTGTGTACTGCAGGCTTTCTTGCTGTAAATTCTTTTAACTTTTGTTTATCATGGAAGGTTTTTATTTAATCATCAAATCTGAAGCTCAGTTTTGCTGGATATAAGATTCTTGTTTGGCATCCATTTTCTTTCAAAGCTTGGTATATGTTGTTCCATGATCTCCTGGCTTTTAGGGTCTGGGTTGAAAAATCTGCTGAGATCTGAATTGATCTCCCCTTGTATGTAATCTGATTCCTCTCTCTTGTGGCCCTTAATATTCTACTCTTATTCTGTATGCTGGGCATTTTCATTAGAATGTGCCTTGGTGTAGATCTGTTATAGTTTTGTACATTTGTTGTCCTGTAAGCCTCTTGTATTTGATTTTCCAATTCATTTTTCGTGTTTGGGAAATCTTCTGATATTATTTCATTGAAGAGATTGTGCATTCCTTTGGTTTGAAATTCTGTACCTTCTTCTATCCTGATAAATCTTACATTTGGTCTTTTGATGCTATTGCATAATTCTTATATGTTCTGTTCATGGTTTCTTACCATCTTTACTATATGCTCAACTTTATTTTCAAGATTGTATATTTTATCTTCATTATCTAAGGTTCTGTCTTCCAAGAGATTTAGTCTGCTTGTGATTCTTTCTATCAAGACTTTTTATTTGTTTTATTGTTTCCTTCATTTCAAGAATTTCTGAATTTTTCCACAATCTTTAGCTCTTTCTTTATTTTTTAAATATTTATTTTTTAGTTGTAGGTGGACAGAATATCTTTATTTTATTTTTATGTGGTGCTGAGAATCGAACCCAGTGCCTCACGTGGGCTAGCGGGCACGCTACCACTGCGCCATAACCTCAGCTCTTTCTTAAAGTAATCTTTTAGCTCTTTCTTAAAGTAATCTTTTCCTACCTGTATTTGCTCCCTTGTCTCTTTGTTGGGGTGATCGATGGTTGCCTTTATTTGCTCTCTTATTTCTTTTTTGGAGAGATCAATTTTTGCCTGTATTTGCTGGTCTAAGTTATTCTTTAATTTACAGATCATTTTAATTATGTACATTCTGAATGGTTTCTCTGACATTTCATCAAATGTGCTGTCAATGAATTCTATTATTGTAGTATCTTGGTTTATTTGGGGCCCTTTCTTCTCTTATTTTTTCATGTTGATTATGTGTCTTCCTTTTTTGCAATGCCGATCTGAGGCATTGCGATTTCTATCTTATAGTCTTGTAGTAACACTACAGATTACCTGTATCTCACCTTGGAGTTCACTTCCAGTCCCCAGAAGGTGTCCCCAGATGGATACTACTCCACTATTGATGGTAGGGGCGGTAGTGGAGATTATTCAAGATGGTAGTGGGAGTGGCCTTGGCTGGGCTCCCAGGGCAGTCCTTCAGGGTGGTCCTGGGCCTTGGCCTGTGCTCCCGCTGGTTGGCAGGAACTCGCATGGAACTGGGGGCAGTCCTGGGCCTCACTTAGGCCAGGTCTCCTGCAGGGGTCCCTGAAAGCAGCCCTTCCCCTCGATCTGGGTTCCCCTGTGGTTGGCTGCTAGCAGTCTTGGGTCTGCCCTTGGATGGGCTCCCATGGAGGTTCTATTTGTTTTTCTTGAGAGATTCTTCACTGTTTGGAGTTATGCTATCCACCATTCTTTTGTATAGCCATTTCCATATCTTGAATTATTATTGAGTGTACAAATTGGATTTTCATATGTTCCTAAAGGCAATAATAAAAGAAAAGAAACATAAAGGACAACCTCATAGTCTCATAGTGCAAAGCAAAGCATATATCTAATAAAAAGTTAATATTCAAAATATATAAGAAACTCCTACAACTCAATAGCAAAAACAAAAGAAAGAAAAATAGGGCTGGGGTTGTAGATCAGTGGTACAGTGCTTGCCTTGCATGCATGAGGTACTCAGTTGGATCTTCAACAACACATAAAAATAAATAAATAAAGATATTGTGTCCATCTACAACTAAAAAAAATAATTTAAAAAAAGAAAGAAAAATAAACCAAGAACGAAAACAAACAAACACAAAACTAAAACCTAGGCCTTAATAGACCAAAGTGAAAAGGAGAAATTAAAATTATAAAACAAAGAGGAGTGCTTTCACTCTCTCTCTTGCTCTCTGGTGCTGTCTCTTCCATGGTCTCTTTTCTTCTCATCTCCTTTCCCCATCTACTTTCAAGTACTGATTGAAAAAAAAATTAAATTTCCAATTGACGATAGCATCATCTTTTCCCCAAGTTAACTTTACCTGTTTGCTTTATTCCATTTTCCCTCACTATTTCCCAGTTCTTAATCTTTATTGAATAGGCCCACTTCACAAGCCATGTTTGGGATTTATTTTTACCTGTATCAGAAATTGGGGGTTACAGACTGTGGATGTAACACAGTGGTATGACGCTTGACTAGCATTTGTGAGGCCCAGAGTGCTAGAGTCCTAGCACCATAACAAAAAAGAAAGAAAGAAAACAAATTGGGAGTTTCCTCCATGATCTACTTGAGGGATTAAAACTTTAATAAGTTAACAAATACCAAATTCTCTTTTATTTAAAGTTAAATTTCATTTTATTTATTTATTTACTCAATGGTGTGTATTGGGAATGATTTCTAAGCCTGCTATTCATGGTTGTGTGAATTATGTACTGTATAAGCCCTAAATAAAACATTGTCTTTGTTCTTATAGAGATTACAATCTTGGAGCAGACTGTATTACCAATGACCTTTCTGGATGTTTCAGACCCCTCAAGTTCAAGGAATTCAAGGCTAGGCTCTCTAGCCCATACCTTGCAACCCAAGGCTGAGACCTGATAGTTTTTCTAGGCATTTCTGTTATTCCACCATTCAACCAGTTCCTACAACCTACTGATGCTACAGGAATCTGTTCTCTCTGTGTTGCCATTACCCATAGACTTATATGGTTTGCACACTGTGTATGAGCACCTGGGCAGGGAGATGAAGAGGGCTGAAACCACTAAGCCCTGCCCCTGGGTGAGTGGAAGGGCAATCTCTATTTTTACAAATGGTCTCTTTTATAAGCTATGTGCCTTTAGGATTGTGCTGGTCAAAGAAATTATTTTCTTCAAATTTGACTGTACAAAGGGGTGACTTGGTGGCTTCTAATTGATACATTGGTTTATAAAGAGTAGCAGCTAATTCTTCTTTGGTTTGGTTTATTACATCCAACTGTTCTCTCTGCTTACTTCTTATTTCTAAGTCAACCTTACACACAGCTAGTCAGGCTAATTTCTAGAATGCTCAAAAGTGACAATTGTGCAACTTACCTAAAACATTTCTTTTGTGTCTCTTTACCCTCAGAATAAAATGAAACTTGCTTTGGAAAGTATATAACATAAATCTTTATATGGTGTCAATTCCAATGAAATTTGAACTCTTTTATACCCAGCTGTCCAGTCCTGTGGCTCTCCTTTAGTCTTTTTCTGAGAACTTCATATTGTCTTTGCCCCTTTCCTTTTGTAGTTTATTCTCCCTTCATCTTGAAGAGTCTATGTCTTATTCGCTTAGCTCACTAATCTTTTAAGATATTGTTTACAAATGGCTTTACTGCTAGCATTATCTTGCATTGTAGTTGAATTCTTGTGCCCTCTTTGGAACATCATGAGTACTCAAGAAATGTGTAATAAATTAGTTCACTGACTCCGTTAAAAATGTAAGAAAACCTACTCTTGCTTCTTTGGATATCCCTCCACAGAGATAAAGTCACATCATTGTTCCAATGGAAACAATTGTGATACAAATTACCAGACCAACCAAATGACAGACTTTGGTGATTATGTATGGGGTGGGTAGAGGCAGACATAGAATCCCCAGAAGACTGGCTGAATATGTGTTTACAGAACTAGGAAGTAAGAAAAACAAATAAATGGAAAAAAATTTGGATTTTTTTGATGTTTCAGAAAATGCATTTCATTATTGTCACAGTAAGATTCTAAACTTATTGAAATTGATTCCTTTTACTTGAGGGTTTAGGTCACTCAAAAAATATAGTATTTGGTAGTAAATGTGATGGGTGGTTGTGGGGTAGGAAGTGTAATATTTTTAATCTCAGGATTTCTAAAAGTCTTTATTCAGTCCTGGGAGAGTACTGCATCAAATATTTGTTAGAGTGTAATTTCCTGGCTTCCAAGTATCTGAGGTCATAGGGCAGGGCAAAATTCCATGATTTTGGAATGAATTTTAAAGGAGTTGAAGCTTGCAAAGGCTGACAGTACATGTCCTTTCATTAAGGCAGAAATTTTGCTTTAAGTTTTGGCATTTGCTGCTGACTATTGGACACTGATTGGTGGGGACAAAAAGGACTCCCATCTGGTTACTTTCCTTTCAGCTGTACTTGCTACTCTGGAGGTCAATAGGATTGGCCTTCTTCCCACATATCCCTTGGTCTGTGAGTTGCTCCTTCCTAACTTCCCTCCTTTATTCAAGACTGCTCTGGAGGCACATTTTAACTTGATTTTATGTTTGTAAATAATTTCATGGGTAACCTTACAGCAAGATTTATGAAGGCCCAGCAATCTCTAGGGATGGCCTTCATTGAATGGATTTTTGTTTCTTGAAAAAAAGAAAAAGTCTGAATGCGGACAAGTAGTGAGATGCGAGATCAGAAGAAAATAACAGGGAGAGTTCCCAGACTGAATCATGACATAAATAAATGGAGATGTTTAACTTGGAGAACAGAGGAGAATTTAACCACACAGACAGAAGGAAAACATGGAGAGACAGCTTGTTAAATTAAATTATCTGCTGTTAATCAACGTGAATATCTTCATCTTGCCTTTTATTGATGGAGATGTCTCTGGTGAAATCATTTCAGTGACTAAGAGAAGCCGGGTGATTTTCCCCACTGGCCTTGTCGGGGGAGGAGCCCTCCTTACCTCACACCCACACCCCGGGGTCACCATTGTTTGCACCACTTGGTTAGTGTGATGCAAGAATCAAGCAGGAGCCCTTACAGTGCTGGCCCCAGACCTCCTTGGGCCTTGTTCTAGACAGTGTTTCTTTTTAGGCCAAGGTGTGGCATGCTGCCCACGCTGCTTTATTCCCTGTACCAAATGAAACCTTCCTTAAGTGTTACTACATGTTAATAAACACAGTCAGCAAAACCCACTTAAAAAGAGTGACTGGTTTATGAAAGAAACCTTTTGAAAGACAGAATATTTTCCCCTGTGGGCCAAAACTTAGGCAGAAAAACAAAGAACTCTTTCAAGGACTTAAAATATGATGGAATATGAATACTGACTTTCTAACTATAAACAAAATGATACCTTTCGCTCCAAGCTGTCTTGCTCCAGGGACTTGTAAATACATGTTATAGGCACAGGTGGAGCCCTTCCAACTTTGTACCTTGGTGCTGAAGTGGGAGGGACACTTCCCCCTGTTTGTATCCTGAGAAACAGAGGCCATCAAAATCTGAGCAGTTTATCCAGTGCCACCAAGAACTGACTGCTTCTGTGCTATAGGAACATCCTCTGCCATCAAGACTGGTTGTCTTCTGTTTCATTATCTTCTTTTCTCTTTCTTCTCCTTTCACTTTATGTTTCATTGATTGGTAGCCCTTGCCAATGAGCCAGGTCAGCATCTGTGAGTATCCAGGAGGCAAAGCAAGTGTCTTCCAGTTGCATCAGCCAGCTCGTGCCATTTGTTGTTATTCCAATGGACAATAAAACTGTATTAGCAAAACTCATCTTGAAAATAACAACATTCTTCCATGTATTTCTTTCCTTTTTGGGAGGAGGGGGTACTAGGAATTGAACTCAGGGGCACTCAACCACTGAGTCACATCCCCAGACCTATTTTGTATTTTATTTAGAGACAGGGTCTCACTGAGTTGCTTAGCGCCTCACTTTTGCTGAGGCTGGCTTTGAACTTGTGACCCTTTTGCCTCAGCCTCCTAAGCCACTGGGATTACACGTGTGCAGCACTTTGCCAGACTCTTCCATGTGTTTCTATATCTATACGTACTCTTTAACAGTTTAAAAGTTTACATTAAAAAATCTCCAGTGTTTGGCATTTTTCTAAAGAAATGTTGTCTAAATAGTTCTTAATTTCCCCTATGCTTGGTCACTTTGCTGTAAAAATGTGTATTTATTCACTTATTAATGCTTTTATTTTTTTTCCCAACAGTTGTTTCTTTGAACTTGCTTTTGGCATTGTAAAGAATGTAATAGAGCAAGCCGGGCACGGTGGCTCAAGCCTGTAATCCCAGCACTTAGGGAGGCTGAGACAGGAGAATCGCGAGTGCAAAGCCAGCCTCAGCAATGGCGAGGCGCTAAGCAACTCAGTGAGACCCTGTCTCTACATAAAGCACAAAATAGGGCTGGGGATGTGGCTCAGTGGTCAAGTACCCCTGAGTTCAATCTCCAGTACCAAAAAAAAAAAAAAAAAAAGAATGTAATAGAGCAGATAAAAACACTTTTTTTTCTTAGATTTTTCTTAAGATTTTAAAACCATTGAATCTTTAAGATTTAAGATAATTAAAATTTCTTAAGATTAAAAAATCTTATTCTTTAAGTTTGAAAAAAAGCCTACTTAAGGAATGCAATCATTCATCTGATTAGTTAATTTTTCCCAATTAAAAAATTTTAAGTAAGTTTAATGGAAATATGTGTCATTTTAAATAGGTGGTCTAATACTATTTTGAAATATATTAATATGCTTTCTTTTATGCACATTCCTGTAGAAAACCTTCTTAAATTCAACCAAACTCCCCACTACCTTGAGAAGATTAAATTTCCAGTGATGCTTAAGAGTGAGAAAGCATCAATGTTCAGCCTTGAGAAGACAGATATTAGAACCCCATTAAGTCCCTGAGACAACAGTTGTAAAAGTTAAAGCTTCCTATTTGAGAAAATAACTTGAGTGTGCTTTTGAAAGATTTTGCAAACAAATCAAATCAGAAAACACATTCACACAAAGACTTGCACCCAAATATCCATAGCAGCACTATCTTAGCTAAAGGAAGAAAAAACAAAGGTTATTAACAGATGAATGGAGAAACAAAACATGATAGGCCCGCACAATGGAATGTTATTTAGCCGTGAAAAAGAATAAAGTACTGACCCAGGCTACACCATGAATGGACCTTGAAATCATTATGCTAACTGAAAGAAGCCAGACACGGAAGGTCAAGCTTATATAGTTCTCTTTAAATGAACTGTCCAGAATTGTTAAATCTTTATATGTAAAGTACAGATTTTTGTTTGCCAAGGGCTTTGGGGAGGTGAGTATGGGAGGTGGGTATTGATTGCTAATGAATAGGGTATTTCTGTAGGAAAGAAGAAAATGTTCTAGAATTGGTGGAAATGGTTATACAATGATGTGAACACACTTAAAAACCACTAAATTATACCCTTTAAAAGGGTGAACTTTCATTGCATATAACTTATATTTCAATAATAATAATAATAATAACAAAAACAAAACAGCAACAATCACAACAAATTTGAAAAGAGAATAGATAGAGGTGAGAGGCCTCAGTGGCTTCCTGGGCCTGGAGGATATGTGTTCTTCACCCCTGGAGGAAAGGTTCAGATTTGAGAGGTTGCTCTTGTCTTCACTGCTGTGGAGATCTCATTCCTGTGAGAGGGCCTGAGGCAACTGAGCATCAGCTATGAGTCTCACTTGTATCTCACCCCAGGAAAGGTTCTTGCTTATTCTTCAAGGCTTTTCTCAGTGTAGCCAACAACTATGCCCCTGCCTTTAAAAGACTGGGAAGTGTGGAAGTGACCATCTCTGAATGAGAAACATGAAATGAACAAAATAAGGTGCATAGGTCTCTACGCACCCGGAGAAGATGGAGAGAGCATGGAAAGGAAAGTCCTAGGGGTTAGAGAGGCTGAATGCTCTCTACTTCATATCTGCTCCCTACTCTGAGGCGTGAGCATGATGCCTATCCCCAGATTGTGACTGTAATTGATGTCTTCTGGAGACCATTCCCATGATGGGTCTCTGCTCCTGTGGTTGGCTATGGGGGGTGCTATGTGCTAAGTGTTCTTGGCTTTTCCCCTCCTTGCCAACTGCTCTGTTACTAGTTCTTCGAGACCATCAGTCCTTTGACCTTAGCCTTCAAACTCTGTAGTTCTGTGGTCTAGTGGAAGAGGATGGGGTTAGGAAGCAGAAATGTTGATTGTAAAACCCTCTCTTACTATCTATGATCTAGACTGAGGCCTCCCAACCAGTGTTATGAATATGTTGCAGAGGGGCTTCAAATTGTTGATTTCTCCCACCCTCGAGGTTCCTCAGAGTCTTGGGTAACTGCAGTCCCCAGGCACAGCACCTTTGGTTGCTGGCAGGCTTGTCCAGGGTACTTCAGAGGGCAGACCGAGCCAAATGAGGCCTACAGAATCCCAGTGATGGGCACAGTCATCTACATCAATGTTCATGGCTCCTGAACACAATATGTACTTCCAACAGGAGTTCTGGCACCAGGATATCCTCAGCAAGTAGGGCCAGGCAGAATCATGCCTACTGTGCTCAAGTGGCTAATGGCCTGTAGGATAGGTGGGGTCATGTTTCCAGCATCCAAATATGTACAGACATCTGCCCAAGTAAGGATGGTATGGAGTGGGTATGTGGGGATTCTAGGTAGGGAATTCAGAGGGCTCCAGTCCAAGCGGTCCTCCAAAATAACTCTTCATGTGCATGATACTTCTGTCTCATTTTGGCTGACTGAACATTTTATTTTATTATTATTTTTGTTTAATCTAATTAGTTATACATGATAGTAGAATGCATTTTGACACATCATACATAAATGGAGTATAACTCTTCACTCTTCTAGTTGTGCACAATGTAGAATCACATCAGTCATGTAATCATATATGTATGCAGGGTAATAGTTGATTCAGTCTACTATCCTTTCTACCCCCATATCCCCTCCCTCCCTTCACTCCTCTCTGTCTAATCCAATACCTCTATTCTTCCCTAGCTCCCATCCCCTTAATGTGAATTAGTATCTACATATCAGATAAAACATTCGGTCTTCAGTTTTGGGAGATTAGCTTATTTCACTTAGCATGATATTCTCCAGCTCCATCCATGTATCGGCAAATGCCATAATTTCATTCTTCTTTAAAGCTGAATAATATTCTATTCCGTATATATACTACAATTTACTTATCCATTCATCTGTTGAAGGACACCTAGGTTGGTTCCATAGTTTGGCTATTGTGAATTGAGCTGCTATAAATATTGATGTGGCTGCCTCACTGTCATATGCTAATTTTAAGTCCTTTGGGTATAAACTGAGGAGTGGAATAACTGGGTCAAATGGTGGTTCCATTCCAAGTTTTCTGAGGAATCTCCATACTGCTTTCCATAATAGTTGCACCAATTTTCAGTCCCATCAGCAATGTATGAGTGAACCTTTTCTGCCACATTCTTGCCAACATTTATTGTTGTTTGTATTTTTGATAGTTGCCATTCTGACTTCAATGAGATGAAATTTTAGAGTAGTTTTGATTTGCGTTTTCATTTTAATAGGATTTAAGTTCACTGTAAGATGATTTGTCTAACAGATGTACCTTTTGAAAATAATAGCTTCCTCTTTCTCTGAAAATTCTATTAGACTCAAAGTCAGTTTGCATTATTTTGACATTTAATACTACTCTTGTCCTTGAGAGAAAGGAAGAACTATACCAGAGCATATAGCTCAATGGTATAGAGGTAGAGTATGAGCTTAGCTTGTGTTAGGCCCCGAGTTCAATCCCCAGTACTACAAATTGATCAATTAATCAATGAAAAAAAAAAACTTTACCCAAAGCACCAATTTCTATGTGCCCTAATGTGGAAAACAATGTGAGGAAAGACAAAGTTCCAGGTTCCTCACCCTTAGTTTTCTCATCTGCAAAATAGATATAACAATTCAGAACTAATTTAGGCTAAACCTCAAGGGTGACCCTGTTTTCCTTGCCATGCCTTAAAATGATTAGTAGTTCTTTTATAAGATATAAATAAAAGTTTAGAAATCCAAGAGAAAACATCTCCTGGATATTTTTTCCCAAGTCCCTTTTTTTAATACTCAAGATAATGTTAATCAGTATTGGACATTGTCTTTAGTGGTTCCAAGCTTTCTGCAGGAAAAGTTTTTTCCCCTCTGTTCCACATGATGGACTCAAGCGAAAATCTTCTCCCAGTCCTGGGAGGCTGACTTGGAGTCACCCACAGCTCCAGGTGCATGATCTGTTCTCTGTTTCCTCCCAGCGCGATTGTCTCCTTCCTTTGTGCTCAAGTTAATCTGCAGTGATGGTGTCCTCTTATAAACAGCACATTCCTGTCTCACTGAGTCTCCTCATGTGAGCGTGGTAAAGCTCTCAGGACATAGGGCCCAATGCTGCAGCCATCACAAACTTTCCACCCCTTCCTTTGTTTTATATAAATTATCACTTGGGAGTGGAATGGCCTGCCCAAGCCTTGGGGTGTGGTGCATTCTGTGATGTCAAATCTGTTCTTTCCAACACAAGAGGAAGATTGTTACAGGGTAAACAGCTAGGGAACCCTGGCCTGAAAGGACAAACACATATGAGCACTCTGAGACAGACAATCTCTTTGGGAACATCACAGGATTATAATGGAGATCAAATGTGGCAGTCTAGTGTGTGTTGGGAGAGACCTGCCCTTCCCTCCTGCATTATGACTTTTCTGCCCTGAACTCAGAAGACAGAGGTGGTTTTAGATCACAACGAAGAGAATATTTTCCTACTTAAAAAATGGTTTCTTTTTATGAGGATCATTTGAGCAGGATGGCTGCTGTAAGGAATGTTATCAGATCAGAGAAATGAAGAGAAGGGTCAGAGGCCTCAGGTCGCCAATTCTGGAGACTGCAGCATTTTGGAAAGGCTTTTCTAGAGGTGCTTTAAGCAGCTCTGGAACCATACAGTAGAATCAGGGAGGCAGTGGTGGAAAGGCTTTCAGTGGAGCCAAAGAGAGTTTTCTAAAATTCAAGTATACCCTTGAGGTCTTGGTATCACACACTGACATCTCCTCTGTCTCTCAGACTACCTGGAATCATTCTTCTAAATGATCTAAGTATAAATAAATATACAGGTTCAGTAGGGGTGAGTCAGGGTGGGCATGAATTTGGGGATAGCAGGCAATGCTTCCTTTAGTTCTGCCACACGAAATATCTGAGATAAGGAAAGTAAAGCTGTGATCACTCTCTTGGACTTTTACTCCATCCCCATGTCCCAGTCCTACTCAAACTTCTGGATCCAAGGAAAGAGAACTGATATGATGAGAGAAAAAATGAATTGTCTTGTCAATTAATCTTTCATAATTATAAATATCACATTTGGTTCAGTCAGAGAGAGAGAGAGAGAGAGAGAAATGAAGGCAACTGAGAAACAAACTAGGAGGGAAGAGGAACATATCGAGTCCCCATTATATGCTGGACACATTTCATGCTCAGAAGAGGTCCACCAGGAAGGCATCATTATTCTCATTTTCAAAGAAGGAAACAGAGACTCAGAAAGGTCTGGTAACTGGCTATAATAGATACCCTTGGATGCTAATCCCACTCACTCCCACCTCTCTCTTTGTCCCCTTACCATTCTCCACTGCAGAGACTGCAGGAGCCAATGGCCCCCTTCTCTGCCTCCCTTATGGTCAGGGGGCCCTTGGGACATGGTGTTTGTCTGGGAGACAAGTGGAAGGGTGAGGAGCCTTGGAGGACATTTTGCCACTTTTTCCCTTCCTGTCCTAAAGCTGCCTATTCATCTTCAAGCAGCTCCTGCACCTGTGATGCTAATCAGCCTTTTCCTCAGAAGTCCCCGGTGGTGCTGTTCATCGTCGTTTATTCTGTCTGGCTTGACGTTTATTCTGTCTGGCTTGACCTTTACTCCATCCCCGTGTCCCAGTCCTACTTCTGGATCCAGCTCAGCTATCACCTCTTTCCATGAAAGACTTTCTACTCCTCTGGAAGCAGTGATTATTTCCTCTCCCACATTTTCACATGCTATTGACACCTCCTTCATGGTTCTTACTGCAAACTTGCGCTGAAGTTACTTGTCTCCGTGTTTGTTTTTTCTCTGATGTCATTTAAGATCTTCTAGGCAGGAATGCTGTGCATGTTTATAGCCTCCAGAAAGATCTAGCACAGTGCCTGCAGTACAGTATCATTTGATAAATATTTTTAGTTAAATAAAATAATCTAAGGCCAGGTTTGATTTTGGGGACCACTGGGGAGAGGTCAGGAAAATCTTACCCACTGGTCCTGCCACAGTGAAGCGCATTGAATGCCAGGACTGTCTCCCTCTAGATTTGGGTTATATGAGATAATTTACCTTTTCTCCCCCTCCCAAGCTACTATTTTTGGGGTATTGTGCGATTTAAAGCTACAAGTCTACTGTTTTTCTTGATACTCCTCCCACCCCGAAGGCTATCTGACTCCAAAGCCCAGCATATCACACAGATAACATCATTACGTATCTAAACATTCAGCCAATACTGAACATGGGCAGAGAATACTTATGTTTTGAAAAATGCTGGTGAGTAAACTGCGTGGGTATTCAGGTATTATTAGAAAAGGTGTGAAGTTCCCAGGACACACCAAACTCTAGCAGAGCAAGAGTTCAATGCAAAGGAGGAACATGTGAATTTCTCTCACTGATTTCAATTTATCAAAACTTATGGAGACAGGCAAGCATGGGCCTCTGAGAGCTGGCTCGGGTGACCCCTATTTTCAATAAGGTCATGGTTCTGGGTTTGGATGGTTGGTTTGTAACTCAGAAGTGGAGAATCTCAAAGTGTTCCTGCATACCTGTGGCTGCCCCTGAGGTAGAGCGGTTGGGGAAAGCTGCCCATTCATTTCCACCTGCAACTGCTTGGAATTCCTGCCAAGATGCAGATCTTTGGAGCGTGTCTAGAGACCTGTGGTCCAAAGTACAGTAGTTCTCGCCACATAAATTCACTTTATCAAAGTGGTTGGAAGGTGAACTGGAAAATGTATTCTGAGATTCATTTGGGCCAGGCAGTGAATAACCATGCCAGACTGAGAAAGAAGTCGAGTTGTTGAGAAAGGAAAAATTGTAAGAAAGAAAAGGTTATGGACTGAATGGGACCCTTGCCCCCAAATTTATGTGTGGAAGCCTTAACTCCCCATGTGACTATATTGAGCATAGAGCCCTTAAGGAGGTGATTAAGTCATAAAGTTGGGGCCCTATTCTGATAAGATTAGTACCCTTATAGGAAGAGGACATGTGTCTCTCTTTCCATGACCACACTGGGGTATGGCCATCTGAAAGCCAGGAAGAGATTACCTGGTCAGGGAGGTTTAAAGGTTTAAAGCAGCATCAAGGGACTCTGGGTCATGTTTGGGTGCCCAGGTGTGTACAATTTATTTTTCTCCACAAAACCAGGCTCAAAGAGAAAGCATTAAAAGAACTTTCAGGCTGTTTTCCCTCCACAGCCCTATTCTTTACTGCTTTGGAAATATAAGTGGCCTCTAATTATAATCTGTGTCTTCTTTCATCTACAAATTGAGATAAAATAACCACCAGCAGCCCTTGCTTAGGGCACATCTGACACCCTGAGGCAGCAGAGAGCTGATACACCAGGGGTCTTACACAACAGGTTTTTGAAAGAATGGTGTAACTATTATGTATTTAATATTTTCTTTAAATTGGCTCATTTTAAAAAATGATATACATTTAGAAAACAATTATATCTGTGAATCAAGGGGTCTGGTAGACTAATTATTTTTTAATTACATGTTAAATATGTAACTATTAAAATAAACATATAATGAATCCTTGCCACCTAGGCCTACCTTGGGATTCTACCACATTTTGGGACATAGTGTAAAAGCCTGAGGAGCTTTAGTTGAAAACTAAGATGTGCAATGTTTATAGCAGCTCAGTTCACAATAACTAAACTACGGAACCAAGCTAGGTGCCCTTCAATGGAACCAAGCTAGGTGGCCTTCCACAGATGAATGGATAAAGAAAATATTGTTTGTGTATATATATGTGTATATATATATATATACACATATATATACACAAGGGAATATTACTCAGCCTTATATATACACATATATATACGCAAGGGAATATTACTCAGCCTTAAAGAAGAATGAAATGGCATTTGCTGGTAAGTGGATGGAACTGGAGAATATCATGCTTAGTGAAATAAGAACCAAAGGCCGAACGTTTTCTCTGATATGCAGAATGCTAATTCACAAGAGGTTGGGGGCTAGGGAAGAATGGAGATACTTTGGATTAGGCAGGGGCAGTGAAGGAAGGGGAAGGAATATGGGGGTAGGAATGATAGTAGAATGAATCGGACATTATTACCCTATGTGCATATATGATTACACAACTGGTGTAACTCTGCATCATGTATAACCAGAAGGATGAGAAGATATACACCATCTATGTATGATGTGTCAAAATGCATTCTACTGTCATATATAACTAGAAAAAAATTAAAAAAAAGAAAAAAGAAAAGAAAACTCAGATCTGTAAAGCTGCTGTTTACAGAATGATATTTCTGGTTGGTTGTGATGACCCCGTGAGAAAGTCGTGACTGTTCATTTGACTTTATGTTAACAGCAACAACGAAGCATTGCATTTGTGATTTCCTCTAAAGTTCAAGGAAGTTTACACTTCCTTGAACACATTTTCTTTTTATATTACAATGGACTTGATTAAATGCCCTTTTTCTTCAGTGAAATTTCAGTTTAGGGTCCATTTGCTCATGTCCATCATTTATCAACATTTTGCATTACTTTTTCATCTGGAAATGCATATGGCACACTGATTGACTTTCTAACTATCCCAAAGGAATTCTCTGTTGAATATTTTAGATAATATTGCCTTTATTATTTGTTATAGGTAACTGGTTTCAAACTAGCTCCAAGTCCTCATAGGCTGCATCCTTTACATACCCTGCTGGGCTGAAGGTCCTTAGTATTTCAGTTCCACACTTAACCCTTGGTCAGCCTTCTCCATATGAAAAAGCCTTCTCAACGCTTGCTTTAGTTCTTTTTCACACCAGCAATTCTAAGCTGCTTATTTTTCATTTAAACTTAATGCACTTTCTTATGCTCATTGACTCCTGCCGTTCGTACTTTCAAATGTCCCTTGTTTGGTCCTATGTGTCCTAATTCAGCCCAGTCCATAAAGGCCTATCTTCACCATCACATCTTTTCTAATCCCTGAGTCAAAACATTGTTTCATGTGCCACAACTCTATCTCACTTTATACCTCTCATGGCTTTGACTGCAAACCTGCACTGTCGTTATACGTGGAACTCGCTGTGTGTACACATGTAACTACAGGGGTACAAGCTTGGTTTTCTCTGATGTGCAGAAGGCCTTTGGGGAAGGGCTTATGTTGGGAGCAGTGACTGAATTATGAGTCTTAAACTGTCAGAGACAGAGGCAATCCCTCTCTTAGGAACTCTGGGTGCAAAGGTGTTGATTTGAGACTGCCCAGTTGCTATGGTGATACCCTGTTCAATAGGAGCTTCTGTGCCAGCCACAGAACTATTCAGTTCTTAACCTTGAGGTTCAGACGCTAGCTCCTCAGGGGTAGAAAGTTATGAGCGTGAGCTGATAATCATAATTGGGCTGCTCATACTCATGACCTTGGTTCTGCTTACTTTGAAGAAATTTCTTACAATAAATCCTTTTTGATATTTATACCTATATACTAAATGTGCGAAACTTGTTGTGGTTCATTATCTTCCTTCCAAGGAGGAGTCAATCACTGAAAGCCAGCTTTTTCTCTATTTGTGTGTCTGTTTGTCTTTTCTCCAATCCCCTTGCTGCCCGTCTGGGAACCTGAATTATTGGCTGTGTAGGACGTGACAGGCTTGTATGCATATGAAGCCCCTCTGTAAAAGCCTAGCACGCTCGTGTGGTATACAGCAGCATTCAGCAAAGGTTTTCTTTAATAAGTAAGTTAACACCCAAGTGTCCTAAGTGACTCTGTGCGTATTTTAGAAGAGCATTTGAAATATATCCACTGTATAGATGCAATACCTTTTAAATACAAAGAAATTCAAGTGAATTATGTGAATGAGCTAGGTTTGGGGGCAGCCTTTGGAATTTTAAAAATTTCAGCCACAGAAATTGTTACAGAAAGGGCTATAGCAATTCTAGACTCCATGAACAGTTTTGTAGTCTCTAAGACTTGCCTAGAGCCACAGTCCTTAGAGTGATGCCCCTGGACCAGCATCAGTATTTCCTGGAAGTAGTTAGAATGCTAATTCTCACACCCCATCCAAGACCTACTACATCAGAAAGTCTGAAGGTGGAGTCGAGCAATCTGCATTTCAGCCACTGCCCAGTGGTTCTTATGCACATCCAGGTGCGAGGACCACTGGCTGAGAGGAAGTCCCAGTTCAGCCCTCTCTTGGGGTGATTGATTCAATGACTCAGCAACCTTTTCAGGGCCCAGCCTCCCTCCTGTTCCTTGGCTCTGCCAACCTGGGTGTCTTGACCTCTCTTGGCTCAACTACCAAATGGGGCTTTTACAATTACTGAACAAGTGTACATTCCATTAAGAGTGGGGCTCACAGCATGACAGTAACACTTGCTCATTCTCAGTGCGTCAATCAACTGGTGACAAATTAGGAGGCTGTCTTTGCCTTCCCATCCTCATTTGGTTCATTGTGAGAAACCGGTGCTCATAGCAGCTTGACACATGAACAATGGTGCATACATCCGAGCACAGTGTGCTGCTGTGGAGGAGCTGATGGGAGAGGCCACAGGGCTCTCAGCTCCCTGTCAGTTGACTAGGGAAGGTTACGTGGGACTAATGCCCAGTGTTAAAGAAACGTGCCTTGACTCCTACTGGCCTGGATGGCCCTGTCTTCCTATTTCTCCTATTGGACAAATGTGGTGACATTCTAGTGCTGGTTTAGAGTACCTGATGCTGGTTCATTTGTGGAGGATGCACTTCTCCTTTCTTGATGCTGGCAGTGCCCCAGCTTGGGTACAGTGTCTGCCCTCCTCTGCATCAGTCTGCCAAAGCTATTTATGGTGGTTTCATTTGCTCAACAGTGACTCATGGAGGATGGGGCGGGTGATGAAATTCTTGCCAATACATTGTGAAGGTTCGTCTGCTGGTGGGTTTCTGAGAAAGTTCTTCATTTTTAGCAAGAGATGCTGAAAACAGCATCTGGACTTTGGTGTGTGAGGATGTGGTACTTGGAGAGAGGCAGCTTTCTGGGTACCATAAGGGCACCTTAGGCTAATGCACTCAGGATGGCAGAGCCAAAGAACAGGAGGGAGTCTGGGCCCTGATAATGTGGCTGAGTCAATCACTCCTTCCCAGTGCTGCCTGTATTAGAATTTCTGTTACAGGAGACGATCCTTGCCCTTCTCCTAGAATTCATTAAATATTAAATGTTTATCATTGCTGTTCTGATTCCTTTAATTTCTCTTGAAAAATAAAAGGGATTGATGTGATAACTCTAAATTTCTTCTGATCCTAATAATTGATGATTCTTAGCTCAAAATGTCTGTGTGTGGGGGTGTGTGTAGGGCGGCACAGGGTTTGTTCAAGATGAGACAAGATTTAGCAGGAGTGGGATCTGGAAGGGCAAGTAATTCTTGAGTTAGGATCAAATTTGTCTCAGCCCAGGAGGTAGTATCAAGTTGAGGCAGTAGGATTAGTAGCATGAATTCATAGGGGAGAGCTGAAGATTGATTCCTAGGGCACAGCAACAACAGGAGTTCACAGGAAGAGCCATACATTGCCAATAAGAGCTAAGAACTAGCTGAGCTAAGGACTAGCGTGGTGACACAAGCTGTAATCCCAGCAACTCTGGAGGCTGAGACAGGAGGATCACAAATTCAAAGCCAGCCTCAGCAATTTAGTGAGGCCCTAAGCAACTTAGTGAGATCCTGTCTTGAAATAAAATTTTTAAAAGAGCTGGGGATCTGGCTCAGTGATTGAGTGCTCCTGGGTTCAATACTGGGTACCAAAAAACAAAAACAAACGAACCTCTCCTCTAAGAAAAGGGTATAGGCAAGACAGAAAAATTGTGACAAATCATTTGTTAACCATCCATCAGAGCTCATGGCATGTGTTTATCAAAGGGTCCTCTCATGGTACCAAGCATGGATGATAATTAGCATGAAGTATTAAAGGGCCAGCAGTCTCCTGGGGGGCATTACCAGATCAGTGATCTTTTGGTGGTCCAGATTTACTGAATTCCCTCTCTGGTCATGCATCCCATGAACTCTCATGTTAGGCCCGCTGTTTCCAACTCTCTGCTAACCTCATACAGTACCTTTTCTTTCTCTTTCAGTTGCACCTTTACTGATGATTTTCTATACTCACACATTTCGGTTTCACTCATTATTGACTGCATATTAGTTAAATTTCTAAACTTTTTAGGTGTCCTGACTTTTGGAAAACATTTAAGTTAACTACAAGATGTTGAAAAGGAAGGAAGTCAGGAAGGGGCAGGAGGGAGGGAAAGAAAGGGATGGTTATATTGGTTTCTGTCATTTTTGAGTCAACACTGCCACCTAGTGGTAAAGAAATTTATTAACTTTTGGATTGGCTATTTCATGTCTAGGATTTTCAAGTGGTGAAATCTCTTTCAAGAAGAGACTTTAATAATGGTTCATTTAAAATGTATTCTTCTGAACATGAGGAAATTGAGTCTTTAAGTCATATGACAACCATAGTCCTTTAGGCCCATACAACTAATCGTGTTAATAGCCTATGGTTCCTGAACTACAGACCACATTTTTTTTCTTTTTTTACTTTTCCAGAAATTCTGAAGTAACTCTTAAGATTTTGTTTGCCCACTCACTGTTCTCCCTTAAGTTTTAAAGAAATCCTTATCCAGATTAGCTGTTTCCTAAAGGAAATTGCAAAATGAACCAAAACAAAAACCGGTTTCAAATGAACCGAAGTTATATTATCTCTTCCAGTTTTAACATGTTTGATTTGCCCCTTTTTCTATGTCTTTCTCAATGGCTTATAAGTATATGAGCTTTCTTTCTCTCTTGCGTATGTTTAAATATGGTGAATTTTTTGGATACATTTTATACCAATATTTGTTCAGCTTTGGGCAGGACTGGGTGGAGCCTGAGATTCTAAATTTTCATCAAGCTTTCCAAAGACACTAAAGCTGCTGCTTGAGGATCGTACAGCTTTACTGAACAATGATTAAATTCTTAATAACCCCAAATCTTTCTTTAGAATGGATCAGAAAACTGGGTTCTCTCTGGGCAGATGTGAAGCATAAAGGGAAATTCATTTGTGAAACTTCCAGGTGTTTTTAACTCCTGTCCCTGGAGTTTAAAAGCCTCCAGATAATGCCTGAGAGCCTGAGAACCACTGTGAATCCAAAGGCTTGTAACAGGCTTAAAGGACGCCAGCATGTCCCTCCTCTCCTGCCTCCTTACAGTTCAGTGTGACACTGGGCTGGAAAGGAGATCCAGTTCTAAGGTGCCTGGATATTGGTCATCCTCTCAGTGCCCCACCCAGCTACACCCCAACAGGATGGGCATGCCTTTATTTTTTTAATATATATTTTTTTTAGTTGTTGATGGACACAATGTCTTTATTTTATTGCTTTGTATGTGGTGCCGAGGATCGAACCCAGGGCCTCACGCATGCGAGGCAAGCGCTCTACCGCTGAGCTACAATCCTAGCCCCTGGGCATGCCTTTTGAAGCAAGTCCAGTCCCTTCTCAGGGTCCCCAGGGCTTGGTGCACATCACAACACGTTTCAGGTCACATCCCAACTTTCTTCCAGGTCAGCTGAGGTCATGTGATAAGGCTGCTTCAGCCTGAGGAGAGTTCTGCCTTTTCTGAGGCCACAGCCTGGATCCATTTCATTCCCCAGGAGTTACAGTATGAATCAGATGGTCTGAGTGTCCTCATGAGGCCTGTAGAATCAGAAATGTTATCCAAGTTTTTCCTTCAGAACTTTTCAAATGGGATCCTGGGAGCTCTGACCTAGACCTGAAATGACTTTTGATTTTGAATGTAACTTCATTAGGACTAATTTTTAAAAGTCGCTTCTGCCTCTTCTCTCTAAATTTCTTTTTTTTAAAAGACAGAAATCTCCAGGCTACAAATGGTAATGAGAATATAATAAAAATTCCAGTTAGAGACACAATAGCTAATGTGCAATTGTGGTTAAAGAGCTAAAGAAAAATGCCTCATTCTCTGGTGTTATCTTTTTTCACTTAGATATTTACTGGGGAGGGAGAGGAAGAGGGAAGGGGTGGGGAGAGAGAGAGAAAGAGAGAGAGAGAGAGAGAGAGTTGTAGACAGAATATTGTTCTCTTACCATCTTGGCCCTTCTCTATCCTTGTCCCTGTTAATCAAAACTTTCTGAAACCGTTTCCTCTCTGCTTTCGTGGCAGCATTTCCTCCTGGTTCTTCTTCAGCTGCCCTCAGCCCTGGTTTTCCTTCTGAGCATCACACTTAGGAAACTTATAAAGTGATAGCTATTATGATTTTGAGGTAGAAGTGGGTAAGGGATACATAGACTCCCCAATTTCCATGGATGCCCAAAGAAAAGGTTTGCCTCTTTTCTTTATCTACATTGCCATTATTTTAACTCAGTTCTTTTCTGCCCTGCATTCTGCATACCAGCAAGGAGTTCTGAGAAGAGTCCCTGCCCCCAGTTGTGTCCCTGCAGTCCTTCCTTCTTCCCCAGTGATACACCTGTTGCAGCCACTGGATCCTCAGCATTGCTCCCCACCAACTCCCCGAGCTGCCGCCATGAAGGGCAAACACCCGGGGACCACCACACAAGGGCTGTGGTGGTTTGTCTCTTATTTCAGTCTTGAGCCCTGTTTCTGTTTAAAGCAACAATACTGCCTCATCTCCTTATTGTGCTCAGCAATCCTCTGCATAGACCATTTCCTTTTTTCTTCCTGGGCTTTCATGCTCTTGGAAGAGACTTCTAGACTTTGCCTGATAAACTCAGCCTCATCATTCTAGGGACCCTTCAGACTCTGAGGTCTGTTAAATAACCCTTCTGCTCTCATTGCACCCTGAGCTACCTCTTTTTTAAAAAAACTTTATGTCCATAAATTGATGGTATTTTATTTTATTTATTTAATTTATTTAGTCTGCTTAGACAGAATGATAACAGAATGCATTTTGAATCATTGTACACAGATGGAGCACAACTTTTCATTTCTCTGGTTGTACGTGATGTAGAATCACCTCTTTTAAAGGACTTAGCTCAACCAGTTTGGCTTACCTAGCTCATCGACCCCCAACTTATCGTGGAAGCTTCAGCATACAATTTATAAGAAGATCCTTACATTGAATGTAGAAAAAAAATAAATGTAATATAAATTTTAATATTGCAATCTTCAAGATTGTTTTAGAAATAAAAACAGTAATAGTATCCTCATTGCAGTTCCTTTGAGCTAGGTACATTATCCCTATTTTATAGATGAAGAAACTGGGGACAGATAGGTCTAGTAAATTCCCCAGGCACACATCAAGCCAAGGCTGATGGGCTCCAGAGTTCATGCCTATAAACTTGATGCCTCACTACTTTTTTACAGTATCAGAAACAATTCTGTTTTGTTTGAAAAAAAAATTCTTTAAAAAATGTTGCAGAACCACATGCGAGTCATACAGACAACAAATTTATTTATTTAGAATCCTCTTCATGTTTTGACTGCCAACAATAATGACTTCCTCTGAAAAGACAAATTTCTCTGAGCCAGAAAAGGCGTAGAGAATCGGAGAAGATTTCTGTTGATTCCATAACAGTGGGAAAATGGCCTACTAGCAATTTGGAACTGTGGGAAAATTTGTGGAAGGATGGTCAGTGACCAGAGGGTCCTTTCCATCCTAAGGACATCTTGGAACTCTGTGGGATCCTGGAACTATGTCACAGACTCATGTTGGTTTCCATGGACAGAGAACCCCATGAATAAGTTAAATTTTCTACCTGTATGGTCTAATGGGAGCTTGTAAAGGAGTTAAATTACTTACAGGAAATAAAGAGTTGCACAATTTATTGCACACACAGTTTAGGTTTTGAGGTTATTTTAACACCATCCCTCCATCATTCAGAGAGTTGTTTTTCCCCAGATATGTCCACTTTCTACAGCTGTTCATTTCAAAAAATTTGCTAATTGAGGAAAACTTTGTATCTGTTCTAGTCTCAAAGTCAGCAAAGTTATCCTGGGAGAGCAATTTTCATTGACTTTTAGTCTTAGAATGAGAAGGAAGAAGGTTATGCATTTACTTGCCAACAAAAATACCAGGTAAGTATAATCAGAACTGTTTAAAGGAACCCAATTCAGAGAGATTTAGTCTGTCTTTTGAAAACCTCTTGAAGTCCAAGAATTACAAAAGGCTTTTGGTAAAGAGTGGATCTCAGGTGAAATCAAAACTTTCTGGTTGTGGTTGTCTGTGTTTACCAGAAAAATTTTACTGCATTCATTTAAACTAGTGTAAACATTGCTTTCAAGAAGTTTGAAAGTGTGCCACGGACTCCATAGTTACTATTTAAATAGTCGTTGTGAACCTGAATGAGACACTAAAACCATATTTGAATTATCAGTCAGAAAGCCAGTGTGTCTGAGATGGTAACTATGGGATGAGTCAGATGTTTAACCCTTCACTGCGGTCATCTATCCTCTTCAGCCTGACTTTCCTGCTCTCTATAATCAAGAGGGAATTCCTTCAGGGTCGGATTTATCTAATGTTTTGTTTTGTAAGCATATTTTTAGCCTCACTACAGTTTTTCATGTCTACCGCCTGTGTTTGTTCAACAAACAAATGAATGTTTCAAAAATTCAGCGAACATTTACTGAATGCTACAATGGGCTAGTTATGGATGACACAAAAGTGAATAAGACAGGGTTACAGTCCTCTAAGAGCTGTAGCTGTAGACTGTGGTGGCCAAGACAGGAAGGTCAGGGGGCAACTTGGGGCGGGGGGGACCAGACACTGATGGTTCCCTGCGCAACAGCATCTCTTTCCATCTTACTGGCTAATATGGCCATGATAGCTAGACATAGAGGTAGGAGTAGAGAGAGAGAGAACAAAAGAAAATAGAACAAAAAACTGCCATGATATTATCAAACTCGGGATGAACCGTTACAAGTTTAAGCCAATCATGTCATCCTATTCCCCTCCGCCTGATTGGTTGACTGAGTGGAATAGTCACGTGATCTTTCCTAGCCAATGAGACAAAAGGTAGAAACTTCTGGGGGATTTCCTGGAACAGATTCCTCAGTAATGGAAAATGAAAGCCGAGTGGGCGGAATGCTTCTCCTCTTCCTGCCTCTGAGTGTGGTTTTGTGGTGACGGAGGTGGGAACTTGAGGGGCAGCGTCTCTAACTCACTATGAATGTCCAGCAGGCAGAGAGAAAAGGGGTGCCTTCTTGATAACATTGTAGGAAAACTGAACCAACCACGCCGCTGACTTCTTCCAGAATTCTTGTTCTGTGAGGCTAGTGATAATAGTGATGATAATCTTATTGTTCCAGGTATGTTTAATCATCTATTAAATTGCCGGTACCACCTGGGCACGGTGGCATATGCCTGTAATCCCAGCAGCTCGGGTGGCTGAGGCAGGAGAATTGCAAGTTCAAACCCAGCCTCAGCAAAAACGAGGTGCTAAGCAAATCAGTGAGACCTTGTCTCTAAATAAAATACAGAATAGGGTTTGGGATGTGTCTCAATGGCTGAGTGCTCCTGAGTTCAATCCCCAGTAAACTACTCCCCACCAAAATTGCCACTATGGGGGTGGGGTGGGGGATGGACTTAGTGGATAGCTATTTCAATAAAATTAGGCACAAATTCTTAATGTGTACAGAGTACAGAGTACAGATGCAGAGTATAGAGAGGTTATTTGACCAGAGG
The DNA here is from genome assembly GCA_028644305.1 of Xerus rutilus. Classification (NCBI taxonomy): domain Eukaryota; kingdom Metazoa; phylum Chordata; class Mammalia; order Rodentia; family Sciuridae; genus Xerus; species Xerus rutilus. The sequence goes on along the minus strand of CM053407.1, from coordinate 68,503,365 downwards.
AAATCAGGAAGGATGTCTTAGATTAGGTGAACTCTGAGATGGGTTTCAAAGAACAAGTGGAAAGCTCACTAGGTAGAAAAAGCAAGAAAGAGCATCCAAGTGGAGGAAGGGCTTATGGCTCAGAAGCAGGAGGACCATGGCCTCTCTAGACTTAATGTGGATTTAGATGCAGGGTCTTTTAAGTGCTTGGTAGAATAGATTTGTGGCATTTATGTTCATTTATGAAATTAAGCATATAGCCTGAAATGTGCAGTTCCTTGTAATTTGTTCAAGACTTGAATGTACACTTTGGTAGCTTTAAGTCTTGAAAGTGGAGTGGATCATGAGGCAGTGGGCAGGTAATGGCAGGGCACACAGTGCAGTCTCCAAGCTCTCTGGTTTGTTTTTTTTTTCCTTTATAACTTAGTATATTTTCACAAAGCATTAGACATTTTGTTCTTGTGTTGCTCCAGGTCATCTGAGAAGCAGATGCCAAGACAAAATTAAATATGCAAAGATTAAGCATGCAGAAATGTCATTAGGGAACCCGCCTTGTGGAGGAAATAGAGAGGGTGCAGGGTGGGTCTATTAGACTGGGATTCCCTGTGATGAAGTGACCAGGAGAGAGGTTGGAAGTGCCCTCAGCCACTATTCGAGCTAAGGAAGGTTTTGAAGGCCCTTAGGGAGGTCTCCAAGCCCAAGCTGCTGTGGTCAGAGAAGGCCCCTGTTGCCCAGGAACCGGCCTGCCTCAGTATCCCTGTCCCCCTCAGAGCAGCCATCGGGAAGCACAGCTTCAGCCCAACATGTCAATGGATTTCAGGGCACCTCTTCTGGGACCTCTGGCATCTACTCCCTGAAGTTGGAGGTTTGCAAGGATATTCTGTTTCATTCCAATAACTTGTCTAGGGGGTGGTGAGAAGGGGGACTACTAGAACTGGTGATGGAAGTATAAAAAATAAAATACTTTATGCCTTTTACAGGTAAATTTATTAATCTTTTTTGGGTCACAGAACTCCTTTAGAACTTGATTTCAGCTACTGACTCTCAGAAAAATTTACATACACAAAAATGCTGAGGTCTAGCATGACTCCTTGGCCTCATCTCAAGTTCTGAAACCTCCAGCTTTTCCACAGCTGGCTCACCAGTGTCTGCTGCAGCAGCCCCACAGCATTCCATGCACTGACATCTGGATGCCTTCTGCCAAGTGCTTGTCTTGCTTTCTGGAGAGACTGTTGAAGCTGCAGGCTCATGTGCACTTAGAAGACATTTTGGCTGAGAGTCCATGTCTTGCCTCTCAGGAACTCTGTGGGTTCACCTTCCAGCTTCAAACCTATTTCTGAGTCCTCCTTCCTTATTTATTAATTTCTAGACTGCCTGGAGAATGAGGTTGCTTCTGTGTTTAGACCTTGACCATGGCCTTGACTACTCGGTCAATTGTAGCATATTCCATCTTCCTCATTCCTTCTGAGCTCTTGTCTGCAATTTGAGTTGACAACCTACACTATAATCCTTAACACTTAAGGGCAGATACCCAATTTTTATGTTCCCCCGACCCCTATGCTCACATACCACACTAATCAAATATATAATACACACACTACCCCCCACAATAGTGAAGAGCCACATGCAGTTGATTCCTTTTATCTGCAGAGGTTATGCTCTATACAGTTGCTGCAAACACTGAATTAGCAAATATAAAACCATGGCTGCTGGGTGCAGTGGCGCATGCCTGTAATACCAGCAGTTCTGGAAGCAGAGGCAGGAGGATCACGAGTTCAAAGCCAGCCTTAGCAAAAGCAAAGTGCTAAGCAACTCAGTGAGACCTTGATTCTAAATAAAATTCAAAATAGGGCTGAGAGTGCTGCTCAGTGCTTGAGTGCCCCTGAGTTCCATCCCTGGTAACCCCTGCCCCCCCAAAAAACAATGGATTTTCATTGTCTACAGATTCCTATTGACAGATTTTTCTATGGATTCCTATTTACTTTATTTGTAACAGCAACAAAAATATTTGCATGTTTTAGTGGTCATTTGCAGACATGGATGAACAGAATGCAAAAAAAAAAAAAAAATTTGGGATGCCCTAACAAGCACATTCCCAACTGAGGTGGAACTGGGTGAGGCTTGGCCTTCTGGCTTCAGCTCTGGTATAACAAAGAGCAGAGGGTGGAGACTGCAGGGGCAGCGGCAGGGGCAGAGGCAGGGGCAGAGGCAGGGGCAGAGCAGGGCTCAAAGCTCCTGTCCTGGCCAATTGGGCGGCTTTGAAACCATCTCTGGCATCTGTTACAGGGGCTGCAGGCAAATCACTTAACACTTCTGAACTGTACTTTTGCTTTTGAAAAAAAAAAAGAAAGAAAAGAAAAGAAAGTCTGCTCAGATGAATTGGTTTAAGGATTTAAGAGTATAATCTATGGAGGGTAGGTATGTATGTGGATGTACTTCCTCCAGCAGCAAAGTCTGTTTGGTTCGGTTTGGTTTGTTTTTTTAGGTTAAAAATATTAAAATTTACAAAAGGATACATGGTGGAGAGTAGGTCTTTCCTTCTCGACCTTCCAATGCCCCAATTTTCCCAGCTCTCTTCACCCCAATCCTCAGGAATTGCTCTTATCTATCTCTTATTTTTCCTTCAGAGGTTACCTTCTACAGCATCTTGGAATAAATGAGTGGTTAAGAATAGGAGGTTTGAGTTTGAACAGATGTAGTTTTAAAACGTGGGGAAGTTATTCAAATGCTCTGAGCCTCAGTTTCCACAGCTCTACATTGGAGGCTCTTGCCTCCCACATGGGCTGAGAGAATTAGTCACTCTGGACAATAGGGAGTGCTTGTCTCTGTAAATTGCTGCCTGGCAGCTACGAGCTTCCCAGTCTTCTAGACCTACACTGTGGCTCTGACGTCTCTGTACCAGGGCCTGCAACTCACCCACCACATGTCCTCATCCTTGGATCCACTTTCACAGAAGGATCTGGCTGCAGAGAGTGCTTGAATAATTGTGGCCTTTCTGTGCATACCAAACCACCATGTCTAGTTAGAGGACTAAGGAAGGGTTGTAAGGATTGTTTTTTTTAAGGACTGGTAAATATCAGGTCTTTGTAGCTAAATGCAGAGAGATGTAGGATGATATGGATTAAAGGAGAAGAGAGAGGCATTTCCTGATTCAGAGAAATATGGTAGTGTTACCTCTCCCGGCACCAGCACCAATGACACACCCAGTGTTTCTTCTTCCAAGTGTAAGTCTGTCTCCCGTGGAAAAACCAGTTTCCTCCCAGGAAAATTAACCATTAACCATTCTTTCTTTCCGAATAGGTTCTAAGTATTTGATCTACTTGAAAGGATCTAGGTGAAACTGATTCCCTTGAAATAATTCAATAGTTTTATTTCCTAGCAAGAATAATTATTTTCCCATTGTTTTCAAATATTCTCACTTTCCAAAATGTGCTACCATTGGCAGAGCCTATAGGATGGATTTAGCTTACAAACTACCATTCACATAAGAAAAGTCAAGGTGTTATCTGATTCAGATCTTTCCTTCAATCAGCTAGCATATAAATACAATTTAAAAAATAAAAGACTGTCATGGGAAAATGAATCTGTATTTGAATCATTTAACTTTTTGTGTTCTGATTTTTAAAAATTTATTTATTCTACTTAGGTGTACATGATAGTGGAATGCATTTTGATTCATTGTACACAGAGCACAGCTTTTCATTTCTCTGGTTGTACGTGATGTAGAATCACATCATATCATGAAACTAGGACTATCATGTTCTTTTCATTTCACCATCTTTGCTGCCCCCATTCCCCTTCCCTCTCCCTCCCCTTTGACCAAAATTCTTCCATTCTTCCCATGTCCTCTCCCTCATTATGGATCAGCATCCACTTATCAGAGAGAACATTCAGCATTTGGTTTCTTGGGATTGGCTTACTTTGCTTAGCATGATATTCTCCAACTCCATCCATTTACCTGCAAATGCCATGATTTTATCCTCTTTTATTGCTGAGTAATATTCCACTTTGTATATATACAACAGTTTCTTTATCCATTCATCTATCGAAGGGCATCTAGGTTGGTTCTACAGTTTAGCTATTGTGAATTGAGTTGCTATAAACATTGAAGTGGTTGTATCACTGCAGTATACTGTTTTTAAGTCTTCTGGGTGTAGACAGAGGAGTGGGATAGCAGGCTGAAATGGTGATTCCATTCCAAGTTTTCTAAGGAATCTCCATACTGCTTTCCAGATTGGTTGCACCAATTTTCAGTCCCACCAGCAATGTATGAGTGTGCCTTTTCTCCCACATCCTTGACAACACTTATTGTTGTTTGTATTCTGGATAATTGCTATTCTGACTGGCGTGAGATGAAATCTTAGAGTAGTTTTGAGTTGCATGAGATTGTTTTTATAAGAGCTGGGGATAGTGATATTTTCCTGCTTTGGCCATCTTTTAGATTGAATGTCTATTCTATTTCTATGGACTTCAAAGAGAAAAAGATAGCATTTACAGGAAGTTTTTGTTTTGAGAAGGTCTTCAGAGACTTACTTGCCTTTTTAAAGTAAATGAAAACCCTTCTCTTTCCTCATCTGTTCAGGAGCAGCTGTCATTGTAAATATAAACTTAGATCTCTCGCAGTCTTATTTTTTAAGTTAGGAACAGAATATCTTAATGATTCTTGGGCTTTTTCTGTATGTTTAAACTTTTTGTTTAAAAAATTATGTAACCCTGAAAATATGTATCCCCAAAACATTTGAGTTAAAGTAAAATTTATTATGGTGATTGAGTGAAAAATTCTTCCTTTCATTCTCTGAAGTCCCTGCTCTGGAGCTGTTCTTGGAAGGGCAGAAGCCTTTGCTACTGGACTCTGCAAAATCCCTGGCTTCAAATGTTACCGTGTGGCACTCACTACCCATCTCTGAGTTCTAGGTCGAGGTATGAGCTAGAGCAAGTTATTAGATGCTGTCCACCACCTCATTTCTTCTGGCCTGGAGAAGTTAAAAAAAAACCAAAACCAAAAACAATTCTTTCTTGGCATTCTGCAAGCTGTGCTATAATTATTCAATGTTTTCTCTTTGCAAATCTCAGCGAGATGAACTTAGAAATTCTCACTTGATTATTTAGCTCCATTTATAATTTAGAAAATGTATAGATGAAACACTGCTTATTTCTCCATGTCTCAGTGCAGTTTTTCATAATTTGTGCTCCTCATTGTGTTGCTCCCCTCCCTGCTCTCATGGATGGTGGTCCTTGATAGGGAAGAACTTCCCTACCTGTGCCAAATGATGATTTCTTCTAGTAGTGTGAAACCAAGCTGGGATAAATACAAGGAAGGGAGAAATATGGTTCTTATTCTTGGGATACTCGCTGGCTAGCAAGAACACATGGAATTATTTGCAACAATATAGAAATGATAAATATGGTCATAGTTTTGATAAGTGATTCTCACTCTGTCTTTGGACTCTAACACACATGTAAATGGAACTACATGACACATACTCATCATCAGTGTAAGCAGGATTCTTTAGGAAGTAGATACAATTCCTCCCCTTTCTCGCTTCTTCAAGAAAATATTTGCATGTGAATAAGCAGATAAGCATGGTTGTATTTAAAGGATGTCTTAGGACTTATCCCATTTATTTAAAAATGCCAATTATTGAACAATGTTAGTACTTTATCATTAGTAATGAATTACGACACATTTCACAACTGACTGCTCACACAGTCTAGAAGTTGAAAAGTACTGATTTGTACAATAATTGCTATGGGGTTCCCAATGTTATCCTTCAGTTTCTCTGTCACACCTGAACAGCAGCCCATGGCTAGCTTTCTTCTATTTTTTGGTTTTGTTTTGGTACTGAACCCAGGGGTACTCTACCACTGAGCTACACCACAAGCCTTTTTTTTATTTTTATTTTTATTTTTTTGTACTGGGGATTGAACTTAGCCAAATCCCCAGCCCTTTTTTTGTGTTTTATTTAAAGACAGGCTCTCACTGAGTTGCTTACACCTTGCTAAGTTGCTGAGGCTAGTTTTGAACATGTGATCCTCTCGCCTCAGCCTCCCAAGCTGCTGGGATTATAGGCATGTGCCACTGTGCCAGGCTTCTTATTTATTTTGAAACAGGTTTTCACTAAATTGCTGAGGCTGACATTGAACTAGCCATCCTCCTGCCCCAGCCTCCAGAGTCACTGGGATTACAGGTATGAGTCACTGAATTCGCTTGCGTTGTCCTTTTAAGTAATAAGAAGAGGTGGTGGCACATGTCACACCCCAGAGGCCTTCAGAGCTATGTGGTGAATTTGCACCACAGCCCCTCGTCCTTTGCCATAGACAGAGCACACCTCCTGGAGTCAAAGTCTACTCAGAGCCTCCCAAGCCCTGTGGTTCCTTCCAATTACCTAACCGGCAAGGAGAGAAGAAAGGGGGTCACGACAGCAGTGGGGGCTCCCTTTTTAAATTCAGGGTTTGGTGAAAGGGAACAGTTTGGTTCCAGGAGAGAGTCCTTTGGTCCCTCACGTGGCCATACCTTTCATGTCAGGAATTGGTGCCACGGCATGAGTCGACTGGCTTCCCAGGCTTGTGGGAGAGGCTGTGGGCCAGGGGGCCAGGGATGTCTGGCCTTCCTTGGTGGGGGTTGGTGGCTCATGAGAAATGGAGGAGGAGGAGGAGGAGGGCAGCTGGGTTTTTCTAATGCCAGCCCTCATGACTCTCCCTGCCACTCAACATGACAAACGGGGAAGGAATCATGTGTAGCATTTATCTACATTTCTGGATAGAAAGGCAGGAAGAAGACATAACATTGAGAACTGGAGCAGAAGCTTGGAGTCACGCTTTCTTTGAGAGGAGACATACCCAGTGGAGGAGTCCCAGTGACCGAGGGACCGGCCCTCCCAGCTGCTTTGGTTTTGAGTGAGAAAGATTTCTACCTTGTTGGAATCCCACTATTTCTCCAACCTGTATAGATCTACTTTATCAAATTCTTCAATTCCTATCCTTTTCAGGAACTTCAGGACATGCATTGTTATTTCCATTTGCAGCAGCAGGCGGAACAGAGACTTGGCCAGGATATGGAACTTGCCCAAGTGGTCAGGAAGAGCTGGATTTCATCCCCAGGTCTGCTGGGCTTCGAGCCTGCGCCCTTCCACGTGAACCACACTGCCCACCTGTGATGTGAACAGTGTCTCTGCAGAAAAAGGAGAACAGAATTCTTCCTGGAGGAGTGGTCAAGGCTTCCCAGAGAACCAAGAATGTTTGCTCTGTTTTGAGGATGGGTAGGAGTTCGGAGGCAGAAGGAAAGAAAAAGAAAGAAGGTGTGCTAAGCTGAGGAAATGACACTTGAAAAGCTTTAGGGTTGGAAGAAGTGGCACATTTAAAGATCCTGGGTGATCAGTGTGGTGGAGCTCAGAAGCAGAAGAATGTGAGGAGAAATGAAATAAGAAAATCAGGTGAGTCCTATTTTGAAGGGGCTTGAAACACCTGATGTGGTCATTCTTCTTGGTCTGCATGTGATGCTTGCCCCCTTGGAGATCCGCCTGAGAAGTTCTGAGAAGGAGTGCAAACCAATTTGGGAAGGGTTGGCACATTTGGGGAGAGCCTCTCATATTCCCAGGACTACCTCTGTGTAATCATGGAATACGATTTGTGCTCTGCTGAAATGAAAGTCATGATTACTGTGTTCTACATAATCTCTTGGTGATGTCAAGCCCAGATAAAATAAGTGCGTGTGTTGTGTGTGTGTGTGTGTGTGTGTGTGAGAGAGAGAGAGAGAGAGAGAGAGAGAAAGGGAGTGCTGATAGATGTGAAGCGTGAGGTACTACAGTAAATAAAATGAAGCTCCTGGGCATGCATGTTTGAATGCTCCAGAGCCACAGTTTACGAATGGGCTTTTTAAAAATATTTTGTTTTAGATGTTGATGGACCTTTATTTTATTCATTTATATGTGGTGCTGAGAATCAAACCCAGTGCCTCACACTTGCTAGGCAAGCGCTCTACCACTGAGCCACAACCCCAGCCCACAAATGGGCTTTTTGATGGCCATTCAGGAGGTGCCCCAAGTCTTCTATGGTGTATTTTCATGAGAAATGCACTTGATCAAATATTTTGATAACATCCCTTAAAAAATACAACTTTTACAGTAGAATGCCAAGTACACATAATGATTTCGATTAAAATGGAACATTAAAGAAAGAAATTGCCATCTGACTGTTGTGCATGTATTTCCTCCTCTAGGTGCTGTTCTCTCTCCCTTGTCCCCATACCCAGTATGAGTTGAGTCTCTGGCATTTGGGCATACAATTGGGGGGAAACATTTTAAATGCTGCCTTGAAGCATTTGTTCATTTTCCACTCATTTTTGCCTAGCATTCTCTTAGCATTGACTGTGTCCTATGTATTGTGCTAGTCACCGGGTATTCAAAAGAAATCAGTCTGATCTTAAAAGAGCTTGGTCCACTTCTGTGGAGAACAGCTTCAATATCTTGCACATTATTTTAAGGTACTCTATGGTTGTATATGTGCAAAGCTGCAGCCTGTGTGGTTAGTGGGAAGATTTGTATCCTGGAGGGAGCAAAGACTGCTTTAGAGTTTTTAGCTCTACTACTTAAGTCTAGGGAAAGGGACTTTCTATTCCACCTTAGTTTTTTCATCTGCAAAATGAGAATAATTGTATTTACTACTTAGATTCAATGAAATAATAGTTGCTAATGTTACTGAAGTCTTACATTGTTCTAGGTACTGTGCTAAGTACTTTGTATGTGGTAAACTGCATAACCCCAGGAAAGCACTCTGAGATATTACTATCCCTGTATTAGTAGAGAAGGAGAGAGAGGAAGGCGTGTAATGCATGGTCCAAGGCCACACACGGTGGAGCCGCGTGTATGCCCAGGCAGGCTGGCTCCAGAGCCAGAGCTTGTGCCTTTGCACCCATGTGTTGCCTAGCACAGCTTTGGTACTGGTGGTCTATACAGGGTGGGGTATATACTTTGCAGGAGTCAATGCAAAAGAAAATGTGAGGCTTCTTGTTCATAAAATGAGAAAAAGTGTCCTTAAAGGCAATAAAGCATAAAACTTTTACCTTGATTTCACCATAAATAGTATATTTTTATTTGTTCTTTTTAGTTATTCAAGACAGTAGAGTATATTTTGACATATTATACATACATAGAATATAACTTCCCATTCTTGTGGTTGTACATGATGTGGAGTTACACTGGTCATGTATTCATATGTGAACATAGGAAAGTTATGTCTGATTCATTCTACTGTCTTTCCCATTCTCATCTTCCCTTCCTTCCCTTCATTCTCCTTTGTCTAATCCAATGAACTTCTATTCTTCCCTCCCCTGTTTATTGTATGTCAGCATTTGCATATCAGAGAGAACATTTGGCCTTTGGATTTTGGGGATTGGCTTATTGCACTTAGCAGGATATTCTCTAGTTCCATCCATTTACAAGCAAAAGTCATAAAGTCATTTTTATGGCCGAGTAATATTCCATTGTGTATATATATTCTTAATCCATTCATCTGCTGAAGGGCACCTCGGTTGGTTCCATAGCTTAGCTATTGTGAATACTGAGCTGCTGTAAACACTGATGTGGCTGCACTGTAGTATGCTGATTTTAAGTCCTTTGGGTATAGACTGAGGAGTGGGATAACTGGGTCAAATGGTGGTTCCATTCTGAGTTTTTGGAGGAATCTCCATACTACTTTTCAGAGTGTTTGCACCAATTTGCAGTCCCACCAGCAATGTATAAGTGTAGTATTTTTAATTTGATATTGAATATGTCCTGCAACGCACATACAGGACACTTATACAAGCTTTAATTGAGCAATAAAGGTATCATATTTGGTATATTTTTTACTCAATTTAAGTTTTTAAAGGTGTCCTATATATGGGATACTGGGACATAATGGGACAATATTTCATTCTCTGAGTGCAGAACTTTGAAGGTGCTAGGACATGTGAGCAGTACACCCTTGCTGAGATCCCTTCTCAGTCAGTCTCAGTTTCTCACTGTCCACAGCCCTAACCCCTGGCAATGGTGACTCCCAAGGGAACTGCATTCTTGAGGTGCGCTCGGTGTCTGACCAGGGTGTGGGAGCTGATCAGGGAGGGTGGGAGGCTGGCCTGAAGACTCACCTGCCCAGCACATGGTGGTGCTGCCATGGGCCAGCCTGGAACCTGTGCCTGGGTTTGGGGAAAAGGGTTGGGGCTGTGGTTGCTCCTGGCTGGAACCTCCTGGTGCCCTGGCACCTTCTGGGTGGACAGGATGGTGGAATGCAGGCCTCTCTCTGTGTCTTGACCCAGTGGCTTCTATCAGAAGGCAGCAGTAGTAGCTGTGCAGGAGTGAGAATGGAGAACCTGATCACCCGATTGGTCCAGAGTGTTGGGGGCCGGGTCAACTGGCTGAGAACCTGTCACCAGGGGTGGGAAGATGATGAGGCAGGACTGTGTATGAGCTCAGGAGCCTCCTGCCTTGTGCATATGCAAAGCTAAACTTATTAGGAAATTCAAGAGACTGATGCAGGAGCAATAAAACCTGGTGTGGAGTAGGGTGGAGGATTTGAGGCAGGGGGCTGTGCCGCTACACCCTTCCCACTGGGGAAGCCTGCCTTTCGTCTAAGGTTGAATCTCTTCTGCTCTCCAATAGATACAAAGGGAACTCTGAGGTTCTCAGCTTTTAATAGGTGTTGAGGATTTTTTTCATTATTCTGGTCTGGATAAAGCAAAATAACCTCTTTGGACAAAGATAATATTGCAAATCAGTACATGCTTTTGTTTTGTAATTGCTATTTGTTTTTGATGATGAACAATAATGACAAAGTGCTATAAAAGGACTAAGTACCTATTCCCTCCCTGTGAATCTTTTAAAGATTTTTTTTTTCTTTTTCTTGAGGACTGTCTGTGTAGACTTAAATCTCACATGCCCACAGGGTCAACATGGTCTAATTCTAGGGAAATGAGATCGGTTTCTACTGAAGGAGACCACATTTACTTTTGATGTGGATATATAATACTTTCCACATGTGGCCACAAGGCAAACCCAAATCCTCCATCACAGGGGAACATGGCTATGACATCAAACCAGTAGCAAGTGATGAGAATGCGTAAAACCACGATGTGGAGTCCTTCCCGCTTCCACTTCATAACCCATTCAAGTGTAGAAGTCACTTAAAGGTGCTCTCTGGGGGTTGTGTTGACAGAAGCCATGAGCTGTACTTGAGCCATCTTACCAGTGGTTTTCCTCACCTTGAATATGCAGTGCATGCTGCTGCTTGCAAAGTCAGGGCAATATTATGCCCTCACGGCTTTCAAGGGTGTGTGGCTGTGTGGTGTAGATGATATTCGTTGAGCCTTGTTTTTATTTTTTTTCATATCTTTTATCATCAATAGTGCTAAAAGAACAGAAATGGTGCCTGACTGTATGTTCTATTTGAAAATTTCAACAAGGGTGTTTTGAAATTGCAAGATGCTAAATGTCACCAATAATGATGATCTTAGCATAAATAAATGCTAACTCTCAGGTGTCTCTAGGATTTAGCAGAGGTGCTTTCGAAGCATTTTCTGCTGCATAAAAAAGAGGGCCAAAGGGTGTGATTTCTTTCTGGTTTTTAAGCTTAGGGATCTGGCGTGTTGAGAAGGTCATCTTCGTTTGTATTAATCTTATTTCTTCTTAATGTAGCTTCACTTTGTTTAATTATCCCTTAATTTTCATTATTCCTTTATTTTTCTCCACATTACTTATCATCACCTTAGTTTATATTTCCCTGCTTGCTTGATTATTGTCTTTCATCTCCAACAAAATATAAGTTTCATAATAATAAGGACCCTGTTGTCTCCTCTGCTACTCACCTAGCACCTTGCCCAGTGACTGGCAGGTAGCGATGATGATGACAATAGTTAGCCTTTACCAAATGAATGCTTGACAGTGTTTTAAAGCACTTGACAATAATATGACCTGATCCTCACTGGAGTTCTTGGAGATAAATAATATTTTAATAACCATTTTACAAATGAGAAAACTAAAACTTAGAAAAATGAGGCAAATTTCTCCCAAATCACACAGTTGGGAGAGTTGTGTTCAAACCTAGGCCAACTGGTTGCAGCATCTGCACTTACCCATTACGACCTTAGGGGTCTCCACATGGGAGACAGGAACATTGTCTTGTTTCCTGCTGTGCCCAAAGTACATATTAGGCTCTCAAACATGCAGTAGATAAACATGCAGTCCAAAGAGTGGTGTTCCTGGAAGAGAAGGTAGTGGCCATCAAGGACAGAGGCAAGGTCCAGGCAAGTGAACCTGGTTGCTTCTTTAGCAGGGTCAGCTGGGATCTGCTGTTCTTAAGGGTAATGTGGAGGCTGCTCTTTGCCCTTCCACCCCTTATTCCCCTTCTCTGCACTCTTTTCTCATTTATGGGTGCATCTCTAGGGCCTGGGGAAGCCACTATGGATTCAAAGAGGCCAGCTCTGAGAGTGGTGAGGGCAAATCTGCCCATACATCCATGTACTAACCCTTTTGATGTGTAGCTGAGTCAGTGGTGTCTGTAGAGCGGGCCTGGCCTGGATGGTTCAGCCATCAGTGTTCTGGATCTCATCAGAGGCCCCCACAAGTTGCTTGGCCTAAGAACTATGGACTCTATTGACTCATATGAGATTCACTTGATGTCCTTTGTAAGTAGCTGTCTCTGGAGGCTAGCCTTTGACTTCCCTTTTCTTGTCAAACTAAAAATGCTCCAAGATGTGTGTGTGCGTGTGTGTGTGTGTGTGTGTGTGTGTCTGTGTGGGTGTATGTGTACATGTATTCAATTATTGTGACTGAGCCCAGAAAGCATTTGGATCAGCCTTAAAAGTTAGGTATAAATCATTCGGTTTCTTTTGTTCTCACTTGTCATCACACAGCTGTTAAGTGGTGAGTGAGTGCAAGGCAGCTTTGGAAAAGAACCCTACCTCTGTGTGTGTGTGCACGTGTGCATGTGTGTGCAGGTTAGTGAACCTGGGAGGAAGGGAGAGGGCAGGAGGGGAGTTATAGCTGCAAGCCCAGATTTCAAGTATCGAAATACAAGGGTGTTTCTTCAGTTGGGACTGATAAACTTTGCTGCCCATTAACGCACACGGTGGGGGTCATTGCACTTTGCATATTTGGAGGTAACATATACCACCCCCACCTGGACACAAAGGCTGCCTTGGGAATGAGCTGGCTAACCACAGTTGAGGGAATGCCTTTCAACTAAGAAGGAAATGAGGAGAATAAAAGAGTTCTTTATTTGTGGGCACTTGACAAGTTGAATCCTGCGTCTGTTACTAAGGAATTGGTTTTAGCATCAAGGTATGACATAAAACTGAACAAAGAAATAGAATGGCTGCTTAACAATTAAGTTCTGATAAATATGAAGGACGCCTGGGGACTATTTCAGACTTTTTCACAACAAGGGAAGTATGTTGCCTCTTCAGTAGGCAAATATCTTACTGCTTATCATGTATGCTCATACATGAGTTTGTGAGCTCTTACTTTGTTTACTGCATGCAATAAGGAAGTGTCATTCACGTTTTTAGTTTATCAGTCTTTTTGGTTTTTAAACTACTTTTCTCTCTCTTTTTTTAATTTGTTGATGGACATTTATTTATTTATTTATATGTGGTGCTGAGAATTGAACCCAGTGCCTCACACATGCTAGGCAAGCGCTCTACCACTGAGCCACAACTCCTGCCCTGCCTTCCTCTTTTTAAGTCTAAAGTTCTGTTTCCTGGGAAAGGCAGACAAGGTAAGCATGATTTAATCTTTGAACAGGCTCAAACTCTAGATTATTATTTATACAAGGTAGTTTATTTAGTTATTTGTTAATAAATTGAAAAACAAGGACAAAGAGCTCTTCCCTCTGGGAGTCTGCATGTTCTTAGAGGAAAGTATATTAACAATAGACATAATATGTAAATAAAATGCAATAAGTTGGAAAGAAGATCTGTGCTATGGATGGAGACAAGTAGAATGGGAAAGAGAAGAAATGCAGCAACGTGCAACACAAAGGTCAGGTCGGATCTGCTGAGGGGAGGACTTATGATCAAACACTTGGGAGAGTCATGGAATTATTAAAGGTGTGGCTATCCAAGGGGGGCATTTCAGGGAAGGGCAAAGCCAATGCAAAGGCCAGGGCATAAGCATATCCAGCATATGTGCTGCAAGTGAATGAGTAGCAGGATTTCAGGACAGAGCAGAAAGCAGAACCTTCTAGGATTAGAACCATCAAGGATTTTGATTTTGATTCTGGAAGAAGAGGGAGGCCTTGCACGTTTTTGAGCTTAGGATGACTTGATCAGACTTGTTTAGAAGCTGAAGTCTAGTTGTACTCTGGACAGGCAATAATAGAAGTAGGGATATCATTTGAAGGCTATTGCTGCAACCTAGGTGTCTTAGTTAAGTATTGTGGTGTAACAAGTCACCCCAAACCTAGTTGACCAAAGCAACAAACACTATGTCACAGTTTCTGTGGGTCAAGAATTTGGCCATGGCTTAGCTGTGTCCTCTGGTCACAGCCAAGGCTATTCAGGCTTGATAAGGGGAGGATTTACTTCCAAGCTTACTCACATGGAAGCCCGTTCCTTGTGGGTTGACTGGAGTCTTTGGTTTCTTCCTAGACATTGGTCAGAGACCATCATTCCCAGCCACGTAGACATTTCCATGGGGCAGCTTACAACATGATAGCTTATGTTAGGAGAACAAACAAGCAAGCAGGGGTAAGGGGAGTAGCAGAGTCAGACGGAGGACACAGTCTTTTAAAAGCTAATCTCAGAAGTGATATCTCAATAGTTTGCTATGTTTATTTGTTAGAAACCAGTCATTATATCCAGCAAACACTCGGGGAAGGGATTGCACAAGGATGTGAACAACAGGAGGAGATGATCATTGTAAGCAATTTCTAAAGTTTCCCAACATACTTGGCAGTAGAAATGGTGAGTAGAGACAAAACACATTAAAAATATTGGAATCGTAATCCATGATCTCTCACTCTGTAGATCATTTAAGGCACCTTGTATAACACCTGTGGCTTTGATTTTTATACTTTAAATTGAAAATCTACTCATCTCCTTCTCTATAAGCAGTTAAAACTTGAAGAGTTTAAGTAACTAGCTTGTCAGTGATTTTGATAAGGAACAAGTTTTTTTTGGTACTGGGGATTGAACTCAGGGGTACTTGACCACTGAGCCACATCTCCAGCTCTATTTTGTGTTTTATTTAGAGACAGGGTCTCACTGAGTTGCTGGGCGCCTTGCTGTTGCTGAGGCTGGCTTTAAACTTGTTATTCTCTGATCTCAGCCTCCCAAAGTGCTGGGATTACAGAGGGGCGCCACTGCACCCGGCTAGGAACAAGTATTTCAACACCAGCAGTCTGACTCTACTATCTATTGCTCTTAATATCCAGAGGATGCCAGAGAGCAAAAAATGGCTGAAAATATTCTTAAAAGTGCAAAGTGACCTACAGATAGAAGTGTATCATGATTAACTGTGAGAACACAAGAATACAAACAGCTTGGTTTTAAAGAATGTTTGTTCTAAAACATGATGCTCATGTTAATTTTCTTGTGTGGAGAAATGGAGCAGTTCTGGGGAAAAGATGGAGCCCTTTTGTCCTTCTGTGTTTTTCCACAGGGGTAGAATCAGAAACAAGTTCCTGCAGTAGTCTACTTCTACAAAGTATGGCAACACTTAGATATTACTTGGAATAAAACCACATGGATTTTGACCTAATGCTCAATAACTAAGTCTGGAGAAGAAAGCATAGTTTAGGAACAGATGGAGAGCTTGATTTTTGTGGGGACAGTTCTGTTTTTAACCAAAAAGGCATGTGGCTCTCTCAAAAGCCACAGGCCTCACAGGACCTTGAAATTGAATGAAGACTGGGTTGAAGTGAGATCTACCAAGGGCTACGGAGTTCATAGTTGATACTTATGGACTGAGCTGGAATAACTAGTAGCACTGTGAATAGAAGCAGGTGAGCCTGCAAAATCACACTGAGAACAGAACAAGGGAAAAGCCTTGGTGGCACCTAGCTAATGCAGACAGTTATAGCCATTCTGATATTAATATAGAATTCTTGCTTTCTTGTGAGGAGTTTTTGTATGGTAGCTCTTTTACTCTTATTTTATACTATTTACATCATCATATTTTAAAGAAGTTTCTTGGTACCACATAGTCTGACCGATCATCTTTGTCTATTACTTGGAGTGTTTAGATCATTTATATTTAATGCAATTGGCAGTATGATTAGTTTTAAGTTACCATTTTGTCATTTGTTTTTTATGTACTTTTTATTTTCTGTTTCCATAAATTTGACTACTTTATATGCGTCCTATAATTGGTGTCATATAGTATTCATCATTTTATCATTTTGTGGCTGTCTCTGAGATACTGCTTTCAATTCTTTTGTATATATAGCAGAAGTGGGATTGCTAAATCATATCTTAGTTCTATTTTTAATATTCTGAGGGAACACCATACTGTTCCATAGCAGTTACACCATTTTACAGCTCCACCAACAATGTATACACAGGATTCCAACTTCTCCACTTGCCTACTAACACTTATTTTCTCTTTCTGTTTTCCCAGTAGCTGCCCTAATGGTTTTGATTTGTATTTCTCTCATGATTAGTGATGTGAACAGCTTTCCTTATGCTTATTGGCTATTTATATGTCATCTTTAAAGAAATAGCTATTTGAGTCCTTTTCTCATTTTTTAATTAGGTTATTTGATTTTTTTTGTTGTTTAATTGTAACAGTTCTGTGCATTTTCTAGATATGGACTCCTTATCAGATACATGATTTTCAAATATTCTTTGTCATTCTGTAGGTTGCTTTTTAAATCACTTTTGAATCCTCTGCTGACAAAAAACTTCTAAATTTGATGTAGCCTATTTGTCTATTTTTGCTTTTGTTTCCTGAGAACCTTTGTTTATTTTTTCACTTAGCACTTTTAGATCCTGGTTTCTTATCTTCTGGCTTATGGAATTTCTAAACAGATGTCTGGTATTCTTTTCTTTTTTTTTAAATATTTTTTTAGTTGTAAATGGACACAATGTTTTTATTTTATTGCTTTGTATGTGGTTCTGGGGATCGAACCCAGGGCCTCATGCATGCGAGGCAAGCGCTCTACTGCTGAGCTACAATCCCAGCCCCCAGATGACTGGTATTCTTATCCTTGTTTTCCTGTACTTAATGTGACTTTGTGCCCCATAGTCTTTTTTTTTTTTTTTTTGTGGTACTGGGGATTGAACTCAGGGGCACTCGACCACTAAGCCACATCCCCAGCCCTATTTTGTGTTTTTTATGTAGAGACAGGGTCTCACTGAGTTGCTCGCTTAGCGCCTCGCCATTGCTGAGGCTGGCTTTGAACTCGCGATTCTCCTGTCTCAGCCTCCCTAAGTGCTGGGATTACAGGCTTGAGCCACCGCGCCCGGCTGCCCCATAGTCTTTTTAAAAAAAAATTCGTTTTTTTTACTTCTGTGTTTAAACAATTTCTAGTATGCTATCCTTTAACCAAACCACCTTTAGTGTTTTTTTTCTTTTTATTTTTTCTCTTGATATTTGCTGAGCATCTTAAAGAGCTGCAGAAGAAGGATAATTCCAGACCTTGTTATTCCCTAATGGAAGTGGATTTTTCCCTAATTGTATTGAAAACTTGTCTCCCATAGACTTTATACACCTCTAGTACAGAGACCTGGAAGTCAACATAGGATGAATTAATGAATAAAACCTGGAATTGGGTTGAACTACATAAAATGGTATTTTTCGATGATTTTTAACTTATATGATTTATATCATGCAACTTTATATTTCTAGTTTGGATTAGTTAAGAAAAGCAAACTCCTGTAGAGGTAGTTGTGCTTTTAGGATTAGATCTAAGCAAAGGATGGATTTGTGTGTGTGTGTTTGTGTGTGTGTATTTTTGTGTGTGTGTGTATGTGTGTGTCTTAAATATGTCTGAAACTATAATCTGGAAGTCCAAAGACACTTACGTTGACCTCATTTTCAAATAGAATATTCTAGGTTTATCTTTGTGACTTTGGGTTTTTAGGCATTTTCTTTGGAGAGGAAGACTTTTTTTCTTCTAGGGTATACATTCATCTAAGGAGCATATGCTTGGTCCTCATTGCCTCAATGGACTTGTGTTCCAAGACAAGAGGTTTATAGGAGAAGACTTTTACCTTGTCCTCGTTGGGTAATCAAACACAGTGACCTGGTGTCTATGACCTGGACTGGGATCTTTTAATAGGATTGTGGTTGAGATCTTTGTAAGGAAAACAACCTTATAAGCATGTTGCTGATTGTTCATATATGGTTGTGAGAGCCAGAAATGACACAGGATTTGGGGACATATGATAGAAGGTGATAGAACTGTATTGTTGTCTTTATACACAAAATGAGAATAAAGCTTAGTAAGTACCTTAATAGGATGATGAAGAAAAAGTTAAAGTTACTGTATTCACAGTAATTATCTGTTGTGGTTTTAGTTTTACTTTCATAATATTTAAAACACATCACATAAATTGAGAAGAAAAGTGTTTTATAGGTAACCAGATTACAATGAATTTTATTTAACACAGCATACTTACTTATGAAAATTATTCTGTCAGCTTCCTGCAAAAGATATAAGCTACATGACCCATGACCTAGTGGGTTTGGCATCCTTACTTCTCCGAGTGCAAATTGCCCTTACATGTTGGCAACAGTGTTTGCTATATAAAGCTGGGTATATGGTTGTTATGAGTTGGATTTGGCTCCCTTAAATTTATACATTGAAGTCATAACCTCTAAGACTTGAGAACGTGACCCTTATTTAGAGAGATGGTAGTTACAAAATTAATAAAATTGAGGTGAAGTCATTAGGGTAGGCCCTAATCCACTATGACAGGTTTCCTACAAGATGGGGGACTTGAACAAAGAGATAAGCACAGAAGGAAGACAATATGAAGAGACAGGGAGAAGATGGCTGTCTGCAAGCCAAGGAGAAAGGCCTACAGCAGATCTTACCTCACAGCTTCCAGAAGGAATGAACCCTGTCAACACCTTATTTCAGACTTCTGCTTTCCAGAACTGTGAGACAATTTCTGTTGTTTAAAGCATCCAGTTTGTGGTACTTGGTTAGAGTAGAACTAGAGAACTAGTAAAAGGGCTTTTGCATAAGTACATGTTATACACTGACTGTTGGTAGGAAAAAGAAGCATGTTAGGAGCCGGGGCCTCGAGCAAACTCCTGGAAACTGTTCGAATGTTTTATAGGGTGGCTAATCAGTTCTTTTCTTTATCCATTTTGTTGATGGATACACATCCACCCTGACTGAAGAGAATAAGGAAAGTGACCAGAGCTAGTCAAAGGTTCACTAAGGGCTCATTACTTTATGCTCATCTGATGGGGAGGAATTTTGAAGAAGGAGAATGAAGGCTGAATTTTCTGTGTGAATTGTGAGGAGATTTTATGACTTCAAAAAAAAAAAAGGTTATTTAGGGTTCATAGATGATTGAGAAGAACTTACAAATACTAAATTTTACCCTTGGCGCTTGAGAAACTTTAGGACATAATGCAACAGGGTTATTTTATACTCTGCTATTCTACAGGGTTATGGGAGATATGGAGCATGCTTAAATCTTATTATTTTAGTGAAGTGTTTAGGACTTCTAATGGTCAGCTCTATTTCTCTCTCCACTTTTCTGCTGCTTTTTCTTTCTGTCTCCCTCCCTACAAATTGTATGAATGACATTGCAAATTTTTTCATCCCTGACTCATTCTTTTACTTACTTGCTCTTCTGATTATAATGAAAAGTTTTATTGCAGCTAAAATGGCAAGCATCCTGATGGACAAAACAGAGTGATATTCAAATGTTACCTCCCAAATAGTGAGACCTTATTAATGGCGGAAATAAAAAAGATTCAAGACACTTAAGGAAGTGAGTCGGGCTGCCTGGGCCTGTCGTCAGTCTGTTCCCATTGATGTCATTCTCAATTCTCTGACCATTGTATAATTTAAAACTCACTCGGTCAGTGTTTCTCGGCTTGATTACAACAGTTCCCAGGCTGTGAGGAGTTAAGCCAAAGAGGTTTTCATTAATTTTCCTTCTCCCTAAAGACTTTAGGCTTGCTGTTTCAAAGAAAGCTAGATACCACAATGAGCCAACTATTTGGTGAGAAGTTTCTCCTCTGGGAGAGAGCTGTTAGCTGAGATTCCAGCCTTTGAAATGTCAAATGTTACTCATTCCCATTCTGGCTCTGGTGAGTATGTATAGTCCTTCTCTTTTATTTTAATTTGAGAATGTTTGCTTCCACTGGTAGCTCAGGGAACTTTTACTCACTGTTTGAAATCTAACCCTGGAACACAAAAGTATGACTAATCCTACTTACTGGAATTTCAGTGTTTTCATCAAGGCTGCAGTTTCCATTTCCAATTTTATATAATAAGGGCAGAATCCCAACTGGCAAACATACTCCTCTTCTGTTTGGTTGATGTACATCAAAATATCTGTATTATCAAAAGGGAAGTTTCATGATGGTGGTTTTTGCCATTGAAAGGAAATTTGTCTTCAAGATTATTTGGAGAGAAGACAGTTCATGAAATCAGGGACCCTACAAGACATTCACTCAATGGAGCATTTCTTCTGAATCTTGCAGCTGCTTTTCATCTTCCATAGAGAAAGGGAATTTATTAGGTGATCTCCAAGAGGAATGGTATATACAGTGGAGTCACAGCCAAAGATTTGAGAGCAATTTACAAATACTCATGGCATGACGGTGACTTGGTTAAGCAATCATTGTGGTGCCATTGGAAGGATGAAAGAGATCAGCTAACCAAAACCAAGTTTCTGTCTTCTTCTATGGCAATCCTTTATTACTTTCTTATGTCGTTAGAGTTCCAAATATGGATTTCTGGAATGCTGTTGAGAAGCTCTGATGAGGAAGTTTTAGTGGAATTGGGTTCAGACTCACTCACCAGACAATTCTTTTAAGGCAAGATCTGACAGACTTAAAGGGGAATATAGATACTTATTTGGAATATCTTAAAAGAGAGCTCTAAACTCTGCTGCTCAAAAACATTTATTTGGAGAATTGAAAATATAGACAATTAAGTTCCATTTCCAGAGCTTCTAGTTCAGTGGATCAATGTATTTACTTTTTTTTTTTTTCCTTCAGATTATTCTGGGCATAGTCATGACTGAGGATTTCTGGTTCCAATGCCTGTTTATAACTTCAACAACAAAGAAATTCTTCTGAATTATTTGATCAAATGCGTAGGATTTGTTGAGTTTGGCATGTAAAGGCAAAACTTTTTGCTTTTTGTTTATAATCTATAGAACAACCCTAAATCTGTTGTTTTATGGCTTCTTTGCCTTCTCGCTGGTTGAGATACTTTTGAGTTGATAAGCAGTCAGCTGGAATCTTTCTTGGACAAACAGTGTCCTAGATCTGGACAATACATTTGTTTTCTCCAACCTACTGATTCAGTCTTAGGGAGTCCAGACCTCCATTCTTATATAAACCTCATAGTTGAGTTTGAAAAGCTGCTAAATTTGAGAATCACTGAGTTGTACTAATGGGCTAGAGTACTGTTTGGCATTGGATACTAATTGAAGTGTGATTGCCTAGACATAAATCATTTTAATTAAAATTGTTACCATTATTCATTTTATTGGCTTATGATTAGGTGTTGTATTTGATTAGCAAATATGTAGTAATGTTCATGAGTCCTATTGAGAGAGGCAGGAAAGAACTTTAACATCTGGAGTACGTAAAAGCTTTCAGATAGAGCTTGAGGTGAATCTTGAAATATGGGTAGGATCTGTATGGGTTAGTGGAAGTAGGATTCAGAGCATTCCAGGTGAGGAGGCAAAATCAATGAAGTGATTAAGATGGGAGCTAGAATTCTATGCTAGTAGGACAGCACGTTAACAGAGCAAAGCTTATGTGGTGGGAAGTAATGGAATCTAAAATCGCCCAGAGTGGATTGGGTATGGGAAGTGACTTGAAGTTGCAAGAAATCAGGAACTATTCCAACATTTTTGTGTGTGCACAGGTGTCAGGTAACAATTTATCTTGGTAGGTTGTGTGGAATTTTGGAGGCAGGGCTGTAGCAGTGTTAACAGTGAGGCAATGGAACCTGATCTTGGATCTTGGGTAGTGGCTAGGGAATTAGTGGGGGACATTCAGTCTATCGAAGTAGCCTAAATGAAAACCATTACCTCTGCAGATTATTTAGAGATTTTTCTGTTCATCTGGCACTGAATAAAGTTAGACACAATCTTGGGTCTTGTGGAGGCTCGCCTCAAAATGAGATCTCAATTTATGAAAAAAGGGATTATAAGATACATACCAACCCATTATGTTCATCAACTCTGTGCAAGTTTTGTGGAAATAATGTGAGGCTTGCTAGAATCAAAGGCTTTATACTTTACTAGATTCCATATTGAGCTTCTTCAGGTCCTTAAACACAAATACAAAACTGAAAGGTAGAGAACTCTGGACATCATAGACATGGAATTTAGCTCCTAAAGCCAAAGGACTATGTGATAGTTTTGTTGTTGTTGCTGTTGTTTTGTTTTTGTTTTTTAATAGTCCACGGACTTCTTCTCAGAAGACCTATCCATTTTTTTTTAATTGTAATTTTCTTCCATTCTCTTTGGCAATTCCGAGAGATTGTAATTTTCTTAAGATCAGGAATTTCTTAGTTTAGATCTTTCTCCAAATCACATGTTAAAGAATGACTTTAGTTATTACTATGAATAATAATAGGAGAAAGATAATTTGTCTCTCATGCTTTCAAGTGCAATTATGGCATACTTTCAAATACAATTCATACATTAATGACTTTTTTCCTTAGTGAACAATGAAAGCTTCTATTTCATTACAAAAATCTTTTGACTAAATGGCAGTTGGAGACTGGACTTTGTGCTAATACTTAGGTTAATTGCATCTCATGTTAATATTGTCATAGTGGGGGCAATTAAGTAGGATTATGACTGGTTCTAGTAAATCTTCCCAATTCTTCTGTGAAGTCCTGCAATTCCTCCTTTCTCAGGTATATGATCTTCCACAAAGGAGGGGGTGCTAGGAGAGTTTTTGGTAGTATTCATCTTGATTTAGACATCATCATCATCTCTCCTTGAAGGCAGAGCCACTGGAAATCCCAGTAGCTTTCTGAAAGATTTATTTCCACGGCAATCTTTTGTTTTCCCCATGGCAGCCTTTCCACCCCACCATTCAACCCTGCAGAAGCCCTGCATACTGTTTACCAATCCCAAAGAGAGATCTGAACGGAGATAGTTTGGACACTATTAATCACGTTCTTCTTGGTGGCAACAGGCGGGGACAAAATGGAGGGCCACACTGTCTATGAGCAAGGGGAGCATATGGGATAGATTCCATGACAACTGTGCAGATGTATTTCTTCAGGTGTTTCATGAATACCTTCTTTTATTATACAGCCAAGTTCGCTCTGCTTTGATCCCCACCTAAAGGTTGGAGTTGAGGAAAGTGGCCAGTTTCCCTTCTCCTTACCTTCCTTATCACATTCTTTGAAGTCCTTCTTATCTCCCCTAGGAACAACAGGCCTCCATAGGCACTACGGGGTGTTTTCCTCAACATCCACAGTTTGGCCACACTGTCAACTGGAACTCAAACATAAGATTAGAAGGAAAATTTTGTTTACCAGTCCTCAAGGATGTCTGACCTAAATTTACAGCAGTGTTCCCTTCAATCTGAAGAACAATCTCATCAACTTCAATAAATACTTTGATATTTTTGAAAGGAAATGACATTTTCAGTAGTGAGAAATTCTGAAGTATAAGTATCTCTGAAAATAATGCAATATATTCCATTCTTTTCTTAATGGAATGTTTAAAAGCTGGATAACACTGCATTAGAATGTTAATTTGTGTTTTGGGTTTGGTTTCATAGCTCAACCTCTGGTATTTATGGTGGGTTCACCTAAAGTTTAGTTTATGTTTTTAATGATACAGTTCCCTGTTTGAAAGATCATTTGAGAGATTGATTCTTCACACCAAGTTCCTTTCTCCCTGGGCAATTCTTTTATCATCAGATATTTGGCCATTTTCCTTCCAGTGCCAGAAACTCCCAGCAGATGTCATTGTAAGGCAGATTTGTTTAGCAAAGCATTTTTTTTTTAGAATAGCAAATAGAGTTGCACATAATAGTGATGTGTGTATTGGGTACTGGATTTAATTCATTCTAGTCTCCCCAGGGTGGGAATTTTTATAAAGATATAAAGTGACTTCTGATATTCCTTCCTGACATGCCATAGTGTGGGAGAATTGCTGCCCTCAATATAAATCAAAAGAACAAAGAATGGAGGTCTTGCTCCCAAGCATTTCCTGGGTTACTGCTAGGCCTACCCAGATTGGCGCAAGGCCTGGGACTGTGCTTTGAATGGGACAGAAGAGGCTTGGGGAGGAGATAGCTGCATAGACACATGGGGACCACACTAGGGAGCTGGGATTTCCAATGCAACAGCTTTTCTGATTCTAGACCTCCTGCCTTGAGTACTGCAGAGAAAATATAAATGAGCATACAAACTCATTTGGGTGTCCTGACCTCACCCAAAGGAGCACATACAGCTGATCCTTGTCTGACAAACAAAGGAAAGCTGCATTGGAATTCCCTAGCTTATTTCATGGATATCAAGTTTAGGTAGAAAAGATAGCCTCTGTCCCTCCACAACCCAGTAAATTTTTATTAGTTTCCATGGAGACCTGTTGATACACTTTTGTCTCCTGGGAAGATCTCATTCTGTTACCTTTTAGTATTGTAGGAGCTCCTCAGTCCCTTACCATTTTTCCATTGCTTGATTAGATTTTTTTAGACTAATATCCTCAGAGGAAATCTCATCCCCAGAACCAGAACTATACCTTGTATGAAAGAGGGTTAATCAAAATGCTAATTGCTTGGTAATTTTTAATACAATGTATCTTGGGAATTTTTGATACAATATGTCTCTATGCCATAAAACTGCAGGCTCTGGGCCAAAGAGCACAGTCCATCAAAGGTGGTGGGGTGAGCATGAAGAGCCTAGTTGGAAGACATTTGTTTACTTGCAATGGGACAGCTAGCATTGATCATTTACAATCTAAACCTATACCCACTTTTCCTAGGCATTGTAAATGAACACTGTTTTCCACCAAGCATTAGGTCTTATAAAGGAAAATGGTGCAATCAGCTTGAGAAGATAGGGTAAAGAAATATTTATCAGAATAAGCATATTCTGCCCTCAATAGGTTAAATGGAAAAAGTAGATTCCAATTATCATTCTCCATCAGAGAAATTTAATTAGAGTGAGCATGTGTAATTCCTATTTCAATGACAGCAACATTTTTCTGAAAGGATATCAAGAATCACTTCCATGCAACTTAGAGACATTTCCATTGCTGAATTTAAGCATCTGAGGAGAATTCCCCATGCAACTCTAGGCACATCTAAGACTGGGATTGATCTTTGAGCTTTGTAGCCATATGCCAAGATTCTAACAATTCCATTTCTGTCAGTGGGATATTGTTTTGGGGGCAAGATCTTATATAACCTTGGCAGAGAGCACACTCATTTTCTGCTTCTGGGTGAGTGACGAGCTGAACTCTTCGTGTTCTTGGACTTTGTTCCAATTTAAAAATATAATGACTTTAGACAGCCCAGGATGGGGAAAAAAGAGCATAAGCTTTAAAAAATGTTATTTTGAAAAAAATTAAAAACTTTATTTCAATAGTCAGGGGACTTGAGGTACTGGGAAGAGTGCTGGACTTGGTATTGGGACTTGGGGTTCTTGTCCTACTTCTGCCCCTACTGGGAGATCTTGGCTGTTACATTTTAATACGAGTCCTTTTTCTTCAAGAACAGAATTTTAAAATTCCACTGAGAAAACTTAAACCCTAGTTGCATTTTCTTTCTCAGGAATTGTCATTAGGTTTTTTTTTGTACCAGAGATTGAACCCCCAGAGGTGCTTAAGCACTGAGCCACATCTCCAGCACTGTTTTTCTATTTTTATTTTTTATTTTGAGACAGGGTCTTGCTAAGTTGCTTAGGGCCTCACTAAGTTGCTGAAGTTGGCTTTGAACTTGCGATCTTCCTATCTCAGCCTCCATAGCCTCTGGGATTACAGGTATGTGCCACTGTGCCTGGCTCATCAGGGTTTTTGAAGTTTGTTTTGGGGACAAACATTAAAATGGAATAACATCTAAAATCAGTGTATATGTTACATTTTGAATACTCTGATTCTATTTGTGCACTTGTACTCCACTTTGTTGATGAAGAAAGTGGGGGTAAAGCCTGCCTAAATTTTTAGATTGTGGTCTAAAACCTGCATAACTCTGGTGATAAGAAAGCCCCCAGCAGTCTAAATTTTGGTTCTGTTCTTTTTTAATCTCTAAGAGATCCTCTGTTTAGATTGGATAGGGCTTTTGCCATGTGGTTTTAATATGGTTGAAAAGATGCCACAGGCTGTAGCTGACCAGGCTGCTCTGTCTCCCAAGGAAGGCTTATTTTTAAACTTAAAATACTATACTTTTAAGAAAGGAGCAAACGGTATGTTCTCAGGGTACAATATAGTGAAAGCTCAAGATGAAACCATGTAGGTTTTTCTTTTGACCTTCAGGGTGGGTGGCAGTTTGTAACCATCTTCCATCAATACAATTCCTGCTACATTCAGTTAGAAAAGGAAAAAAAAAAAAACTTTAATAGCTTTAGGCACCATCATAGCCGTGGTAACCATGACAGATACTCACTTGTAGGTGCTGGGTTCACTGAGCACCTTGTACAATGGACATTATTGTGTTTAATTCTCACAAGGTCCTATGAGGCTCATCTGATGATGAGCCATATTCTACAGATGAGGAAATTGAAGCTTTGAAAGATTAGTATGTTCAAAATCTTCTAAAACCACCAATCTTTTCATCTTTTTGAAGTATTTAATCTACATTTTTCCAAACACTCTTAAATTATCTTTCTCTTGCCTTCTCTCACACCTCCTCTCTCTCTCTTTTTTTTGCTTGGGTCTTTTCTTTTGAATGGTTCCAGCTGTGAAGTCAGATCAGGTCCTCTGATTTTCATGGAACTTTATGCAGATGAAGAGAGTTTAGAAATAGAATATCACAAGCAATTCTTTAACATACACAATTTGATACGATTCAGTACATGAATTTCAGCATCAGTAGTCATTTTATCCTATTGATTAGGTTTTAATAGTGTTTACTCTACTAGGATAAAATTCCATATGGGAAAATTCACATTTACTCAAAAAAATATGATGAAGTAGTTGTTAATTACTAATTTTGCAAAAATATTTAGCTGGGCAGTGTGGTGCATGCCTGTAATCCCAGTGGCTTGGGAGGCTGAAGCAAGAGGATCATGAGTTCAAAGCCAGCCTCAGCAACTCAGTGAGACCCTGTCTTTAAATAAAATATAAAAAGAGCTGGGGATGTTGATAAGGGGAGGATTTACTTCCAAGCCTGCTCCTTAGAAAATGCACACATATGTACACACTGCAACCTTCACAAAATGTCCCAATTCAGTTTCAGGGAGCTAACTGCTACTGTGGAAAAAGCATAGCCATCAACAGCTAAAAGAGAGGATTTTAAATGTTCTGACTACAATGAAATTATAAGTATTTGAGGTGAGGGGGTGATGCTAATTATCCTGATTTGATTATTTCACAATGTATGCATGTATTGAATAATATATAGAATTATTATTCGTCAATTAAAAATAAAATAAAGCTGGGTGTGATGGCGCACGCCTGTAATCCCAGCACTTTGGGAGGCTGAGATAGGAGTATCTCGAGTTCAAAGCCAATCTCAGCAATGATGAGGTGCTAAGCAACTCAGTGAGATCCTGTCTCTAAATAAAACACAAAATAGGGCTGGAGACATGGCTCAGTGATCAAGTACCCCTGAGTTCAATCCACAGTACCAAAATAAATAAATAAATATAAAAATAAAATAAGACTAAAAAACCCTCAAATACACACAGAGGAAGCAAAAGTAATATCAATAGAAAAATAAAGTGAAATATTGAGCAATTGCTTCTCCCTTTTGAAAAATGAGAACCCCTTTTTCAGCTTTATTGTGATATAATGAACATATAAAATTGTATATACATAAAGTATACAACTTGATGTTTTCATATACATATACATTGTGAAATATGGACTACAATCAAGTTAATTAACATATCTATGATCTCACATAATTATCGTCTTTTTTTTCATTTATTGTGCTAAGGATACTTAAGATATATAAATATACTAACATATAATGGTTAACTAATACAGAATCTTAAGTATACCATAGAGAATTGTTAACAAATGTCACATAACTACTGTAAGTGAGATCTCCAGAACTTATTTATCTTGCATAACTGAACCTTTGTTCCTCTTTTTGGACTACCAGCTTCCCATTTGCCCCTCTTTCTGTCCCTGGCAACCACCATTCTCTTTTCTGCTTCTGTAATTTTGACTATTTTAGATTCTACCTGTAAGTGAGATCAGACATAATTTGTTTTTCTGGGTCTGGTTTATTTCCCTTAATGTTCTCCAGGCTTATTCATGTTGTTGGAAATAGCAGGATTTCCTTTTTCTTTAAAAGCATAATATTCCTCTGTGTGTGTGGGGTGTACATCACATTTTCTTTACCCATTCATACATTGATGGATGTTGAATTGTTTTCTTATCTTGACTGTTGTGAACACGAAGCTGGGAGCACAACTATGTTGTTGAGATACTGATTTTCTGTATCCAGAAGTGGATTGTTGGCTCATAGGGCTTTTCTGTTTTTAACTTTTTGAGGATTCTCCATACTCTTTCCACAAGGTCTGTGCTATTTACATTCCCACCAACAGTGTACAGGGCTTCCCTTTTCTCCATGTCATGACCACACTTATTTTCTGAAGTTTTGATAATAGTCATTCCAACAAGTGTGAGGTAACATCCAACTGTGTGGCTTTCCTTTGCATTTCCCTGATAGTGATGTTAATAACTTTTTCATATACCTTTTTTGGTCATTTCTATGTGTTTTTTGGAAAAAATGTCTATCTGGGTAGTTTGTCCATTTTTAAATCAGGTTATTTTATTTTGTTTTATTTATTTATTTTTCTGCTACATTGTGGGAGTTCCTTACATATTTTGGGTATTAACCCCTATTTTCATCATAACAAAATACCCGTGACTGGATAATCTGGAGATTGGGACATCTAAGATCAAAGTGCCAGCATCTGCTGAGGGCCTTCTTGCTGTGTCCTCCCATGGAAAAAAGGATGAATGAAGCGCCCCCACAGGGTAGAGGGTTGTAGAGCAAACTAGCCAAATGCTGCTGTTCGGGGTCTCTTTTGTCCATGAAGGAGAAGCTTTCATGGCCAAACATGAGCCCTTAAAGGACTCACTCAATATTATCACTCCTGGATTTTAGAGGGACACATTCAAACCATAGCAACTCCTTATATAATATATAGTTTGCAAATATTTCCTCCCATTCCATAGGGTGCCTTTTCACTCTGCACCTTTTTTCTTTGCTGTACAGAAGCTTTTTAGTACAATGCAACCCCCTTTGTGCACTTTTGCCTTTGATTTTGGGTCATATTCTAAAAATTATTGCCCAATCCAATGTCAAGAAGCTTTTTCCATATGTTTGCTTCCTGTAGTTTTATAATTTCAGATCTTATGTTTGTTTTTAATCAATTTTGAGTTGGCTTTTGGATGCAAGGGTCCACTTTGATTCTTCTGCATGTGGGTTCTCCAGCCCTCCCTTTTATGAATCTGTTGAAGTGTTACTGTTCACTAAGAACACTTATTTGAAGCTCAATAAGCCCACTTATTTTTATTCCAGTTTCTTTCTTATTTTAATTCAAGTATATTTTATTTAACATCTCAATTAAAATCACATATATTAAAATATAATGTAATTCTAATTATATAATACTCTCTGTATAGCTCTCTCTAAAGTACACGAGAGGTATCTGGAATTGACTTCATCAAAGATATATGGGCTAGTTGAGAAGATGGATATGGGTGATTTAGCATGGCCTTTCTTTGTAATTTTCAATGTAGCTTGGCGTTATGTAAAATTAAAGCAAAGTCAAATTAAAAAATAATCTCATCCACTCATCAACTCACTTTGAAGCTCTACTTAAGAGTGAAATGGTATCTTTTTTCTCTTTACCACTCCATGTAATTTGTTACTAGAATGCTAAACTTTTCTATTAGTATTCATTTATACTCCCAAATAAATAAGCTTTCTGAGGGCTGCTATTTTATCTTTTGTGTTCATAACTCTCTTCCCAGTTCCTAGAGCTGTCCTAACCACATAGTAGGATCTCAGAAAATTGACCTGTTTTTGGAAAGATGTAAATGGATAATATTGAGCACCTCTGATAAAAAGTCTTATGGTAGCAAGAAGTGTTTGGGAGCTGGGTGCATAGGTGCACACTGTAATCCCTAGCAACTCAGATGGGTGAGGCAAGAGAATCACAGCAAGTTTGAAGGCAGACTGGGCAACTTAGGGAAACTCTGTCTCAAAATAAAGTAAAAAGGATTGGGGATGTAATTCAGTCATAGAGTGTTTGCCTAGCATGTGCAAGGACCTGATTCTGTTTCCCTGTACTGCAAAAATAAGTAATTAAGTAAATAAATAAATAAGAAAAGAGAAAAAGAAATGAATGTTACTAGGTATTCATCATGCTCTTTTAAAGGAGCTCAGCACAACTATGTACTTTTTCCCCCCCAAGAGAAGCTTTATATGGCCAGATATCAGGCCTGGCTTACAAGATTTTTTTGTTGTGTAACTGTCCTTAGTTGTTCCTAGTTTCATTGCCGCTGACCATTGTAAGATGGGTGTGGATCACATTTATTTCCTCTTCAAAGGAGCCTGAGGAAAAAACAGTGACTCATGTTGTAGTGATACATGGGGATGACAACTCAGATCAACAGTGTCTAAGCGACTGGTGAGCACAGAGGAGAGCTACAGATGGGGTCGGGAGTGTCCTATGGGTCCCTGCAGCCAGGGTGGAGCTGCTTGGGCCAACTGATAGAGCAGTTCCCAGTGATGAAACTCTGCCTTTGGTGGGATCCCTGCTTCTTCCTTCCTTCTATCCCTCAGGGTCTAGGGTCTCAGCCTCCCTTTTCTCTGCACATCTAAGACTGGCTGTGGAGTAAGAAGAAACACCTGTTATGGTTCAGATCTGGAATTTCCCCCAAGGTCTATGTGTTGAAGACTTGGTCCCCAATGCATCAATGTTCAGAGGTGGGGCTTTTAGGAAAAGATCAGCTCATGAAGGCTTTAACCTCATCAGTGGATTAATCCATTTGATGGATTGATAATTTCAATGGACTGTTGAGAGGTGATAGAAATTGTAGGAAGTGGACCTAGTTGGAAGAAGTAGGGCAGTGGGAGCATCCCCTTGGGGACTATATCTTGTTCCTGGCCCCTTTCTCTCTCACTCTCTCTGCTTCCTGGCTGCCAGGAGCTCAGCAGCTTTCCTCTGCCATACCCTTCTACCATGATCTTCTGCTTCTTCTCAGGCCCAGGACAATGGAGCTGGCTGGCCAAGGACTGTGACCTCTGAAATCACGAGCCAAAGTAAACCTTTCCTCCTCTGAGTTTTTTTGGTCAGGTATGTTGGTCATAGTGACAAAAAGGTGAACAACACATTCCTTTCCTTCCAACCATGTGGAATCATTCCTGTTTCTATACTGCTGTAGCATTTGGACATAAGGAAATATGCTAGTTCAAAGTTTGCATCTCAAGTTGAAAAAACTTGGGTTTGAAGGTTTTATTTTTAACATATGGGTTTCCACAAAGTCACTCTGATTTCTAAAGCTTGTGTGTATTCAGGTGTAATAGTATATCCATAAAAAGTAGACTTTCACATAAAGGACTCAGCATGGTGTCTAGCAAACAGGAAGCACTGATACTGTTATGGTATTGTTTGTTTACATACTTGACTTCTAGTAATTAACTTTTCCAGGACAGAAATCTTCCTCATCTTTGTAATCTCCTTTGCCTAGCAATGTA
This sequence comes from Xerus rutilus, assembly GCA_028644305.1. Classification (NCBI taxonomy): domain Eukaryota; kingdom Metazoa; phylum Chordata; class Mammalia; order Rodentia; family Sciuridae; genus Xerus; species Xerus rutilus. Next base: position 68,471,356 of record CM053407.1, on the reverse strand, counting down.
ACAGTGTGTGTGTGTGCATGCCAACAACATGCATGGACTATAGAAGGAGATAAAATGGCCTTTTGGAGCTCTCATTTGCCTACATACATGGATAGAATTTTTAGAAAAATTATCAATAGTACTGTTAAAATCTGAAGTAATTATATTAAAGATTTCCCCTTAGCATAATGGGAATTTTAAGTTTAATTATTCCTGGCTTCAAGAAATTTTGGCCTTCAAGGTAAGAGCCAATCCCCAAGAAAGGAGACTCCATATCCATGAACTAGGAAATACACATTCTTTGGGCCAGTTTTGTATTAAATTGATGAGAGAAGACCATGTGTTTTGAATAGCTGATCCCTTGGGGATGCAAGTACTGGTGCAGCTCAGTCCTTCACATGGACTATGTTTCCTCATGTCCACCTCCTGGCAAGGCTCATGTTTTTTTGTAGTAGTGAACTTGGGGGTGATAACAATGATGCAGACTGAAAACTCAAGAAGGTGAAGTGGGAGAACTAGTTTTGAGAGGAAGAAAAGTTAACTTTTGATAGCTTTCAGTTTTAGTGGTGTTGTATTTGGTGGATGTGTCCAGAAGATGGAGGAGATAATACTGTCACAGAGGAAAAGGGTGGCCGACAGTGAATAGTCAGAGACCACACAAGGTGAGGATGGAGAAAAGCTACTTGAAGTTATCTGAAGGTGTTTGAAGTTGTTCTTCCTGGATTTCTGTTCCTCTTGAGTGTACATACTATGCTGTTTAGCTGGCAAACAGGATCTTGTAGTTTAGTTAAGATAGAGTTTGTTTTGATTCCACAAATAAAATCGGGGAGGTGAGAATACATTAGCAGGGAGACCTGCAATAGATCTCCACCTCCATATATAAAACAGTACCCACTGCAGCCTTACTGAAGCTGTTCACCCCCTTCCTCTTGTGACCCAGCAGTTTGCCATGGAAGTCAGTTCCTGGGAATATAATTTCTTACCTTTGCAAGTTCATTTTCATTTATGCACAGAAGCCATATTTAGCGACTTAAGAGTTAAGAACTGGAAGCATTGGTGCAGACCATATGTTGTTCCAAAGAGAAGATAAAAGGAGAAGGAGATATAAAATTGCAGAGTGTAGCAAGCTCAAGACAAGATTTTAAGAAAAACAGGGAGCGAGTACAGAGAAGAAAACTGGAGGAAGAGAGATGGAAGATGCTGCAAAGAGCAATGAGAGAATAAGATCTAAGGAGAAAATAAAAGGAGTAAGATATAAGATTGGGAGTTAGTGTGGAAAATGAGAACATTTTCCTATGGGCTGTGAAGGAAAGATGAAATAACACCAGAAGGGACAAAGTCATTTTTAATGCACAGAATATTTGAACGATTAAGTCACATTATTGCTACATACTTACATATCAATAAAATTACCACCTATTAAATTATTACTATGTGCATTGAATTCATTTTGATTTCCATGATAGTCTTATTATTGCTAATGATCCCCAACTAGACTGAGGAATAGATTGAGGTTTATAGTGTTAAGTAACTTACTCATGGTTACCCTGCAAATAATTGTGTGGTTTGAGCACACATATCTTTACTCTTTCTCAACTTGCTTTTTTGTGTATTATGGACATTTTTGCAAATCCAATGAGGGCAGGAATTTCTCTTCTCTGATAAAAAAAACAACACAAAATCCCAAGAGCACATACACACCAGATGTTGCATGCAATTGAAAGAGATTTCCCTGAAACCCATCTATGGACCCCTGTGGATGTGTTTAAAATTAAGAACAACGAGCCCATTTCTCAACAAAATAACATTTCAGTATGTGTTAGCCTTCCAAGCTGTCACAATGTGATGCTATTCAAAGGACACTGTGGTTCCTCAAAACATTTCTGGTGCAACTTCACAATGGCATCAGAATTTGTTCACTGGCCATGAAATAAAAGCAGTCCCATTTATTTGTTTTCCCCAAACAATATTTTTGTCCTGCTTTGTTCATTATCCTTGTTTTCAAATAACTTTCAGCTATTTTTAAAATTGCAAATCATTCTCAAAGGATTTTATCATTAAAGAAATCCAAAGAATGTGCAATAGGCTCAGAAAGATATCCTACAGGGGCATTTTAGAAGGGATTAGATTATATCTGAGGTTAAAGGTTGGCAATAAGAGACCATGGTCTCAAATTCAACCACATGGTAGCTACTCATGCTGTGTACAGATGCAATTTTAATGACAGCAACTCATATTTCAGCATATAAACAAGGTTTCTTTATTATTTAGGTAATATATTAAATTTTATTATTACGTGTTACCTAGTAAATTTTTTTGCTTCAAGATAGTTTTTGATTAGTGGAAATAGAACTTTTGTCACTCATAGGTACAATTTAGTGTCATTTTTACAAACCTGATCCTTCAGTGAACCTATGCAGAAATAGTACACATCTTAGTCATTGTCCCTTGGCTTTTCCTTAATGTTTTTATCATCTAGTTAATTTCCAATGCTTCTGAGAAGGCATTAAGTAACTATATGTAAAATAATGATTTTAAAAATTGTTCTTACGGCAGTTTTTGAAGAATCTTTTTTTCTAATGTCTGAAATGTGCCTATTTTAAAAGTTAATTTTATTTTCAGAATATCATGTTAGTTCTGTGCCATTGAGAATAGTTCTAGAATTATGAATCTTGGTGTACTTTGGATGTTTATCAACTATATTGACTAGAAAATCGTTTCTTTTTGACTGCGTATCCATATGGTGCTTAAGCCAGAGGCCCTATGCATTGCATAAGAAAGTCAATACATAGAAGAGTCTGATTAAAATTTCCACAATCTCATTTGTCCCTCAGACCACTTATGTGATGACTGACTTTACTGATGTATGTTTGTACCAACCTGACAGGGTCCCTTCTAGAATGGATTCTAGAGCTGAAAGATGAGTACGTTCTTCACCTTTCAGCGGATAAATAAAGTAACCATTACCGTCTTTTTTTTTTTTAATTGCTGCACCACTGGTTTACAAGTTCTAACTGTCAGGTCACTGATAATCCTGGCTGTGGTACACATGAGTGATTCTCAAGTGTAGGTGCTGTTTATAATTCTTTCACTTTCCTTCTCATGAAGGTAGTCACAGTTGTGTACTATGCTACTATACTTGATGGCCATTGGCTTAAGGAACAGACAGTTAATGTCCCGTTTCATTTCCTCAGTATAATTAGTGAGGTTTGAACCAGCATGACCTTGGCAACTTGTTAGAAATGCTGAATGTCAAGCCTTACCCTAGACCTTCTAGGTTAGTATTTGCATTTTAACAAGATCGCCAGTGAACTCCATACAGATCAGAGTCTTAGTAGCACAAGCTTTGATGGCTTCACATAGCTTGTGTAATACAGCCACACACCACATAATGGCATTTGGTCAACAACAGACCACTTATATAATGGTGGTCCCATGAATTTTATCTCCTTGTGATTTCATAGCCATCTCAGTTGGTGTAACACACTCTATGATGCTGACATAATGACAAAATCACTGAATGATTCATTTGACCCCATCATTAAGCAACACAACGACTGTGCATAGCAACTGAAGAAAATGCTTAGTTGCTGTATCCTGGGTCATGGGTAGTGACTCAAAACAGCAAACAAACAAAAAAATCAGAAGTAAATTGAACAGACACAACAATTTCCTCTATGGCAAGAATAAATACATATACATAAAGTGGTTAAACTCCAGATATCTGGCTTACTTTTAGCCTTTGGAACTGGTCATTTCCCCATTTTTCTTGCCTTTCACATTGAATTTGGGTTCCGTTTTGGCTTATGTGGTAAAGCTGACTAAAACTCATCATTCAAACCAGGATTTGCTTCTCCTGGGAGCTAGATATTGTGGTTTTATCCCATATGAAGCCACAGTTCTTGTGCAGTAATTTAGTCACATCCCAAATCAGTAGCAAGTATTAAAGATGAAACCAACTGTCCAAAAATGTATTGTAAACTCAAGATGCCAGCCACAGGTCTGCATCAAAACAAAAATGCTCTGCCTCAAAAGTAACCTTCCACAGGAGACTGCAGAATCCTAGCAGTTCTAACTGGAGCCCCAGGTAACTGTTTTTTCCAGAGTCTGATTTGGTGGGATGTTGGAATGGATCCCTTCCCCCTCCCCTTTTAACTCTGCTGTGGGAGTATAAATTGACACAAGCATGTATCGACATCCTTCAAAAATGAAAAGTCTGCAATCAGCAATTCTGCTGCTAGAAATTTATTAAAAATAATCATCTGCATGGATTAGTAAATGGTATGTCAGTTCTATGAAGAGATGGCTACAACATCTATAGGAAGCAAAAGACCCTTTTGCTTGTTCCACAATGGGCACTCCTTTCCTCCTAACACTCTCCACCCCTAGTTTGTTTAAAGTAACTGAAGAGCCTCTAGTAAACCATTTAATCCCATTTGGTTTCAGTTTTCCCATTTGGACAACAAGGAATTTGGATTATTTTCTGTGTAAACAACCTATGTGAGAATTATTTCATCTGCTGGTTATGAAATGCAGATTTCTGAGCCTGAATCATTATAACACCTATGAAGGAGAGATCATCTCCTTTTTACAGAGGAGGAAACTGGATCTGGAGAGACTTGCATTATACACTTTAGTTAGAGGTAGAGTTGGGATTTGAATCCAGTTCTATTGATTTGAAATCCAACACCTGGTGTTTTTAGGTGCCAGGGAAATATGTGGACAGATAGGTGCAGACTCCTGCCCTTGTGAGTTTACATCCCAGCAGGGAGATCTTTTGATGATTTTTTTGTCACATGCTCTATATGGTTCTTTAAAGTGGCTTTTTTATGGGGAAAACTTTTATAAATCCATAATTTACCACCATGGAATTAGTATAAGATCTGTCTATAATTTTTTTTTTTGAGTCATAGAAAAGAGATATCCACTCTCACATTTACTGAGCACATTTTATGTGCCTGGGAATGTGTAGTCCTGGGGCTCCCCAGTGAACAAGGACCCAAAAACCTATATCCTGATGGATTCAGAGCTTTGTTAATTAGCTCACTTTTAAGCCCTTTCTCTCTCATATTGTAAGCTTCACACTAAAATTTAGTTAATTAAGAAAATGATCAATTAAAATGAAGTTTCACATATAAGTCACTGGAAGCATAATAGTGTGCACATGCTGAATAACTTAAACCATCATTTCAAAGAGGAATACCCACCATATGTTAACCCCCATATTAAAACTGTGAATTATTATCATTATTATTTTGTAAATGGAGTCAAAGAATGTGGTTGCTTTGAAAATCCTGTCATGTTATATAAGTTCTCTTTCATTATATTTGGTCTTCAATTTTATGGGCTGCTTTGGTTAGTGGTAGTAATAGAGAACTGTACCCTTTGTGGGATGAAAGGAAAATGGAAATGATTAAGAATAAATTAACTTTTTCCTGTATGGAAAGGAGAAATAGTGAAGAAGCAGTAATGCATTCTTAAAATGATTAAGTAATTTGCTAGGACATTTTGAAGCCTCATTAAAAATTAACAAATTGATCTTAATGCATCTTGTTTCATTTTGTTGGGAGGTTGCCCGGTGCCTTGAGGCTCTAATTAATGGGATCAGATGATTATCTTCACCAAATGGTAACAATCTAACATTTAAAAAACCATCTATTTTCTGTTGATTATGTAGTGAAATAGGCAGAAAGAGGCAGACCCTAGCAAAAAAATCCTTATAGTGATTTTCACAAACTTTTAATTTATTGACTATACAAAGTAGATGAAATTTGTCAAGTTTTGCTACTGAGTCTGAGACTTGCTTGCAAAAAGATTATAAATGCCTTCTCTGACACTAGCTATGTCTGTGTGCATTTAATTAAATTAGATCATAATCAAAATTCTAGATCTACATTTAACATGAAGGACTACCTAAATTCACCATAAAGGTATAGAAGTTGCAAGACAAGGAACCTGGTCTGTTCCTGTGGCATACTTTCAGGCTTAGGTTAGTGCTCTGGCTTAGTCCTTTTCATTACTACTCAGGAAGGAAGTATTCTGTGGGTGTTTGTTAGATTTGCATCAGCATATAAGGAACCTCCTCTGAATGTTTATGGCCTGATCAGTTTCTCATTTGTGTAAGACATTAAACTCTGTCTCTTTCTTCCAAGTATTATTACTTCCTATGAAAACCAATGATAATTAAGAGAAATTATTTAGAAAGGACCCTAAAACACTGTGATTCAAATCTATGCCTGTAGGATTTTCTCTATATCCCCATTTTAGGGCCAAGGCTATATAATGTGCCTAATGATGCAGAACTAGGACATGGAAGAGAATCATACAAAATCCCATCTCTTTCCTTATTTCTCCCCTTTACTCTTCAAGTATTGATTAAATCCTTTCACCTTATTCATTTCTTTAGCACACACACACACATACACACAGCATCCTCTCCTATTTCCATCATTCATTTTTTTTAAAGGTTGACTTTTTTATCATAACTTAATTTTTTGTATTAATTTGTATATGGTGCTGAGGATCGAACCCAGTGCCTCACCCGCACTAGGCAAGCACTCTACTGCTGAGCCACAACCCCAGCCCCCCCATCATTCATTTTTAAGTGGAGAAATGATTTAATGATACTTCTGAAGTTATCTTTTACTATGTCCTTAAAGGATTAAGGAATTCCCCCGGATTCCTGGTCAACTCATCCATACCTCATATATTAGCAGTATTTCTCCTAGTGGCCTGTGTTTATCTTTCCAAAAATTCATTTGTATGCATCCGACATTTATAAACATGGTATTTTCCCACTCTTATGGGTTTACATGAAACTTATTTGAATTTACAGATTTGAGAACATAAACAATGATAACAGCAGTGAGGAGCACAGTATGTAAGGGGCCCGAGATGAGCATAGAAGCTTTAAGGGCATCGGCATCCATCATGCACTCAGCAGCCAGACGACAGGAGACTGACTAGGAGACCTGCAGGAACTACCATTTAGGGAGAGGTTCTGGACCACATCTTGTGACAGTCACTTAACCTGTAGTCTCTTATCCAATCTTTACTGGAACTCAGGGCCAGGCATTATTAATCCCATATCTACAAATGAAAAAAAACAACAACAAATTTCTGCTAAATAGTTTGTCCTAAACCATAGTTACCAAGTAGTAAATTAAGAAAATAAATAAATAAACAAAACAAACCAAAACCCAGACTGGGCTATCTCCAAAGATTTCATTTTAAACCATCATGCAACATTAGAATAATGGGCTTTGACTATCTAAAAACTCAAAGAAATCTACACTTACAGAAAAAATATAGATGCCACAAACAAAATCTTTATTTTAATAAATAATGCTTGTACGTGGTAGGGAAAATTCCTGTTATAGGAATTCATAAAAAAACTGTTGTAGGAGACTGGAAAAACAGAGGCAGTGACTTTTGATTCTGTGTAAATGAGGGTAAAAAAACCAAATGTCCCCTCCTGCTCTAAGCTATTTAAGTTTACAATTTCAGTAGGGAATGATGTCAAATTTAATATATCCTCAGGATTAGACGTGAGTTCTGTCAGCTTGGCAATTTCCAAGCTAGAAACAGAGAGATTTTATGACAAACATTTGTTTTCTTGTGGTTCTTTGAACTGTTACTCTACCCTATCAGTTTAAGTTCTTCAGTTCTGACAACAACTTTGATCTCTGATTAGAGAGAATAATTTGGGTAATTAGGAAATGTTTGAGGATTTTATTGGTGACTTAGATTATAGTGTATATATGGCTAAGTTGTGAGATGAACTTGATTTCCCACGTAGTTTTTTTTTTTTTTAACTTCTCCTGCCTTTAGGGATTAAAGGATATTTTACTATTAAGTTTAAAATAGAAAATTGACCTTGACTTTATGAAATGAATCTTGGAGTAAGCCAATCATTCACGTAGGCTCCCAAGAGCTCTTGAAAAGAACTCCTTAGGATCCCTATCATGTGCCTCCATTGCTCCTAATTCTCTTCAATAAAATCAACATAATCTTGGGTTTAATACATTTTTGAAATCTTCTGTGACTAAATGGAATGCCCCTGCCTTAAATGAAGGTGGCACTCAACTCCCTAGGGCACTCTTACCATAACCTATTTATCTCCAATCTGCATATTTTCAGGCATTTGGGAGTTACTTCTCTCATTCCTGCTTCTGAGTCTTAACACAGCCAGGCTCTTCCTCACTAGGATGGTGTCCTGAGCAATGCTTAACCATGGGCTGTCAGCAGAAAAAACAGAAGACAAAAATGCACAGTGGCCCTGACTGGTAACTTTTCTGATTTGTAGTGTAAATCCTCCCCATGACCTATCTCCAGCTGCAAGCCTGGTGCCACTGAATGCTGACTTGGGTGGAGAAGTGGGTGATGCATTCTCATGAGCTGGCTCCTGAAGATGTGAGCGTGCATACATGAACAGACAGCTGTTCTGTTTCAGGTCCTCATTTTTGATGGAGATGTACTGTTTTCCTAGAATTTTTTGGGCTTGCCTGTTTTATGCTTGCTTTCTTCAGCCTCCTCAATCGGTAATGAAATAAACCCACCCATTAGTCCACTGACTTTAATCCCTTTTCCCAGTTTGTCCTTGCAGATTTCTCAAATGCAAACTGCTTCTGTGACCATGGTGAGTATTTGATTTTTGCAAAAGGGGACAAACTAGACAAATGTAACACTCACCCTCAAGGCTTTCCTAACATCTGAACTGGATTCCAAATGCAAATAAGATGATTCAAATAGTTCTTAGTGATGCAATGCAATTGAGCAAATTCTCATGAAGATCTTCTACATTTTCTGGAGTGTTCTGAAGCTGCATATGTTGAATTGTATAACAACAGGATGAAATAAAGAATTACCTCCCTCTGGCCTTTCTTTCTCAAGTTCAGATTTCCAAACCGGCAGGGACCACACAGCCAGCTGCTCCCACACCCACTGCTGCTACCACCAGTGCAGTGCTTACCCTCTTTGCCTCAATAGCAGCTGCTCCCACCTCATCCACCACCACTGCTGGAGCTCTTGGAGCTGGTACGCTAGGGTTTAGCTTAAAGGCCCCTGAAGCAACTTCAGGTGCCTCCACAGCAATATCTTCCTCCATCACCACCACCACTTCTACTGGCTTTGCCTTGAGTTTAAAACCCTGGTGCCAAGTGGGATCCCCAGCAATGCAGCAACTGCTGTGACAGCTCCACCTGGCACAAGTACAGCTGCTAGAGCAGCCAGCCACCTGTCCTGTGATGACCTATGCTCGGCTGGAGAGCCTAATCAATAAGTGGAGCCTGGAGCTGGAGGACCAGGAAAGGTACTTCCTCCAGCAGGCCTCCCAGGTCAACACCTGGGACCACACACTGATTGAGAATGGGGAGAAGATCACCAGCCTGCACCATGAGTAGAGAAGGTGAAGCTGGACCAGAAGCCACTGGACCAACAGCTTTACTTCATCCTTTTCCAAAAGAAGGAGCTGGAAGACCTGTTGAGCCCATTGGAGGAGTCAGTCAAGGAGCAGAGCGGGACCATCTACCTGCAGCATGCTGACAGGAGCGCGAGAAGACCTACAAGCTGGCTGAGAACATTGATGCACAGCTGGACCTTAAGGACATCATCGAGCACCTGAACATATCCAGAGGCCCCACTGACACCAGTAACCCTCTAAAGCAGATCTGCAAGATCCTCAATGCACACATGGACTCTCTGCAGTGGATTGACCAGAATTCAGCCCTGCTGCAGAGGAAGGGGACAAAGTGACCAAAGTGTGCGAAGGGCATCACAAGGAGCAGGAGCACAGCTTCCGAATCACCTTTGACTGATTGCAGGCCTCTTCAGGGTCATGGATTTGGGGCAGGCAGGTGGGGATCATGTTGTCTAGTTTGGGTTTCAGTGAGATAACTTTCTTTCAAATCACTGTGCTGTTGAGAGAATGGTTCTGTGCTTGGACTTTTCCCATTAGCAAATACAAAATATTCTGAGTCCTCTGGTCCAGGCAGCAGCCTAGTGGGTGGTTTTTGTGTTTTGTTTGTATCTTTGGCCCCTCTCACCTACTACAACCACCTACCTATTCCTTCTTGTTCAAGCCAAGTGATGGGTAAACACTGATTCACTGAAGAACGATCTATTCCGTATCCAGGATTTGTGCTCAGCAGCCACTCTGTCCAACTCAGACTTGGGTACACTGAAAAAAAATTAAGGTTACTCCCTGTCCTCTGAGGAGATGGCAGCCTGGTCTTGGAGTACACGATGTGTGCTCATGAAAATTGACCACCAAGACAAAGAATGGAACTGACAATGGAACAGAGAGTTTCAGAGGAGGAGGTGGTCCCTCAGGGTTCACAAGGGATGGCAAGAGGGCAGGATTCACACTCAGAAGCCTCCCTTTGTCTGGTTTAATATGTATGCTCATCTTCCAGGACTTGCCTTAGGCTCACCACCTCCTGGAAACCTCTTAATTGTGCAAAGCTGGGTTAGGTGACCATCCTGGGGTCCCCAGAGGACACTGAGCTAGCACTTCACACTGTGTTGTGTTGACCATGTGCTTCTCTATATCACCATTAGATTGTGAGCTCCTGTGGGTAGAGACTGACTGTTGTTCCCTTTTGTGTCCCCATTACTGTCCCTGTCACATGTTCAATAAACAATGAAGATGAAACTCAGCATAACACTCGTCTACAAAAGCACCTGTTAATATGGCCTGAATTGCCTGAGGCAGCCACAGACTTGGTTCTGAACTTCCCATTGCCAAAGTTAACTTAGTCACAATAAGATCCACAGTGTCGGGCTGGAGTTGTAACTCAGTGGTAGAGTGCTTGCCTAGCATGTGTGAGGCACTGGGTTTGATTCTCAGCACTGCATAAAAATTAAAATAAGATAAAAGTCCATCAAAAACTAACAAAATTTAAAAAATAATTCACAGTGTCTTGAAGGCCAAAGCCAGCTGGTTGTATTCCAGTTGTCTTTCATATCCTGTCTTTGTACCTTGCTGCACTCTTTGAAATACCTATGATAGTATGTTGCTTTCCTAAATAGTGTGTATTATGAAACAAACAAAAAACAAAAAAAGATTTCCAAACTGAAGACAAGTTTGCTCTTCCTGGATAAGAATATAGTCCTTTCACAATTAATACAAAGAAATGACCATATTAGTCAAGATAACACAGTTTATATTTTGATAATCCTTTTGTTTCAAACACATGGAAATGATGGATAAAATCTAATAGGAGAAAAGGACAAAAAGAAAACCAACAAACGTATAAATGGCTGAAACACAAAATATGTACTTTGAGGACCTCAAAATATTGCAGAAATGCCCAAGAGTGAACAAAGTTGATGTTTCTCTTTCGCAAACATCACCTTCTCAGCAAGGCCTTGTCCAGACATCCTATGCAACATGGCTACTTCTCTATCTCTTGTCCCTGTTTCACTTTTATCCTTAGCACTTATCTTCTAAGATACTACATAGTTTACTTACTTATCTTACTTTCTGATTAGGTGTCAGCTTCAGGAGGGCAGGGATTTGCCTGACAAGTATTTTTTGAATGCCGGGGGTGTAGCTCAGTGGCAGAGTGTGTGATTGATTAGTATTTGCACAGTCCTGGGTTCTATCCCCAAGACCGAAAAAAAAAAAAAAGAATGAAAAGAAAAAAGTGAATAAATGAATGCTTATGAATGAATAAATGCTAACACATTTAGCAAAGTACTAGCATGTAGTAACTGTTTAATAACTAAATTCTTATCCAATAACTATTATTGTTATTATTGTTGCTATTACTGTTTCTATTATCAGGCAATTCTTGGTGCCGACATGCTCTGATGTTTCCAACCTCATTCTCTATCTCTGTCTTTCTCTTCTACCCCTCTGCTGCCTTTATCTCTCAATGTCCTGCTCTTTTCTCTAATTTTCTCCACGATTCCGTCTTATTTCCTGTCACTCCGGTCTTGGGTCAGTGCTGTGCCTATTGAAAATAACAGCCATGGCAGCCCCATTGCAGTCTCTCAGTGCAGGCTGCATGTGGTGGCCAAGAGGAGAGTGGGTAGTGGGACAAGGAAGAGGCTCATGGCAGGAGTAAGACCCTTTCTTCTCCATCCACCATCTCTACTTCATTTTTCTGTCCCGGAGCTACTTAGCTTTGATAATAGAGCCCAAGTTCTCCCTGATTTGTATCAATGACACAGATAAAATATAGTCACATTGGGTTTAATTTTAAAGACACATTATTATTATTATTTCTTTCATTTATTACAGTATAATTAAGAAAATTGTTTATCTTCAAGGTGTACAATATGGTGTTTTGATATATGTGTACGTTGAAATAATTGCCGCCATCAAACTAACTGAAATATCCATCACCCGACATAGTTAATTTTCTTTTGTGTGGTAAGAATACTTGAAATCTATTCTCTTAGCATTCTTCAAGCATACAATACATTGTTATCAACTATAAGCACCATGCTGCACATCTGGAAGAACACATTATTTCTATCTATGAATGCAACTTAGGTTTTGAAGTTGAAATAAATAGTAATGTGTGGGATGAACATATGAAATATATCCTACAACAAAGATGTGATAGGAGGAGTGCAGAACATCAGGAATTTGAATTTAGTGCTGAAACAATCCCATGTCTGAACTAACCTGGTTCAGAAACCCAGTGAGGACAAAAAAAACAGATCATCACTCCAAAGAGGGTCCCAGGAGAAGCAAAGAACCTTCACATTGGTTTTAGTCTCTGACATCCTAAACTTCTGATTTCCTAGAGCCCAGGCGACAGGTAGAGAGCAAGTCGTAGGGTGAAATGGCGAATTGCCTGCATTTAACAAGAGGGCAGTTACTAAATTTTGCTTAAGAATTAAATGAAACATGTGGCTTATTCCTATTAACACTTTATGACATCTGTTGTGCTCTCAATGTTAGTCTTCAGCAAATAGCAAAAATGTTTTTGAGAAGCCTCAAGGGATTTTATCTACCATAAATAACATGTGACTTGAAGGGATTATAAGATTAAGAACACCCACAAAGCAAGACGGTATTAAAGCACAGTAGAACATTTCATTGTGATTTGGGTTGGAAATGAAATGACCATCCATGAACTAGCTTACAGTTCCATCCCCCATTCATCTAATTATTGCTTTTTCAACAGATGTTTGCTATACAGACCGCTAAACCTTGAGTGATTGATTTGAAAGTGATGCTCAGTTTTGCTAAGACTGGAGTGGAATGAGGATGAGGTATTTAGGTCCTATAAAGTAGCAATAGAAAGAGGATAATATCAATCTGAAAATAGAAATCCCTTCAAGGCAGCATGTTTTGATTATCACCCTGCCCAACAGAGCTCCCATCCTTACAGAGGCCCACAGCCACGGAAGCCACATCTCTGGGGGCATGAGGTGGTGAAAACTGTTGAGATTGCTCATCGGTTGTGGAGATGATCATATTTCAGAGCTGGAAGGAGCCTCAGCATACATTCAGGTCTGTCTGCATTGCTGCAGTTGTGTGCATCTAGCCCAGTCTTCAGGGCTAGACAGATGAGGCCTAAATCCTGACTACTCTTTATCAGATGTGTCAACTACTGAAAAATCACTTAAACTTTCTGAGTATCAGCTTCTTCAGCTGTAAAATAGTTATAATGCCTGCTTTTTCATCTCCTATGATAGGGGACATTTGGTCAGTTAAACAAAGAAAGCAAAAATTTTTGGATATGGTGGTGCATGCCTGTAATCTAAGCAACTGGGGAAGCTGAGGCAGGAGGATCACAAGTTCCCGTCCAGCCTTAGTAGCTTAGTGAGATCCTATCTCAAAATAAAAATTTAAAAGGGCTGGGGATATAGCTTAGTGGCAAAGTATCCCTGGCTTCAAGCCCTAGTATCCAAAAGCAAAAATAAAAAGGAAAACAAAAAGCAAAAATTATAAGCTATCTATTAAGAGTCAGATCTGTGTTAGTGGAAATATAAGAGTGTGTGACAGAAATATGCTCCTTACCTCTGTGGGACTTAAAATTCAGCTGGGAAGGCAGATATTCACTAGTGACTGGCATACAGAAGAGCTTCAATAAATGGTAGCGATTTTACTATCCATTTAAATGGTGAGGGCATTTGGTTTTGGCATGTTGTATGTAGGCTTTCCCTGACTACGCTAGTCTGTAAAGGTTATAACAAGTAACTACTTCTTCAGAGGTGTGAACACCAGCACGTAGCTACAAAGATCATGAACAATAAGAAAAATATGACACCACCAAAGGAACAAAAGAAAGCACCAATAACTGACCCTAAAAAATGGAGACTTATGAATTCCCTGACAAAAAGAATTTATAAAATAAGTTACTTGTGTTGGCAAACAATGGGTTTATCATAGCTTTGAAAATAAAAAAAAATTTTAATATTTTTCAGTTCTAATTTCTAATAAATTAAAGATCATTAGACATTTCCCAAATAAACAAAATCTCTTCAGGGTCCTCAAGAACATTTAAGAGTGTAAAGGCCTCCTAAAACCAAAATATTTAAGAATCTCTGCCTTCAGTTTTGACAAACCTACATGATGTCATCCTGGATCACTGTGTGAGCTCTTAGAACACAGCCAGCTCCTTCCAGACTGGTATAGAAATTAGAAATACATTGCAAGTTTGTTAGGGCCACTTACATATTGAAAACTCTTTGCTATAGCATCTTGGGTCATACCCTAAATAATACATTGTACACGGTAATACATAGTGCATTGATGTAATGGACACAATTAGAATTGTTCTTTCCCTTCAGTTTGCAACTGGTATTCCAAGATTTAGCTGTGTACCTTGACTCCAAAATACAGCCTGAATGATTGAGCAATGACTTCTTCCCTTAACTTTTGAGATAAAAATCAATCCTGGTACAGCTGTTAGTCTGAACATTTCATGTAAATTGTTCTCCCTTATAAGGAACTCAGGATTCTGAAATTGTTAAGTTTTTTACAAGTAAACTGTATGTGCCCATATTCTGGGATCTTTGTTACACAAGGTTCTAATCTGCATTCTATTTTTGTTCTCTTAATGTCAGTATGTTTGGTCTAGTTGTTATGAATAACGTTTTTTTTCAGAGACAGCAATCAAGACGTAGTTTAACAAAAATAAGGGTATCATTTGGAACAATGGGAAAATACTTACATTTTAAAATTGAGGAAAATTCACTATTGTTGGTCATTATGCTTATAACAAATGTTCTTAGGATACCAGCATCACATTTCACCAGCTTCTTTTTACTAGACTTTGTAATTTATTAAGATACTTTTTAATGAAAATATAGCTATTCTGTGTAAACTCAGATGCACACACATCCCCACAAATCCTGATTATTTAAGAGAGGAAATTTCCTGCTCTTTTTCTAGGCCTCCCCTTTTTTGCTAAACCATGTTTCATTTTCAAAATTTTTTATCACTTTCTTATTTAAAATAATAATGAATAACTATTCATTTTACCCCCCAGGTCAAGTCTAACTTCCAATCTGAACATTCAAAACTCTTCATAATTTGGCCTTATATTATTATGCAACTAGTATTCTTAGCAGGCAACATAAAGCCCTATAGACTGCCAAGTTCAACAAGGAGAAAAGGAGGTGGAAGTGTAGATTTCTTGATTAGAAACAATAAACTCTTTTTATCTTCACACAGCTTTCCCTCTGTGTGTCTTTGTCCAAATTTCCTCTTCTTATAAGGACACCAGTCATGGGATTAGAGTCCACTGAATGACCTTATTTTTCATTCTTTAAAGACCCTAGCTCATTCTTTTTACCTCATTAATTACCTCTTTAAGGATCTTATCTCCAACTACAGTCACATTCTTAAATTCTGGGGTTAGGACTTCAGTATATAAGTTTGTGGAAGAAATGGCAAATTTAGCCCAAAGCAGCTCCCTTCAGTAACTATCCCCAGCATCATTATTTTAATTTAGCATTTATCACTAATGCTAAATACATAAATGAATGTATTTATGAATGTCCCCCATTAGAATGTAAGCCCTATGAATGGAGGGCCTTGACTGATCAGTTTCCTCATGTTTAGAGCTGTGGCTAGCATAAATCAGATGTTTAATGAGTGTTGATGTAATAACTGAAAATGTAGGGAGGAAGAGGGTTGGTTAAGATCACAGATATTGTGTTTCAACCCATTGGGGTTTTGTTCTTACTTCTGCATTATTATCTTTTAGTTCTTCTACATTTAATGTTCTTATTTTACCCACTAAATACTTCATAGCTTATACCAAGTAATCCCTCTTTCTGGAAATCCTTTAAAATTCTATGGCCTACTTTGATTTTTCTAGTCTCTGAATCTCAAATAACAGATATTGTTTCGATTAATTATTTTGAGACATTACATCATTTCTTTCTGTTGTCGTTAAACTGCTTTATGTTTTCATATATCTGTTCTGTTTCTCCAGTACCATAGTGATGGCCCCAAGGCTATCAACCACCATTTACTTATTTTGCTTCTGGGTACAGTATATAGTCCTATGTTAGTAATAAAGTTGAATTGAATAGGCTTGGGTACAGTTTCTATTGCTCATGTGACAGCAAAACAGCCTCTTCTGGGCAAGGAATAATTAGTAGAGTTGGAAGCTCCACATGGTATGATTTTTGAGGCATTAAGAAAAATCTTCTGCTGTATCTATACATTTCTGACCCAATCTTCCCTCCATATTTGTTCATAGATGTCCAAAATGCATTTTATGGCAACTTTATGAGAAATTGCTAGGTTAAGTGCTGACGAGGATGTGGAGAAAAAGGTACACTGATCATTGCTGGTGGGACTGCAAAATGGTGCAAGCACTTTGGAAAGCAGTATGAAGATTCCTTAGAAAACTTGGAATAGAACCACCATTTGACCCAGCTATCCCACTCCTCAGTCTATACCCAAAGGGATTAAAATCAGCATAGTACAGTGACACAGCCAAATCAATGCTTATAGCAGCTCAATTCACAATAGCTAAACTGTGGAACCAGAGTAGATGCCCTTCAATAGATGAATGGATAAAGAAACTGTGGTATATATACACAATAAAATATTACTCAGCATTAAAAGAGAATAAAATTATGGCTTTTGCAGGTAAATGGCTAGAGTTAGAGAATATCATGCTAAGCAAAATAAGCAAATCCCCCAAAACCAAAGGGCAAATGTTTTCTCTGATAAATGGATGCTGATCTGTAATGGGGTGGCATGAGAAGAATAGAGGAATTTTGGATTGAGCAGAGGGAAGGGAGAGGAGAGGAGGGGGTGTGTTGGAGAGGTTAGATGGTGGAATGAGACAGACATTATTACCCTATGTATGGGTATGATTGCACGAATGATGTGACTATATTATGTACAACCAGAGAAATGCAAAGTTGTATTCCATTTGTGTAAAAAATAAAATAAAATAAATTAAAATTTAAAACAAATTAAAAAAGAAAAAGAAAACCAGAGCAAGTTATTTTAAATGGAAATCTCTCTCAGAGAAGACCAAGCAGTGACTTACATTCACATTTTCTGATGGATAACTTGTCTTTTTTTAAAAAACAGACTTAATGGAGCATGGAAAGGGACTGGATGTCCTAGGTGAGAAAAACTGCTGCAAAAGGAAGCTGAGGACCAGATTCACACTTTAGCTTGTCAGCTCTGACCTGGACTAGCAGACTAGAGTAAGGAGACAGTTCTTGCTGACTCTTTCCTTTAGGATGCCACGGTTCAATCATTCTGTTAATATGAGCAATGTGATATCAGGGAAATGTCTTCTTTGTGTTGGAGAACCCTCATCTGTAAAAGGGGGTTGCTTCCAGATGTATTGAGAACATTTGTATTTAATAAATATTAAGTGCTGTGGTAGGGCTCTTTCGTTGTTTGACCTATCCTCATTATAAGTAAGAATAAATCTCATCTCTCAGGATTGGTGTGCGAGTTGACTTATATTTAAGGGATTATCATTCTTTGCCAACATGCTTTTTTATCAAAGGCAGCAATACTTAAAATTTTGGAGAGGAGGAGCTACTTTGTATTTTCCAGAATGTTTGAAGTTACTAAGACATAAATGAGAGGGAGGTGTGGATTTTAAAAAATCTCTGAGCAAGTTGGGGCAGGCACTGGGGTGATACCACTGGTGTTGTCCCTGAGAATGATGTTCTCCTGAGAAATAATGAAAGAAACAAGTTCTTTTTCTTTTTCTCCTCCTTTTCCTCTTCTTCTTCCTTTTTTTTTTAAATACTGGAAATTTCATTAAGCTGTAGAAGAGAGGTTAACCCTTAAAGATAAGTAAGTCTGAGATTATTCCCAGTTTTGAGTAAACGAGAGCCTAGGGAACTGACCTGGATGAAAGTCTTGCATATGAACTCCAAGCCCAGTGTTCTTTTGATGACTTTAAGCTGCCTTTCCCACACACTGCAGAAATGAATTGAATTGCAAAAGTGCCAAAACCAAAGAATGTTGTAAAAATCCATGTGGGACCTCTCAGAGGTAGATTTAACCTCTAATGCGGGATAGTAATGACCTTATCAATAGTTGAGAAATAGAATGTTTATAGTACATCAATATTTTCATAGGCCCCACCTAATTTGAGGCTAATTTTATGCTCTGGAGACACACACCACTTCCTGCCAGTTACAAAACAGCTTTGAAGTGATGGGTATACTGACTCATGGTCATGTAACATTCCTTTTAGGCCCATATCAGCATATTTGTTTTTTTATACCACTGCCCAAAACACCCACAGAATCCTGGGAGGTAAAATAGGATTAATGTTGAAGAATTTAGTCTCACCCATTTCTCTTTTATTCAAAGCAAACTTGTGAAATAATCACTGTTGGGGGTTCGGTTTTGCTTCTAATAAGGAATACAGTAAGGAAGTGCGATCAAGCTGGTTTCAGTCTTTGGAGTCAAGCCATATGTTATTTGGAAACCACACCTAAGTCATAGCAAGAAAATCATCCAACAGGAATCACATGACCTGGCTTATAGGTGTGGAACTGGAAGAATTTGAGAGTTCATATCACATCATATAATGGGAAACCAGAAGATATCCTATACAACAGCCATTAGCTACTTCAAAGTGGGAAAAAAATCACTAGCTTACAGGCAAAGTTGATCATTTAGGTCCAATAAAATGGTCAATTTCACATATTTAAGCCATAAATCTCATGATGAGGCTCTTTCACATGATTTCTTTAACTTGATCTAGAACTATCATACAGTATCTACAATATCTACAGTGTATATGGCATTAAGGGAAAGAATATTTTATGTCAACCACATGGCCACAAGATACAAAGATACAATAAGAGTTCTTTACATGTGTGTTGATTGATTTATCTGAGTTTGTTAATGTGCTAAAAATGTTTTAGTAGTCCCCAAAATGTTTTCTTGTAATATAGACATTTATCCATTTAATGAATGTTTAGAATATCTAAGCCAAGTACTGACTCTAATTCTTACTAATTCAGCAAACTCTGGCAGTTACTGAAACTTTCTGTGTCGGTTTCCTTATGTGTAAAATTAGGAAAATAATAGTATATACCTTTTAAGTTTGTTGTAATGATTAAATGAATGAATACATATAAATTTCTTATAATAGTTGCAAACACTACAAAAACTAAAATTTATTGTTTCTGGTGTCAGAGACACACTGGTTATATTACTGTGTACCAAACTGCCCTAAAACATAGTGGCTTAAAACAATGCTCATATATTATCTCACAGTTTCGGCATGTCAGAAGTCTGAACTTAGCTTAAGTGGGTCTACTACTTGATATGTTACAATCGAATTGTCCACTAGGCTGTAGTCATCTCAAGGAAAAACCTGATCCTGGGGCTGGGGTTATGGCGCAGTGGTAGCGTGCTCGCCTAGCACGCGTGAGGCACTGGGTTCGATCCTCAGCACCACATAAAAATAAAGTAAAGATATTCTGTCTGCCTACAACTAAAAAATAAATATTAAAAAAAAAAAAAAAGAAAAACCTGATCCTAAACTCACACATGAAGTTGTTGGCAGGATTCACTTTTTTAATGGTTGTTGGCCAGTGGTTGCCCTCAGCTTCTTCCATGTGGGTCTTTCCAATATGGCAGCTTGCTTTGTCAAGTGTGTACCTAAAGAAGTCAATAGATGAAGCCAGCTGTTAGTCTTTTCAAAATGGCAGCTTGCTTTGTCAAGTGTGTACCTAAAAAAGTCAATAGATAAAGCCAGCTGATAGGATGCAAGTCACGGTCTTTTAAAATCTAATTATGGAAATTATATTTCATCATTTTGCCATATTTATTCATTAGAAGTGACTCACTAGATCAAATCCATGCTCAAAGAAAGAGTAAAAATACCAAGAGTCAGGGGTGATTGGGAATCATATTATTAGTCATGCCTACTATGAGAGTGAATGATATAAACACGAAGATGATGTGTTTGTTGAGGAGATAGACATTAAAAATAATGCTAGAATAAAATAGTAATCACAAATTTTTATAAGCACTATAAACTGGGAATATAATGTTTGACAATGAATTGCAACATTGATGCCTGATTAGAGTTGAGGTTTTAAATGAAGTAATTGCTGAGAAAATAATCTTCAATTGTAGATTTGAAGGATGAGTGAATTTAGTCAGAGGTGGAGCAGGGAGATCAAGGAGTCCTCTTGGAAGAGTGAACAGGTGACATGAAGGCCTAGAGGTAGGTGATCTCTGGCACGAGGCCTCTCCCTTTGGCTTGGGCTTCTCAAAACATGGTACCACGCTCTGAGATGGAGTGCTCCATAAAGAAAGCACTCAAAGAAAAGCAGATGCCAGGTCAAGTTTCATTGCATCTCTTACACTGTATTATATAAGCCAAAACAGTCAGAGGTCTAGACCAGAGACAAAGAAGGAAAGGAATAATAAACTCTAGTTTGGAAGAGCAGTTTGCTTGTTACAAGAATTAGTGGAATTGTTTGGGGTCATCTTTGCAAATAACAACCATTATCAGTGACCTTCGCAAGAGCAATTTAGATTTGAATTAAAGATTGAATAAAAAGTGAGAAAGCAGAGATCGCATGTGTAGAAGCTTGGGTAAAGTTGGGAGATGAGAATTTTCGATGAATAACTGGAGAAGGATGAGGTGAGGAAAGCTTCTTTTTTTTGTTTATTTTAAATTGATATTTGCCTGTTGTAGGGAATGATATTGTGGAGAAGAAAGGAAGAAGGGCTTGGATATAAGAACAGAGACAGGTTTCTGAGAGACAAACAGGGAAGGGATTCAGAATAGAAATTTGGGAGGTTGGACTTTGACAGAACTTTTTCCATGCTAACAGGAAGAGAAGAGGAAATGATATGAGCAGATTCATGTAGTTATTGAAGACTAACTTTTCCATTAGTGTTTAGGATCCTTGATAGTAGAGACTCAATATATATTTGTTAATGACTACCTGGATCATAGCAGCATGGTAGAAGGTATAAGTGTGTGGGCAGGGTGGGGGAACTTTGTGAACTTCAGCAAGTAAGGAAGAAAGAAGGATGGGAACTATCACAGACACAGCTGAACCTACATCCAGGAAAGATTTTTAGTTTAATAAGTATGTTGCTATCTCAACATGTTGCTTTATTGTGGGATTTATTCCCATATCATCTCCTAAATACAAGAAACAGCACAAAAAAGTTTTATTCAGTTGTGTGATCTCTGTTTTCTTCTGTTGGGCTTCCCTCCTGAGTTACACTAGCTGGACCAACAAGGAAATCTCCTTTCAGAAGAAGAAGGCCTTCTGTGCTGAAGGACCCATCTATTCTTCAGCTCATGCTTTCTTCACTTATGGGTTTCTCGCTGTGTTCCAGCTCAATGCTGTGGGCTTAGATTTTTATTGGAGGCCTAAATAAGAAACAGATTGATGCTGAAAACCATTTTCTGCCTTTTGTAAGACCCTGCATCATTTATTATTTCTGAATGTTTTGTTCTCACATTATTTTTCTTTTGAGGAAGTAGTCTATTTAATTTGTTGGATAATTAAGATGCAAAAGCTGTCACTGTTTACTGAAGTTTTATTTATTTTTTTTCATTGATCTGTTCTAAATTTCATGCTGCATCACAGTATCTAGGGATGATCATGTCAAAAAATTTAAGAGCACAGATTTTGAAGTTTTTCATTTGTGAAATAAGTTTGGAACCTACCTTCTAGAATTATTTTGAGGGTTAAATTAATATGTATTTGTGAATATTAGAATATTTCTTGGCATTTGATTTTCAGCTCTGTCTTAATTGTGTCCTTCAATTCGTTGATGACTGATTTGCAAACATAGAATTTCCTGCGTTTGGGGGTTTACATTTCTATAATCCAGCTTTATCTGACACAATCATCTTTTCATTCCATTTCTTCCTTCAAGCATTTGTTTTTGATCTGTTCATCCCCTTCTGCAGGGGCTAGAGTAGATGATCCCTGAGGAATCTCTCAGTTCTTCAATTACATATACTTTGTGACTCTTCTCTGTGAAGGTCTGGATGAAGGAGAGTATGGAAAGTGGTGACAGAGAATGGGAGAACAATGTCTGAGATTGGAGTGTCTGATGACCTCATGGCTGTGGCATGCTTGGTGCCTGGGAATGTTCCTGTGCAAAGGTGCAGGATGCCTAGGTGCTGTGGTAATGCCCTGCATGAGAAGATTCTGTACTAGAGTCTTATCAGCCTTAACTTTGATCTCAGGCACACAACTCCTGGGAATAGAGGAACTTTCTTGCGAGACAACCACAGTGTTTCACCAGCTCCCAATGTTTCACCAGCTCCGCTACTCCTGCACCTGCCTACAGTAACTTTAAACAGTGGCCTTTCTTGAGCACTATACAAAACTTCTAACATTCCACATTGCAACTGTGAAAAAGCTACCTAGATGTTTCTAGTTCTTGTGACTTTCCTGAATACAAATAATAATGCTTGCATAGTCTTTCATATGATAATGATACATATACAAATAAAAATTGCTGGTATAACTGTTTAGATCTGCTTCTCCATCAGAGAGCAGCACTTTAACTGACCCCTGCTTTATCTTCAAAAACATCTGTACACGTGCAAGTCTTTATTTTTCTTATCCCCTTAGCCCCTTGCTGGAACCTGCTAGTTGCCCCTTGCAGGAACCTGCTAGTTTGGCCTTGCTGGTTGTGGCAGGAGAGAAATATATATTATAAGACAACATGTATTCAATATGAATTGTTCTAATGTAACACTGATGGACCCTTTAGCTACTTCTGAGCTATAAAAAGAATATTAATTTAACATTTGTGATATTCTGTTTTCCTATATATTGTCTCCCTTTCCTGGTGTGAATAGGTAAGCTGAGCACAAGAGTGGTTTTCTGGCTCATATGATCTTGTAGAAGGTAGGATAAAAAAGCATCAAAATTCTTGGCATATGGGGGCATAGAATCTTCATATATACATATATAGATGTGTATACAAATAATTGTTAATTAATAGCATGAGCGAAAAGGGAGAGATACACATCATTTTAGGTACCTGGTAACTTTACTGTCACATAAACATTACTGTGAGATAATCATTTTCTTGTCCAAAGTCGATGACCATTTTTCTATAATTGACATATTATGTATAATATTATAATATATAATGCTCATGACTTTCCAACTGTTAATAATCATGTTTCTGTGATCTTGTTTTCAGAGCATTGAATTGGGAATTTCTCTATCCACAGTGTGATGGTCTTCTCTGGGAATTAGGTGAGTCATTTTGATTTCTTAGTGTGGTCAGAACATCCCAAATGGAAGTAATCAGACCTTTCCCTTTTTCTGTTATTCTAAATTAACCCTGTTCTAAATTATGTTTGAGGTCGACTTTGTTGCTTCAAGAATTGGTTTTCATTGTGCGTTCTTTCAGACCACAGTTTTTATTTGTAGCTCTATTATAATATAAGTAGTCTAATCCTGGTTCAGGATTGGGTAGGTTAGGTGTATTTTGCTTGAAATCAGGGATATTTTCCCCCTATCATTTTGTATCTTCCTTAACAGAGAAGACAGGTGTACCAGAGACATATTTTTTCTATCTGACACATCAGAAATTCACTGGCTGCTACCTAGTGTTTTAAATCAGTTGGGGTCTTCTCACCAGATTGGCTGTTTCTTTTATACTGTTGTGATTATTTGGGCATGTGCTCAAAATTATAGGCATAACTATGGGTGGACAAAGGCAGTTATCTACGGTGGAAGGTGTGGGCATTGGGGACAGCTCTCCTTATGCCTGAATTAGCCACAATGAAATTAACTTCCTTCTGAAAGGGTCAGGATGCTCAAGTTTTATCAAGACTCCACTCTAATGCTGCTCAGCTATCTGAAATTATCAGGTGCATAGGTTAGTCCATCTCATTACATAGAAAGAAGATATCTGACTCAGGTGTGCCCAACAGCCTTGTAGATCACATGAATATTAGAGAATAGTAAAGAATAGTTACCAACAATTGCTTTTGATGCATGACACTAATACCCTAAATGTATCTGGTGTTTTTTTCTTTTTGTCCTTGATAATATTAAATTAACTAGGAAAGATAGCCAAAAATGTATGAATTTTATATTTCTTCTGATATTTTTTTAGGAGGCTATCATTTCTTTCTCGTTATGGGTGGTCTTATATTGCTCTCCAATTGCTTGAACTGTAAACAGGAAGCATTTCCATGGCAGGCCTTGGGCTTCCTTAGTGCCCTCTAAATACGATGCAGTATCAGGTCAAAAGTATAGGGAATCTCTTAAGACTTATTTTTTGATTGACAAGAAATGGGATTTGGATTCAACTGATACGTTCAAAAGCAGACTTTCAGGTTCTCTTTCTTCCAATTATCCTAGGTCCTCTAACAATTGAATGATGTGGAACTCTCTTCCCAGTGAAGGGTTAGTGTGTCAACATGAGAGGAAAGGCAAGAGCCAAAGGACAGAGAAGGGGTCCAGGAGTGCAAGAAACTTACCTCCCTAGGACCTAGCATGTCGTCATCTTGGTGTTTGGTGACTACTCAGAGGAGGTTTGTGGATGAATAAATGAATGTATGAAAACTAAATTAATCTGGACAGTCAAGTTGGGTTAGCTCCAAACTTTCCTTCCTTTTCTTGGGAAAGCTGAATTAAACCCAGCTGTTCTTCAAACTACCAAGCCTTTTGAGCAAGTTCCTTTCTATTTCTTCCATTTCTATTTATTTTCCCCATGAGTCCTGGAGAAATAAATACTTCACCAATTATTTATTCTTTAAAAGAGTTGGCCCTTTGTACTTGACATTTTCTTAATTGTTCACATTCAGTATATTTGCTTATTTTTCCTAATGCTGTTCCATTCTCAGTAACATCTTATTATGTGACTCTAATGATTAAAGTGTAGTAGGATTTCCTAGCAGAGTCTTCTTATTTTGTTCTTTCCACATGTCTGTTACTTATGACAATATCAATTTTATCATCTAAGTTAACCACATTATATAAATGTGACTTTGAAGTTTCAAATGACTTGATATGTATCTACTACATTTAGAACAGAATATTTTAAAAATAGGGATGTGCAATTCAGCTCTTTCCCAGAAATTTTGCCAGGCTTCTGAAGTATACTCACATTAGTCAGTCTCACTGATATAAGGTGATGCCTGAGGAACTGGGTGAGAACATGCTTGTAGTAGATTTACACATTGAAGCACCAACAATGTGAGCAGCCTCAAGGCCCTGCAGGATGCCACCATGCAATGCATAAGGTAGAGCAGAAAATCTGAGGTCAGAACGTCCTCTGGCACAGACAACTTCTCCACAGCCTGTAGTTACCCAAACTTAACAACAGAATACATGAGCACTAGAGTCAATTTTAAGGAAAAAAAAACTGAGAACTTTTCACAGTAAACTCTCAGCAAGATTATCATAAAGAAATCAAGGTGCTGGTACCAGCTCACTAATACTATAAAATCACTTTGAAGTACTCACAAGGCAAATATTATACTTTCTGTGTCACATATTGGATCTAGTTTCTCTAGGCAATGAAATTGGTTTTCTATACTTACTGAGGCTTTGTTACTATAAGAGAAATCATTAAATCAAATGATAGGTGATCTATAATTTCAGGCAGCTCAAGACCAAAGTGTGTTGATTGCATGATATACTAGAGTTCTCCAGAGAAATAGAACCAAGATGGTATTGGTTTATTATGAAGAATCACCTCACATGATTATGGAGGCTAAGAAGTATCATAGTTTGTTCTCTGCAAGCTGTAAGCTGAAAACTAAGATAAGCTAGTAGTGTAGTTATAGTCTCTGTGAGAAAATCTAAGAGAGAACCCCTGGTCTAAATGCCCAGTCCTCTGAGGCAAGTACTGATCTTATCCACAAACACCCTCGGAGACACACCTAATGGTGATGTTTACTCTGGACACCCTATGGCTGAATCGGTATGTAAAATTGACCATCACACATAGGTAATCAAGAGACAGAAATAGAAGACAGGCTAATCAACCAAATCAATTCAAAACTATTGTTGGTAAAAAGATCAATTTAATCCTAATAAATTGAGCATTATAATGGAGAAAAAATTAATTTAGGGTAGAGTCATCTTAACTCTTCATTCTGTATACAAGCATTTAGATTTTTTAAGGTCTACAGTTTCCTTAGGATCATAATTACTTTTGTGAAAGGCTATCATGGAATTGCTTAATAGGAAAATTTCCCTGCTGATACATATTTAAACAGAATCTAATCACTCAGCTGCTTATATTGTAGAAGGAAACGAGAGTTAAAGAACTTACTATAGATTTAAAGATAAAATGGACAGGCATCATAGTTATGTAAATAAATTTCTAGATTTTTAATTTGTTCTTATTTTATGTATTTATAGGATTAAAAATAGAGAAATAAAAGAATTTAACCATTAATATATTAACCATTATGATAAATTATTTGAAGAACTTTAGAAAATTTTGGAGAATGAGAAGTTGTGCTCTATTTGTGTACAATAGATCAAAATGCATTCTACTGTAAAATAAATTGATTTATTTTAAAAAAAGAGTTTAGAGAAATGTGACGGGGTTATGGAAGGAAGTGAGAGATGAATTTGGTTTTATAGGAAGGGTACCTTGTGGAGAAGAGGAGAAGAAAACATTCCATAGTTGCTCCCTAGAGTAGACACATGCCTGAAATAGTCTATCAGGCCTTCTAGAAGATGGTAAAATTGTGGAGGTCATTAGTAGTAGTAGCACCAGTCTGGTTAGCAAAGTCTACCACTCTCCCTCCTCTCAATAAGGGCCCACTGTCTCTAGCTATGCCTGTGAGCCAGGTGCAGCCACTTACACTAACCCTTCCTCTGGGCCTGACAACAAATTAAGTTGAGCACATGATAAAAGCAGAGCCAATGAACATTTTCCAGGTGTTTATGGGGATAGCGCCTGGTTGGGCTTGCTAGCAGCCATGTCTCCTGCAAGCACAGAAGGACGACTTCCAGAAAAAGAGCCTGGAGCTAACAAATGAGGAAAAGCAGAGGAGAGGAGCCACAAGAGATGAATGGAGACAAGATTGCAAGGTAAGAAGTCCTTGGTGTGCTGGGTCCAGCAGCTCGTCACTGTTGAGCGTACCCTAACAAACATAACTTATTTCACTTAAGTTAGAATTGGGTATATGCCTCATGAATGGAATCAAATCCTGATCTGGGTGTCCTTCATACTCCAAACTCTCTTTGCCAGTCATTATAGCCAGAGATCTATTTCCAGAAAATATTTTAAAAATAATAACTTTCTGAATATGACTTCACAAAAACATTTATGGTGCTATTCTCTACTCCAGTGAGTCTATATTCTTTTGGCTTAATTTAAAAGCCATAAAAGGGATATTATCTGTGAGTTTCCAGATTTTTAAAGCACTAAATGACCTAAGGCATAATCTAAGAATAGCTGCACATCTAACCCATTTAGGAGGTCATGATGTGTTTGTGTTAGAGTGATAGAACTGTTAAATGCTGTTTGTGGGATTTGGTCACCATATTAATGACACCTGAGCTGAAGCTCAGTTTAAATTTTGGACTTGATATGAAAGACTTTCCTTGGGCAGGATCAGGGCTTTCAGAAACACTGAAACCAATTGTTTCCTTCTCCACTTCAAGTTGCTATAAACCAGAAGGTGGATTAATGTGATAAATGACAGATTCCCTGTCTTTGTGGGTGCATTTTTCAGGTGATCCAGATGCCTTTTTTTAGAGAACTCTGCCAGTTTCTGGATATCTTTGCAGCTATAAAACAGAGTACATTTTCAGAACTCAGTTGGTCCTTAGGGGATTGGTTGTTTAGCACTCACGGATACACCTTCTTTAAGGTAGACCTCTCTGACGTGCTTCAGCTTCAGACTGTCATGACTTATTGCTCAAATATCTGGAAGTTGGCTGAGTGTTTTCTGCTAAACGAACTTGCTTGATTTTTTTTGAACTAGTGAGTTTCATTTACATTTGTTAGGATTCACATATTTTTCATTAATTTACAATTAAATCATATCAAGTTATTTAATAAGAGCATTTAACATTCATCAAACTCTTGGAGTATCTTTCAAAAATATATGCTCTAAGTTCCTTTCTGACCTTAGAAGTTTAGGCATTGTATTGAAGGCAGCTGATGGAGGTGAAGACATGGGAGTCTGGCATAGACAAGAGCAGATCACAGCAATGACTGAAGAGACAGGTTTCAGTGAAGTAGTTACCTGGAAACTAAAGCCTGGATTCCAGTTGAGCTAGTAGTGAGATGATGGGCTTTCTTTGCCTTCCTCCTCTATCTAATGGAATAAAAAGGAGTTTTTGAAAATATAAAAATGTATAAACTTATAAAAAAATACTTTGAAATATGGGGCATAGTTCAATGAAGAAATGCTAGGATAGGTAGAGTTCATCATTTTCTTCCTTGATGCTCACACACTGGATATTGAAATAAATTCTACCTATGCTAAGTTCTCCCTAGGTTAAAGACTAACATAAGACATGGTTCCCAAACACATTCTAGGGCCCTTTATTTTGTATTTCCATAAATGCAAGCTTTGTGGTTCAAATGAATGAATACAGGCTTTAGAGTCAGAATTGCATGTGTTTGAAGCATAGAAAGCAAGTTAATGATCCTTTTAGGAAAAAAAAGTCTTCTTCCCTTCTTGGAGGAACATGAGGGAAATAAGTGACATGAGCATGTGAGTAAGTTGCCTCTGAAGCATTGATCATGTACCTGCCTGAATCCACATAGATTGGAATATTTCCTTTTCAGAGATATATATTTGATATACAAATGTATATAAATATATGAATAATGTTTTTATATGTAAATATGATCTAAAATGTGATTTTTAAAGAGCAACTTAAATGTATTAATGATTTAATTTCCACTAGAAGTTCTTGGGATACTAATCATTTAAGACACTTCAATTTTATACTCATTATTCTTTTGAAACAGTTCATTTGCTTTACTATGAAAGTAGGAAGATCTTCATGACACCTTTCCAGTAAGTACAGTCTTTATAGTACAGAGAGGTACTCGCTCTGGCCAGGGAGGCTGTGTCTGGCTTACACTTGACCACCCTTGGACTGCTGTATGAGCCTTCTGGGTTTTCTGTCTCTGCTCTCCTTGTTTCCAATTAGCCTATCTGGTTATATGATTTCATGGAGCATAAATTTTGATGACTCCACACTGACTCTTAAATAGAAAATGCATCAAACTAACATTCATAATTTTCTAAATTATGATTTAAGCTTTTTTAGATGTCTGATTAAATCTCTCATTTTTTTATGCTCTGTCAAATTAGATTACTTGCTCTTCCTCACATAAAGCCTTCTTCCTTGCCTTAGAGAGTGATTTTCCTCAAATTCTTCCTGTCAAATTCCTTTGTTATATAAGGCTGATCTCAAAAAGCCAGGACTTACATGAACCCTGTTATATTCTCCCAACAGCTATTTGCATAAATGATGAATGTGTGCATTTTGATATGAGTCAGTGTGAGCCTTTCAGAGACAAAGCCTGGTGTCCATCATCTTTGTCTTCCACCATGTTGATTACTCTGACATTGTCATGTAGCAAATCTCTAGTGTGTATTTCTTGAACTGAAAATCCAGTTTGAATGCTCTCCAAATTCTCTTCACCCACCTACCTCATTATTGCTGTGCCTTAGGGTCAGACTCAGTACTGCACCGTAAATCTTCTCTGATAAGTTCGGCCAATAGTTTCCCTTATTATTTGGGCAAATCCTACTATTTGAGGGAAGTTTCAGGATGCATTTAGACTGTTTATGCTACTACAGGTTAGAGTTGTTTAGGATAATTGACCAGAGATTGCAAAATCAGACAGTGGAAGGCTCCCAGCTTTATCATGTTTGGGAGATAACACCTACAATGGCAGGAGCTACCACTAGTTCAATGGTGATGGCTGGTGGTTACAGAGAGAGGGTGCATAGCAGCATCTCCAGGGACTCATCATGCTGTGGTACTTATTCCTGGACCCCACCTGCCTGAGAAGTTCCTGATTCAGATGGTTTGAATTGAGAACCAAGCTTGTGGGTTTTTTTTTTTTTTTTTAACTCCCAGATGATTCTGAGGTCTATCTACAGTTAAAAACTATTGGTTTGGAGTTTGAGATACTTTGGTACCAAAGACTATTTTCTTCAGATATGCATAACTGGAGTCAATGATAGAGAGCAAGGTGTACTTGCTGTTTTTGTACATACTTATTAAGAAAGTGATATTATATTGATTAACTTGTCATCTTCTGATACTTGAGTTGGAGTCAAAGAAATGCACACTCTTAAGGTTTTTAGTGTTCATTCAGTTGTGAGACTCTAGGCTCCAGCCTAGCTATTCCTAACTTCTGTTCAAAGGAAAGGTGTGTTTTTCTCCCCTGCTGTTAAGGCTGCAGTTGCTCAGCAGTCCTTAATTACTCCTGCCTTGTGCTGCTTTGATCTGTGGATTGCTGCCTGGTTACTGAGCTCTTAGATTCAGTCTCTTCCTTTCAGCTCTGAATTGCCTTCTACATAGAAAGTCATAGTTTTGGACCTATATTTATTATGATTTCCCTTATTCAGAACCCCTCTGTATTGATATCACTGCCTTCTTAAAAGGGCTAGGAACCTTAAATCTGAAAGCGTAAAAATCATCAAACAAAATATCTTTTAAACAGAATTATATAGCTGATGTTTGGTGTTATTAGGATAAACTATACTCAAAAACTTCCCAGGAAACCACAGGAAGTGATCTGGAGGAAGGTGGAGGTACTGCTGTCCTTGCATCTGTGCTGCATCATGCTCCTCTGGGAAACACCTTTCAATACAGTCCTTTTGGTACTTGTGTTCATTTAAATAGGGGTTATATGCCGTAATTTTCTCTAGAAAAGTGTTTTATTAAGATCGATTTCTAGCCGGGTGCGGTGGCTCAAGCCTGTAATCCCAGCACTTAGGGAGGCCGAGACAGGAGGATCTCGAGTTCAAAGCCAGCCTCAGCAATGGCGAGGCGCTAAGCAACTCAGTGAGACCCTGTCTCTACATAAAATACAAAATAGGGCTGGGGATGTGGCTCAGTAATCAAGTGCCCCTGAGTTCAATCCTCAGTACCAAAAAAAAAAAAAAGATTGATTTCTATGAACATTTCTTGAGTACCTCATGTGCCCACCATGATGCAGGATGTAACCCTTCTAATAGCCTCATAACATGTCATTACTGGATTCTAGCAAAAGACTGAGGTTGAAGGATTTGCATAATTTGCACAAGGTCAATATAACTGCTGGTGTGTGATCACAAGTAATTCAATACCCATTTGTACTACTGAACCATGGCAGCCAGACATAAGATAGAAATTGTAAAGGAGCCAAGTTCAGAGTGTCCATGTTCTTTCAGTTGATGGGAGGGATGCTAAAAATGGCACATTGAGGGTGTTAAAATCGATGTTAACACCAGCTGATATGTCCTTTGAGCATACTCATTCACTTTTCACAGAAATAAACTGCTTCCAGAAAAATGGGTAAGCTCTTACAAATCCAACAGGTTTATTTAGTGGTCTCAACTCAGTGAAGAAGTTAATGACTTGCTTTTTCCTCTAATTCTACCTTTGACTTTATTGATTAGAAGATCGTTTTTCTGTTTGTAGGAACATTTTGGCTGATTCTAAACATTTTTGGACAACTCTGACTATAGCAGAGCTCAGTTTTCAACTTTCAAGCTCACAATTTAATCTAAAACTCAATGTCTCTTATTTCATCTTTGACACCTCCAGTGCCTTGGAATGGAGGTGTTAGGAGGGTAAGGGTGAGGGAGGCATCTCTGTTGCATTCAACTGGCCCTATTTGTCTCTGCTAGTTGATTGTTGATGTGTTCCTACTGGCCGTCCGTGCCTCTGTGGGGCATCCTTCTCCCGGAGCAAAAGGTGTATGTCCTCCCCACTGCCAGTTCTCTGAGAGTGAAACCCTATATTTCCCAGCATCCATAATCCCTTCCTCCAATCTTCTAGCCACAGCTCCTGCTGCTACAACCCAGCTTTTGGCCAGCACCTGGTAAACAGCTTTGAGTAAATTACCATGGAAGACAGCCAGAGCACAGATGATTTCTTCTTAGTCCATTTGGGCCATAGGAACTCAACTACCTTTTCTACCTCAGTCTCTTCTTTCCATCATATTATTCTTTTTTAAAAAAATATTTTATTTGTTTTAGTTGTGATAGGCTTTTATTTTTATTTATTTATATGTGGTGCTGCTAAGGATTGAACCCAGTGCCTCACACATGCTAGGCAAGCGCCCTACCACTGAGCCACAACCCCAGACCCTCCACCATATTATTCTTATTCTTTTTTTCTCTTGTGTCTACAAATGGAGGCTAAGCCTACATACCAATGGCATCCTTTCTTGTAGGAAAGCCCTCTTGAAATTGTCCCCAACCGTCTTCTGAGTCTTCAATCTATCTGGAGAAAGATACCACCCATACACCTGGAAAAGGGGATCCTCTCTCATATTGTCCTCAAGGCCAATATCTGTTCCTCCCTTTTCTTGTGTACCAATCATTCTAACCATGTCTGCAATTAGAATCACCTGGGAGCTTAAAAAATGTTTCCTTGCCAATGGTGGCATCATAGACTAATTAAATATCTCTATAGGAGGCATCTGAGCATCAGTAGATTCACGAGCTTCCATCTTTAGTTATGGTCAAGTTCCACTGTGGATAGACAGACCAGAAGTGGTGGTGATAGTGGTAAGCCTGATTTTTTGCCACCTCTTTATAAGGTATTGGGTGCAAGCTATAGGTGTTGACATTCTCTCTAAAATGTGAGGATACTCCTGTTATTTCCAGCTGTGGAGGTTTGCAAACTGTTCCAGGAAAAATTATCAATATCCTGTCACACGGGTTGAAATGACATGCTCAAGTAAAGAAAATGAAGTGAAAAGAATTTTCCTGCTTTCTTCAGCTCTGGCCCCTCAAAGGGAGGTGACCATAAACTTAAACCACACCAAATGTTTGTTCTGCAAATGAGTTGTACAGATGTGTGCAATCAGTTTGCTTTTTTCTGTTCCTTCATTTCCAGGGCAAATAAAAGCAGACACTACATGTGGTTATTTTTGTTGTTGTTGTTCTCTCCCTTTTTGTTTAAGAAATGCTTAATGCTGAGGCTTTTTTGATGTGGCTTAAGTGGTCATGGTTTAGTTGTAGTGATTTGTAAAATGAATATAGCTGAGGAGAGAGAATTTCCATCTGTGAAAATGAGAAATACAATCAACTCTTAAATTTGAGGAGAGGAGAAAGAATTTCATTATGGAGCTAGCAAAGAGCCTCTGTGACCAGGACCATGAAAATCCATCTTGATTGTGGAAAAACAGATACTTTATGGTAGAAATGGGATTTGGAACCTGGGACCTTCTGTTCTGGCCTTGACTCTGCCACTAACTGGTTTGGAGAGGCAGGTAACACCACGGTTACTAACCTGTGTGTAGAGTCTGTATCCACCAGCTGGCAAACTAATCCTGGCTTTAATAATGACAGGGTAAGTCTCTTTTCTATGCCTCAGTTTCCTCATCTTTAAAAGGAGGATGATAGTGGCACACACATTAAGACTGGTATCAGGATTCAGTGAGTTCATGTACTAAAATGTTCTGTGTAACCAGTTAAGTAAAAAATAAATTTAAGCATCTCATATTGTTCTGTGCTTTAGTATCCTTCTAAACTAAGTCTCCAAGTTTCCTCCCTTCAGTATAATACAATGAATCTATGTAGCTTTGAATTTTTCCATTTTACTACTTAACTTTCTTGGTTATTTATAGTATAATTAACACTCAAACAGCTTTGGAGCTATATAATAATATCTCTTTATCAATGTGATTAATAACATACCAGAACTTTGACTTATTTAAAAATATCAAAATCATGATTGATTAACTATTTACTGCTCTGGAAGACCAGTTCTTGAGTCTTAGAAATGGTTCATTACACTTGATAGTGTCTGAATTTGGAGAATTGAATTGAGGAGGAAAAGCCAGCAATGGCCTCCACAGTCTAACCACAAACTCATGACATCTAGTCTTCATGTCCTACCTGGAATTCCCTTTGCCTCCAATGGCATTGCAGAGGCACAGGGCTAAGCTTCCTTTCAGTGATTAACTCAAATTTCTCCTTCACCATGGCTTCTTTGGTTTCTCTAGTTGGAAATGGCCGCTACCCTTCCCATCTTCCTGAGTGCCTTTATTAGCCAGCATCGACCTCTCCTGCAGAATCTGGTACATTATACTTTGAACTATAGTGATCTGTGTACTTGCTTTTGGATTTCACCGAAGTCTGTGGGGTCATGGCTGTGTGGTATACTGCACTATATCATGACACTAGGACTTTAAATGATGGAACTTTGAGGAAAAAAATCATTTATAAGCTGGGCATGGTGTTGCAAGCCTGTAATCCCAGCACTTAGGGAGGTTGAGACAGGAGAATCGTGAGTTCAAAGCCAGCCTCAGCAACGGTGAGGTGCTAAGCAACTCAGTGAGATCCTGTGCAACTCAGTGAGACTCTATCTCTACATAAAACATAAAATAGGGCTGGAGATGTGGCTCAGTGGTCGAGTGCCCCTGACTTCAATCTCCAGTACCAAAAAAAAATCATTTATATTTACATTTTTTAAA
Source organism: Xerus rutilus (assembly GCA_028644305.1). Classification (NCBI taxonomy): domain Eukaryota; kingdom Metazoa; phylum Chordata; class Mammalia; order Rodentia; family Sciuridae; genus Xerus; species Xerus rutilus. The sequence continues at coordinate 68,436,324 of CM053407.1, read as the reverse complement.
ATACCTTTAAAAAAATTATCAGTTTTAGGTTCACAGCCAAACTGAGAGAAAAGTATAGAGATAACTGTGTATTACCTATTCCCATACATGCATAGCCTCTGCCATCAAGTCCCCCACAGCAGAGGGGCACATTTGTTAAAACTGATGAGCTTACATTGACACATCATTATGATCGAGTCCATACTTTACTTTAGGCTTCATCCTTGGTATTGTATTTTCTATGGGTTTGGATAAATGTATGATGACACATATCTATTCTTGCAGTTTTATACAGGCTGGTTTCACTGCCCTAAAAATCCTGTGCTCTATCTATTCATTTTCATCCATTCCAGATACTGGCAATCACTAATCCTCAGCTTGCCTTTTTTTCCCCTTAAAAATTAACATATTAGTGGAGCTGGATATGTGGCTCAGTGATGGAATGTTTGCCTGGCATGCTTGAGGCCCTGGGTTCCATCCCCAGTACCCCCTCTGACAACACACTAAATATGTTTCATTTTTTATTGTAAGTAATTGATACTCCTTTTCTCTTGACTGGTATAGTTCTGGTTTGTAATTATGTACTTGAAACTGTTATCTTGCTGCATGTTCTGCAGTAAATAGCTTTTCAGATAGTTTAAGTAGGTAGAAGTTCCTTGTATAACACTCTGGCATAACAATACCAAATATTGTATACATAATGTATGTGTATATTGTATATTTTAGTAAGTTAAGGCAAAGCATGATTTTCTGCATAGTTTTCCTACACCTGTGCTTGGCAGAAAGTTGTAATTTGTTATATTTCTGCATCTGACTGAAAAGTAATGTCACCACATTTGTTTTATAATTTGACTCCAACATTTCTGGAATGCCAAAGATATCAGTTTTAATCATGTGACAAATGATATATCCTTTTTGTTTTATTATTTATATACATCAGGATGGAGTCTTTTTTAAAAAAAGTCAATAAAGTTCTTTTAACAAGGGAGAATAAACAAGAAAAATCTTTTGTAGATTCTGAATTAAGCCAACGTTTGCTGCTATAATTATTGATTTATGTGGAAGTCAGGAAATTTCCATATTAAGATTATTTCCTGATACTTATTCTCTAAATAGTTACAATAGTTAGGTGTGAAAATTCTGGCTGTGAAGACTTATTTAGCTGCTCAGGAGCAAGAAATGGTCAATTAGTTTTTTGAAGCAATACATCATTATGAAGCTGACTCTAGAACCCTGAGCTTAATAGTTTGGTGAGCCCCATGGCTTCTAATACACATAAAGCATTGTCCAGAATGCTTATCTTTAACACATTTCTTAGTTTAACTTGCCTTTATAAAAGAAAAAAATTGTCCAGACATGGTAAAATATTTAAACACTATTCTAGGATAAGCAAGTCTGCTTTTTTCTTGGGTCCTCCCTTACCTCTATTCTCCCATCCCTGCTTTTCAATCCTCTTCCAACTCTGTAGAGAATTACTGCTAAATGAAAAATTGGGACTTGGTTAAGTCTGAGAGATTTTTTTTTGGCTACTAAACTCATAGTGCTTTCCCAGGTCATTCCCTCCCAAATGCAGTGTACTACTTAATTTTTATTATGGCACTTTGCTCTGACATTTTCTCTTTTGGGTATTTATAGTCTACCACTCTCCTACTCCCCATCTAGAATGATTTTCATGAAAGCAAAGACTTTGTTTGCTTAGTGTCTTATTTTCTCTTAGAAATGTGCCTAAAACAGAATGGGTACCCAATAAATGTCTGCAGATTAAATTGTTTGGTAAGCTGTATGAGGTATAATTGACGTAGAATTATATTTACTAACCTAACCAATTTGAGTTTTGACAAAAGTGTACAGCAATATAGGTGCTTATCATGATGTGATATGCAGTATCTCCATCACCCTTAAAACTCCCCATATCCGGGGCTGGGATTGTAGCTCAGCGGTAGAGCGCTTGCCTTGCATGCGTGAGGCCCTGGTTCGATCCTCAGCACCACATGCAAAGCAATAAAATAAAGACATTGTGTCCATCTACAACTAAAAAAAAATTTAAAGAAATGTTTCTTAAAAAAAAAAAAAAAAAAAAAAAAAAAACTCCCCATATCCTTTGCAGGTAATTTCCTCTCCCTGCTTCTGCCTCCAGGTAAATACTCATCTGTTTTTGACCAATATAGTTTTACCTTGTGTGTAAACTTTAAGCCAAATGGAATTTTACATGATGTGGTCTTTTCAGTCTGGTTTGTTTCACTTAGCATATATGCCTTTTTGAGGGGTGCAGGGGCGGGTACTGGGGATTGAACTCAGGGGTATTCAACCTCTGAGCCATGTCCCCAATCCTATTTTGGATTTTATTTAGAGACAGAGTCTCAATGAGTTGCTTAGCACCTTCCTGTTAGCGAGACTGGCTTTGAACTTGTGATCCTCCTGCCTCAGCCTCCTGAGATACTTGGAGCATATATTCATTAAATCTGTTTAGTGCTTTAGGCAGTATGACTATTTTGACAATATTAATTCTGTCTATCCAAGAACATGGGAGATCTTTCCATCTTCTAAGATCTTCATTTTCTTTCTTTAGTGTTCTGTAATTTTCATTGTAGAGGTCTTTCACCTATTTTGCTAGATTGATTCCCAATTTTTTTTGAGGGTATTGTGAATGGGATAGTTTTCCTAATTTCTTTAGCTGGTTCATCACTGATGTATAAGAACATGATTGATTTATGAGTGTTAATTTTGTATCTTGCTACTTTGCTGAATTCATTTGTGTTCTAAAAGTTTTCTGGTGGAGTTTTTGGGTCTTCTAAATATAGAATCATGTTGGCAAATAGGGATAGACTGAGTTCTTCTTCTCCTATTCTTATGTCTTTAATTTCTTTCTTCTAATTGCTCTGGCTAGAGTTTCCAGGACTATGTTGAATAGAAGGGGTGGAAGAGGGCATATTTGTCTTGTTCCAGTTTTTAGAGGGAATGCTTTCAATTTTTCTCCATTTAGAATGATGTTGGCCTTTGGTATAGCATATATAGCTTTTACAATGTTGAGGTATGTTCCTACTATCCCAAGTTTTTCTAATGTTTTGAACATGAAAAGGTGCTATATTTTGTCAAATGCTTTTTCTGCATCTATTGAGATAATTGTATGATTGTTGTCTTTAAGTCTGATGATGTGATAAATTATGTTTATTGATTTCCATATGTTGAACTATCCTTGCATCCCTGGTATGATCCCACTTGATCATGGTGAACTATCTTTTAAATATGTTTTTGTATGTGATTTGCCAGTATTTTGTTAAGAGTTTTTGCTTTCATGTTCATCAGAGATATGGGTCTGAAGTTTTCTTTCCTTGATGTGTCTTTACCTGGTTTTGGTAGGGTTCCCTCCTTTTCTATTTCATAGAATAACTTGAGGAGTACTGGTGTTAATTCTTCTTTGAAGGTCTGGTAGAACTTGGCTGAAAATCCTTCTTGTCCTGGGCTTTTCTTAGCTGGTATGTTTTTTGATGGCATCTTCTATTTCATTGCTTGAAATTGATCTGCTTAAGTTGTGTATGTCCTCCTGATTCAGTTTGGGTAGTTTATATGTCTCTAGAAATTTGCTGATGTTTTCAAGATTTTCTACTTTATTGGAGTATGAACTTTCAAAGTAGTTTCTGATTATCATCTGTACTTCAATGTGATACTTCCTTTTTCATCTCAAATTTTAGTGATTTGAATTTTCTTTCTTTTTCTTCATTAGCTTGACTAAGGGTTTTTTGATTTTATTTATATTTTCAAAGAACCAACTGTTTATTTCATCTATTTTTTGAACTGTTTTTTTTTTCACTTCAATTTAATCGATTTCAGCTCTGATTTTAATTATTTCCTATCTTCTGCTTTTAATGTCCTTTTTTTTGGTCCCTTTTTTGTCCTTTTTCTAGGGCTTTGAAATGTAATATTAGGTTATTCATTTGGTAACTTTCTAGTCTTTTAAAGAATGTGCTCAGTACTATGAACTTTCCTCTTAGAACTGCCTTCATAGTGTCCCAGAGATTTTGATATGTTGTCTTGCTGTTCTTATTTGCCTCTAAGTATCTTTTTAAATTTCATCTCTGATTTCTTCTACTATCCAATGGTCATTCAATAGCATATTAATCTCCATGTGTTAGAGTACCTTCTATTTATTTGATTTTATTATTGATTTTTAATTTTATTCCATATGATCTGATGGAATGCAAAGTATTATCTCTTTTTTTTTGTATTTGCTAAGAGTATCTTTGTGGACTAAGATATCATCTATTTTAGGGAAGTATCCATGTGCTGCTGAGAAGAAAGTGTATTCAGTCCTTGATTGATGAAATATTCTCCATATGTCTGTTAATTATCAATTGTATTTTTTAGTTTTTTAACTTTGTTATTTAGTTTTTCTTTGGAGGATTTATCCAGTGGTGATAGAGGCATATTAAATTTACCCAGTATTACTGTGTTGTGTTCTATTAGATTTTTGAAAATGAGAAGGGTTTGTTTGATGTATATACATGCTCCACTGTTTGGGGTATAAATATTTGTTATGTCTTGTTGATGTATAATTCCTTTAGGAAGTATGAAATGACTGTCTTTGTCCCTTCTGATTAATTTTGGCTTGAAGTTCTCTTTATCTGATATGAGGATAGAAACTCCTGCTTGTTTTCAAGATCCATGTGAATGATACGCTTTTTTCCATCTTTTCATATTTAGTCTTTGGATGTCTTTGTTTATGAGGTGAGTCTCTTGGAGACAGTATATTGTTGGACCTACTTTTTATTCTTTTTTCTTTTTTGGTACCAGGGATTGAACTCAGGGGTACTCGACCACTGAACCACATCCTTAGCCCTATTTTGTGCTTTATGTAGAGACAGGGTCTCACAGAGTTGCCTAGCATCTTGCTGTTGCTGACGCTGGCTTTGAACTTGTGATTCTCCTGTCCCAGCCTCCCAAAGTGCTAGGATTACAGGCATGCACCACCATGCCCAGAGGCCTTATTTTTAAATCTAATTTGCCTGCCTGTCTTTTGATGAGTTTAGGCCATTTACATTCAATGTTATTATTAAGATATGATTTTTATTTCCTCTCAGTTTGATTTATTTCTGGTTTTTAATTTAAATTAGTTTCTCCATTGATTCATTGTTATTTTAGTGTAGTTCCTCCCTTTGCTGGTTTTCACTTTTTTTTTCATTTCTTCATGAAATATCTAATTGAGTGTGTTTTATAGTGCAGGCTTTCTAGTTGTAACTTGTTTTAACATGTTTAAATGTTAAACATGTTTATGATGGAAGGTTTTTATTTCATCATCAATTTTGACACTTAATTTTGCTTGGTATAGTATTCTGGGCTGGCATTCATTTTATTTTTTTTCAAAGCTTGGTATATATTATTCCAAAACCATCTAACTTTGAAAGTCTGGATTGAGAAATTGGGTGAGATTTGTATTGGTTTCCATCTTAATGTTACCTGCCAATTTTCTCTGGCAGCCTTTATTATATCCTTATTCTGTATGTTAGGCATTTTCATAATAACATGTCTTGATGTGGATCTGTTGCAATTTTGTATTTTTAGGGTCCTGTATATCTCATATATTTCGTTTTCCATTTCATTCTTAAGGTTTGGTAAATTTTATGATATTATTTCATTGAAAAAATTATGCATTCCTTTGGTTTGTATCTCTGAGCCTTCATCTATACCCATAAATCTTAACTTTGGTCTTTTCATATTATCTCATACTTTTTGGAATTTCTGCTCATGGTCTCTTAAAATGTTTTCTCCATGGTCAACTTTATTTTCTGGATTATATATTTTGTCTTCATTCCCTGAAATTCTGTCTTCCAAGTAATCTAGTGTGTTGATGATACTTTCCATTGAATTTTAAATTGTTTGTTGATTCCTTCATTTTGAGGATTTCTGACAATTTTCTTCAGGATCTCTCTCCTTATTTAAATCATCTTTCACTTTTTTATTCTTTCTGATTTCATTTTTTACATCATCTTTCACCTCATAGATCAGTTTAACCATGACCTTTTTGAATTCCATCTCTGACATTTCCTCCACTGTGGTATCAATGGAGTCTACTGTTAAGGTATTGTGTTATTTGGGATGGTTTGTTCCTTTACATTTTCATATTGTTCATGTGTCTACCCATCTATCTGGATGGATGTGATGTTGTAGAATTTCTACCTTATGCATTTATAGTGTTACTCTGTTACTAGTACCCCACAAATTTGGGGAGGGGGGAGCCCAATGATAGCAACAATGTATACAAACAATGTATAGCAGTAAAAATGTCCTTACTTCTTATTTTGATATCTAGTGTTATTTCTAAGCTATGTAGGGATCATAGGATCAGCCACTTCCATCAGTTAAAACAGTAAATAATCATGAATTATGCCTGTCTCAAAATCAAACAATAGGTATTTTCTGTGACTTCTGCTGGGACACTGGTGGTAGGAGTAGATGTTATATGCATCAATTAGTAGTAAGTGTTAAGGACAGAGTTTAGTATGTGGAAAGAAGAGGAGATAGGAAGGTAGAAAAGTGTTTCCAATTTCCAAGTGTAAATAGGAAAGATGCAATGGTAACTTAGGATATGTTGCTAATTTGAAAGGGAAAGAAAAAATAGGAGAATATAAAGGAGGGGAGAGAGAATGGAATTTTGGTGTAAGGAATAGAGAAAAGAGAGAGAGACAAGGAAGATAGAATAGTAATAAAGACAATATAAAACAAAATCAAAATAAGTTAATCAGAAACTCTAACTTTCAAAATGCAGAGCATGGGGAAATAATACCTTCAAAAAAACAAAAAGCAACAAGAGCAACGACAACAAAAAGAAAAGAAAAAGGCTAGAAATGAGGAGAGAGAAACAAATATGTATGTGTGTAGGAGTACTTGAATCAGTCAGTATATGCGGGGGTTAGGGTCTGTCTCAAACCAGTGGGTCAAAGAGGTACCCTCACATTCATCTAGCAGTGGAAGTCGGGAAGAGTTGGAGCCGACTGGCTGCTTGTTCCTAGCCCTCTGCCATAGGACAATCAGACACGCCAGGGAGTCCAGTCAAAGCAAGTACTCCTATATTTGTGGAACAAGCATTCAACTTATAGGGCCCTTTGGCCAATCAGAGACAATGCACGTAGCCAGCAGCTATCCACGTGGCAAGGCACACAAGCCCCTTGAATTCTGTAAACCAATCTCATAGTCCCTTTTTCCTCTGTGCCCTTCCCGTTTACATACTTCTCACGATGGCTAGTCGCCACTTTAAGGGCGTAGCATGGAGCTAGCTCCCCACAAGTATACATTCAAATAAAACAAAAACCCAATATAGAAAACAAAAAACAAAAATCAAAACAACTACAACCATAAAAATAAGCAACATAAACAAAAACAACAACAAAAATCTGAGTGAAATGTTAAATTAAGGAGTTGTATCCACTAGACTATTTGGTCTACTGTATGTGTTCAAATAGCGTATGTGTTCACTGTCTGTACCCACCTAGTTTTCTTTTCCTTTCTTTTTGAGGTATGATCTAAGCATTGGATTATGGGTCATGAGTTGTGAACCCTTCCTTTTTATTGTGTTGCTTACTGAACTGAAGGTTGGAGTTTAAGACTTTCCCAACTTCCTTTTTTGGAAGATTAGTGTGGGTGGACCAGGCTGCAGAAATGGCATGCTGGGGAACCTGGGGTGCAGGTAGGCAGCAAAGCAGCTAGCCAGTCCAGGGGGCAAGTGGATTAGGGTCAGGCACTGGGTCATGCAGATCAGTGTCAAGGCTGTGTGCTGGACTGGGCAGGTCTGGCAGTGAAGCAGCATGTGGGTCAACTGGGGGCCTATCCACATGGGGGAGCTCAGCTGGCTTGCCTCAGGTGGGTCAGGACTGGGCTGGGTCCTGTGAGCCGGCAGCAAAGCTGTGTGCTAGGAGGGGCAGGTCTTGTGGTATAGCAGAGGCCTGGCATGCAGCCTTTGTATATCATTAATGCATTTTATATCTCCAAATGTTATAAATCACATAATACAATGATTTTAGTTTTGGCTTATAACTATTATCTTTTAAAAGTTTTTCAAAAGTCTTTATATTTTTGTACATTTGTATTACTTCCATTGTTCAGTCTTATGTGTATATCAGAATTTTTCCCTCTGGAATCACTTTTCTTCTTCCCAAAAGACTATTTTTAACATTTCTGCAGTGCAAATTTGCTGGCAATAAATGATCGTTGTTTCTATATGTCTAAAAAGCTCATTCCACCTCTTTGCTTTGTTTTGTTGACAGTATTTTTGTGAAGTATGAAATTTTTGTTTATTATTTTTCTTTCCATTGTGTTTAGGCATTCAAGGTTCCTAGTGTATGATGAATCTGTGTGTGTGTGTGTGTGTGTGGTGGTGATTTAAAAAATTTCTTCTGTAAATTATCAATTTTTAGCAATTTGATCATGATGTGATTTGGTATAGATTTTTCTTTTCATTTTCCTTCAGCTTTTGACCATAAAGATGATTGGATATTGGATTTTTAGATTTTATCAAAAATTAATTTTTATCAAAGCTTTCCTCATCTCTTACTTTCCCACTTCACTGCTCAGGGATGTTAAATGAGAAAATGTGACAATTTTAGCACCTCTAGCCATTTATAAAAAGAATGGTATTGTAAGACAGAAAAGTCAATTTAATACTCAACTTTGCACTTTTATGCCATTAACAGTGAAGTAGGTTGAGTAATACTGATACTATACTATTACTGTAGTATACTATACTATTTCTATACTTGTAGAAAATATACAATATACATTTACCTTTCTCAGCACAAGAGATATTACTTTTATAAATGATCTCTGGCTTTTCTATTTTTCCTATTGATTATAAACACATCATTTAAATTCAGAGGACTGTTAAAATTCACATGATTCTAATGATTTGTATAAGCATATGTTAAAGAATAGTTTGTATTAGCCGGGTGCAGTGGCTCAAGCCTGTAATCCCAGCACTTAGGGAGGCTGAGACAGGAGAATGGTGAGTTCAAAGCCAGCCTCAGCAATGGCGAGGCGCTAAGCAACTCAGTGAGACCCTGTCTCTACATAAAAAACACAAAATAGGGCTGGGGATGTGGCTCAGTGGTCGAGTGCCCTCGAGTTCAATCCCCAGTACCAAAAAAAAAAAAAAAGAATAGTTTGTATTTATATATTTTAAAAACAATGATACATTATAAAATAATTCATGCAAATACATCTTTTTTGGAAATTATTAAATTGTTATATACCATAGTCTTATTGTATTTTATGATTTAAAATCAGGCTAGACAGGTTAATTAAGACTCTGGGCACTTTTTTAAAAAAAATGTATTCTACTTAGTTATACATGATAGCAAAATGCATTTTGATTTATTGTACACAGATGGAACACAACTTTTCATTTCTCTGGTTGTACATGATGTAGAATCACATCATATATGCAGTCATAAATGAAGCTAGGGCTATGAGGTCCATCTCATTTCACTATCTTTACTGCCTCCATGTCCCTCCCCACCTTTGACCAAAGTTCCTCCATTCTTCCCATGTCCTCTTCCCCATTATGGATCAGCATCCACTTATCAGAGAGAACATTTGATATTTGGTTTCTTGGGATTGGCTTACCTTGCTTAGCATGATATTCTCCAACTCCATCCATTTACCTGCAAATGCCATAATTTTATTCTCTTTTATTGCTGAGTAATAATCCATTGTGAATATATACCATGGTTTCTTTATCCATTCATCTATCGAAGGGCATCTAGGTTGGTTCCACAGTTTAGCTATTGTGAATTGAGCTGCTATAAACATTGAAGTGGGTGTGTCACTGTACTATGCTGTTTTTAAGTCCTTTGGGCATAGTCCAAGGAGTGGGATAGCTGGGTCAAATGGTGGTTCTATTCCAAGTTTTCTAAGGAATCTCCATACTGCTTTCCAGATTGGTTGCACCAATTTTCACTTCCACCAGCAATGTATGAGTGTGTCTTTCCCCCCACATCCTCACCAACACTTATTGTTGCTTGTGTTCTTGATATTTGCCATTCTGACTGGCATGAGATAAAATCTTAGAGTTTTGATTTGCATTTCTTTAATTGCTAGAGATGTTGAACATTTTTTCATGTATTTGTTGATCAATTGTATATCTTCTGAGAAGTGTCTGTTCAGCTCCTTAGCCCATTTATTGATTGGGTTGTTTGTTTCTTTTGTGTTAAGTTTTTTGAGTTCTTTATATATCCTGAAGATTAGTACTCTATCTGATGTGAGTGTGGAAAAATTTGTTCCCAGATTGTAGGCTCTCTGTTCACTTCATTGATTGTTTCTTTTGATGAGAAGAAGCTTTTTAGTTTGAATCCATCCCACTTATTGCTTCTTGATTTTATTTCTTGTGCTATAGGAGTCTTGTTAAGGAAGTATGGTCCTAATCCAACATGATGAAGATTTGAACCTATTTTTTCTTCTATTAGGCATTGGGTCTCTGGTCTAATTCCCAGGTCCTTGATCCATTTTTGAGTTGAATTTTGTGAGAGATAGGGATTTAGTTTCATTTTGCTGCATATGGGTTTCCAGTTTTCCCAGCACCATTTGTTGAAGAGGCTATCTTTTCTCCAGTGTATGTTTTTGGCACCTTTCTCTAGTATGAGATAACTGTATTTAAGTGGGTTTGTCTCTGTGTCTTCTATTCTATACCATTGGTCTACATGTCTATTTTGATGCCAGAACCATGCCATTTTTGTTACTATAGCTTTGTAGTATAATTTAAGGTCTGGTATTGTAATTTCTCCTGCTTCACTCTTCTTGCTAGGGGTTGCTTTAGCTATTCTGGGTCTCTTATTCTTCCAAATGAATTTCATGATTACCTTTTCAATTTCTATAAGGAATGATGTTGGGATTTTAATTGTAATTGCATTGAATCTGTATAGCGCTTTGGGTAGTATGGCCATTTTGACAATATTCTGCCTATCCAAGAGCATGGGAGATTTTTCCATCTTCTAAGGTATTGTTCAATTTTCTTTAGTGTCCTGTAGTTTTCATTGCAGATGTGTTTCACCTCTTTTGTTAAATTGATTCCCATTTTTTTAAAGCTATTGTGAATGAGGTAGTTTTCCTAATTTCTATTTCAGAGGATTCATCACTGATATATAGAAATACAGTTGATTTATGGGTGTTGATTTTATATCCTGCTACTTTGCTAAATTTATTTATTCTAGGAGTTTTCTGGTGGAACTTTTTGGATCCTCTAAGTATAGAATCATGTGGTCAGCAAATAATGATAATTTGAGTTCTTCTTTTCCTATTCATATTTCTTTAATTTCTTTCTTCTGTCTAATTGCTCTGGTGTTTCAAGGCTATACTGAATAGCAGTGGTGAAAGAGGGCATCTCTGTCTTGTTTCCATTTTTAGAGGGAATACTTTCTATTTTTCTCCATTTAGGATGATGTTGGCCTTGGGTTTAGCATAAATAGCTTTAACAAAGTTGAGGTATTTCCTACTATCCCTAGTTTTTCTAGTGTTTTGAACATAAAAGGATGCTGTATTTTGTCAAATGTTTTCTCTGCATCAATAGATAAAATCATGTGATTCTTTAAGTCTATTGATGTGATGGATTACATTAATTGATTTCCATATGTTGAACCAACCTTGAATCCCTGGAATGAACCCCATTTGATCATGATGCACTATTTTTTAGTATGTTTTTGTATGCAATTTGCCAAGATTTTATTGAGAATTTTTGCATCTATGTTCAATAGGAGTATTGTTCTGAAATTTTCTTTCTTTGATGTGTCTCTGATTTTGGTACCAGGGTGATACTTGCTTCATAGAAAGAGTTTGGAAGGGTTCTCTCTTTTTCTATTTTTTGAAACAGTTTGAGGAGTATTAGTGTTATTTCTTTGTAGGCCTTGTAGAACTCAGCTGAGAATCCATCTGGTCCTGGGCTTTTCTTGGTTGGTAGGCTTTTGATGGTGTCTTCTATTTCCTTGCTTGAAACTGATCTGTTTAAATTATTTATGACTTCCTGGGTTCAGTTTGGGTAGGTCATATGCCTCTAGAAATTTGTCAGTGTCTTCAGGGTTTTCTATTTTACTGGAATATAAATTTTCAATATAATTTTTAATTATCCTCTGTATTTCAGTATTGTCTGTTATGATAGTTCCTTTTTTATCATGAATTTTAGTAATTTGGATTTTCTCTCTCCTTCTTTTCATTAGAGCTAAGGGTTTGTCAATTTTATTTATTTTTTTCAAAGAACCAGATTTTTGTTTAGTCAATTTTTTGAATTGTTTCTTTTGTTTCAATTTTGTTGATTTCAGCCCTGATTTTAATTATTTTCTGTCTTCTTCTTTTGTTGTTGATTTGGTTTTTTTTCCCCTCTAGGGCTTTAAGATGTAGAGTCAAGTCATTTATTTGTTGACTTTTTCTTCTTTTAATGAATGAGCTTAATGCAATGATCTTTCCTCTTAGCACTGCCTTCATGGTGTCCCAGAAATTTTGATATGTTGTATTGGAGTTTTCATTTACCTCTAAGAATTTTTTTTTTATCTCTTCCCTGATGTCTTCTGTTATCCATGCATCATTCAATAGCATATTATTTAGTCTCCAGGTGTTGGAATAGTTTCTATTTTTTAATCTGTCATTGATTTCTTATTCCATTATGGTCATATAGGATGCAGGGTAGTATCTCTATTTTTTTGTATTTGCTAATACTTGCTTTGTGACATAACATGTGATCTAATTTAGAGAAGGATCCATGTGCTGCTTAGAAAAAAGTATATTCACTTGTTGATGGATGGAACACTATATATATCTGTTAAGTCTAAATTATTGATTGTTTTATTGATTTATATGGTTTCTTTGTTTAGTTTTTGTTTGGAAGATGTATCCAGTGGTAAGAGAGCTGTGTTAAAGTCACCAAGTATTATTGTGTTGTGGTCTATTTGATTCTTGTAGTTGAGAAGGATCTGTTTGATACACATAGATGCCCCATTGTTTGGGGCATAGATATTTATGATTGTTATATCTTGTTGATGTATGATTCCCTTAAGAAGCATTGAAAGTCCTTCTTTATCCCTTTTCACTAACTTTGGTTTGAAGTCTACTTTATCTGATATGAAGCTGGAAACTCATGCTTGTTTACATGGTCCATGCGAGTGATACATTTTTTCCCACCCTTTCACTTTCAGTCTGTGTATGTCTTTTCCTGTGAGATGAGTCTCTTGAAGGCAGCATATTGTTGGTTCTTTTTTTTTTTTTTAATACAGTCTGTCAGTCTATGTCTTTTAATTGATGAGTTTAGGCCATTCACATTCAGGGTTATTACTGTAATATGATTTGAAATCCCAGTCATTTTGGTTTATTTTGGTTTTTATCTTGACTTGGTTTCTCTTTTGTTGGACTTTTTTTTTTAATTTTAGTGTATTTCCTCTCTTTGTATATTTTCATTGTTGGCTATCATTTCCTCCTCATGGAATATTTTGCTGAGAATGCTGTGTAGGCTTTCTTGCTGTAAATTTTTTTAACTTTTGTTTATCATGGAAGGTTTTTGTTTCATTATCAAATCTGAAGCTCAATTTTGCTGGATATAACATTCTTGGTTGGCATCCATTTTCTTTCAGAGCTTGGTATATGTTGTTCCATGATTTCCTGGCTTTTAGGGTCTGGGTTGAAAAATCTGAGATCCGAATTGGTCTGCCTTTATATGTAATCTGATTCCTCTCTTGTGGCCTTTAAAATTCTATCCTTATTCTGTATGCTGGGCATTATCATTATAATGTGCCTTGGTATAGAACTGTTGTAATTTTGTACTTTTGGTGTCCTGTAAGCCTCTTGTATTTGATTTTCCAATTCATTTTTCATGTTTGGGAAATTTTCTGATATTATTTCCTTGAAGAGATTGTGCATTCCTTTGGTTTGAAATTCTGTGCCTTCTTTTCAGATAGATCTTAGATTTGGTCTTTTGATGCTATCCTATTATCTTTGTATGTTCTGTTCATGATTTCTTACCATCTTCACTGTATGGTTAACTTTATTTTCAAGATTGTATATTTTGTCTTCATTGTCCAAGGTTCTGTCTTCCAGGTGATCTAGTCTGCTGGTGATGCTTTCTATTGAGTTTTTTATTTGGTTTGTTGTTTCCTTCATTTCAAGAATTTCTGATTGTTTTTTTTCCCACAATCTCTAGCTCTTTCTTAAAGTAATCTTTTGCTATCTGTATTTCCTCTTATCTCTTTGTTAGAGTGATCAATTGGTTGCCTTTATTTGCTCTCCTATTTCTTTGTTGAATTGATCAATTTTTGCCTGTGTTTGCTGGCTTAAGTCATTCTTTAATTTGCAGATCATTTTATTTAGGTACATTCTGAATTCTTTGTCTGACATTGTATCAACTATGCTATCAATGGATTCTATTACTGGTATCTAGGTTTACTTGGGGCACTTTCTTCCCTTGTTTTTTCATGTTGATTATGTATCTTCCTTTCTTGCAATGCCAATTTGAGGTATTGTGGTTTCTATCCTATAATCTTGTAGTGACACTACAGATTACCTGTATCTCACCTTGGAGTTCACTTCCAGTCCCCAGCAGGTGTCCCCAGATGTACACTATTGCTGGGATAGATGGTGGTGGTAGGGGAGGTAACTCAAGATGGCAGTGGGAGTGGCTCAAGATGGATGCAAACACTTTCAGAGATGGGGCTAAAGGGTGGAACTTACAATGGCTTTGGGCTGATTTATGGGAATACATGGGAAAAACTGTGTGGATGGCTGTAGTATACAAGATGGATACAGGAAGGGTGTAACAACATGGATATCCACTCTGTGCAGGTGCTGTCTTGGGTCTGTGCTCTCATACAGGCCTGTGAGGGCAGTCGTAGGTCTAATCTTGGCCTGGACTACCTCAGGGGTTCCACATGGTGGGTCTAGCCCTGGGCCTGGGCTCCTGCGAATCTGCAGGATCTCTGGCAGTGAACTAGGGTCAGTCCCGGGCCTCAGCCCCTGGGGTCTCCAGGGGTAGTTGTTTCCCTGTGTCTGGATTCCCCTGTGGGTCAGCAGATTGGTGGGTAGCAGTTTCGGGCCTGTCCTCCTGCTAGGCTAGGAGAGGCTAGGCTCCTGCAGAGGATCCTGAAGGTGGCCCTGGGCCTTGGCCTGTGCTCCTCCTGGTCAGCAGGGAGTCTGGTACCTTCTGGGCACTTTATTTTGAATAGTTTCAAATATTGTAGACATGTATAGAAACTGTAAAATATTTTCCTAGAATTGTTTGAAGATCACAATTTCACTGTTTGGCTCTGTATCCATCGTACTGTCACTTAATTGAATGACTTTTGATACATTAAAATATAATTTAGGCTAATTACATGTTGTTCATTTCAAGCAGATATATAAGGACCTGAGATAAGTTCTATGCCCCCAAATAAACATTATTTTGTGTGACTCATACTATCATGTTATGTAGCAAGCCGATTGCTTGTTATATCTAAATTAGTAACTGGATATCCTGTAGCATATTAAATGGAAAAATATTTTAATAGCATTGATACAGTACCTTCAAATTTAGTGGTAACAACTTCTTCAACGTCCTATGAGGTAAACAGGAAGAAATTACTATTTTATAAATTTAGTATCTAGAGAATTCAGAACTTAAGTCAATTTCCAAGTCTGTATAAGGAGTCAGGATTAGAATAGCCTTTGGGTTTTAAAGACAAATGCACTCTCCTAATCCTAGCCTCTGAGTCACATTGTTGAGAAAGTAGCCTCGTTCACAATATCTTTACTGTCTGCTCTTTCTTCCGTGTATCTGTTTCAGTTCATTTGAAAACAGTTATTCATAAATCCTTAAGTGGGACACAATTGGCATAAGTGGTAGGTTTATTCTTTTAAAATGCAGTGTCATTGCTTTAGTCATGGCAAATATAGTACATTAGATGCATCTCTCATGCAGAGAAGAACTGTGATTGCTCTTATTAATTACTTTCCCAGACCTTCAAAACTGAGTTTTAAAGTGAAGGAAATTATACAGAGAAGTGAGCATGAGTTGTATTAATATGTGTGTGTGCATATACATACATACAGACATGCATTGTAGGATGGGTAGGAGAAGGGTAAGTTGTTTATGTGGCAGTAACTACTGCAGTGATTTGAGATAGTAGAAATTGTTTTTAATATCAAGAGTTTGGGGCAAAAAATGAGGGCAACAGTGAAAGTGAATTGGAAGTATCTTTCCTAATGATTGACTTGCTATGAAATACTATTTCTCTTTCACAGATGAAATATTACTATTTTCTTATCTGTACAGTGAGAAGATATTACAATTTGCAGCATAATACATGGAGATTGTTTTTTCCTAAATTTACTTTTTTCCATAAAATAAGTCTAGGCTAGGTATAAAGATTCCATCAAAGATTCTGAATGTTTATATTCATTCTCTCAATTGTCCTTATTTGGTTTTCTGTTGTCCTGAAGATTGCTATCTGTTGGGAACCAAATGCCTTCTGAAGTATCCAGAAGTTGGTAGGAAGGAATGCTGGTTCTAGAGCCTGTCTCCTTCCATTAGGAAAGCCAAATGCCAGAAACCTACCAGGAGACTTTCCCATGTAACTCATGATCATCTTATTGGTCACTTTCCTATACACAGCTGTAAAGGAGGCTGGGAAGTCAATAAATATGACAGATTCAGTCTAATCATAATGTATTACCTGAGTCTAGGCACATTGCTATCCTAAGGAATAAAGTGTAGGGGGTGAATATTGGGTAGTTACCAAGTTTATAGTGACTATAAATGGTTATACATTTATCCTTCACTTCTATAATTTAGTTCTATTCTACATTAATAGTGCAGGCCATGTATTCATAAAAGTGAATTATTTCTTACCCTTAACTTTTCTACAAATGTAAAGATGCCTCTGACATATTCTTATTTATTGAATTTGTCTTTTATGTTTGTGGAGGAAAATGCAACTAATTTTTTTAAAATTAAATTTCTGACAGTTGGAGGAAATATAACCCACCTCTCAAACATGTAAATAGAAATCATCACAAAATTTTTATAAAACTGAAATTTAAGCTATGCACTAGTTTTCAGGAAATATAGGTGTTTTCACTTTATTTCCAGAGTCTTGGTCAGTGAGTAGATAGCAAAGTTTGCTTCATGTGTCTGTGTTCCTTCATTTAGTTATCAAGGTGTT
The DNA here is from genome assembly GCA_028644305.1 of Xerus rutilus. Lineage (NCBI taxonomy): Eukaryota > Metazoa > Chordata > Mammalia > Rodentia > Sciuridae > Xerus > Xerus rutilus. The sequence goes on along the minus strand of CM053407.1, from coordinate 68,419,186 downwards.
GAAATGAATATGTGAATATTATTTTAATAGATTATACACACTTATTTTAGGAACTATGCTTACATACCAGAGATTAAAAACAAAACCAAACAAAACCTCACAATTAAATATTTCCTTCAATGGCACAAATTTCTCAGTAATGCAGGGTAGGAAGTGAAGGGTTTTTGTTATTGAGAATGGCAACTTGAGAGTTTTGATATCATGTATGAGACTGTAAGTATCATGTTACCTGGCCAGTATTCAACAAAATAGATAAAATTAACAAACTTCCTACTTTGCCTACAAAGTTTAACAAAATTTCCCAACTTTCAAGCCAATTTTTGGCATTCTGAAGCCATACTTCAGATAACATAGGCAAAATAAATAAAGTTGTTACACTTGAGAGATTAATCATAAGTGATACTCAATGTTTATTCTAAAGACAGTGAATCACAGTAATGATTGAAGGAAAATCAACTTGGCTCATAGACATTGACTTTGAAACTAAGGTCTCAGCTTCTTTTTAAAGCACATATTTTAAGTGTGCACTGAATTCCATTTTAGAGATGTAAAAACCGAGTCATGAGGATTGGTAACTTGCCCAAATTCTCACAGGTTACATTGATTGATGGCATATCCGGCAACTCTAAGGACCTAGGATACAAAACTTCTAAATCCATTTCATACAACTGAACATGATAGTGCTCAATCCTGGCTCTCATTACCTGGAGAATCTTAGAAATCCCCTGGAGAGCTTTTAACAATACTAATGCTTGACCTCCACCCTATACCAATTAAACTGAATCTCTGGTGTTGGGCCCAGGCATCAGCATTGTGTTTCAAAACAACTCCAGTAATTCTGTTAAGTAGCCAGAGCTGAGAACGACTGATCATATTGCAGAGCCAAGGATATGATTGATTAAGTTGAATGGGGAGCAGGGTGCATGTATGTCACAGTTCTCATTCCCCAGATATTCAGTCCCTGTGGTATTTCATGACCTGAAAACAAAAGCAGCTGAGTTCCTCATGTCTTATTTGAAACATTGTTGTCAGGAAGCATCATCTTTCTGGCCCTTCCGCTTTTTTCATTTGTAGGTGAGCAGTGCTGAATGGTGGGCTAACGTCATATTGCAACTTTGCCGTTCTCGTGGTGGAACCAGTGCCCACTGATCTTCATAGTCCCAGCAAAGCCTGGAAATTGAGGAAATGCAAATTATTTTGAAATTTAAAACATGATTTCTGCTAATACTTCAGGAAGTATTTTAGGGTTATTTTTTTATTCCTAGATGCTCCAGACTCCTTCTGCAAATAGTTTAAAAACTCCTTCTTGGCAAAAAAAGAAATGGGTGACAGGATTTGACACTGAATGAGAAATAGGCGAGGGCTGACTCTGGATCTTTGTGATTAGTCGTGATTTAAATGCTGGAAATGATAATTGAGTTATCTATGGTGTTTCTCATTCTCAATCTATTTTTTTAAAAATTTTTTTTAGTTGTAGATGGACACAATGTCTTTATTTTACTGCTTTGTATGTGATGTTGAGGATCGAACCCAGGCCTCATGCATGCGAGGCAAGCGCTCTACCGCTGAGCTACAGTCCCAGCCCTCAGTCTAGTTTTACTGGAGTATTTATTTGAATACTGAATGAAGATTTATAAGAGTTCAATCCATCCTTGTCTGTTTGTGGCCGTACTTGGGATGAACTTGGGGTGCTTTCTCACCGAGCCATACCTCAATCCCTTTTTGGTTTTTGACAGGGTCTCCTTAAGTTGCTGAAGGCCTGGCTAAGTGGCCCAGACTAGCCTTGAAATTGTGATCCTCCTGCCTCAGCAACTCCAAGTTGCTAAGATTATAGGTGTGTACCACTGTGTCCAGCTCAACCCTTCCTTTATAAAGGAACCAAGAACCTGAATTTGTTACCTGTGTCAGTCATGTGCTTGTGCAAGCGCATGTACAAACACACACATTTTTCTTCTTGTTTTTAGATTAAAGGAGGAAAAAAACAGAGACAAATTCTGTTAGATATATTCTGACCTGAGACCAAGAATCTAAATATTCTGGTCATCCCAGGGTCATTATTTACCTAAACATTAGGTAGACTGTGGTCTCTGATTCATCACTTCTGGACCTCACAAATCTTTTTTGGGATTTGTGTGTGCTTTAAAAAATAGTATGTCACTGTCCTCTTTCTTGATTCAAGCAGTGTTGCTTTGCTAAAATGACTTCATTTTAATCCCAAACTTATTATTTACCAGTTGTAGACTTTGGCCAAGTTGCTTAACTTCTTTGAGACAGAGTTCATTTATCTCTAAAACGAAAACAATGTAATCTACAGCTCACCATGATGGCAGGAATTAAAGCACCTAGTGCAAAGTTTGAGATGGAGTTCACCAGTAAAGATAATTTATCCTCTTTTCCTTTCCCTTTTCTCAATCAAAATACATTCTCTGGAAGAAACTGATGCCAGTCATTTATCTCTAAGTGAGAATTTATGTCACTTTTAATGTTTCCTAGGGTATTATATAAAGGTAGACTTACAGTAATTATTATCCTAACAACGATAAGAACAACAGTTATAATGCTTGGTATGTGCTATAGCATAGGAGTCACAGGCTGGATGGTTTATCCTCTTTATAGAAACTTTAAGTCAGTAACTAGAGAAAGGTTGTTTTTCTGTTTGGTTGGTCAGAGGTCAGAAGAGTGGTTCCATGCAGGCAGCTTTCTGCTCTGTGTGCACAGTGACCCCCCTGAGTCACATTCCGTGAGGTGTTTGTGCAGGCAGAAATGACCTTCCAGGAGGACCTCCATCAGAGCTGCATCCCAGCTGATTCAGGGTGAGATAATCATGACAGTCAGGATCTAGATGTGCATCTGTGAATGTATGCTCTGGGGAAGAAATAGGGTAGCACTTTTATGAAAATTGCTACAAAAAGCTAACAATTCAGCAAATGAAAAATATGGCCTTCAGGCATATAGAGCCCCACTAGAGAGAGATCAGTGCAGCCCAATTCAGGGTGGTAGATGTGAGAGAATCTATGCCAGGGAGGTGTGAACTAATTTGGAAATATTTCTTAAAGGTACTCTTGCTGGGATATTGGTCAGAAGTGTCCCGAGTCTGTTTTCTGAAGATGCTACTCTTATTCAGGGGCCTGTATAAAGGACAACAAGACTGATGATTCTGCTCTCTCATCCTCTTGAGGGCACACCTTATTTACAAAAGAGATTTAGACTACATGATCCCATAGATCTTGGCATCAAGAAACTCAGAGCAAATATTTACTCTACAGGGATGGGTTAGCTGTGCTAAGGTAGAGAGACTGACCTTGTACAACTTTAATGAAGTTTATTGAGTCATTAATGGAATAACATTATCTATGATTAACAAATATTAAGAAACTGCCATCAGATTCCTGGTAAATATTTAACAACACTTGTGAATCAGACAACAGAAATAGAATCAAATTCTGAAAGATGCCTCATTTTTCATTTGGCTTGAAGTTAGTCCTAAGTTATTCTAAATAAGATTTTTTCCCATGGAATTGGCCCTTTTGTTACAGTATATACAGTACGAGGAAGTGTCAGCTTCAAAGTACCCTCAGGTAAGTCTGCACCATTCTGCTGACTCAGCTGTAGATGTCGAATACCCAGTTCTTACAGGTTTCTTGAGCATACTACAGTCATGTTGAAACATTTTTTTTGGCACCAATTCTACCTGATTAGTTTCAGCTCTTTCCAATATCCTGGAGGCTGTAATAGTTGATGTCACAGGGGTCAAGCATATTGACATATGAGTTCAAACAAGATCAAAGCTAATTTCCAAATGAGTTTCAAGTGTGTTTTGTAACTGCTGGGAAAGAGTATCAAACATTCATGATTAATTAACAGTGTCTACACCACAGAAAAGTGGAGATCAGATACTTGTCTAGTCATTAATCCACCTATGCTGATATTATCTATTAATCAGATGAACTGGTTAACTGACTGATCTCTGCTTTGCTTTTTGTTTTCCAGACAGTCTCAGTGTATAGATACCAAATGTGTTGTTCTGTCATTGTGTGTGATTCTTAGCATGACTTTTGGGCTTTATAATCATTGCCTAGGAGTTGTTTATCATGCTTGATTTAATTTTCTTCCTGAAGCATGTATACTATTAATTTCTGCTTAAGAATTTCCAGCAAAGTAAATATTTATACAAAGAGAATCATTCCCTTTAAGCTATAGGATGAGATTAAGTAAGTATCAAAATAGGTATAACTGTGTCCAGGTTCACAAGAACCTTCATCACATTTAATCACTGTACAAGTTCTTCCAGGAAGAAGACTTTGTATCTCTGTGGCTATGCAATATTAGCTTGCTGACGCTAGTAAAGTTATTTATATGGACACAAAAGAGGGGCTATCCTGTGATTTTTTTTTTCTCCACCAAAACTGTTTGCCAGTTATGAGTAGAAAGCTTTATTTGGTGTATTTTAAAACACCAAGAGGGGGCTGAGGTTGTGGCTCAGTGGCAGAGCGCTTGCCTCGTATGTGTGAGGCACTGGGTTCGATCCTCAGCACCACATAAAAATAAGTAAACAAAATAAAGACACTGTCCATGTATAACTAAAAAATATTTAAAAAAAAACACCAAGAGTAGGGCAAGGCAGAAGAAGAGGAAAAATATTAAGATAAAGTTTTACACAGGAATTGCCAAGAATTCTTCCCACAGAGGAAGTCCTTCTCAATTGCTTCTTGCTCATGGAAACATTTCCACCTGCCTTCCCAAAGTCTTGATACTGATACATGGGAGGTACTAAGCCACTCAGAAAGTTTATTCATCAACTTTGATTCATCTTAATGAAAGATCATAATCAAAGTTGCATCTTTCCTCCTCTAGAAGTTGAGATCTGTAATGTCAAATGTCTTGCTTCCTACTTAGAGCAAATACATGTGTCAAATTGAATATATTGACTCAAACCACATATTATGGCTAAAGTTGTCCTAAGAAATTATGACTCCCTATTAACACATAAAACTTGGCTCTGAATTTGAACCAAATAAATGGTATCTTTTGTTTAAATGCTCCATTTGGAGTAAATTGAAATTTATAAGAATAAGCAACCTCTTTACTTCTTATGGCTATTCTTGGAGTGGGAGCAAGAAGCTCTGTCTGGAACTGGAGCCCTTCCTTAGGGCTTCTGTCCCAACTGGGATGGGTTCTAAATGCTGGGACTACTGCAAGGAAGCAAGGGAAGGAAGTAGAGTTTGCTTTACAGAGGCAGCTCCTGGGCTAGTGTGAGGAGTGTCCTTACTGCATTAGTTGAATCTGAACTCTAGCACCTAGAGACCCCCACGTTCTAGACCAAAGCTTAAAAGTCAGGATTAATGTACTTTGGGTGATCTGCAGTCACATCATTTTGGTTTCTACTTTGAATCAACAATACTAGAAATACTTGCTTTTTTAAACTAAAATATTTGAGATCTGAAAAAAGTAGGCTAACAGCTGACTCATTCTAAAGGAAGTTTTCAAAAAAGTTACCCTATCAAGAAAATGTTTTGTTCAGTTTTCTAGCGGGGGCTAAAAATCTGATACTTTCTAATTAATAAAATTAATTTAAAAGTAGAATTTTTTCTTCCTCTCTAAAATTAAAAGAATCTTTTAAGTTATGAGAACATCATATTAATCTAGTTAACTCTGGGGAGTTTTAGATATTAGCCATCTTTATACAACTTTTGATATTTTTATCTCCTTCCAGTGCTGAAGCCACACCACAACTGTGTCCTATTCTGTAGAGGTGCTTGCCCCAGCTCAACATTTCTGCTACTGGGTCAGCCTAACCTTTGAGTGTTGAAGACTCTGGTTCGGAGTACATGGATCATTAGGTAGTGAAGTTGCCCTGTGGCACCAGGCCATGCTTTCCTGGGAGGGGAAGCAAGAACTTATGAAATGCAGCAATATGTTTGAAGTCCATGGAACCTGGGGATCACTAATGCATCTGTGATTCAATGTTTTGTTTTTATACCAGCACTTACTGTGGGCCAGGCACAATTCTATTCTTAGTGCCCTTACTCTCTTAAACTAAAATGCCCTAAGTCCTTCATTACCTCTACTAGCAGCATCATGGCCTAATGGAAAGCTGCAGGCCCTCTAGTTAGAGTCCCACATTCCTTTAGATCTCTAGCCTTCTTTTGTGTGACTTTCAGCTACTTGCATTAACTGAGCATCAGATTCCTGATTTATAACATAGAAATTAAAATATATCCTATATCTAAAATTTTTGGCATGTTCAGTAAATTTTAGCTGATGGGTGTTTTGTTTTCCTCATTTTACACAAGAGGAAATGTTTTAAGGGAAAGGTTAGTACAGAGAAACAATGAATATAAGTTTAGAAAATGGTATTTACAGGGAAAAATAAGAGGCAAATATGGCACAGGTAGCTTATGAACCAAGGTGGATGGGTTGCCTGGAAAAGGATTTCACATGCATGCACCTAAATGAGCCAGTTGTTTCCCTGAACTGGGGTCCATCTTTTCAGCATGCTTGTATTATTTCATTGACAGTGAATGGATTATCTTAACTCTACTTGCTAGAACCATCTTTGGCAGTACAGAGCCCATCCTTTGCAGGCCTATACTCTTGGTGAGAGGATAGGTGATTTGTATAGAATCATGGTCCTTGTTGAGTTGAGAGATTTCTAAGGACTGTGATACCTGAATCCATGTTGAAAAATAGGGGGCAAGGTACTCTTGGGCACAATCTTTTCTTCCAAGACTATGTGAGTGTTCATTAAACAGAAAAAAAAGTTATATAGATTCTTGGGAACAGGAAGAAATCAATAAATGCATCCTTTTCCCTTATTCAATGCTTCCTTTTCCCATTTTTTGTCTCTCCTTATATGCTATATACTTCTTGGCTTATTTTGGAAAAAAAATTAAGTGAACATAGTCTAATTTGCTGTTAGAGCATTAGCAGTGACTGGCCAGAAGCCCCAAAGTGGATAGCACAGTGTGTCAAGATCAGGCACTTGGCTAAAGCCAAGTGAGCATGAAAGGACCTAGATCTATGGAGGTGGCTAATGAACGGGGTGTCTGAAGTCAAAGAATGAGTATACACTGCTTCATAAATGGATTTCAATTATGAACCAAGCATTGACTGTTTTCACTCTGCTGCTTTATGGGTGAATACCATAAAGTGTGGGTGCTTTGGGGTGAGTACCTAAGTGCTGCCATAAAGTTAGATACCTATAGGTACAATGTAACCCTATGGGGGAAATGCTAAAATTGCTTCACATTGGCAGACCAAAGAGAAGTGAAGACTATGGGGTAGAAGGTAGAATGGATAAACAGGAGGCATGCATAAAGTGTGTAATCCTTGCAGAGGAAATTGAAAGTTGATTATGTCCAGATGGTTAATGGAATGTTGATTTATTCCAACAGTGATAGAAGCCAACGGCAAGAGTAACATTCTTTGGTGCAAGAGGCAGACTGAGTTGAGCACCAGTTCACAAGTGGAGGGGTTCAGCTTAGAGAGGATACACAGTTCATCTAGGAATAGGATGAGGTGTGGAGTGGAGAAGTGTGGTCAGATGGATCTTTGTAGAAGATCTTTTTTGCAACAAAGGGGGTATTGGGTGTTATAATGTCAGGTGTGACTTCCCAACTGCTGGACATTTTTATTGAGGTAGAAGAACAGAGATCTGGAAGTAGCATTAAGCCTCAAGCAGGGCAATTACTGCACCTGGAAGCTTAGTGATACAAGGGTTTGAGAGAAAATGGAAATCTCATGAGAAGGGTGTAGAGGAAGCAGTGTTCTTGAATTTCAGATACAGCAATAAGGTCAGCATTTATGTAAGATGCTGAGGATATCTCTAGATTTTGTTGATAGCGGACTGGGTGTGCCAGAGAACAGAATAAAGAAAAGAAGAAAGGGAAAGTGGGCATTATCAGGGGACAAACAAAGATATATGAAAATGACCACATGGGTGATAAAGAATGTCCTGGGGATTTTCAGAGAATAAAATGATCACAGCTTTTTGGGGGAGGATGCAGGGATTATGAATTTAGCTTTGTCATATCACTTATATCATCATCATCAGACTGGATCACTGGTTGTTACTTTGGACAAACAATATAAGATTGGTTCTGTTAATATAGGTTCTTTCTTGGGCTGTATTAATATTGATGCACTAGAATTGAGATTTCAGAGGCTTTTAGTTCATACTCATGTATTTTGGGATCAGTTTTATGGAGGTATAATATATGCATACACATATACACACATGTATACACATATACACATGTATGTATATAGACATGTATGTCTCTGATTCACACTTTATATCTTTTGACAAATACATCAGCAAATCAAGATATAGAGTACTTTCACTTTCAAAGCCCCTCAATTCACTTGTGCTTATGGTCTACACCTTATTCCTACACTCAGCACCTCACCTGGTACCCACCGATTTGTCCTTTGTTCCTTGTCTTCCAGAATGTCCACCAAATGGAATCATATAGTATGAGACCTTTTCAGTCTGGATCCGGTCACTTTCTATAATGCAGTAGAAGTTCATTCTTGCTTATGTGTATCGATAATTTGTTCCTCACTCTTGCTTAATTATCCATATTATTACATTGTATGAATATAACAGTTTGTGAATTTACCAGCTGAAGGATGTTGGGTTGGTACCAGTTCATAGAGTTTATAAATAAAGCCACTACAAACATTCGGTTTTTGTAAAGACAAGGTTTTCATTTTTTCTTGGCTGTCAAGGAGATTGTTGGATTTTATGAATAGAACTTCCATATGACCTAGCAATACCACTACTTAGTACTTATCCTAAAGAATTAAAGTCATCATACTATAACCAATGTTTATAACAGCACAATTCACAACAGCCAAACTAAAGAACCAACTCAGGTGTCCATAGATGAATGAACGGATAAATAAAATGTATTATCTTACACAGTGAAGTTTTATTCAGCCATAAAGAAGAATGAAATTATGTCATTTGCAGGAAAATGGGTGGAATTGGAGACCACTATGTTAAGCAAAATGAGCCAAACTCAAAGCTAAGGATTTGTATGTTTCTCTTGTATGTGGAAACTAGAAAGGAAAAGGGGGAAAAAGTGTATGGGGGTGAATCTCATGAAAATCAAGAGAGATCAATAGAGGAGAGGAAAGGGGAATGATATTGACCAAATTATGCTGTTATACTGTGTGTGTGTATGAATATGTAACAATGAGTCCCACCGTTATGTACAAGTATAATGCACCAATAAAAATATGGAAAGAAAAAATTACTTAAATTTCTAATTTGTTCTTATAAATGTATCAAAATGATCTTTAAAACTATTGACCTTGTATATGTGACATTGCTAAGCTCACTTATTCTAATAGGGTTTTTGAAATGTCTTGTGATTTGCTATATTCTCTGCAAATAGTAGTTGTTCTCCTTTTACATTTTCTTTGTCTTTTTCATTCCTTATTGCACTAGCCACAGCTCCCAGTATGGTGTTAAATATAAGTGTTGAGAGCAGACAGCCTTGATGTTTTTCATTATTTTAGGGGTAAATATAATCCTTCTATCTTAAGTGTCATGTTAATTGTATTCTTCACATGGATACGCTCTGACACACTGAAGAATTTCTCTTTAAGTCCTACTTGGCTGTGAATTTTTAATACTAAATGATGTTGAATTTTATCAAATGATTTATTTGTATTTGTTGAGATAATCATATTGTTTTTCTTAAGTCTTTATATGTAGTTCATCACAAGGATACATTAGATGAAATAACTTCATACTTCCTGTAGAAATTCCCCTTGGTCATGATGTATTATCCTTTGTATATATACCATTGGATCCAATGTTCTAAAACTTTGTTGGGGAGCTTTGTCTTCTGTTGGTAAGGAATACTGGCCTGCAGTGTTTTATTCATTGTACTTTATTCATCTGGTTTTGGTGTCATGGTAATATTGGCTTCATAAAATGAGCTGGAAAATGTTCCCTTCTCTAGTTTTTGGAAGATTGTGTATATAATTTATATTACCTCTTCCTTACGTTTCTGATGGAATCTGCCAGCATATCCATCTGGTCCTGGTATTTTTCTTGTTGGAAAGTTTTAACTACAAATTCAATTTCTTTAAAAGGTTTATAGTTACTTTGGCTATGTGTTTCTTCATGAATGAGCTCTGGTAGGTAGTGTTTTTCAAGAAGTTTATCTATTCCTTCTGAGTTGCTAAGTTATCAGTATTTGTAATTATAACCTCTTCCTCTCTCCTGCCTCTCCCATCTCTCTCTTCCCTCTTTCTTTTTCAGTCTTCATGGAGGTTTATCGCTTTCATTGTTGCTTTAAAATAATCCAGATTTGGCTTTGTTGGTTCTCCCCATTACTTTCCCCTTCATAATTTGATTAATTTTCTCCTCATTATTTCCTCCCTTTTGTTTGCTTTTGCTTTCATTTGCTCCTCTTTTTAAAATTTTCTTAGAATCAAAGTTTGCATCCTTGCTCTGAGCCCTTTCGTTTTTTCTGATGTAGATGTTTAATATCATAAATTTCTCTGTACTCACTATTTTCCACAAATCTCATGTTTTTACTTTAATTCAAATAAAAATATTTCTAAATTATCTTTTGGCTCTTTCTGACCTATGAGCTGTTTACAAGTTTGCTGCTTAACTTCCACATATGTGGGAATTTAATGTGTTTATTATAGTGACTCTAAATTCACTATGTAAGGCTCATCACGTGGGTCCTCTTCAGTTTTGCTCATTTTTTCTCTTGTAAGAGGGTCTTTATCCTTTTTTGTGTGTGTCCTGTAATTCCTCCATTGAATGGTGCATACATGTGTAGAGAAGTAGAGTGTAAGAAACTATTATTTATGCCTGGAAACTATTATTTATGCCTCCAACTCAGGTTGGAGTGTGGTTTGCTAGTGGGTTTTTCTTACCATTACTCCCCTGACCTCATCCTCAGACTCTCTATGCAGCTATACCTCAGTGAGTGAGTGTCTCCATTCTTGCCACTATCATTGCTATAGACTGTTATTATTATTTAGTTCTTGCTCCTCTAGGAGGGAGAGGACTTCTGTTTCATTAATGGAGAATTGTGAAGAATGACTGATATGGTCTGAATACCCTTTGTGTCAGCAATTTCCAAGTGTTAGTCAGCTTTGCATTACTGTAACAAAATAGTGGCGAGGAAAGGTTTATTTTGGCTCGCAGTTTTGGAGGTTTCAGTCCATGGTCAGTTGGTTCTGTTGCTTTTGTGCCTGTGGTAAGGCAACACATCATAGTGGGAATGCAGAAGAAACCTGTTTACCTCATGGCTGGATGTGAAGAGAGAAAGAAGCAGCCAAGGTCCTGCTAGTCCCTTTGAGGGCACACCACCAATGAGCTAAAGTCTCCCACTAGACCCCACCTCTTAAAGATTCTACCACCTCCCAATAAGGCCAAGGGCTGGGGACCAAACCTAGAACACATGGGTCTTTGGGGAACACTTATCCAAGCCATAGCACAAGGGCTTGTATATTCCCATAATGATCTACTCTTGGACTTCAAGCATTTATTAAAAATTTTAACTGAATTTGTCCTACCAACTTGTTTGGTGGCCCTGGATTCCTTCTGTTCTCATTAGGAAGGCATTGCTCATTAATAAGTCCTTTCTTAAAGATACCTTTTTTTTTTTTTCATTCAGCTAGTTAAATAACTTGTTTCCTTAGTTCTTTAGGTTTAGTGAAAATCCAGACTTGTAGAATACTCACTTTTTTTTGGTTGATAGGATAGGAATGACTTTATTTCTACATTTGTACATCCAGGGAAGAATCTAGAAGTCATTATAAGCTTTTGAGTAAAATATTTTTTTTGGCATTTTTCACTTTTGTTATTATCAGAATAAATGCTGAAACATTTTTATCTTAACCATTATGATATTTATTCTGATGAAAAATAGATCTTGGATTATGAAGCTCTGAGCTCAGTTTGTAAAATTCTCAATGAGGCAACTATAGATTCTACAGAAGAGGTGATTCTACTTGAGAGAACCATGTCATTGGGTGGAGAGTCGGCCCCCATAGTTACTCGCTCCTCTTCACTGCTGAACTATGGGTATAATGAGTCACAGGCACATTTCTAAATATATCGACAGCCCTGAAAAGTGTTCCAGGGCACATCCATCAATTATGGTCATGGGAAAGGTCATAATGGTAGACCTTTCATCATAATCTACTCTCCCTCCCCAGTTTGCCTTGGGTATGTTGAAATACTGGGATTGTTCAGTGAGGAGCTTTGTTCATTTTTGAGGACTACTTACTGGAAATGAGTAAAATATCTGAGGGAGGCTATCCCATTTAAAGGCCTATTTCTTCATTCAAAAGCTTGTTGTGTAATAAAAAGTATTTCAAAAACTCTTCTGTGAGATTTACCCATCTCGTTCCTTCTAAACTGTCAATTACAATCCACAATTTCAACTGAAGAAAAGATTCACTGTGGACTTGGATGCCAGCCATTTTCACTGAATCCCCCTCTCGTACACTCCTGCTAGTAACAAAAGCAGCCTAGTTCTCAGTGCTGTGGCCTTTCTCTCTAGCATGGTGGGTATTTCTGAAAGTGTAACCCTGGCAGCATCAGACAATTCATAAAGCGCTCTGACATTTTAATGTGACTATAAAATAGGGTGGAATCCGACAGAAACCTACTCTAGAAATTAGCCTTGGATAAAAGAAAATTGTTCTGAATCCTATTGCTTTGAATAATGTTCCTTTTTAACCAAAAGCAGTGATCCTGGCAATAGTCCACAGACTGTATGAATAAAATCAGATACTAGGAATCTGGAAATCAGACAACATCTCAAAACTAAAAGATCTTCTAAAGTCAATACTCTTAGCATTTCTTAGTTTTATTATCCCATTAGTAAACTGTAATTTAAAGCAATTCATACATTTCTTTGCTAGCTTTTAGTCCAAAATGATACATATTGGTCAAGCATCTGGAGATTATTTATCAAAATACTTAATTTCAGTAACCTGTTGCTGTATTCTGCCCACATATGGTATATCTAATGCTTCCCTAAAGAGTAAGGATCATATTTTCCACATGCTATTAAGATACAGACAGAATTCCAAAAAGAATTCACACTTTTTTCTGTTTTTAATTTGAAATTCATATATTTTTCTTTCCAATTAATTTGGAGAATTTTAATACAATACTTTACCACTTATTGTTATTAATTCCCTACCTATTTATACCAATGTGGCAAAGTTCTTAAACTGGCAAGTTTATGATTATCTGCAGTTCTGTGAAAGTCTGGAACCACATCATAAGTCTTTTGACACAAAAGTAGAAGATATTTATTTTGGAAGAAAAGCAACACTAGTGAAAACCAAACCATTTGGATATAGTTTTGTTTGTACTATAACTAAATTAATCAAGCCAGAAAAAGATTGCCTAGCAACGTCTGACATTAAAAACATTCCATAACAAAAAATAAACCACATGAAGGACAAGATAGAAGACAGCCCCAAACTCATCCAGATAAGACTCAGTCTGTATAAATGGAGTTGGTTTTAACCCTAATAGGGAAGGAAAAAACAAAACAAAACTGAATACAAAGGTAAAACTGGGTGCAGTAATCCCCTCAGCTTGGGAGGCCGAGGCAGGAAGATCGGGAGTTCAATACCAGCCTCAGCAATAGCGAGGTGCGAAGCAACTCAGTAAGACCCTGTCTCTAAATAAAAATACAAAATAGGGCCAGGGATATGGCTCAGTGGTAGAGTGTCCCTTAGTTCAATCCCCGGTACCAAAAATGGAAGACTAAGTTAAAGTAAATGGGCATAGATTTCAGATCGTGCACCAGGGGGATTATATACACCTCATTTAATTCTCACATAACTGATTATATTCATTTACAGAGAAGCAGAGCAATGTAATTATAGCTTATTCAACTCAAAGTTAACTAGAATGTCCGCTTTTTCATACTTTATAATGATTGACTTCTTATAACTGAAAGACACATGGCTGGTGTGTCAATCTTTAGGCTGCCTCCATGGAGGCAGCACTGACAGGAAAAGTTGGTTCCAGCCCCTTCACCTTTGTGGGGAGGGCGGTCTGATGGTGAGAACCAGGAAAGGATGTTTGGTGCTAGGTTTGTGGAATTTTCCAAAAACCAAACTAATTTTTCTAAATAGCAGGATTATTATTATTTTATTCTGAAACAATCATAGATATCAATGTAAAGTCTCAGAGAAAATAAGGTAGCTGCTAAAAGAACTTTAAGATGTAGCATTCTATTGGGGAGTGAGTAGGGGAACAGGTAATCCATGGATTAATATGGGAGCACATTTTTGTAGTAGATGGAAACCCTGTAGTGACCTATACTTGGTGGCCTAGATGACCTGGTTCTGAGATATCTGGCTTATAGAATATCTGGCTTATAGGACATTGGTTGCTTTTCCATTATCTGTAAGACCATAGGGAAAGCACCCATCCCTTGAAAAATGGAATTTTTGTGGGAATTTCAAACTACATAGTAACCTGCAAACTTAACATTTTTAATTTTATTTGTTAATGAATCTTATTTTTTAAAATGATTTGGCAAGCCTTTAGATTTTTTTTCTATATGGCAGGCACCCCTGAGCTAATAGAACACAAGGAGAAGAAGACAGTAGTGACCTATTTGGAGGCTCTGAACTTTTAACCATGACATAACTTCCAGCATGTGATCAAACACTTGTGATTTTCATGGCTTAGGTATTTATGTAGTTGTTTACTTTTTTTTAATAGACTGTAGTTATCTATGTATGTATGTGCATATTTTTTTTTGTTCTTTTGTTTTTTCTTGTGCATATGATCCTAGTCACTCAGCACCCAGTGGATTCTTACCTTAGCCTTCCCAAGGGATTACAAGGCTCAGAACCAATGAAGGAGCAGAGAACTTGGCAAGATACAATCTGTACCTTGAGTTTGACTCCTCTTATTCCTCTTATCTGCTCTCCCAAAAGGTCACTCTGTTCTTCTTAGAGTGGGCAAAGCTAGGATTTCCTGTATACTCTATCCAGTTTACATGGAGCTGTCAAGAAGTTTACATTAAATTCCTATAGATTTCCAAATTTAAAAGTGGGGGAAAAAAGGAAGTCAAAATATCCAAACCAGGGCTGGGATTGTGGCTCAGTGGTAGAGCGCTTGCCTCACATGTGTGAGGCACTGGGTTCGATCCTCAGCACCACATAAAAATAAATAAATAAAGATATTGTGTCCATCTATAGCTAAAAATATATATGTTTAAAAAAAATATCCAAGCCAGAAAGGAATATCAGAATGAAATAGAAGTGAGATCTAGAAAGGCTCAATGAGCTTAATCCTGCTCTTCAAACTTGGCAGGGAGAAAATTTTGTCTGTCTTGGCATATGGGGATAACATTCTTTGTGTTTATCTCTACTGTGAATTTTTCAAGAAGGGACAGGCTAATGAGTTGGCTCCCCTGAGAGTCACTTGGCCTTCTAATAGAATTATGAAAAAACACATTGTTACAGATTCTTCTAAGCTTTAGTCTTCCTTCCTTCATCCTTCTTTGCCACCTATCCCCCTACCTCTCCCCAAACTAAAATTCCACACAACCAATGACATCTTCTTAGAGATAACATTCTTCCTGGGTCAATGGGCTCAGGGACACAGTACCCTTCTTTCTGTGTCACTCAGAGTTGTAAAGGAACACCTCTGGTGAGCTCCCTTCTGCTTTGTGAGGGACTAGCCTTAAGTCTGTAATTCTGAAATCCACTCTAGAAATATTATTTGATAATCTTCAATCTTCTCAAGTCCAATAGCAACATAATTATGACAGACTTCTGGGTTGTCTTATAAATAAAAATGACACAGATCTAATATGCATTATCCTCATGGTTAAAAATGAATTTTATACAGTTTATAAGTAATTTTTTTTGTGATGATAAATCCAAAAGAAGTTTTGCCTTAAAAGAAATAAGAGCAACACTGGAAAATGTTTAATTATGTTGTCTAAGAATCCTAGGTTTTGAAGGTTACTCAGAAGTATATCCACAGCTTTTTATAGCTGTCTTCCCTAGAAACTTGGATATTTGGGAGTAAATATTTACATGTGGATAATATTTTCGTAGATTCACATTTAGATAGAATCTCTGGATATAATGGCTTATCCTAGTGAATCAGTTTTGAAGAATTTATTTACAGCTGGACTAGATCTAAGTCAGTGTTGGGGCCAGGCAGGGTAGACAGGAAAGCAGAGAGAGTTCGATTCTGTTGTCCTTTTTGCTTCCCTTTCTTAGTAGCACATCCTCCTCCCGCTCAGTAATCCGGAAACTTCAAATGGAAGCTCCACAGAGAAAGTGATCCATAGCATTATTGGGGCTCCCTCTGAGGTTCCAGTATCTTCTCCAAGTCGGTATTGGGATGTACTTCATTCAGCCCTACTTCTTCAAAGGGCCATTGCCAACTGAAGATTTCTTTTGAAATGTGTGTGTGCACAAGACAGAAAAGTGAGGCATGGAAAATGTGAGGAAATGGAATGGGTCTATGATCTTCAGACCCAAATGCCTCGTAAGTGACCACTGCTTATTTTCTTTCCACATGCCTCACACACAAACACTCCTGTTGAGTAAATTTGTTAAGCACCGTACCACAGGAATGCGGGTCTTCTGTTTACTTATTTCAAATTGACAAGGGGCTGATTCCAACTGGAATCCAAAGTTTTCAAACAATCCTGAGTGCCAATGGCTTGACTTGGTGAGAAGTATCTAGCTAATCTGTTTGTAGGCAATTCCTCTTTAATCCCTGCAGCTGAGGACTCAGCATTATGAGTAAGGGAAGAGCCTCTGTGGATAAACGTCTCAGTAGTTACACTGTGATCCTCAGTCATTCATTGTGCTTTGGAAGCAGACTTGCTGTTATATTGATACTGAAGAGAGGTTAGTGATGTGTATACAGACCACTTGTTTTGTTCCTTATGCTTAAAGAAATTTAAATTCAACTCAGAAAACTTGCATAATATCAAAGAATACAAAAACAAACCTATAATCTAACTATTCAGAAATAACTTTTTTTTTAAAATATTTTGTTTTGTTGTAGATGAACACAATATCTTTATTTATTTTATGTGGTGCTGAGGATCGAACCCAGTGCCTCACATATGAGAGGCAAGCGCTCAACCGCTAAGCCATAGCCTCAGCCCCCAGAAATAACTTTTATTAATGTTTTGAAACATACTTCCAGTCCTTTTTTTACAAAAGGTATTGGCATAGGGATAAGGAATGCAGCATATTGATTATAATGGTTTCTAGCTTCCTCCTTTCATCTTCTAGCTCATTGTGGACATTTTCCCCTGACAATAAATATTCTACAGCAGTGATTTTCAACCAGGAATGCTTTTTATGACCAGGGGACATTTGGTAGCATCTAAAAATGTTTTTTTGTTATTGGCATATACACTAGATAGAAGCTAGGGATGTTGTCAAACATTCCCCAGTGCACAGGGTAGCCACTCATAAGAAAGAATTGTGTTGTCCAATATGTCAATAATACTGAGGTTGAGACCCTCTCTTTTGTAGCATTGTTTTAAATAGCTACTTATTATTCTATCCTAAGATGGGATTCTTCATTGCATTTTTATTGGAAACTTAAATTGCTTCCAAACTTCATGTTATTATAAACAATCTGTTGAATATTCCTGGTCACACATTTTTGTCCAAACTTCTGCTTAGGTTGAACTACAAAAATAAAAACCTGTTAGACATGGAAATTACTGGGTCAAAGGAAATGTATTTTTTCCCCCAAAAACTAAAGGCTGAATGTTCTCTCTGATATGTGGATACTAACACACAATAAGCATGGAGGGGACTATAGAGGATTAGAAGTTCATTGGATTAGACGAAGGTGAATGAAGGGTAGGGAACGAGGCTGGAAATGGGAAGACTGTAGAATCAGATATAATTTTCCTATGTTCATATATGCATACACAACCAGTATAACTCCACATTATGTACAACCACAAGAATGGGAAGTTATATTTAACATTCTACTGACATATATATAAAAAGAATAACATTCTTAAAATGTCTTATAATTTACCTGAAAGGACATTTTAGTTTTTGCTAGATTTATACAAGATCCATCAGAAAGGAACAGGAAAAGTTAGGTAGCATCCATTTGGCCCTGGCATCACTCCAACTATTCACAGAGTTATTTGGAAGAGGTTTGTGATACTTGTTAATTCCAAATCTGCCTTTGGACTAAGGGGCATGGAGTGTCTAGACTTTGCCATGGCCCCTGGGCAGAATGCAAAATGGCTTTGACAAGAATTTTCATAGAAGCATTGGTTAAGCTACAATCTACACCATCATATTGAAAAGGAATAATTAAGTACTTAACATAGAACCAGACATAGACAGTTTAGCTATCATTAGTTTAGACTTAGAACAGCCAAGTCCTCCAACTTGGCAAAATTCTCGGTTAGGACTAGCAGTAAGTCCACATTGGCATCCCTTTGTTTTGTCTTTGGACACTGTTATCCTTTGAGGCATGGGATACCTCTCATGAGTCTAATATGAACCTGAAGCTCAGGTCACCAATCCAGTCTGTGCAGCTGTGCCTGAAAACCGTTGATAATAAGACCTCTACCTTTTCAGAAAGTGGCAGCACTTTATGCATTTTTTTCCCCAAAACGAATATAGGTATTTTTTCTACTTCAAATTAGTCATTTTTTGGTTTTCTTCAAATTGTTAATTTGTATTATTAATCTAATCCCTTTGTTTTTCTTCTTCAGGAACAAGCATAGATCTATAATATTGACAGGAAATTCATTTTTATATTGAACTTTTTACATGCAGTCTTCACTAATTTTTAAGTGTCTCTTGATCTGTGGTCACTTGTCTGTAAAACACCTTTTTCAGTTGCCCAGAGGGATACATTTTTGCTTTCAACTTCCACTAAGCTCAAAATCCCTTACAAGGGAATGTCTCATGCCTTTTTCGTCTGGAAAACCAGCACAGACCATGGTGCCTGGTGAATCCTAGGTGCTCAACACATGTTTATTGAACCAATGGAATATGGTATACATCTCTTAGCATCTGTAATATCAGTCTTTATAAAAAGGTCAAGTAAAAATGAAGTGCTTTGCTTTTTCTTAGCTCATTTCTCTTCCCCTCTCCTTTTTAATATTGGGGCTTCTTATATTTCTGGGGCTAAACAGACAAAGGACTGTGGCAGTAATTAAAAAACAATTCAGAATAACCAGTCCTTTGGCTGTCTCAAATTTAACCAGGTGTGCATACATATGACTTCCTCCAAGATCCTTTGAAAGATACTGCTAAATATTAGGTACAGTACTTCAGTGTTTTATGCTGTTTTTCCTTTAAGGGCCAGAAAGTACTGGCATACCAATTTTCCCTCAGGGTATTGCTTTGAGGTGGATTGTTAATCACTGTTTCCAGAAAACAAAGTCAGTCTAATTCCAAAGGGTGCAAGCTGTCATCTCATCAGAAATATTACATTGCTAATTGTGCACAATAACCAGGGTTCATTTTGCACTGCTGAGATTCCTGGGAAGTGGTGGTATTCTCTTAAGCAGCTCCTCTGGAGATGTTAGTGGTAGCCACATGTCACCAGAAAAGTGGGCAGCTGTTTGCTGCATCTCTGAGAAAGCATATTAGGGTGGGAGTCTTGAGCTCCACTGTATTCTCTAACCGTTGCCTACATGCGAAACACTTAAGAACCCTGCTTGGCACAGCGGTGAGCACTGCGCTAGCTCTGTGGGAAGATAGCGGGCATGTTTGTCTTGTCCTTGCTGTTAAAAAAAGAGTGTTTTCACATTTTGCCAAGCACCATGTTTTCTATACACTCTGTAAACACCCTTTCAAGTTCCTCTCTATTCCTAATTTCCTAAGATGTAAAAAAAAAGAAAAATCATGAATAGATACTACTAAATTTCATCTAATGCCCGCCACCCCCATCTGTTGGCATGATTGTATGATTTCTTTCCTATAAACTGTTAATGCTTTGATTTTCTTATATAGCTTCAACTTCTCATTCCTGGGGTACACCCAAATTGGTCATGATGTTTAGACTTTCATATTCGTTTCTGGGTTTGGTTTGCTCATATTACATTTTGGTACAGTTATATTCAAGAGGGATTTTGGCTCTAATTCTCCTTTCTCCTAAAGACCTCTACTTTTTGGATCAAGTTTTTACCACTAGGTTCAGAAAATGAATTGTGTAGTGTTCTTTTTTCTATTTTTCTGGATTAATGTTTGTAGAATTGACATCACAGGAACCTTAAAACGATTGGTAGATCTTCCTGTTATGTCACTTAGTTTTCACGTTTTCTTGTGTGATGATTGCAAATTATTTTATTTTTAATATTTTAATGCTTCAGTATATTTTGTATTTATCTTTGGAACAGTTTTAAGTTATTTTTCTAAGAATTTGCCCATTTTAGCTGTTTTTAAATTTATTGATATTAGGTTGGTCAGTCTGTTTTAAATCTTTATCATTATGTCCTTCTAATTTCTAGTGCTTAAGAATTTCCCCTTGTTTTCTTGATCAGTCCTATCAAAGGTTTTCTATTTATTAGCCCTTTCAGAAAAAAGTCAATGTCCATTAAATTGAAATAATTATATTATTCAAATCTTCCATTGCCAGATACTTTTGGCTATTTCATTAATTAGGATATTTTTAGATATACCATTATGTTGATGGATTTATTGGTTATCATTTCTTTGTACATTTGATTCTATATTATTGGCTTATACAAGTTTAGAACATCTGTATCTACCTAGTGACTTAAACCTTTCATCCTTACCTAGTAACCAGTTCTACTGATGTCTTAGTATCTATTTTATCTTATATTAATTTACCCATTCCACTTATTTGGTTCATATTTGCATGATATATCTTCTTTCATTCTCTTACTTTTAGGCTTCACTTTTTCTTTTAAATGGTTCAATTTACTGATTTTAGTAAATTTATAAAGTTGTACGTCTCTCAACGCAATTCAGTTTTAGCACATTTATTAGTTCAAAAAATTACCTCATGCCCATTTAACAATAAATCTCTTTATTTATTTGCAGTTCATCTCTGCTTGCAGTTAATCTCTGCTGGCAGCCTTGGCCAACCACTGATCTGCCTTTTCTGTCTATGAATTTGTCTTTTAGGCATTTCATTTCTATTCAGTTGTATAATACAAGGTCTTCTAACTCTGGGTTCTTTGACTCCATGTAATGCTTTTAGCTCTTCTCTGTGTTGTGGTATGTTCACTTCTTTTCATTACTAAATACTATTCTCTCTTTGACTATGTTTAAGAATTGTGCTTGTTTAATATTCTGCAACACATGTTATTTATCCTATTGGAACTCATTGAGATTCCCACATTTAAAATTCTCCAACAATTCTTCAAAATTCTCAACTATCATCTTTTTGTGTACTAACTTCCACTCTATTTAGAATTCCAGTGCTACAGAAAAGAGAGATACAGATCTTCTCATTTTATCTCCCATGTCCTTTAGTCTCTCACTGTCTATTTATTTATTTTAGCTTATGCTGTTCTGAACAAATTCTTCAAATTTTCCTGTCAATGCTCCTTTTCCATGTATAATTTGTTGTTTAACCTATATATTGAGCTTTTACATTCAAATTTATATAGTTTCATTTTCAGAAATATCATTTATTTCATTGTCAGAACTGCCTGACAGTGTTTTCCTTATTCATATGATATTTCTATAAACATAAAGTGCCCTTGATATTTGGTGTTAGATGATTTCAATATCTGGAGTCTTTACATATTTAAATCTGCTGTTTCTGATAACTTTCACTCATGTTGCTCCATTTTCTTGTACATGTCATGATTTTTTTCACTTTGACATCATTTTCCTTGATTTCATGAATTCTTTGAGGCCTGATTTTTTTTTTTTTAAATTTTTTTTTAGTTGTAGATGGACACAATATCTTTATTTACTTGTTTTTATGTGGTGCTGAGGATCGAACCCAGTGCCCCACGCATGCAAGGCAAGCGCTCTACCACTGAGCCACAATCCCAGCCCCTGAGGCCTGATTTTAAGTGAATTCCTTCAGAGCCTGCTTGCTTTTGCTTTATCTTGGCAAGTTTGGATTGTAGTTCACTGAAGAAGCAAGCCAGGTAACTGTAGAGGGAAGCAATATTACTATTAGAGACAGATTTTTTGTTTCTTATTCTTTCTTCCTTTCATAATTTTAATGTTATGTAAATAACTTAGGAAAACTAATGCCATATTCAAAGTTTTCCATTTTTAAATTTGTCCACTTTTTCATAAATGTCTTTAGTTACTAGAAAGATTGAGGATTAATTTTATGATTTTTAAGCCAACCAAGAGGCGTTTGAGAGGCTGAGCACGTAAATTTTAAATGCCTTAAATAACCAGCTTTGAACATCTCCAACTGAAGTCCACATTTGATGAGCTAATGAGGCAGATGGTCATCTCTCCACTTCACAGGGAACAGCTAATGACTCTGTAGCGGCCTCTTTTTATATCTGTTTCATGAAAGATACCATCATGAAATCATCTTTTTCTGTATAGAGAAGTTTTAACCCTTGATGTTACTCAACTTACAAACAAATTATTTCCTCTGTCTTTTCTTTCCAAAATGCATCCATCTGGAGTAAAATCTTACTTTAAAGGCCTTACTAGTATAACATAAGACTGAGTGGGGTCTTTTACCCACTTGCTTTTTCATAGCAAAACTAGATTTTATATTTGGTTGTCAATTATATTTTACTATAAAATAAAGTAGAAGGGAAGCAGTAAATTTGAGTCAGATTCACACTTCCTAGTAAGTGCCTATGCAAGACATGTATTTTAGTACTTTTCCAATACATTTGAGGGGTTCTTCTGCAGGAAAACATTTTCAAGTTTAAGTATTATTATTTATCTGTAAATTGGGGATTACAATTAACTACAAATGGCTTTCAAAATTATATCTGTAATTTTAAAGCAACTAATGTGATTTTTCTCCTTGCAAATAAACTAAATCATTTTCATAAATATGGGGACTTTAAATTGCCTATGTAAAAAATGTCTGGCCCATTCTAGGCATTTAATAAACTTTTATAGTATAAATGAAATTAATATGACATTTTTTATTTGGTAATTTATCCTATTTATCTTATCTGATGCCAAAATTTGGGGGAGGGGTGTGTGTGCGTAACTTCTATGGTCTCAGGAAAAATATTTTGTAATTCAATCAGCTACTCTTAATACCTGTAGTAGTGGGTGAAGGGGTTGTAGGGCCCTGCCTCTTATGTATCTCAACTAGGCTATATGTAGAACTTGGATGTAATCTCAGTCCAAATTGCTTTACTCTAGGGCAAAGATGTGTATAAGGGCATGTGTCTGATATTTAATCAAGGAATAAATATTTCAAATTCTTAGAGCTGTCAATTGTTTCTTTTTTGAAGAACAAGTGTTCCTGATATAAAGGGGTTGAGTATTTTTTTGCCCATTTAGCAATGTATCTGCTGTTTTCTAGGAGTTGTGGAAAAGATAGAAGAACTGGCCACTGGTAACTTTGATTCCTGGATGTGAAAATTGCATGAACACTGGAGGCTAAATTGTAGTTGAGGACAAACACCAGGATTGAAACTTTATTTACATAATAGCCAGGTACCTACCACTAAACCAAGATCTTCAATGAAACAGAAGTAATCTTTAGTCAGAATGAAGATGCTGGTTTTGGTATGTTATGTTTTCAGTTCAGTAAGGTAAATTGGAAATGAGGTTAGTTTTACTATGACTCGAACAGGAGGAAGAAACAGTTTTCTGAAAAGTGGAGATTTTATTGGATTATAGTAGACAAAGGGTTATTTAAAACGAATTAAGCAATACTTTGGGGAATATAATATGGCCATCTTTGGGCAAGTTCCTCTTCTTAATCTTAGTTCTTTGAGTGTATCTATCATGGTAGTAAATTAATATAGCACATTTTTTTAAACTCATGTTTTCATAGTAGCATCTCCACTTTCTTTTTCTTTACTTTCCTCCTGTTTCTGTTTCCAGGCTCTTTTGCCTCTTTGAGGACATTTTATATGCTTACTTTCATATTAGCTTTTGGTCTATTAATTCTACTTTTTACCTTAATGATTGTGTTCCTAAGATGCCACAATGCTCTTCTTTATGAATTCATTTTGCCCGGGGCACATCAGCTGCTTAGCTAGTGATGTGTGTTAGGGTGATTCTTCTGGGGAGTTTAGTTGCTTTGGGAGTGGTGTTTATTGTTTCCAAGGAGAGCTTTTAAAGAAGGCCTTTGGGATGGGCAAGGACTGAGTGGGGGGAAGAGGGGAAGAAATGCTTGGGGGTGGTGGACAGATGTTCTTATTCATGCTGTTAACTCTTCACCACCAGGCAGGCTAGAGCTGTGCTCTTATCATACTCTGCCACCTCCTGTGGGCATTGGATCGGCCCCAGCTTGCCTGTCTCATGGTGGTGAAAGGCAGGGCAAAGATCTGCCCAGAGAAAAGGAGGCAAAGGAATAAGACACATAAAATTCCCTTTCTTCCCCATCCAGTGTGCCCTCAAATCTGGGGGTTTGTCTGAGTCCTACTGGAAGAAACTGGAAAATGGGTTGTAGGTGCAGAGAAGGGGGAAGAAGCTTCAGGCTGCTTCAGCAGTATGGCCAGGCACCCTGTTGAGGCAAAGAACGAGGAAGTGGACATTTGTGTGACAAATGTCACCACTTCCCTGTGCCTACAAGTCAGTTTTGAAAGTACTCCCTCTATACCTGTGTCCCATTTTCCTGCAGCAAGCACACTTCATCCTGCCTGGGATGAAAAAATAATTCCAAAAAACTTTCCTTGAACCCTTACCTTCACTGTCCCATGATCCACAGAGGGTTGTGTGGTTTCTTAGCTGTCCTTTTGTTTTATCACTCATATTCTTGTCTGATGAGTAACCCTTTTATGTTTTAGGCAGTTGATGTGGCAGTCACATCAACAGGCAGTTATAAAAACTAAGCATCTGTAAATCCTTTTGATAAATATTTGTGAGGTTTCAGAATCCTCATGTCTGACCAGGATAAGTCAGCCTGCAAGACAGTCTCCGAGGAAAGCCCTTTGGAGACAACGGCAGCTCATTCTGGCCATGAGAACTTCCTCGTAGGGTGAGGGGCAGGGAACTCACAGGAGATTTCAGCAAAGATAGAGCAGCCTTCTCGGAAAGCAGGGGCCACAGGAACTGATACAACATTTTATTGAGACGGGGAGTTGGAAGATCAAAAGTTTGGTTGAAGCAGCAACATAAGTCTAAAACTCCCTAGGGTTTGCTCTCTCATTTTCATGAAATGAAGGCAAAATTCTACATTGAGGGAAACTATAAATATGCAAATTAAATATATTTTAATATAAATATACCCTTTGGGATATTTCCCTGAATTTTTAACATGGACAAAACATGTCTTAAGTTTTCCACTCAACCTTTCCCAAATACTAGCTGATTTAATCATGTAAAAATAAAAATTAGAAAGTAAACTCTCAGCTGAACCAACTAAATAGGCTGCACTCAGTAGTACAGAGTTAGAAAATAGCTTTATTTTCCTCCTACCATTTTTATGACTCTGTCAGATATTCCTTCCTCATACCTGATGTGTTTTTTTTTTTTTTTTGGCCCCTTTCTGTTTCTTATTTTGGGCATTAAAAGTACAGCCTGATCTTCACTAACTTCTGATTTCCAGTTCTTCACTCTTCTCTTTCCCTTGAACCTGGCCCTCAAGGTTGGGAAGGGATGTACTGAGCCTCTTCCTCTTGTTCTGACTCTCCAGAGCTGAATGGGACAGAGGAGTAAGATATATCAGGCCAACTAATATCATCTACTTAGTGGTGCTGTTTACAGCTCTTCCTTGGCTGTCGAGAGCTCTCACGCGGACTCCTAAGTCTGGCCCTTTCTCTACCAGGGCAACACTGTGGTTTTCTGATCAGCACTTGCTTCTTCCCCTGTCTGTCACAGCACAAGTCCTTATTGCTAGTATTGCTTTCTCTGGCAAAACCTTTTCCTTCTGTGCTTGGCCCACTGTAGTGGTACCTACCATGACTTTCTTGCACTGGGTGGCTTTGATGTGGTAGGTGATAGCTTATCTTGCCTGAAGTTTTTTCGAAGTCACTCACCATAGTGGTCTTCTATGGTCTTCTGACTCTAGTAATCCAGGTGACCTTTAAGGTATCTTGGAACAGGACCACAAGTTCCTATAGCTCAGGAAGCATGAGAGCAGCAGGTGTGTGAGTGGGTAAAAGGAAGACCTCAGAAGTTCTCTCTTGTCCAGTCATGTTCCATTAAAGACACAATGTATGTGAGCAGTATGAGACATAGATGAACCAATTGAAGGCATTTACATTGTTCTAGGAGAGTACCAAACCTAAATTATAGTAATATGAAGTTTATATGGGACAAATATAGCAGGAATGGGATATTTAGTCAAGATGACTGGACATTTGATGTAGATTGCTTCTGAGACAAATTAATGTGTTTTAAGACTTGAGTGACTAAGGAGAAGTGTACTAACCACCATCCATCCTAAATACAGGGCTTCTTGATTGGGTCAATGAGGGTGTTTCAAAGAATAGAGAATGTTTTCCCTGGAAGAGCCTGTAGATGTCACTAAAGTAAATGACTCCTTTACCCAGATTTGAAAATGGAGAAAAAAAAGCCCACAAAAGAGTAAAAAAAGGATATCAGGTAAAGTCCATTTATCTTGCTATATTAACAACACTGCAAAACAGCAACAGCACCACAATTTACAGTAAGTGGGCAGATTTTCCTTCCATTTTACAACTGCAATTTATCTTAGACAGTGAAAGTGTACTCTGTCTTCAGTATTTAGCAGAGAAGGAGAACTCCTTTTCCTCCCTGCAACCACATCTCCACAGGTAGGAGGCACATTTCTTCTCCTTTACCTGATGCCAATTACTCATTAGACACTGTCCTCAGGCTAAGAATATTGATGCCTCATGAAAGAAAAAGTATCACATGTGCTGGTAGTAAAAGGAGAATAACATTGGAAAGACATTTTAGAACATAGTTGGGCAACATTCAATTCTAAAAGCAATTAAATATTTTTCTTCTCTGCACTGATTTTAAAGACCTGTACCTTTGGAACATGTAGGAAAGGTAATATTTCACCTTGCCTTCTAGGAAAGGGAAACCCAGTGCAAAATGATCAGTAAGGCATTTCACCTCTGAACTTTCACAGCCAGGAGGAAATTTAATCATATTAAGCAGAAAGTTCTTGGCACTGTGCTTTGACAACACTGGGGATGTTTTCAGCTGGAATCATATTCTGGATGCCATTCTTTTCATTAAGTAGCTAATAGCATTTCAAACCCAAGTGGTCAATATGGAGGCCCACTGAGGAGTGCTCAGCCAAGAGGAATGGACAGGGCCTCTGTGCCATGTAATGAACAGCCTTTCTTAAATTAGCAAGAATTTTGTAGGTCTGATGAGAAAAAGAATTCTCTTTAGAGACTTCAGTATTTAAGTAAGCAAAAAGTAGACATGGAGGATAAGGCCTCTGAAAAAAAAGTGTGTCAATGAAATATGGCTCAAGACAAGAGAGACCTACAATGATGAGAATTGTTAGCAAAGCTTAAAAGAAAAAAAATCCAGACAGAACAAACTGAGTTATTCTAGAATAAATATTATTACATGTCTCCTGTAAGAAATAATTTAAAACTGACAATAGAATTCCATGGTATACTTTTAAAATTTTGTAGTGACCAAGCAATATACAAATTGTGAAACATAATCTTATATTTCAAAGGAATGTATTCAGACTCTAAGAATTTAAACATTTTCTATGATCTTTTTTAGTCCTTATAAAGGTCTATGGTAAATAACTTTTTCTTGTGTCACTACCTACAGATACTCAAAGAGAATGATCCTATTTATAATAATGATGGTGGTGTCCACATTAAAAAAGTTCATGTACATGGCATCCTTTACAGAATTATGTCTTAATGAGATATATTTATGCTGGGAACACTTCTTTTTCCCCCTCTTGGCAATGTAACTTAAAAAAAAAAGGCAGCAACAACAACAAAGAAAATTATTTCATTCGTTAGATATAGTAAAATTTTAAAACTATGTTGTAAAAAAAGATGTTTCTGAAAAAGTTAAGCACAGAATTGCCGTATGGTCCAGAAATTCCCGAAGTACAATTCCTCATTGTACACAAATGTTCAAAGCAACATAATTTATAATAACCATAAGGTGGAAACAACCCAAGTATCCATCAACCAATGAATCGATAAATAAGATGTAATATATTTATACAAGAAAATATTTGGCATTAAAAAGTAATGTGGTGCTGATATTTGCCACAACATGAATGAAACTTGAAAACACTATGCTAAATGAAATAAAGAGCCAGTCAAAAAGAATACATATTGTATGACTCCATTTAGATTGAATGTCTGGAAAGTAGAGACAGAAAGAAAATTAGTGGTGTGGTAGGGGAGGGGAGATCAGGAGATAGCTGCTAGTCAATATCAACGTTGGATTTAGGGCAATGGAAATGGTAATGAATTGGGGATGAACACAAATTTATGAATATATTAAAACCAACCAAAGTATATACTTCAGAAGGGTAAGTTTTATGGTATGTGAATTGTATCTCAATTGAAAAAAGAAAGAGATGGATTGTTTGGGCATCATGAATTCAGTTTGAACTTTCCTCAATGTGTCTCAATAGGGAAAGTTTATTTGACCAATTCAAGAATGAAAGGTAATTCTTAAGATTCTCCCCCTCCCCTTCTCTCTCTCCTCCAATTAAAGAAAAATGTCCTGGAGACACATGATATACTGGGGTGGAAAGAGGGACATAATCCTTTATTAGGCACTCTGAAGAGGTCCATTTTCCATAGTGAAGTAAGTCTATCAGTTTAAATTAGTCACACTGAATTTGGGGGGTACTACTGGGGACTGAATAGAGCAAATTATATTTCATGCATGCCTAATTATGTTGAAATGAACCCCACTATTACTATAGCTATAATGTGCTTATGAAAACATTTTTAAAAATGTGGGGGGAAGAGTAGGATGGGAGATTCCTAAAATAGTGGAATTATATTAGAAATAACACATTTGCAAGAGTTATGTGTACATGCATAGAAATTTTACAGGAAACTACTTTAAATCTGCATTTTTGTGTTCTTTCTGTGCAGAATACAATTAGACCCCACAAGTCTTAAACTCTAAAACTACAAGTACAATTATTTTCGGTACAATAACCTTTTAACAGGAGTCAAGTTAAAATGACTTCTGCAATAACCTCTCCTTTCCAAATAATATGAAGAAATTTTATTCAAGTTGAAGCAATCCTGTCATTGCATAATTTACTCCAGTGGCTTTGAGTATCAAGTGTGTTTAGGAAAACCAATGGAGTTTTGTAACTAGCAAAGCCCACAAGATGCTCCTAACTATAGCATGTGATGTGTAGTCTGCACACTGATGTTCTGAAAGCTCTTTTAATAGACCCAGATGGTTCCTTTAGGTTTTGTCATGTGCTATTGTGCATCTGGCTCAGGATGAGTTCCTTTCATTTGGCTAATGTGCATCAGTAAGCAACAAATTAATGACTGTACACATCCATGATGACACTGATTTTTCAGCTTATTGGAGTATTTATCTCACTTCTTCCTTAATGTTCTTAAATTATACTTAACAGGTGTATAAGAAATTTTTCCTTTCAATAATAAAAGAATAAATATAGGAGCAAAATTTGTACATAGTTGCATCAAAAATCACTTATAAGTACAGGTGGAGCTCAAGCATTTCTAGGCAGCCTGGCGTATAACTTACAGGCACCAACAGGCAAAAGAGTAACAATAAAAAAATAAAAAAAAACAAAACCTAAAGCCTCTTCTCTGAAGAAATCACAGAAAAGCATGTTTAGAATCAGGTCCTTGAGTATAAAGTCCTCCTCACCCTGGTACTATGAGGCTGTGTCCCTCTACCTGCCCACCAGCCTGAACTTCTCCTTTCTCGTGCCTGTTCCAAGGTGAGGCCTGTCAGTGGACATGTTATATCCCTCTCTGTGTAAAAAGACCTCACCTTTTATAATAGAATAAAAATATGAAACTCAGAAGACTTCTAATTTATATTTTAGAAAATTAACCTGTCCACATTATTCTTTATAAAGATAGCCAAAGATTGTTTTCCTCAGGAAAGTTTGAAAGGATATTGTCTCCAAAATGAAAATATGAAATGATAGTAAAGGAATGAGGAATAATAATGAGTTCTTTTGTCTAGAAGATATGATTGAAAAGTCCAATAGATAAGAAAATGAAATGAAGAAAATCACAGAACAAGAAAAAACCAATGAAACAACAATAAAAGAAATGAAAAAGAAAAGTAAGAAACATGGAGGCTCAATCCAGGAAACTGACACTGGCTTAATAGGATTTCTGGGGAAAAAAATTTGGGAGGAAAATGGAACAGAAGAAGTTAGCAAAGAAAAAAATAGAAAAATTTCCAGTATAGGCACTAGATATCAGAAATTCAAAAATGTAAGGTATTTTGAAAAGTACATAAAAGTTTGGTTTGAATGCAAAGGATATGTCATATTTATGATTCAGATTTAAAGTGGTTTCCTGTAAAATTTCTATGCACATACACACAACTCATTCACAAAAGTGAGTCAGATTGACATCAGACATCCCATGAGCTGCACTGGATCCTTGATGCAATGAAGCAATGCCTTCAAAGCTCTGAGGAAAAATTCTAGCCTTAGTCATAATTCCAACCAAGTGTGATGGTAAAATACAGCTATTTTTAGACTTTCAGAAACTCTCTTATGTGCTTTTCTAAGGTGGTTACTTAGAGTTACTACAGCAATACAAAGGTAGAAACCGAGAAAGGGGAATATATGGAGTAAAAGTGCAGAAAAATTAACCCAGGTGTTTGAGAGCAAATCCTAGTACATCAAGTATATATAGGCAATCTGGAAAGCCAGTGACACAAATTGCATTAAGACCCAGTCATGACAGAGACCAGCCAGCCTTCATCAGAGTAAAGGGTTAGAGGAAAAGGGCAGAAAGAACTAAGGACACAGGCAAGAAATCAGGCTGTAAAGTTGTAGGAAACAAATAAAATCTCATGCAGACTGTGATTTTTCTAAAAGTGAACATAGATTTGAATTTTTTTGACAATGTATGATTTACAATTAGACTTGGAAGTATGTGCCAGCAAAAAAAAAATAGGGTTGACAATAGTTTAAAAACACAAGGTTTGGTTCTCTTCTACAAATGAAGTAGACAGGTCTAACATAGAATTTCGAGTCATCAAATCCCTAGGTTCCACCCAGCTCTTTTCCAAAGTTCATCCAGCTACTCTTAGAATATGGTCCTTGTCAGTGACTGTCTACTTTTCACCTAGCAAGGAGAAAAAAAAAAAAAAGGCAAAGTGCACGGCCCTTTCTTCATGGATTGCTCTGGAAACTTCTCACTGACTAGAAGATGCACATTACACCTAAGGGAGCTTGGATGGAACAGTGTGCCTGCTGAAATCTGAGGAGGTTTAAGACAGAAACCATCTACTTGCAAAGAAAAAAATGGAATAGATAATTGTGAACTCCTGGGAGCCTTTTCCATAGACCCCAAGGAAAAGTTTGTTTGGTGATAAGTCTAATATGCCTCAATGGCCATATTTTATTAAACATAATTATTGTATTTCCATTAAAACTTTCATTGTCTTTGAAAGTTTCATTCTGACACAGAATGCAAGTATCTTTAGAAAAAAGTAGAGTTGCTAAGTCAGGACATGAGACTTTTTGTAAAGATCCATGAATTGACTAGGATAGCAAATATTGTTATTAGAGAAAATATTTGCACATTTATGTGTTACTGTTTTTCATATGAATACACTTCTGATTCATAAAATATAGTTTCACTTAAATGAATTCATTCTAGTTTATTTGCATATTTCATCAGTGGATACTTGTGCAAGTATAAGTGTGATCAGGGCCATTGGGATTATATTTGGGAATTAGTCTATGAAAATTTCTAACTATACATCAAGCAACCTCACATTTAGAGGTTGAGAAGAATTCTGATTAGATTTTATTATAAAGATTGCAAATTGTTCATTCTTGACTTTTTTTCATAAGTGCTACCTTGTTTTCTCTTTGCCTTAATTTTTCTCTTGTAATTTTCATTATCAAGTTGCAGTGTTTCTATTTCATTTTTTGTAAGGCACTTTGTGTGTTTTTTTTTTTTTTTTTTTTTTTTTTTTGGAACATGGTGGGTGTAAGCAAAAGTTCTGATAAGAGATTTTCCTTTCTCTGCAGCCAGCTACTAGTTACTGGAGTTGATAACTTTTGTATCCAGAAATTGCAAAAGACCTCTCTCTTAAATGTGAAATGGGTTCCAAGTTGCACTGACAGTGGACTTTGGATGGTTAATTGTCCTTTGAGCCCGTATTCAATTTTGCCCTCTTCTTCCTTGAAATAGCTGGAAATGTGGTTAGTTTCCAGCTGATTTATGGTTTGCATTTCCTGGAAATTCTGGTTTCCTTTTAAATTCCTCAGAGTGCCCCAAGTTGTTTCAGGGCCTCCAAGTCTCCAACACCTTGCTAATCCTCTTGTGTATGTTTATTTCCTTCTCTCATTTCTTCTTTTTCATTCTCTGGATATTTAACATTTCTATTGTCTATGCTCAGTTCTTTGAATCCACAATGGTACTTTGTGCTTCCTATTTCTTTTCTTCTCCTTCTATGATGAAAAGGAGAAATGTTTTCTCTTTCTAAGTGTTTTCCCTTGGGGATTTTCAGTTTTCTTTTACATTTATTTTTAGCCTGCTTTGGGGCTATTAAATCCAGACTTCCTCTTAGTTAATCCTGAGTTTCTATGGATTATCTTGTCATCATATCCAAACAGAACTGCCAAATGTACAATCTTCATCTTGGCTTGGGTCAATCCCCTGATCTTTTATGAGCCGCACTGAGACCTTTGAAGTCCAAGTTCCTCTCCCCACTGCTGGCAGGGTGCAGCTGCCTGAGATTGATGGGGGGGATGGGCAGGCACCATTGCCAAATAGCTGTGGCATCATAAACAATGCAGAGTAATGCAGAGTACCTTGCCAAAGCCTGTGCTCTAACCCTGTTTGGCTCTGAGAGGGATGAGGTAAGACTACTGAAATAAATTTGAGATTATGAAACAGTCTACCATCAAATACCTAAAAGTAGGATCAACTTTCTCTGTAGAGTATGCAACACATTTTTAGAAAGAGAAATAATTGTTACTCCCTATAGACTGTGGCTTTTTCCTTGTGGCTTAAAGAATTTGTCATTTGCTATGATTTACCAAAATCAGTGTTGATGGGTCTAAGCTGAGAGTAACCCCAACTATGAATATTGCCAGAACTGCTAAGGACTTCAGTCATCCCATAGGGATATTAAAAAAAAAAATAGAAGAAGAGAAAATGGTGTTAAACATCCATAATTCCCTTTATATAGAATATGCAGGTTATTTAAGGTTAAGCAATAGCCCAAGTACTAATCAACAGCACAAAAGTCAGAGGACAACCCAGCTGGAGACCTGATAAGGAAGGCCATATTCCCCAGGTGTTTAACACAAGTGCTTCTGGTGGTTGTTTTGTTTCGTTTTGCGTCTCAATCAATATGAGAATTGGTTGATAAAAGATGATGATAAAGCTAGCTTTTATTTATTAAGTTGGCAGCTTACAAATTAGTATGATTTCACTGCATGGTAAAATTAATTGTTCAGGAAAACAGATTTTGTCAAAAACATGTTAGAGACACTGCATGCTCATGTGCACAGAGCATAAGAACACAGCAAAGCTCTTGACCTTAAAATAATGACCAAGACTTATCTCTGTGTGGTACTGTGACCTGCCACTGGTTGTTATATAAAATATTTCCAGTTGTTTGGAGTTGACTATTGGGTATTCAGTCCTGCTTTGGGAAGGCTGTTATAACTGGATTTAGTTAATTCTCCATGTAGTGAGGGGGATCATTTCCATGTGATTATTTAAAAGGACAGCTGGCATTCCAGTGGAACCACAGTGCAGGTTGCTGTTTGCCTGCTAGTTAGTGAATGTTTGTTTAATAATTTTAAGTGTAGAGGAATTTTGTATGAGACTTGCTTATATTGTAACCTGATCGATTGGTTTCATTCAATAGTTCCAAACTAACTTCAGAAAACATAATAATTGTATTATGTAGTATTGGGTATTCTTATTATTTAAAATTTCTATTTTGAAGAATAATAAATGTTGTTTCTTTTTTTAACTTCAGTTATGAAAGGTGAATTTCACATGTGCTAGCCACGTGTTTCCTGATTTGTGTTACTGATTTA
This sequence comes from Xerus rutilus, assembly GCA_028644305.1. Lineage (NCBI taxonomy): Eukaryota > Metazoa > Chordata > Mammalia > Rodentia > Sciuridae > Xerus > Xerus rutilus. The sequence goes on along the minus strand of CM053407.1, from coordinate 68,384,883 downwards.
TTTTGCAAATGCTTTGGGCTGCTTGTTTGTTATTATTTGTTTTTTTTTATTGGATAAATTTAAAATTTTTAGATCTTTAAATTTAGCAATGGGGGGGAGGGGAGGTACTGGGGATTGAACCCAGGGGCACTTAACCACAGAGCCACATCCTCAGTCCTTTTTTGTATTTTTAGAGACAAGATCTCACTGAGTTGCTTAGGGCCTCACTAAGTCACTAAGACTGACTTTGAACTCGTGACCCTCCTTCCTCAGCCTCAGGAGCTGCTGAGATTATAGGTGTGCACCACCTCACCCAGCTCTGTTCTCTCTTTTTGAGGCTTTTTTCCTTCCCATCATTAGAAAATTTTTTAAGGTTTATTTAAATTTTAATAATGTAATTAAAAGCTTTTTTGTACTTTCTTCATTCTGGAATTATTTCTGAATTATTCATCAAACAAATACCCCCCCACACACACTTAGAATGCCTTACTTCTTACTATTTCTTTCTCCATTTAATTCTTACATATTTGACAGTACCATGCTTTTCACACTATTTGCTTTATAGCGTATTTTAAGATTTGAATGGGGTAAATTCCCTTCTCCAATTCCTCTTTCTTAAAATTTTCTTAAATCTTTTTCATTATCCATTCTTTTATATTAAACTTATAAATATTTTATCTAGTTTCAAAAGAAGCTTTCAAAAACATTTTTATGTAATTGCTTCATATTTGCAAATAAATTTTAAATCAACTAATACTTTAATATTCCATTTTCTCATTCATGAACATAGAATATTTTACTATATATTCAAGTTGTTTATATGAATAATTCAGGAAAGATATTCATGGTTCTTATACATTTGTTTAAAAAGTTTTTTCTATAAATTTTGTGTTCTTTTCTGTCTTATAATTGGCTACTGCTATTAGGCTGAGGAACAATTGCTTTTTAAATTTTATCTTGTATGTATTTGACCTTGTGAAGTCTACTAACTTTTCAATTAATTATCTTGGATTTTATGGGCTAAATATTTCTCATTTTCAATTTTGAAAACTTCAAGTTCTGCTTTATATTTTATGTAATTAGCTGAAACTCATAGAAAAATTCTAAATATTAGTGAGGATTATGGACATCCTGTGCCTATTTCAGACTTCAATGCCCAGGGGTACCTACTAGAATTTATTGCAAGAAAATGGCTACTGATTTTATGTAGATTGTTATTTTTGCAAAAAATAAAATGCTTTTTCATCTTACTTTTAAAAAATATTTAAAACTAAGAATTAAACTCTTTTATCAAAATGATTGTTAGCAGCTGTTAGATATTCAAATGTTTTTTATTTGTTTTGGGTCTTGATGCAATATTTCACATGAAAAGATTCCCAGTTATTAAACCTCATTTTCCAACAATATGCTTTCGAAACGCAAACTCAAGTCCAGAATAAAATTATGTAAATAATAAATTATGTAAATAATAGTTATATAACTTTATTAAATATCTTGTACATATAGCTCATAATAACATGTATTTAAAACGAGAATCTCACCTAAAAGCCTTTTTTTTTTAAAGTGCTTCAATCGTATTGTAAGTCTAGAAAACTACCTTTTTTCCCCCAATGTTAACACTGAGCTTTCCTTACTCCTAATTTATTTGTTGCCTCTGGCTCGGAAATGAATATTTAGTTTGGAATGATTTTTCTCCTTTCAATTATATTTGGAAATTTTACTGTTTCACGAAATGACTTGCTTGTGTTTTTCTTTCACATAACTTATTCCTTCTCATACTGGTTTCAGGAAATTATCTGTGGCCAACGCCGTTTTGTTATTTTTTTGTTCACATGTGACTCACGTCCTTTTGTCTTTCTTTGTCCATTTAGTTTTAAACAAGCTTAAAGGAAAAGACTAAGGGATTGAATCTATGTGGCAATGACATCAAATTAAAAAATATATATATAATCACTGATATTGAAAGGATCATCAGTTAACCAAGTTTATATTTTATACAAATGAACTCTAGTTAGCCAAGGTATTTTGAGAGCTACCAGGGACATAGAAATTGTATCTTTTAAAATGAAAGTTTGTAAGACTGAAGTGGTTCATGCCACCCTTAGGGGAAATACACATTAGTTACCTTTTTTTTCTCTCTCTCCCTTGGGCTCAGTTTTTGTGTCTATGGTTCATCTTCTGTACACAATTGGGGTAAGTGAATGAGGTGAAGCAAGTCAATGTGTTTTAGAAACTCTGCTGAATTGTGGAGCTGGAATAACCTAAAGATTCACAGATGTATCTTTACAGAGGACAAAATATGTCTTTAGCTAGACATTTGTAGAATTTAGACTTAGGCTCCGCATCTAGAAGATAGTCTAGATATTCTATGGCATTATACATATTGAACATGATAGCTCTGATTTATGAAATAGAATATGAACAATAAAAAATAGTAACTCAATCACATTATGAGGAAACGATATGCATTTTTTTAACAAATTGAAGTTAATAATTTGAAAACACCACCAATTTTAGCAATGCTTTTCCATCCAATGGAAAGAGTAAGGGAAGAAGTCAAAGATGTTTTCAATCCCCTCTGCCACTTATTTGTGTGGTTGGACAAGTTAACTTCATCCAGCTTAGTTTTCTAAATAATAAAGTAGGGACAAGGATGACTATCTCATAAAATTGTTCTAATTATTTCATGAATTTCTCATGAATGTGTATGTACATATATGCCTGTTAGTGTATATGTAATAGACATGCCTGGACATGCCAGGGACTCACTAAGTTGCTGGCCATAAGGAATAGCAGCCATTGACTTGCTTAGTCATGCCTACTTGCAATTGATAAGGGGCTATAAGGGGCACCTAATCATAGGCCTGCCTAGCAATGACTGGTTACAATTGATAGGGAGCTCAGCTCCATGCACATGCACAAAGAAAGGCCCAGTTGCAATCATGCTATCTCACTGGACATAACCAATGGACATTGACTTTTACTGGGGGTAACCAATCACTAGCACACACCACCAACTTGGAACTGCATTTAAACTGCTTGTCCTGCCACATTGTGGGCTTTGCTCCAAGGACATCAGTGAGACTAGCCACCTTGCTGTCCGTCCCTGGATCAACTCCACCATTCCCTGATGTCCAGCCGTAGGTTGAAGAGAACCACCAGACAAAGACAACATCTGCTCTTTGGCTACGAAAAGTCACCTGGCATCGGAGGTATTTTGGGGCTTGTGGTTGCCATAGGATTGTGTGAATTGTTGGTAGTGTTTAGTTGCCCTAGGATAGTGTAACTTACCTATAGTGTTTAATTAGTATGCATTGAATGCTAGTTGGGGTGCTCCAGCACACCCAACACTTTTTGCATTAATTATATTTAATGATTGTTGTGACTGAACATACACTTGCATTTAAAGACAATCTGCCTCCAAGTAATTATTAATTGCGCATGCCGCTTATGATGGTATATGTGTATGTGCATGTGGGTATATGTATGCATATATATGGATGAGTTCTGTGTGTATTCTCAGTGTCTTGCTACTTGAAGGAGTTCGAGTAATAGCATGAACATCACCCATGACATGGTTAGAAATAATCTTAATTGCACCTAGACTCACTAAATCAGAATTTGCATTTTAATAAGATGCCTCAGAAGATTCCTTTGTACATGTGTAAGAAGCCCTGCTTTGTCTAGCATAGTGCCTCACACAGGGTTGTTTAGTGAATGTAGATTTTTTTTCCTTTTAAATTAAGCAAGTTTTAGCCCACGAACCTGCCTTCCTTCCCATTAAAACATAAACCCAACCTAACAACAACTGCAACCACAAAATGTGGGCTTGACATATCTCTCATTTGACTTTATTTCTGACAGTCCTTCCAAACACAGTGTATATTTGGGGTTTCTTTCTTTCTTTCTTTCTTTCTTTCTTTCTTTCTTTCTTTCTTTCTTTCTTTCTTTCTTTCTTTCTTTCTTTTTTTTGCTAGATAAGCTTACATCTTGAAACAGGATGTTAAAACAGTTTTGAACCAAGACAAAATACATGAATTTCCGAAGACAGTTCCCAAGTATGGAACTTAACAGTTCCACAACTCTTTGACCCTTCATTAGTTGGAGGATAAACTGCCACAGTGTGGAGTGGAAGAGTAGATTTGGGGCAGAAGATCTCTTTGGAGAAAGCTGGGCTGAGAGCCATACGCTGGTGGGGGCAGGGCACTGGCTCTTCCTCAAACCTGAGCATGAGGAAGCTTCCAAGAGCACTTGAGAAGCTCAATGAAGCCAGAATTAAAGACAAAGGAGTAAGTGCAGATAGGCAAGGGTCAGGTCCAGAGAATGGAGGCCAGTTTGGGTCCAGGAAGTTGGAAAATCCCCTAAGGGATTGAAATGTTAATGCCTTCAGAGCCCTTCCTCCACCATTATCAAGATAACCTGCCCCTGCTCCTCCTATTGCTAAGGTAACCTGTCCCAGGGATTGTTCTTCCCTATAGGGAGTTATAAAAGTTGTTAATTAAAGCATCCGGGGGGGCCCCCTTCCTGCCCAGGTCACTCCGCCTTGACCCCTCCAACCCATCTGCTTCTCACCTTTTGACCATCCCATTAAGCATCTCCTGGGCCTAGTCACATACCCAAGAAGGAGAGAGAGAAGGGGAAGAGAGAAGGAGAACAAAGGAAGCCTAGAACATATTAAAAAAAGGCAGAACTGTGCTCACTTCTTGGGATACCAAGACACAAACTACGGCCCCCTTCTTCCTGGGAGAAGTCTGTTACCCTTTTTAAATAAACCCTGCTTTATATGCTTGCCTTGGTGTGCTTCTCTAATGTTAGTTATACTTCAACATGTGAGGAAGCAGAACTTGTCAACCATAACTCCCAGTATCAACATGTGACCCTGCATTGAGGCTTTCTGCCTTCCAGCCCTCATCAAGTGTATGTGGAGGGCAAAACGTGCTCACCACAGCGTTGGTAATGGAGTCAGTAAAAGCAGCACAGTAGAATTCACCTGCACTTCTGTAATTTACTGGGGCAAGAGATGTTTAAGTTTTGGCCACAGCCATTGTTGTGCTGAAAAATGGATTCTGGAAAAATCTACTATCCTTTTCCCACCCCCAATTGGTGACATTTTCCAATTTCTATGGCATCATATGGCTCTTATCTATTGAAAGCTGTCAACTCGACACCATTGAATGCTGAACATGGAGCTGGGAAGAAATGAGCAGAGTCTTCTCTTGGAGCCCATGTGAACTGCTCCTGCACAACAGTCCACAGGAGAGAAAGAAAAGGGGAATGGAAACTTACCCACAGGGGCATCCCAGGTTTGGGAAGATGGAAAATTTATAAACAATGGCTTGGGACAAAAATTTTCCCTCCCAGAGCAGAGAAACTGCTATTTAAGCAGTTTGGAGACCCCATTCAAGTGTTCTTTGAGAAAGTCAATTTTAAAAATCTGTTTGGTCCAAAGAATGTGATGTCGGATAACGGGGTCCAAGCATCCTCTTACCTGGCTGCTTTCCTTTTCACCAGCCCCAGGAAGGGTCAGCCGACTGGGGGAAGCAGGCCCAGCTGGTGGAAAGAGGAAGACTTCATGTTCAATCCTGTTCAAATTCTGTATTGCTAGCTTGGACTAGACATTTTATTTACTAAATTGTTTATCTTTTTTTTTTTTTTTTTTTTTGGTACTGGGGATTGAACTCAGGGGTACTCGACCACTGAGCCACATCCCCAGCCCTATTTTGTGTTTTATGTAGAGACAGGGTCTCACTGAGTTGCTTAGCGCCTCGCCATTGTTGAGGCTGGCTTTGAACTCGCGATTCTCCTGTCTCAGCCTCCCTAAGTGCTGGGATTACAGGCTTGAGCCACTGCGCCCGGCTAAATTGTTTATCTTAAAGTAATGATAACACTTATTTGAGGGTGGACCTGAAAATTTTCATCTGATACTAGAGGAAATTTACTTCTACTGAATAAAATTTAGAAAATAATTATGGAAATAAAAATAGGGTTATACTTGAATTAAGTCACGAGTCAAGCTAGCTCAGCATAACCGTTAACACACATACCTTCAAGTTCAATCTTCTAGCTCAAAACTTCACCTTTAGGGAAGACTCCATCCCACACTGGACTGCCTTCCCAAGTTAGATGTGCTTCATTGTGTGTTGTACAATAAATCTGTAATATGTGCTTGTGAAATCTTGATTTTGTTTTTCTAATTCCTATCTAAATGTTGTGCTTCTAACATTAAAGATTATTTCTTCTACTTCTTTATAACCTTCCCTTCTCTACTAAAACCTTCTGATCTTCATTGCCTACCAGATGCTATGAATAACAACTGCTTGTTAAAAGAATGGAGTTAAGCTTTATTTTCAGTGATTATTTTTTTGTAGTTAAAGCAGAAAAGAAAGAAACATGAAAAGAAAAGAACTGCTATGTCAATTTCTTATTTACCTATGCCTGGTGATTTTAACTTTTTAACATGGAGCATGTTATGGGGGGGGGATGAATATCTTAGAATCTCTTTTTGTGTTGTATTCTTGAAAATGGCATGTTTGCAATAGCTATGGCTACTGAATATAATTTAGAAATTAACACATTTTAGATTTATAAACTACAACATTCCATTTGATTGCAATTTTGGTGTATCATACTCTCCAAATGAGCATGAAAGTTTCAAGTTAACCATAGTGGAAAGTAAAGTAAAAAATCATGTAAAAAACATGTTACAATAAAAAATCATGTTATAAAAATGCCATGCCCAGGGCTGGGGTTGTGGCTTAGTAATAGAGCACTTGCCTAGCATGTATGAGGCACTGAGTTCGATTCTCAGCACCACATATAAACAAAGTCCATTGACAGCTAAAAAAAAGTATTTTTGAAAAAAGCCATGCCCCAAAATTATTTAACAATATTTGATTTTAGAGATTTAATACTATTTTGTTAGGTTATTTATAACTGTTTTTTATTGTTATAAAATTCTAACAAAAATTATTAGAATTTAACAGTATGAAAGATAAAATTGCCTTCATGACGGTAACAAAGCCACTGTTTCATGCCTAGCCTTCTATGCATATAGGTGCTTCAAACTGTTGGTTATTTTCTTACCTTTGCCATGATAGGACACTGGGAATAAAACAAAATATCTATATTTAACACCCATCATCAGAATTCTCAAAGAAAATGAGAAATGTTATTTTAAGAGCTCTTTGGGAGATTAGATGCAAGAAGTTTGGCATTGACTGGCACTGACATTCATGGAAAGGCAGATGACTGCCATATTTAAGAGTGACCAGGAAAGAATCTGTTACTTCTTCAGAGAGGGAGAAGGGAGATGGGCAGACAGACTGATTGAAGCATAGGAAAAAAAGATACAAGGTGAAGAGAGCCAGAGCTACATGTAGTGAAAGGCTGGCAGAAATCCCTGGTGGTGATGGAACCAAGGGGAATTTTAAGACAGATGATACTTATTACTTAATTTCAAGTTGATCTTATGGTGGAATAAAAACCTTTTTTCTGTTCTCCATTTCAGGAATTTAGCAAAATCTGTGCCCTCAAATTCTTACTGTATTTGCTTATTTGTTTTGTAGAACTCAAGGCATTTCAAATTGTTGGAACATGAGAGTTTTCAAGTGTGAAGTCAGAATTCTAGATTAAAAATCCATTAAAATGAAGATCTTTTCTCTTCACCATGCCTTAGAGATGGTGGAGATTGTGGGGGAAGATTTTATACTTTCAAGATCCATGGACTTGTTTGGAGTTGAAGTGGGAAGTCAGATTAATGGGACTTTGTATAACTGACATTTGTGTTACAAAAAATATCTATGATTGTCAGCATTTCAATTTGAGTTTGAATTTTGATGGTTGTTCCTTTTGAAGAAAACATCTAACAGACTTCCTGTAAATCCCATGCATGTATCCTAGCACTCTTTTTCTTGAGCATTAGAAATTAAGAAACAATTTTCTTGGGAAAAGTTTAACCCAAATAACATCTTGTTTCATCAACTTGAATGGCAAATTTCTGAGCAGCAATTTAATGGCAATGAATAATTGGAATCAGCTGTCCGTATTAGTGAGCATGGCAAAGTGCCTGACATCTGGATCTATACTGTGCATCAATATCTTCACACAAAAAAAATCCAGAAAAATCCAATTTTATTGTGCATATCCTATATTATTAACTTATTAGCTTTTTCTCATATATGAAAATGAATTATTCACTGAAGAAAAAATAGAGACAAGCTTTTAAAAAATGAGATCTACAGTATCTTAAGGCTTAATATGAACTTTCTAGACTGTCTGCTTTTTTCTTTTCCTTTCAACATTTTTTGGACAGATATCTATGTTTTTACTTTCTTTTCAAAGTCAATGTCATCCCATAGAAGTCCGAAGTAGGTTAATTGGAAACATGGTATGGATAATGGATCTTTCCATTATCTATTGGATATTGGATCTCTCCATCCAAACATGGTACGGATAATGACTATGCAGATGAAAAAAATGACAAGTTGGGTACTTCTATAAAGAAAGAAATCAGTCTACAAAATTGTTTTTCCTTTTACTGTTTGGTACTGGGGGTTGAACCTAGGGTTGCTTAACCACTGAACCACATCTCCAATCCTTTTTACTTTTTATTTTGACAGGGGCTTACTAAGTTGCTTAAGGCCCTGCTAAGTTGCTGAGGCTAGTCTTGAATTTGCGATCTTCCTGCCTCAGCCTCTTGAGTCACTAGGTTTATAGGCATGTGCCATCACACCCTGCCACAGTTTTTTTTAAAAATGCTAAACTCCGCTATCCATGGGAGAAGATAAAATAATATACAAAGCAGAAGCAGAAACTGTTACATTGAAAGTGAGTAGAATTATCCTTGAGCTATTTTAATTTGGTTTTCAGGAAATTAGACTTAAATCAAGTAAACCTCAATGTTGTATAAGGCAGTTTTGAATAGGCTAAAAATTAATTTGTTTTATTGAATTCATTTAGTCTTTATTCTGTTTTGCTGTGTTGTATATATTAAATTGAAATCAGGTAAATTCTCTACATAATCTTTAGATTCTTTAAAAAATATTTCCATACTCCTTTCTCAGTCATTAATACGATAAGTGAAATGAAAAAGACTAAAGAAGTAGTACAAATGAGTACCATTAAGAGCCAGCTAGAGTATCTCACTATATGCTAGAGTGCATATATTTTTTATAAGATTTTTTTATTTTTAGAGCAGTTCCAGGTTCATAGCAAATTTGAGAGGAGGGCTTATAGGTATCCATATTCCTCCTTCCCCCCCACACGTATAGCTCCTCCATTCTCAACATTCCCCCATCACAGGAGTATATTTGTTATAATTAAGGAACTTACATTGACATATTACTTTTATTTAAAGTGATTAGGGTTCACAATTATTGTATGTTGTATAGGTCTTAGCAAATACATGGTGATGTATATCTGCCATTATTGTGCCAGAGTAGTTTCTCTGCTGAAAATCTATAAATCTTCTATGCCTCACCTATTTGTCTCTCCTTCCTCCCTAATCTCTGGCAACATGATCTTTTACCTTCTTGATCATTTTGGCTTTTCCACAATGTCATAGAATTGCAATCATACAGTATGCAACTTTTTCAAATTGGCTGCTTTTATTTAGTACTCTGAGTTTAAAATTCCTCCATGTCTTGATAACTCATTTCTCTTTATTGCTGAGTAATATTCCCTTGTCTGGATGTACTTCAATTTATCCATCCATCTGTCTACTGAAGAACATTTTGGTTGCTTTTTAGTTTTACCAAATTTATGGGTAAAGTGGATATAAATATTTATGTGCTTATTAGTTGTCAGCTCCTTTAGATAAACACCATGGAGTGGAACTACTGAATTATAGGGTAAGAACATGTTTAGTTTTATATGAACTCACCAAATTCTATTCCCACCAGCAGTGAATGAAAATTCCCATTGCTCCACATCTTTGCCAACATTTAATATTGTCTGTGTTCTGGATTTTGGCCATTCTAATAGATATGTAATAGTGTCTCCTTGTTTTAACTTTTCTCTAGTGATGCATAATGGGGAACAGTTTTTATATGCTTATTTGCCATCTGTATATCTTTTTTGGTGAGGTATTCATAAGGTTTTTGGCCCATAATTTTATAAGACTGCATTCTTATTGTTAAGAGTTACTATAGTTTGGATCATGATTATTCCCTAAAGACCCATGTGTTTGCTTGGTTGTTGACCCGTGTGTGGTGCTATTGGGTGTTGTTGAACTTTTAAGAGATAGGGCCTAGTGCAATGAAGTTAGGTCATTAGGGGCATGCTCTTGAAGGTGAAATTAGGATGCCAGCCTCTTCCTGTTTGTTTCCTGACTGCCAGGAGGTAAGAAGCCAAGTCCTATCATACACACCCTGCTGTGATGTAATGCTTTGCTACAGGTCTAAATGCAGTCTTAACCAACTGATAAGGAACTGATACCTCTGAAATCTTGAACTAAAATAAGCCTCTCCTTCTTAAAAATTTATTTTGTCTCAGATATTTTTTGTAGCAATGGGAACTTGACAAACACAAGATTTCTTCATGTATTTTGGATAATAATCCTTTATCAGATTTATATTTCACAATTATTTTCTGCCAGACTGTAGCTTGTTTTCATTCTCTTACTACCATCTTTTGCAGGGCATATGTTTTTAAAACTTTTAATGAAGTCTAGCTTATTAATTCTTTCATTTATGGATTATGTCTTTGCTGTGATACCTAACAAGTCATCACCAAACCCATGGTCATCTAGATTTTTCCCCATGTTATCTTCTAAGGGTTTTATGGTTTTGTGTTTTACATATAGGTTTGTGATCTATTTTAAGTCAATTTTTGTGACAGGTGTAAAGTTTGTCTACATTCATTTTTTATATGTGGATATCCAATTGTTCCAACACCATTTTTTTCCTTCATTGTGTTGCTCTTGCTCCTTTGTCAAATATCAGTTGACTATATATATGTAGGTCTCTTTAGGGTTCTCTGTTCTGTCTCACTGATCTATTTGTCTTTTTTTCACCACTACACTGTATGGGTTGCTATAGCTTGACAGTAAGTTTTAAATTAGGTAGTGTCAGCCCTTCTGCTTTGTTTTCCCTTAGAATAATTTTGGCTATTCTGAGTCTTTTGCCTCTTCATATAAACTTCAGAGTAATTTTGTGGACAAAATAACTTTCTGGGATTATACTGAATCTTAGGTCAAGTTTGGAATAATGGACATCTTGACAATACTGAGTCTTCCTATCCATAAAATTGCAGTATCTTTTAATTCATTTTTTTTTATTTTGTTCATAAGAGTTTGGTAGTTCTTCTCATATGAAGCTTATATGTATTTTGTTAGATTTATATTGAAATATTTCAATCTTTGTTGCCAAAGTGAAATGGTATTATGTTTTTAATTTCAAATTCTACTTATTCATGCTGGTATATAATAACCTTATCCTATAACCTTGCTAGCATCACTTGTTAGTTTCAGGGTATATTTTGTCAGTTTGTTTGAATTTTCTTCATAGACAATAATATCATCTGCAAAGATGGTTTTGTTTCTCCCTTCCCAGTCTGTATGTATTTCATTTCCTTTTCTCCTCTTATTTAGTTAGGGATTTCAGTATGATGTTGAAAAGTAGTGATGAAAGAAGACCTTCTTGCTTTGTTCCTCACTTTACTGGAAAGGCTTCTAGATCCTTACATTAAGTACATTACTTGCAAAGCTTTTTTTTTTTTTTGTAGATGTTCTTTATCAAGTTTGAGGAGGTTCCTTGTATTTCTACTTTATTGAGTTTTTGTTTTTATTTATCAATCATGAAAGCATTACATATGTGTGCAGCTGCTGAATTTAGCAAGTTGGATCCAATAGACAATAAGTACACTCTATACAAGATAGCATTTATTTTAGTAATAATATGGAAGCAAGAGCAAAAGCAAAAGTGACTGGCCAGAGAGAAAGAGAAGAAAATGCATCACCAGATCTGGGGAAACGCCATCACCTGAAGTCATGTTGCTGGGGAGTCCTGCGGCTTCTTTTCAGGGTCAAGACTGGGAAGTCCCAGGTATCCTCTCCCTGGGTGAGACTCTGAAGTCTTATTCCCCATGGGGCTTCTTAAATACAATTTAGAACAAAGAAGTCTCCTTTCTAACAACCTGCTGTGACCTAGAGATCCCCCCAAAGACACTTCATTCCCCTAACAACTGGCTAGATCCCCAAAGGAAGGGAGTGAGGACCTTGAGATGAGTGAATGACTGACTGAATTCTTGTGAGTGAGCCAAACCCACCCATAAGTCTTTATTCTTTTCTTTTTTTTTGGTACCAGGGATTGAACCCAGGGGTACTTAACCATTGAGCAGCCATATCCCCAGCCCTTTTTATGTTTTATTTTGACACAGGATCTCACTAAGTTACTTAGGGCCTCACTAAATTGCTGAGGCTGGCTTTTAACTCCCAATCTTCATTCCTCAGCCTCCGGAGTCACTGGGATTATAGGCATGTGCCACAATACCCATGGCAGTCTACATTCTTTAGATGTTCTATCAAGGATGGGTGAAGGTCACAGCAGGCACATGGACAGGGAAGATCTTTAATATTTTCCTTAGCCCTTTAGTTGGGATTTCTCAAAGGATTTTCTGCATCTATTGACAAATATATGCTTTTCAAGTGTTGGGTTCTAAAATGTGTCTTAACATATATAAGTGGATTACAGTCAGGCAATCACAATTAAATTGAAAAAAAAATAGCCAACATATAACCAAAATAACTTCAAATACTTGGAAATCAAGCAACAATTTAATTTAAAAAATTAATGGATCAATGAAAAATCACTAGAAGCACTAGAAAATATTTAGAATACAATGACACCTGAGACAATGTATCAAAATTTGTAGGGTATGGAGTTGTGGCTCAGTGGCAGAGAGCTTGCCTAGCATGTGTGAGGCACTGAGTTCAATCCCCAGCACCACATAAAGATAATCAAATAAAGGTATTGTGTCCATCTACAACTAAAAAAAAAAAATTAAAAAAAGTTTGTGGAGCCAGGCGTGGTGGTGCATGCCTGTAATCCTAGCACTTTGGGAGGCTGAGACAGGAGAATCGAGAGTTCAAAGCCAGCCTCAGTAACAGCGAGGTGCTAAGCAACTCAATGAGACCCTGTCTCTATAGAAAACACAAAATAGGGCTGGGGATGTGGTTCAGTGGTTGAGTACCCCTGAGTTTAATCTTCAGTACCAAAATAAATAAATAAATAAAAATAAAAATTTAGTGGGATGCAACTAAAGCAGTGCTTAGATGAAAATTGATAGTTTTAAATGCTTACTACAACAGAAAGGAGTGCAAAATAAATTCTATCATCCTCACTGTAATAAATGAAAAAGAGAAGAGCTACTGAACCTAAAATAAGTTAAAGAAAATAAAGATGAAAATTCATTAATATGAAAACAGTGCAACAAAAGCATATGTTTGAAAGTTCAATAAAGTTAATCTCTAGGGAGATTGATAAAAGTGAAAGGAGACAAACAACTGATATCTGAAGTAATAAATAGGGGAATCACTATAGATCCTACAGATATTAAAAAAGAAAAAGGGAATGAAGGGTAGCCAGCATTGCCCTTACACCATAATCAGATAAAGATATCCAAGGAAAGAAAACCATAGGCCAGTATTCCTCAAAACCATGGGAAAAGATTCTAGCAATACATAGATAGGATGAGATCGTGACCAAGTTGGGTTTGTTGTAGAAATGTAGGATTGGTTTCACATTAAAAAATCAATAAATTTCACAGAAGTAACAAAAAAGGTAAATGGAAACCATAAGATTAACTCAATTGATATAGAGAAATAATTTTATGTAATTTAGTACTCATTATAAAAATTCTCAGCAAACTAGAGATTGAAGGGAACATTAACTATTCAATAAAGAATTTTTTAAACTTTATTTTATGTGGTGCTGAGGACTGAATGCAGTACCTCACATGGGCTAGGCAAGCATTCTACCACTGAGCCACAACTTTAGTCCATAAAGAATTTTTAAAGGTGAAAGTTAAATGCTGCTTTTTCTAAGATCAGGGATAGGCAAAGAAGCTAACTCGCCACTTGCATTCAACATTTTACTATAGAACTTACCCAGTGCAATAGGCAAAATGAATAAATGGTACTTCAGACTGAAAAGAATAAAGTACCTAATTATAATAAATAATAAGTTTTGAAAAAGAAATAATATGAAGGTAGCCAAAAGAAAAAGGGAAAGACAAGAATAAAGTAAAACTATTTTTATTTGTGAATAATCTGACCAACTATGTGGAAAATGCAATAAACACAGAAATGCTATTTGAACTAATAAATGAATTTTCTTACCTGTAAACATCAGTGTCAACTTACCAGAACTGTGATTTGCAAAGAAAAATAACAGAATCCAGTTCGTTTGGAGGCTGGTTCTCCAGATGCTCTTACTTTATTGTGCCATATCCCATGTGCACACCATAAATGAATTACTTTTATCTCTACATAAAATCTCAACATGATTTCAATCCTTGTGTAAATTGTTAGCTTTGAAGACTATTTAGCTGATTAAAATAAATTGGGGAAAAGAATTGGTGAATACATTTTGGGTTTATATATGAAATTTAGACCATATAATTCTTCCAATCTGAGGTCTGGATATTACTTATTTATGTTTCAAGGATAAACACAGGGGAAAAATAATTTCATTTTAAATAGAATCTCTTTCTGATAGTAAAAGCTATTATTTCCTCTTTATTGAAAATGCAGACCAAGTGTTATATTTGGTATAAAAATCAACACATTGATATTATTTCTTACTAAGCAGCATTTGCACTTCATATTTCAGCCAACACCAGGTTAATAGAACACCCAAACACTTGGGAGAATATTAACATGGTGTTATCATAAGCAACAGAAAAATATCTTAATTGCTTAGTTACATTGATATTTGTTTGTTCCCATCATTAGTCAAATACAACATTTTAGGAGACTAAACTGCAAACATCTGTGGACATTCCCTTCATCCATTTCTGGAAAATAATCACTGTGCATTTATAGTTTACATCTATGGCATGGAGTCTCACTCTCCCAGCATTTGTGTATTGTAAATCTGCCAAATTGCCTCTAGTATAAGATCATCAGTATTTGAAGGGGTGAAGAATGAGATAAGAGTTAAGGGTTAGAAATTGGTAGAGAGTTAAAAGCTTTCTTGTTGGAATGAGATTAAGGATTTTAGAACCTATCAACAGCAGAAAAGAGTCGAGTTGGTGCCTTGTTGTTTAATTACTTCTATTTTATTGTAGAAAATCTATGTATCCATGAAAATATGAATCAGGTTTAAAGGCCTGAGAGCACTGAGAGCATGGTAGCAGTTTATAAATATTTGAAGGGTATAAATGTCATGAAAAAGCAGGCTTTAATGTGGAACATGAACAAAAATGGTGGAACTTGAAGCAGAGCCATAAAAATTTAAGGCAGAAGACAATGTAGTTCAATTATGTAGAAGAAACAATGCTCTGTGAATAATGATTTCTACTAATTATTTTGCTTTGAAATTCAGTATATTAGAAAACATGGTGTTCTTTGTGTAAAATCCTAAAATCTCCTCTTCCTCTTTAAATTTTAAAGAGCTTTGGCCCATTTAGAGATAGAACAGCTAAGTGAAATAGACATGTGAGCCTCACAAAGCTCAACTATTGCAGATTAATTGGGCATCTAACCATAAAATATTCCACATGAATAGAAAAGCTTTTTGGAGATGAAGTTCTGGCAACACTGGAATGTTTACAAAGGAGAGAATGGCAATTTAAATGCTTCATAACTAGATAAAGCCTATTTTGTTATTTATAACCCAATCAAATTAGGTATTCTTTTTGCACATGGTTAGAAATAACCTGTTAGGAGGTATTAAGGCCTTTTATTAAAAGGCTTTTGTATTTTTACTTTTTTCAGAGTTGTTAATTTGTTTATGTATCCCCTTTTGCTTTTCAATGCCCTGGTAGCTTCTGGTCTCCTAAGATTGCTTATAACTTTATGTCAAAAAATCATAGAGCAACTAAATAAGCAATTGGAATAAAAATACTAGGAGATGTCACACATTTCTACCTACAAAGTTTTTCCTCAATTACTTAACATGTCATGTTGTAAATAATGGCAACAGTCTCAACAAACTATTAGTTCCAACCCCCACAAACTATTCTAGCCTCAGCAGTTAGAGTAAGAGGCAAGCTCCCCTCTCAGTGCCAATTCAGCCATGTCATGATTCTATATTTAGCTACTCAAATTTTTCTGTGAAACTAAAGTTAAAATTGATCTGAAGAAATCTAAGCAATCTTTTCTTCATAAGATACATGTCCTTAAGCCACTTCCTGTGAAGTATTTATACCCCTTTAGTTTTTCAACATTTTATGATTTCTCTCTTATGAAATCATAGGTTTCAATGTGTTTAAGAGACAACCAAATTGTATTCTTGTTAGTGAATATGGTCTGGAAAATTTTGAATTGTTAGTATTTTGGACAATTTAATATTGTGATGACAACTGGAAAAGCCACTTAACAGTTTGATAATACTATCATCATAAAACATGTAAGTTATTTGTAAGATATAGACTTGTTTTTTCTAAGGCAGGAGTGCACAAACTGCTGGTTGGTCAAACTTGATCTCCCAGATTGATATGAAGTTCTGTTAGAACACAGCTATGTCCATTTCTTTAAATCCCATCTATGGTTGCTTTCATGCTATGATTTGAGTAGTTGCAACAAAAACACTATTGCCCGATATTGATTTTTGAGGCTGTTTGCCAACCTGTGCTCTAAAATATTAGTGTTAATCCTTTAATTAAATTAAAAACTAATGAGAAAAATGGTTAGACATCGGTAGAGAGTTAAAAAAATTTCTTGCTTAAATAAGATGAAGGATTTTAGAATGTATAAACAGCAGCAGCAAAGAGTCAAGGTTGTGTCTTTTCATTTACTTATATTTTGTTGCAGAATATCTGTGTAGCCATAACTGCATGAATCAGGTTTACGGGCAAAAGTTGAGAAAATCTTTGCCAATCTTTAACAATTCTATGTTTGGATTTAATTTTTGTCTGAGCTGTTCCTGCATTGGTTTTTAAAATGCAGATTTTATACATGTATTAATAGCCAGATCTTATGTTAAGCTCTTATAACGTGTTCCATACTCAGAGTCTAATCCATGTGAACTGTAGTTAAATGAAAGCTGACAGTAGTCTTTCATGGCTCTTGGCAGAGTTCTCTATGAGGTTGAGTTAAGTAGCAGGGTAGTTGCACCTAAAATCCGTCTGATCCTAAGAGAGCAGAAACTTTTCTCTGAAAGTCAGATCAACAACATTCACTAAACATACAAAGATCATTCGCTCAGAGTCCCTTGACCCATCACAGTCATCCCAACTCTAGTTTTGTGTCCAAATAGACTTGGAGGTAGCTTTAGTGAATTTCAGGTTAAGTAAGAAATAGTTCGAAGCTAGATGTGGCAATTTAGTGAGACTCTGAGAATTTAGCAAGACCCTGTCTCAAGATAAAAAATAAAAATAGTGCTAGGGAAGTGACTCAATGGTTAAGTGCCTCTGTGTTCATCCCTGGTACTAAACCAAACAAAACACCACCACTGGATCAATAAATACATTGATAAGGATGGATACAGGAAAGATACAACCCAAATCAACAAATCATAATAATAAAATATAGAATGAGAATACATTTTATTTACAATAGAGATAAAAACTAAAAAAAGCATTTAACAATAAATTTAATTTGAATGATTCAAAGGCACCTGTATAGAATCTTATTAAGGATCAGGAAAAAAAAAAACTAATTAGTAAGAAACATTACTTTGAGAATACTCACTGGTATATCAATGTTATATTTTTTATAAACATAAATATAATGTTTAGTAGACTCCCAACCAAAATCCTTTTGCTAAATTATATGATTTTTAAGAATTTTGGAAAAATTAAGACCCAGAATAACCAATAATATTTTGAGGAAAAAAAATTGAGAACTTGCCTTACCAGTTATTAGACTACAGAAGAGCTAGCTAGCAATGCAATCAGCATGGTTTGGGTATAAGCATTAAAAGTATGTCAGTGAAACAGAATAGAAAATCAAGAAATGATTTCTATTGTATGTAAAAATATATTTTAATTTTATGGGGAACATATGGTTTATTTTTTAAGTTGTGCTACTCTGACATTTTCTGAAAATTCATAAATTTATATCCCTAGTTTCCATCTGTGCCATGCCACAAGGAGCTTGAGCTCATTTGTTGTCAACATCCTATCCCTCATTTTCAAGCTCTATTCGCAAAGCCTACAGATGGCTAACCTGCAGTTCTCTCTGTGCTTAAGGGGTTCCTGCTCCCCTGGCCTTGTCTACCCTCACAGGGATAGATTCAGAAGAGGCCCTCACAGAGCCCATAAAGATGGGAATTCTAGGATCCTGATAACCTAAAGCCTAGTCTAGATTAGAGTAGGTTCAGAGTAGGCATGGTCCTTTGGCCCATCAGACAGCTTGCCCACTGGGATGCACATTGTCAGAGAAAGTTCAGTTTGGGGGCTTCCAAGGAGTGTGAACTACAGCAGTACTCCTCTTCTGGGTCCAAATGTAGCAGTATCACCTTATTCTTCCCCCCTCTGCCTCCGCAGTTGTAATAAGCCCTCCAGCAGCAGAATGTTGAGGTAAGGATAACTTGAGCAGAAATGCAACTCACCTAAAATGGACATATGGCATCAATGAATAAATAATTGTTAGTTATACCTTTAGGGGTCATTTTATACAGCAGCACAACTTATCCTTTCCTTACTGATACCTGCATATCTGATATGTGTGTGTACATGTAAGCCTATACAGGCTATACATATCCTATGAGGATATGTATAAAAATGGAAGTTTATCAACTAGTTTATTAACATGGGTTACTTGTTAGGAATGATATGTGCAGAGGTTGGGAAAATGTAATGAAATGGGAAGAGTAAGATAAGAGACTAAATTTTAAAAAATAAAGTATGTAACTAAAACGACACATCTCTGCATATCTGTATACAAGGAGGACATGACGAGCAATAAGATATTAATGGTGATTATTTCAGGATGGTGGGATAGCAAGTGAATTTTTAAAATTCTTTCTTTGAACTTTATGCCATTTGAATTTTCTAAATGGTCATGTTAAGTAGAAAAAAAATTGAAAAGAATGAAGTTACTTTCATTATAAAGAGGAAAAAAAGTGAAGCCTGAAGGATGGGCCCACTTCCCAGTTTGAACTGATTGGCTTCTTCCTTAGGATCCCTATGATTGTTACCTCCTTCCTTCTAGAAAACTGTGATAATCCCCAGAATGGTCTCAGAATCCAACCGTTTTATAGAAGAGAAATCATGGAATTTTCACCAGTGTTATTAAATGGATTGGCTGATTCATGAGGGCAGGAAGACCACCATCATTCAGCTGTTGGTGTGTGCTCTTCAAAGGGGTACATTATCTTTATGCTAAGGGTTTATTTTTATCTTGCATGTTGATTAGTTTCTTGAGCATGAAGTGTTCTGATAATGGTCAGACTCTCAGGCTGATTTCACAATCAGATACTTTATCTAGAGAGGGAACTTGGGGATGAATTGTAGCAATCTGGAAGAGCTATTGTAAAACATTTCGGAGAAAAGAGTATCTTTCAACTTGTTTTGCTCAGGGCCTAGACTGACCTCCCAGATACTTTCTTTTAGCCAGTATTTCTGTATACCATTGGTAAAATTGTATAACATTCAAAAGAAAATAAGAATTCTATCTTAACAGTCAAGGATAAATATAACCAAGATAACATACTAAGACAGTATGATAAAGTAGTATGAAATAAGCACTATAAAATGGTAAAATAAAAATTAAGAATTAAAGACATGATAAAAATTGATAATGAAAAGTGGAAACTGAAAGATTAAAGAAAATCTTAGATTAAAAGAGCAAATCTTAGCTAGAAGAGTAAACTAAACAAAGCCAAAAAATAGAATATATAAATAGCTAAGGGAATAGGATAAAATGGCTAGAACAATAAATGAGGACAGAATTAAGGCGTTAGCTGGGGCTGCTGTGGACAGTCCTTGAGCTTCATGCTGGATTCTTCTTCCTGGCCTAGGAGTCTGTTAGCTGGGATTCCTGGCTTTCAAGGTTCCCAGATAGATGTTCAGGAGAGCAGAACCCTGAGGTCTGGCCCATGGAAGTCCCTTTTTTTGTTTCCCTTATCATGACCTCACCCATCATTTCCAGGCAGGCAAAGCTGACTTCAATGCTGCACCTCTCCCAACATACAATTGGTGAAATATTTACTTTAACACATATTTAAATATTTGCATTTCTTTGTGCCACTTTATTTGGGAAAAGGGAAAGATTAAAATGAAACTTTAACTTAGCAAAAGTCCCTAAATTTTACTCAGAGCCCTTACTCCCATTCTCAAAAGAGGAACCATTCCACACATGATAGCTTTCCAATTTGTAAAGCTCGTTTAAATTATTTCTGTGCCAATACCAATTCACATGACAAAATTTTAATGTTTATTTCATTTCACATAGATGTTCTTGAAGATCTGATTTTTCTCCCATTGTGTACTCTATAGTGCAAGTGGCCCAGACTGGTTTGCTTTTCGAAATCTATGAATTTTACCAAAGTTTCATTTCACTTTTCAAAATAAATGCGAACTTTTCTTAAATGAAATTAGTATCACAGAAATATAAATAAGATTTTCCTTACTTGGACTAGCTTGTGTTCATTTTATTTGATCAACCTGCAATGATTATGTCATAAACATGATTTGAATTGAACAAATGTCCTTGAATAAAATTTCACCTTGACTTGCTTCCCATTTGACTAAATCTATTGTGGTAAATCAGCTGCATGTTGTATAAGTAGTATCACATGCATGCATTCTTTAAACAGGAAACAGATGGTAAATATATTAAAACTGACACACAAGAATAATTATGGTTCAGAAAGGTCTTGAAATCTGGGAAAATTTGATAGGCATTCAAGGATGGCCTCATCAGATGCAGTCAGTGGGACAAGGCCAGCAAAGAGACCATTTGGAAAATTATGCCTTGACTGTTCTGATTTCATTCATTTCATCCTGGAGTTAAGATTTCAGCAACATAATGAAACCTCTTCAAATGTAGTTATTCATTAAAGAACAATAGCAAGAATATCAGCAAACCTAGAATTATCTGTTAAAGCATTAGCTAGAGTTAATTTTTTCAGTTAAAAATTCAAACCTAAGATGAATTTATCTTAAAAAAAATAGTTCTAGGTGGTTTAAACAGTTTGAGGTCACAGTTTTGATGGAAGCCTAGGTATTGGTGGACCTTCCAGAAGCTGAGAAGACTCTAAGAACAGCGGTGACACCACACAGAGTACATGACAATATTGCCTGACAGAACTTCCCAGAAGAAGCCATGGAACTCAATGTAGAATAAGGGGCCAACTGCACGACCAGGACCATTGGTTCCTTCTTCTGTCATGGCTCACTTGCTGAACCAGGTTTACAAGGATTTCAGATGCTTCCAGACCTAGCATGCTTGAGAAACCATATGTGTATCCATGATTCCTGAGGAAGTAGCGGGTGATAGGATTAGAGTTTATTTTTAACTTCTCTCCATCGACAAGTTTTGGTGATGGGCTGACCAACAAAGTACAGTTCAAGCCTTTCAGTGGACATTATTAATCTCCGACAAGACAGCACATTTCCTACAGGAAGAATTTGGCTGTACACCATACTCAGAATTACTGTTTAGAACCCTGGACTCCTGATCATGTCATTTCAGAGAGACCCTGGTTAGTTTAACTCACTTTGGAAACCTGGCCCTGTCCCACCCCACTTCCACCCCAAGAAAGTCTGCTTATAGAACATTCCTGTGGATGCTCAGTGTTTACCATCAAAACTTCCCCAAGGTATTTTTGCCCAGCTCTTGGATTCTTCCTTTTCAGATACATCTTCCCTTGGCCTACTCTCTGGTCACCAACTGGGTATTTTCCTGACTTCACTTTCTGGAGTTAGAACTCCAGTCATCTCTTGCAGAACCTCTTTGCAAAGCACTAATGTCAATGCCGTCCTCTCACTTCTCCTTTCATCTGTACTTTCATACCAGTGTACCATGCTCACAGACAATTTATGCCAGGCATGTCTCATTCTTCAGGCATGCACTGAACAAAGCTAAGACCAAGAGAAAATTTGTGAAAGTGATTCAATCCAATGTAAATTAATTCAAGCTAGGTTCTGCCTTTAGCAAACCAGGTGCAAAAGGATTCAAACTAGATTAGGATGGTTAAAACTTATCTTTTAACAATGACCACATTTGAAATTGGAGATCCAGTTCTACTTCATCTAGTTTTAGTGTTGCTCAGTAGTCTGCAGTAGGAATCAATTGCAATAGGAATGTTTTCTTCATTTGGCATCATAGGATCTTGGATGTGAGAGAACTGTTTATATAATCAATCTGTTTTGAGACTGAGGAAGTAATGGGATGGAGTTAACTGAAATTTTAGTAAAATATTGATAAGAAAATACATATTTCCAACATTATTTCTTTGAATGTCTAAATGGTAAAATCACCCCTCTCTGAGGATATGAAAACAAAAAGCAGCATAACTTTTAAATCCAATATTATTAAGGGAAATTGGGAAAGAAAAGAGAATGTTAAAACTATGTAAACTATTTCCATTTGAAATGTAGCTTATAAAATTCCAAACTTTGGCCTACACTTTTCAAACTATTGAGTGAACACTAAAAATTAGATATTTTTAGGCATTAAGTTGTTCCAAAGTCAAAAAAATTAAAAACGAAAAGGAATCCCTTTCTATTAAAAGGATAAAGTATGGTGTAAAATTCATTTTCCTTTGAAGCAGTGCTTATATCCAGCTTTTTAGTTTAAACCTACCTAAACATCTTATTCATACACCATATTTTTTCAATCAGTTTTTGGCAGCATATCTTAAATTTGGAATTGAAACTGTTCCATTGAAGGCTCCCAGAAAAGATAAAATGAAAAATTAAGTGCTGATTTCAGGCTTATTGAAGTCTCTGCCTAAATATGCTTTTGAGAATTAATAGTGCCAAAGTTATTTCATTTGTGACTTATTTACCATTTTTGGCTGAGATGAAAAAATAAGAAGTCTTATCACTTTTTTGCTTTCAGCGCCAGCAATTTCCCTTCAATAAGTGCCTCCTAAGACAATTATTATTATAGAAAAGTAGTGTTTGTATTAAAAAGTAGATATTAACTTTATTTTTAATAGAGACATCTCTTTATACTTCATGGGTGAATGATGCTTAAAGTTTGTGCTATCCTTTGTGAAAAGCTTAGTACTTTTGGTACTTGTTGTTTACCATGCAAAATAATCAAGTCACAGGGCAAACTCTTTGCCATTAAGATGTGGCCTAAGTAGTGAAAATAAATGGTATCACCATATAAATCTGTGATATTTGGGGGCAAATGCCTTGGGAAGGGGGAGAAAACTCTTATTGAATCAGAACATTAAGAGATGAGAAAGATCTTTGAAATCTTTCAGCCCAAAGTTATTTTAGTTAACAAAATTAAAAATCTAGATAATTTTGGGATATTCTCCAAATCCCACAGATTAAGGCAAGAATCAAGTCCAGCTTCCAGAACCCTGTTCTGGAAATGAATAAAATAAATGTCCACATTGTACTTTAAAGTAAAAAGGAATCTCTAAAGTCATTCAATTGCCCATAAGTACTGTCAGTCAAGCTGTGTATTGTGAATACTATGATTCAGTTAGAAAAACAACAATAAAAATGTCTGTTTTCATTTGAAATTGGGCCCAAAATACTCAAGTGGTACAATTGGCAGAAAACTAAATTTCCATCAAAGACTGTATTTTGTTTAGCTGATTTCCTCCATCTGACCTAATATACAGGTCAGTCAATTTTGGACTTAATTTTAGGGCAACAATGGGTAGCCCTAGGTGATAGTGATGATGAATCATGTGATTTGTGAAGCTTACTACAGTTCTTTGGGTTAAGCTTTATTTCCAGGATATGGCTAAGGCAAGGGTTGTCAATATTGGTTGAACAACAGAATTGCCTAGGGGGCTTTAAAAACACTATTGCCTGGGTCCTAACCACAAAGATTTTATTTCATAAGTTGGGCATCCCACATGGGTTTCTTATTCTGAAAGCCATCTCTGATTCTAATGTGGTTGAGAACCACTGGGTAAGGGAAAATGGTAACTGTCCCTGTAGTTCATTGGAGGCCCTTGGGAATTTTAACTCCTGCTCTGTGTCTCAAAGCTAATGTGGTGGGCTATTGTACTTCTAAAGTAGGAAGTGCTCATGTAGCAGAGGCGTGGAAATACAAGTGCAAGCCAAGTGCACTGCCATGTTGGGTCAGAATTTCCCATGCCATGCTTCTTGCCTGTGGAGGAAACAGGTTGGTATTTTGTAGCATATTCAACATGAGCAAAGCAGTGAGGTGACATGCTCTTTTAAAAATTTCTTCTAGGGGCTGGGATTGTGGCGCAGTGGTAGCGTGCTCGCCTAGCATGCGTGAGGCACTGGGTTCGATCCTCAGCACTACATAAAAATAAAATAAAGATATTCTGTCCACCTACAACTAAAAAAATAAATAAATATTTTAAAAAAAATTTCTTCTAGACTTTGAATATACTTTGATATTTTTATATATTATTAAGGTATCCAGTGTGAAAGTTCTTTGCAGTTGCCACAGTTTTAGAAGGGGCTTGATACATTTTTCTATATTCTGAAACCAACTCCAAAATAACTGTTTTATGTGCAAAATATATTTCCAGAATACTCTAATTTTATACTAGGTTAAACCCCCATGTTAATCATACTAAATAAATAAATACCTATTACTAACTTGAACATTCACTAGATAAATTTACCTTTGTGAGATGGAGTACATAAAGTACAATAGTACATCAAAACCTAGCCTTGGGACTTTCAAGTTGGGGTTTGTATTGAAATTGTGTTTTCTGTGGCCTATAGTATTCTATATTAATGTCACTTCTCTTTTGATTGATTGCCATCACATCTCCAGTCCTGATCCAATTTTGGTTCCCAACAGGGAGAACTATATACATGTTACATGGGCTGGTTTTCTAGTAGATCATCCATAAAACATTTTTTTTTTTTGTATTGGGATATTAACAACCAAACACCAGTCACACATGTAATTTTATTTATATTGATTAAAGGGTAATTCATCATTCCACAGGTTCTAAAAGACTAAATTACCTCTTTTTCTAATCCTATTTTCTAATACCCCTTTCCTTGGTGCCTCATTAGAAGCACCAAATGTAACATGTTTCTACTATAACAACGCTCCTCCCACCAAATTCTTAGTTCTCCAACTTTTCTACTTCTCACACTGTGTCTTGCCTGTTTTTCTCTTTGTGAAGAAACAATATGACTCATTGCTGAAGCTCCTTCCTAACTAATATTGATAGACAATCTATGTAGTTTTGTTTGTACATTTGAATTTGATGTACTACATATTCATCCAGGGGATGGAAGGGTCTTAACAGACGCTTTAATGGGTTATGTCTGTTGAATCCCAAACTGTTTTCTAAAGATAGGATCATGATTTTTTTTCCCCAAAGTTTAAATTCTTAGCTTTTACTGGTCTAGTTTAGTACAAAGGAGCCAGAAATCCTGGGTTCCTACATGAAAGCTCATCTTTTGCTAGCCTTCTGATTTGACAGCTCTGGCTGTAGAATTTCGATGTGGCCAACTTTTAAAATTTTAACAATCTGACCTCTTGGACAGAAACGAGCTGATCTGTTACAGATTGAAAGAAAATACATTTTGAGATCCATGTGGATTACTTTTTTCCAAACTATTTACTCATTATATATTTAAAGGTCATGAGTATACATGGGTGTTTCAACTTTCTGAGAATTTATTCTCTGCTGGTAACAAAATAAGGCATCCTTGGTTTTCATTACTGGTTGGTATTTTTAAATCCCTGAGTTCTGACCTTCTAACTTCGAAGCAGAGCAAAATAATTCAGTTTCAGAATTCCAAATCATAGCAGAGAAGTTTCCTAATTCTCAAGATGACTATAGGACATGGATGTGATGTTACCTTCTTCAGTTGCCAACATTATGCTAAGCAAGAGACTCATAGTTTTGCCACATTGAATTAAATCTGATGGGTGTAAATTTCAGTGGGAACATTGCCAAGATTCTGTTTGAATAGGATAAAATTGTCTCTTTTAATAATTTGTTTTTATTTCCTCTAGAAACTGTTCTTTAAGTAGAATAAACAGTTATCAAGTTTTTTCCACATGGCAGGATTACATGTGATTTCCATTTGCTTGATTAAGGTTTTCCACATTTTAGTGCTTGCCTCTATAGAAATGATTTTTTAATTAAAAATCCTTGCCAGATATTATTACAATTATAATCAGTATTGTCCACT
Organism: Xerus rutilus; assembly: GCA_028644305.1. Lineage (NCBI taxonomy): Eukaryota > Metazoa > Chordata > Mammalia > Rodentia > Sciuridae > Xerus > Xerus rutilus. The sequence goes on along the minus strand of CM053407.1, from coordinate 68,358,468 downwards.
TTTTTTTTCCCAAAGTGTGTTGCATTGATCATCTGGGCGACAGTTTTGAGGAGGAAATTTACCTAGACTAGTGTTTCTCATACTTTAATATGCAGATTCTGGGCTAGGGCTGTGGCTCAGTGGTAGAGCACTTGCCTAGCATGTGTAAGGCACTGGTTTCGATTCTCAGCACTGCATATAAATAAAGTCCATTGACAACTTAAAAAAGCAAAGTCTGATGTAGTAAGTCTGTTAGTGGGGCCTAAAATCCTTTGTTAACCTTACAAGCTCCTTGGTGATGCTTTTGCTGCTGATCTGATAAGCATACTTTGAATAGCAAGGCTCTGACTGGTGGTCCAGAACTTCAGCTAACATCTAAAGCACCCTGAGCTCTTGTTAAAGTGCAGGTTACTGGTACCCCTCCCCTAGCTTCTGATTAAGTCTAGAGTTGGGCCTGAGAGCTTGCATTTCTAAACAAGTTGCCAAGTGGTGATGTTTATGCTGCTTCAGAAACCTCACTTGTGGTCACTGATCTAAAGCTCTATTTTATTCATTCTAGTTCCCAGAGCACATCAACATAAGCATTATTTGGGAGCCTGTTATAGTAATAGAATCTGAGACCCTTACTCCAGACCTTACTCCCTAACTGAAGAAAATTTGAGAAACACTATTAAGATAATCTCTGAGTTCCTCTACATTATTGATGCTCAACTTTTGCTGTCTGTTGGAATCAACTGTGGCTCTTTTAAAAATACTAATGTGTAGGCCAATCATCAGAACAATTTCATCAGAATGCGTAGCTGGGGCCAACGCATCAGTTTCTAAAGTTTCCCATAGGATTCCAACATGCAGCCAAATTTGAGAACTGTATACATAGATGGGACTAGAGAATTAGGAAAGAGTGATCTTATTGTTTTCCTGCAGAAGGAGGCTTGGTGACACTCATTTCCCTCTTGCCACCCTATTAGACAATGTATTACCAGCCCTTGGGCCAGAGTAAAATTGCTTTGGTATACTGGATTTTAGTGGCCTGCATATGCATTTTGGCTCTGTCATTTGGCTTCATGTGGCTCTAACTTTGTCACATAAACTGTAATAACTGTTAGTGTATTCTTCTATCTCTAAGCCAAGACCTTAGAAATATAGCCCATAGGCATCTGAGTTATTTTCTTAGCTCACTTTCATTCAAGATGGATATCATTTTCTTTTCTACCAGCTTTTTTTTTTTTAAATTTAAATAACTTAAATATTTGTCTGGGAGTTGACTTTTTTTTTTTTTTTTTATACTAGGAGTTGAACCCAGGGATGTTTAACCACTGAATTACATCCTAGGACACCCCCTCTCCCACTACCTTTTTTAAATTTTCAGGCAGGTTCTCACTAAGTTGATGGGTCTGACCTTGAACGTGTGATCATGCTCTGGCTTTTCACCATATATTGATTGGAACAGAAAGTTTTCCTGTGTGGGTAGTGTACACCAGGGTACAGATGAAGCTCTTTTTAGTAGATAAACAGTACATAATTTTACAGATATGAGAGTTGATTTATGGGATAGTTTAAATAGAGTCAAACGCTGTCCTCAAGTATTTATTAGCATAGATTTTCTCTAAAAGCATAGATTTGTCTTGTGTGGACCTGTGAATGGGAATTCTTGTCTATTCTGATATTTTTAAGCCTCTAAATCTTCTCCATAGCAGCCAAGTGTTTGTGGTTGGTTGTTGATTTGGGGGAAAAAAATCATGTTTTACTCATCTATGAAGAAGTGGCAGGTTGTTACCATTTCTCTGGGTTATAAAGGCTTAATTTAACTCTAGATAATGCTTCTCACTTTTATGTCCCTGTAAGGGGACATTTTTATATATAAACCATAGCATTTCCTGCATGCATAAGAGTTATGAACTATTTTTTTTTTAGTAGTCAGCTCCGTTGCTCTGGGCCCTAGGTGAAATGGAGCATAAGGAAGAAGGGTGTGGAGGAGGAAAGCAGCCCAGAATATGGAACCAGGAAGCAGAAAGAACAAGAGACAGACTACTCCACTCAGAAGGACAAAATATATACTTGAAAAGCAAGCCCCCAATGACCCACCTCCTCCAGCCACATTCTACCTGCTTCGGTTAATCCCTATTGGGGAAGTCAGGGAATAACAATGCCCTCTTCAGTGATGAGGAATAGTTTGAGATGTTTTCTTTCTTTGGATCTCAACTTTTTAATTTATTTAAATCTTTTAAATTTTCTTTCTTTCTTTTCTTTCCTTCCTTCCTTCCTTTCTTTCTTCCTTCCTTCCTTCCTTCCTTCCTTTCCTTCTTTTCCTTCTTTTCCTTCCTAGGGATTGAACTCAGGGGTACTGGACCACTGAGCCACATCCCCAGGCCTATTTTGTGTTTTATGTAGAGACAGGGTCTCACTGAATTGCTTAGTGACTCGCTGTTGCTGAGGCTGGCTTTGAACTCACAATTCTCCTGTCTCAGCGTCTCAAAGTGCTGGGATTACAAGTGTGAGCCACCATGCCTGGCTCCTTTCTACTTTGTTAATCTAAAACTTCCCATAAGTTTACTAACCTGTGGTCTAACTTGGTGAATTCCTTTTCCTCTTCCCACACTTCCTTACCATAGCAAGTCAGTCTGTTGCTCTTCATTTCTCCTGGTTCTGCTGATTGCAGTTCAGAGGCCCTCTGCCAGGGCCTCTTGCATCCCTCTCCTGATGCGGGTTGTCCCTGTCAGGAACCTCTCGACTCTGCACTCTGTTCTGAGTGCAGCAAGCACAACTGCACATGGAGATCCAGATGTGGTTTAATTCACCATCTCATTCAGGTTGAGAAAAAAATCCCCCCCATAAACATCATGGAGAAAGTTATTGAATAAAACTATACACTGTAGTATTTTTATTACAATAAAAAACATAGATCCTTAAGGAAACTGCCTCATCTCTGCCATAAATATTAGTAAATGTTTAAAACAATGGGGGTAGGAGTAAGAGACTTGATGTATATAGCATTTACTAATTTCTGTGGTATATAGACTTCTGTCATGGCTGATTTCAAACTAGTAGGGAGAGTTGTACACAATCGGCTCTAGGAAATCAATGAGTCAGACCAGCCCCAGTGTACCAAAATACTAACCACCCAAACACTTATTTGTTTGTGGTATTGCTTTCAGATCTCATTTTCCTTTCACTTTCAAGTGACATGCAGACTTGTTAGTAAGAAGGTGTCTCAAAGGCATATTTTCCCTGGCAGATGTTGTCTTTGTAATCTCATCCTGCAATGCCCTCTTTTTTCCAGGGGGATTTAGAATCATCTCAGGAATCTCCAGTAAAATGTATGTCTCCACCTGGCCAGTGTTTCCAGAATTCCTGCAAAATGCAGAGGGTGGGAAGGAAGCAGAATAGTTAGAATTCAATAGTTCATTCAGGAGTCAAGGTGTAGAGCATAAACCACACGTCACAGCGCTGATGGTGTTTAGACCTGGTTTAAAGTCATCTAAAGCCATATTTCTTAGTATTTTTTTCTCCTTGTTAAGTCCATGTATGTCTGTGGTTATTAAAAATAAAAATGTGATGGCTTCCATTCTCTAGCTGAAACCAAAAAATACGGGATTATTGCTACCAGCTGAGGTTTTGCCAGTTTTTACAGTCTGTAATTTTGTTACAAGAAATTTCTATTTGTTTTTAAAAATGTATTATAATGCGCAATATGGTTTTTTAAAATCCATACGTCCTGCTCCTTCCAAACCCAAGACTCCAAAGTACTTGGGAAAGGATAGAGGGCAATGTGGCAGATCTCTAACTGTCCTTAAGAAACTGATCCAATGACAGAACAGCCTTCCATATGTCATCTACAACAACAGCTGGAAGGAGCAACACATTACCAAGTATAAAATCAAGCACACCACCACCCTTTGGTTATACTTCATATTGATAACTTTATATGTGGCACAATCCTTTGGAAACCAGTTTACTAATTTGGAAAGTAAAATATCAAGTTAAATAGCTCTCATGTTCTAATAAAATGCTATGGCTAAGAAAAACTCTGTCAATTACTTATTCAATTTCAATTGCATAGAAAATCAAACACATTAGCTATTATATGAGATATTACATGTGTTTCTTAGATTAATATTAAAACTGCATCAAATTCTCTGGCTCCATCATAAATAAGCATATTTACTAGAATGGGGTAATATGAAAGTCTTTGGTTAGCAATGAAATATAACAGAATTCTTCACATTTTTAATATAATAGCATTGTTCAGATATCACAAGATACTTTGGAGATACCAACTATGTGAGGTCAATAAGACAATTATCCAAAGTAATCCTCTAACTTTGATTTTATATATATATCTCTCTCTCATAATATCAAAGAAGAAATGTGTATCATGTTGCTTCATATAATTTTGCCATTAGTTTCTCTAATGGTGAAAGGACATGTGAAATGTGAATGGCTATAATTTTTATTAAAGTACAGGATGAGAGAACCTTGATAAGCGAAAGTGTGGCCAATGTTTTTCTCAATGTTATTTTTTTGTTATACCATGGTTGTTATGTTAGTTATGAAATTCTTGCTCCTAAGGGAGGAAATCGTTAATTGGTTAAATGTTATGGTTTTGATCTGCAATGTCCCCTAAGAGCTCATTTGTTGAAGGCTTGGTCCCCAGTGCAACAATATCAGAGGTGAGGCTTTTGGGAAATGCTTGGATCACTTCATGAGGGCTACGACCTTATCAGTAAATGAATCCACTGATAGATTTATTTGGTGGCATTGGGAGGTAATAAAAACTCTAGGTGATGGAGACTAGTTGGAGAAAGTAGGTCACTGGGGGCATGCCCTGGAAGGGTCTGACTTGTCCGAGCCCCTTCCTCTTTGTTCCATGGCTGCCATAAGGTGAGAGGCTTTCCTCGGCCATGCCCTTTAGCCATGGTATTTCTGCCTTGGAGGTTAGCCAACCATGGACTGAAATCTCTGAACCTGTGAGCTAAGATAAGTCTTTCCTCTTAAATTGTTTTTCTCAGGTATTTTGTTCCAGAAACAGAATGCTGACTAATACATTCAGCAATATATTATAAGCAGATTTCTTACTAAACCGAACATCCCTGCATTCATATTTCTCTCTTTTTCTTGGGTTGCAGTGCTGGGGACCAAAACTCAGAGTCTTGTGTGTCTGGGCAAGAGTTTACCACTGAGCTATACTCCAGTCCTAAAATCATCTCTTGACAGCTCAGTTTCCAAGAAATTTTAAGTCATAAGATATCCTTTGAGTTTGTTTATATATACATATATAAAGTGTTGGTGTCTTTCCTTCACAGTTGGATAAAATAGATTTTGAATTCTAGCTCTGTCACTTTCTCACTGATGACTTCGACTTTGGGGAAGTTATATTTGAAACATAAACTTAGTTTTTCTCTGGAAAATTGAACAATCAAATATTTGTCTTTCAAATAAATCAGATTTGTTGTGAGGATTATATTTGATCATATCCTCACAATTTGTTGTGAGGATTATATGTGAAAATGAACATAAAACATTTTACATAGTCCTAGTACTTAGGATATAATAAATTATATATGTATATGCTTATACATATATAAACACCTATAGACATGCATTTTATGAATATATAGACATATCTCTATATACATATGGGATTTAGGACTTTTACACAGCTCCTGCACAAATTGGCAAATTTGTGGATCTTTTGATACTTATAATTTAAATGTCAAGAAGAAGAATGCATTAATTTTTCATGATCAGAAAAGTTTTTGTTTTGTTTTGATACTGAGGATTGAACCCAGAGCCTCATACATGCTAAAAATGTGGTCTACCACTGAGCTGCATCCATGGCCTCTCAGGAAGAATTTTGCCTACTTCTGGGTGGACATGACAATATGTTATAGGACAGGGTCTTTTCAAAAGATTGGTTCCAGCAGACTTGTTTTATGGATTCTTATGCAGAAGTGTTCAGTGATGAAGCAAGTGGTCTAAAGAGGCCTATAGAAGGTATAGGCCAACGAGTGGGATAGCTGGATCGAATGGTGGTTCCATTCCAAGTTTTTTAAGGAATCTCCAAACTGCTTTCCAGATTGGTTGCACCAATTTGCAATCCCACCAGCAGTGTTTGAGTGTACTTTTTT
>CM053407.1:68327365-68352261 GCA_028644305.1 Xerus rutilus | reverse complement strand
GTTTAAGTCCATCTCATTTATTGATTCTTGCTTTTATTTCCCGTGCTATAGGAGTCTTGTTAAGGAATTCGGGGCCTAATCCAACATGATGGAGATTTGGGCCTACTTTCTCCTCAATTAGACGCAGGGTCTCTGGTCTAATTCCTAAGTCTTTGACCCACTTTGAGTTGAGTTTTGTGCATGGTGAGAGATAGGGATTAAGTTTCATTTTGCTGCAAATTGGCCTATACCCTAAAGATTTAAAAACAGCACACTACAATAAAGCAGTCACCTCAATGTTTATAGCAGCACAATTCAAAATTGCAAAACTATGGAAGCAACCCAGATGTCCTTCAATAGATGAATGGATAAAGAAACTGTGGTACATATACAAAATGGAATATTATTCAGCAATAAAAGAAAATAAAATTATAGCATTTACAGGCAAATGGATGGAATTGGAGAACATTATGCTAAGTGAAGTAAGCCAATCCCAAAAAACCAAATGCCGCATGTTCTCTCTGATTAGTGGATGAGGATACATAAGGGGGATGGGAACGGGAAACATAGGAGAAATACAGGAACTCTAGATGCAGCAGGGGGGAGGTGGGAGGAAGGAAAGGGGAATGGGTATAGTAATGATGGTTGATCGAGAGGGTCATTACTACTACCTCTGGTGCATGTATGAAGACACAAATGGTGTAACTCTATCTGGTTTGCAACCAGAAAAATGGAATAACTGAGCTCTGTTCATGTACTATGACTTGAAATGCATTTAAATAAAATAATTAAATCAAAAAAGAAAAAAGAGGCCTATAGAAGGAGAACTGGAGGGTGGTCACTAGTACCTGCTCTACCTCCTCATTTGCATAGGAGAAAACTAGAACCCAGAGAACTGAAAAAATGACATTTGAGGTCTCACACATTGACAGTGAGCACAGAATTACTTGTCTCTTCATATTGCCAATTCTGGAGGATTCATTTCTTGTTAGGGCTTGTCTTATCTTAACCGAAGAAATTTTGAGGACAATGCCTACTATTCAGCTTTGGAACAAATAGAACAAGTCTCTCAAGATTATTTAAATTAAATATGTTGCCTAAATAATATCCATTCAGAAGCAGGGAAACAGTAGTAAACATTTAATCATTTTGTTTCCCAGGTCATATGTAGTGGTAGGCTAATTAGTGTGAACTTTGTGAGGGTAAAAACAGTGTCTAATTTTGCTTTGAACCTTGGCCAATAGGAGACACCTACTAAGTTTATATTGCAAAGTATCTTGAAAACTGTAAGTGCCCAATGAATGCATGAATCAATTAGCATATGCTGGACAGATGTTTGTTGAATTTGGCAGTTGTAGTCATGACTACACTGAACAAATGATAATGATTTTTATACCATCCAAGCTTACAAGTTCTCTAACATGAAAACAATGGATAGGGTAAGGAAAAAAATTCTCCTACTTATTCCATAAAGTACAAGTTACATACAAATGCAGAAAACAAATATAACACAAGCATAGGAATCAAATTTTGGAATATAATTAAAGAAAGGTCCATTTGTAATGTGTTTAAGTGTTACTCTGGCCAACACAAAAATTCTTATTTGGAAGATAAAAGGCTTTTTCTAAAAAATGGCTTCAAATACGACAACTTTCTACATGGCAATTAGTTACCAATAATATTTAATGGATTAATAAAAATGAATACAAAATATATCAACATGAATATCCTGAATTCCACTATGACTCGAAATGAATGGAAAAGATACCTTCATAAATATTTTGGAGTATTTATAGACTCAAATGGTTTTGTAAGTAGTCTGCTATGTGAGGGATCAAAAATGTGTCTGACTTTGCATTTCTTCATTACTTCTACACACACTCATTGAGAGCCTCAAAGGTGCCAGAAGCAGCAAGAAAAAGGAGTGGATGAAACTCCCCCTGAAGGCATTTGGAAGTTGAGAATCCAAATTATGAAAATGTTTTCTTGATTCTTGTATTTTCTTGCCCTCGGTACCTTGTGTGGACATGATTGTCTGTGATATGCCAATATGCAAGTGATAAATTAGGTCAGTTAGGCCTCATCTGGCAATGATGAACTTTACCTCTTTCAGGTATTTGGATAACTTTGACTTACTCTCTGTACTTTCAGCCACATACGCTTTTATCTTCTTCCTTACCTTGTGCATTGTTTTATGCAAAATATCATATGTTTCATCTCACACATTTTATGGGATTATAGATGTCTCCTAGAGTCTTATTGGCTTTGTGTAAAGCTTAGCTTCAGATGGAATATATTGCATAAAACTCCAATCCTTGCAAAGGCTTGAGCATCAATCTTAACATTAGTAGAAGTTGAAGTCGCTCTTACCATAAGTCTGCCTAAGAATTGCTGATGGCATTTCCTGTGTTCTAGATGTGTTAAGAAACCTCAAGTGATAGAAGAATTGAAGCTGGGTTGTTTTAAAAGTTGGAGTTTGTAAAAGTAGATCAGTCTTCCCAGAAGTTACCAATATAAGGATACAGGAATGATCTACTCTATGAGAGCAAAATGCTAAAAATGATCAGGTTGATTCTTTCAAAAGAAACACATGTAGGAATATTAATTTTCTTAAGAAGGCATACAATCTTTTATAATATGAACAATGATGATAAGTTGCTAAGTCTTCCTGATACATTGAACAATAACTTTATGAAGAAACTCATAATTATGAATGACTCTAAACTTTGGGAACACTATGCAGCACAAACATAAGCTCCCTGTAGTTAATAAATGCTAGATTTTATTTTTATTTGATCTTATTTAAGCTAAATTTTCAATTGAAATTTAATAGATAGCTTGTGTGGTGAGTAGAAGTTGATAAACCTGGATCAAGAAGGGAGGGGAATGTGCCAGGAGCAAAACCTAGAAATTTTATTTTCAAAATCACAAGCCATTTATATCATGACCCTGCACTATATATATACACACATATATTTACATGCATAGCTAAAATAGATGTACTGAGATTTACTCTATGTGGGATGATTTCTGGTATTTTCTGTTCTATTGTATAATATTTTTTTGAAATTATATCCATTATAGAAATTTCATGAAAGGTAGTGGTCATAATCAGTAGTTTGAAAAGCACTGAACTTAAAGGTCGGATCTGTCCTGGAAGCTAATAATGGGCACAAAGCTGGAGAAAATATGGAGAGGACAGTCAGTCTTTGGGGAGCAGGGTGGCTAGCATAAGGCTAGCGGCTCGAACATACAAGCCCTTTATTTACATGACCTTTGAATGAATGCTTCCTTAAATTTTGTACGCTTGTACCTCAATCCATGCCATAATCTCAACTCTGAGGACCTGAAGACTTTCCTTAATGGAATACGCATTCCATTCTGACTGAAGAAAGCATCAGAACAAAAAGGTAAAGAATGCAGGAAAAGTCAAATGAAACAAAGGTTTCAGGGCATGTAGCAGGTTAAAAATCACCTACAGCCTGGAGAATAATATTCCAGGTAGCCGATACAAGTTATGAAAATCCAAGCCAGGAGGAGCTACAGAAGCAAGAAATTTAACCTAGAAAGGCCATATTTTGCCAGTGTCAGTGAACCTCTGACTTGAATGAGCACTTCTGTTCCAAGGACAGTACTTTGATAAGGGATTATATTTTGTTGAATGTATCACAAAACCCTAATGACAGTGGCTTACACAAATAGGGAGCTTATTTCCAATCTAGAAACCCACCTAGAATCAAGACTTATTAATTCACCATTCTTGGACCTTCATTGGATAGGTACAAATTGGTTGCTCCATCTCCAGCTTCATACATTCCAATTTACAGGAAGAGATTAATAGAAGGAAGAAAAGAAGAAAAGGAAAAAGAAACAAGAAAGCAGGGAAAACAACACGTTCCTAGGAACTCTTAGCCAAATTCATCTTGGATCTTATGGACCAAAACTATGTCATGTGGTGATTCTTAGCTACAAATAAGGATGAAAGGTATTGTTTTTGTCTGAGTACATTGCTGTTCCTCCTCCCTCCACCTGATTATGGGATTCTGTTGATGAGCAAAAAAGGAAGAACAGAGAAGTAATTGGTATTGTCTGTTATACACATACAGGACGAACCAATCCCAATATCCTGTCCTGATCAGTGCATACAGGATAGACAGGAGAGCACCTGCTAGTGGAGGAAGTAGGTGTTAGCATTTTCTTTCTTTTTTTTTCTTTTTTTCTTTTTTTTGGTACTGGAGATTGAACTCAGGGACACTTGACCACTGAGCCACATCCCCAACCCTATTTTGTGTTTTATGTAGAGAGAGGGTCTCACTGAGTTGCTTAGCACCTCATTGTTGCTGAGGCTGGCTTTGAACTCGCGATTCTCCTATCTCAGCCTCCCTAAGTGCTGGGATTACAGGCTTGCGCCATCGCGCCCAGCTAACATTCTCTGTTTATACCCAAGGATGCTGAGGCTCAGAAAGCAAGGAAAGGGCAGGGCTAAGAATTAAAATCTAGTTTGATTATAAAGCCAGAACTTTTTTTCTTTCTTGACTCCATGATACTCTAAAAGGGTAAGTCAAAAATGTCAGTTTCTTCAAGTTTTTATCTGCAGGCCCATTTGGCCAAATTCTTTCTTTTACAGAAGAAGAGATCCAAAATTCAATAAGCCTATGACTCAGAGAGAGTAAGGCATTAGGTTGGTAAAAATGAGACTCATTAGGTTATCCCAGAATAACCTAGATTTTAGAAGAAAGGGAGGCAAAACAGTCTTATAGTTTTGTCTTTTCTCTGAAGTCTTCAGAAATCAGAAGATCTAGGTCAGGATATCTGGGGAAGTCCAATGCCATCCCTTGAGTAGCAACATTTCTCAACATGTGGTTCATTGACCAGGTAGATTGGAACCACCTAGTTCCTTCTACAAAAAGCAGATGTTAGGTAACAACTCCTGCCATAGAAGATCAGAACTGGTAAGGGGGCCTGAGAATATGAACTGTAATAATCTCCCCTGGTTTATTGTGAAGTACAATACAGTTTGGAATCTATTGATATTCATAATAGCATTTATTGAGCACCTAATTCAGCAGGCACTGGATCATATAACATTATTTAATGTAACACTCTGATAAGATCCATTATCTTATTTGTTGACTACTGAGGAGTTCAAGCTTAGAGTTGAAGTATCATGTCAAACTCAATTCTAGATATCTTCCTTCCCAGGTAGCAGACTCAATGAAGAGAGTGGGGGAATACTATGTTGTTTCCTCCAATCCCACTAGAGAGCCTACTTTAATGGATTTTCTGGGTTTATATGAGACTTGAGAATATAGTTAAGAAAAAAGACACATTGACAAATACTATGGTGATGTGAGCTTAAGTAAGAGAATCACAAATGGAAATAGCTATCTCAAATTGCCGTATTCTAACTTTTGGGCTACAACAGAATTCCTCAATCTCACTACTAAGGACATTTTTGACTGATTTGTTGTGGTAGGGTGCTGTCTTGTACATGGCAAGATGTTTAACAGCCTACTCTGGCCTCTAACTGCAAGAAACAATAGCAACTGTCCCCTTCCCTACCAGTTGCAGCAGTAATTAATGTCTTCAGACATTGCCAGATGACCCCCAGTGGAGAATCATTAAGTTAAAGTATAAATTCTAATAAAATTCCATCCTGGTGGTTTCATTGATACAGAACTCTACTTATGCCTAGAGACAAAAAACAAAGTCTTAGGAGAACCAGAGGGGACCTACCAGGGAGTTCAGATCTCCTTGACTCCCGCCCAGAGAATGCATGTTAAAGTAGGCCCTTTTCTTTTACTTGAAAGGGCTAGCATTAGAGAAGGGAGAGTAGCAGGAAAACAGCAAATATACCCCAAATCTGCCATGATATCAGCTAAAACAGCAACAGAGAGCAACAGAAAGCCCAGGAAATGGCTCTCACTTGGCTTGGATATCATCATCTTTCCTGGGAGTCATTTTTATTTTTTATCTTTTTAAACAGAATCATTTCATCTGAGTTGGGAAAGCCATAAATAATTAAGCTAATTTGTTTGTGAATGTAGTTCAAAGAAACCTCCAGAAATTGTGGTCCAATAATTCTAAAGTGGTAAAGCCAAGTACAAAAGCAACTCTCATCAGTATAATGTGCTGGATGTGGGGCTGAGGAAGGACTGATTTTAATTATTCATCCTCGACATCTGGAAGGTCAATTTGGCTTTTACAATTTGATTATATTTAGGATTAGGGTACATTTTGTTGTTGAATGTTTCTAAAGCCACAATTAACTATTTAAGCACTGTGCAAATTATTTAATGTGAATATCAGGTTGGGAACAATGGTTACAAATGGGTCCATATTTCTTGTTTATTCTTTCTGCCCAAACCAGTGTCCACATCTGTCCTTTTTTCCACATTTATCATTACAAATAAGGATTTTTCTTCCTTGGTCTTGTACCTCCTGTTTTCTTTGTTCTGATTCTTTCCATGTCTAGTTTCACTGTTCTTTATTAGGAATTCTGAACTGTCCTTGGTGTTTCTAACTATTGATCTATGGAGTCCCAGGCAGTCCAGGGAGAGTCTTCTTGGCCTGTCACCCTGGAGATCATGTGCCACATTTTGTGTAGACAAGCCTGCTTTTCTTTGCAGAGAGAGTCCCTTCAGATTCCCAGAGGTCTTGGGTAGAAAGTGGTAAGAGCTACCAAACAGCATCTGCTCTGGCCTTTGAGCACAAGATAGAATACAAGTGTGGGGAGCACTTGGTGTTTGGTAGGCTCTTTGGGCTGCTTCCTTGATCAACCCACACAGCCTCTAAGACAGGTGTTGGAAGTCTCACTAGGCAATCGCCATGGTAATCTAACTTTCAAAGTGGTTCAGTGATCAGAATTTAAGAGCTTCTTTTCAAGACTGATGCTAAAGCCTCTTTTCTTGGGCTTGGATAAGACTGAGGATCCATAACCAGGATGAACTAAAGAGGAGGAAAGAAGTAAGAGAGGGCTCATGTTCCCATGGGTTCCCCTCAAGAGATGGTAAGCTAAACTTAAGTGAGCTGTGGCCAACTTCCTATAATGAGAGATGAATAGAGCAACAGAAATGCTTTCTCTGCATTGCAATAATACAGTATTTTAATAGCCAGTACTATAAATACAGTGCACAGCTTCTGGCTGCTATGCTAACACACAGTGCTGTTTATAATAGATATTAGGAGAAGAATTTCTACTTCAATTTTACTAATTTGTTAAGTAATTTGTGAAAAACTAATTTGTTTAAAATGTTAAAGTTTTTAGCATTAAAATTCACTACAAATTGTATTAAGAAAACTCATCAAAAAGTTTTTGCTGCTGGGCATAATGGCGCAATGCCTACAATCATCTGCTCCCTGTGTGGATGAGGCAAGGGCCTTAAAAGTTCAAAGTCAACCTGAGCAACTTAGAGAAACAAAGCAAAAAAAAAGGACTGAGGATATACTTCAGTGTTAGAGCATCCCTGGGTCCAACCCCCAGTGCCAGGAAAAAATAATTCATTGCTGGCTAACTTTCAAGTATAAGTTAATGGCAGGTTTTAAAATAGTGAACCTTAAAGTTACAATTTTATGGAATGATCACTTTTATATTGTCACTTATATCTGCCACAAACAAAAGGTTTATTAAAATATAGTTAATTCTCACATCCAATTATTTTTAGAAAAGAAAATGATGGTCCACCATTATTTTTATTTTTGAGAAATTTCTTCTGGTCTTTATTTGTTCCCCTTTATTTTGTCAAACATTTCCCTATTTTTCTGTATGTTCCATATTGCTATATAGTCATTGAAATATTATTTTAGTGGCTGCATAATATTCTACTATGTCAATTGGTAATTTACTGAAACAGTTCCTTATTGCAAGATCTTTTAGTTGTTTTGAATTTGTTGACATTTTAAATGACATTGAAAGAAATATCCTTGCGCATATAGGTCTTCTATTTTATTGGATCATTTTATCCAGAATAGTAGATTAGAAAAATCTATTCTAAGTCATACTTGATAAACTTTCATCAGAAATTTTTAGAGTGTGGTTCTCTTAGTTATATCAAAAGTCTTAGAATTTTGTATACACTTGGACCCAGCAATTTCACCTCTAATAAATCATTAAAAGTAATAATTTTGAGTGTGGTGGGACTAAATAGTAATCATCCTTATATTTCTTAAATAAGAATAATCATCCTTATATATCTCTTCCTATATTCTGTGAATAAAATGGGAACCAGCCAAGGTCAGGTACCAAGGGAACAATTGGCAATGGACCAATGAAAGAAAATTATATTCTGCTTGAAATTATCTTACAGACAAAAAGTAACTATAGATAGTTGAATAACAGGACCTAATATTTATTAAGCACACTTAGTGTGCCAGGAATTTTGCTAAACTTTTCCTGTCTTGTCTCATTTAACACTCATGAACTTAAAATGATTCAATTATTCAACAAATACTAAGTGCTTTTATGTGCCTGGTGAAATATCACTTTTCTACAGTCACACTTGTGGGAAAGTTGGACAGTGGCTTCCTCCCTGAATAGGGAGAGAGAGAAGAATACAATGAGGAGCCTGTGTTCTCTTGTCCATCTCCATCATTCCTTCTTGAGCCCCAAGTACTTCCTGTACCTGTGGGAGGCCCATTAGACCTCCTTAATGGGAGTTGTATAGCCACAGTTATTAAATGCCTGAGATTCTACCTGGGTTCGTCTGACTGCGACATTCAGTACTTAACTTTGTAGTCCCAATTTTCTTAGGAAAAATGAGATTAGTAACAGCTCCTACTTTTAAAATTATGATAACTAAATTATTAATTTGAGATATGTTAATGTGGTATTCCATAAACTTTAGGTACAACTATTACAAGCTAGGATTATGTGATTAGAATCTGAAAGTTTTCATTTTCCTGACCAACATATAACATTGTTGACTTTATTATACCTTATTGCCAATTTTTTTTTTGTTTAAGGCAGAATTGGTGCAAAAAAAATGTTTTGAGTATGTGTGTGTTTAATGAATGACTATAATATATATGTAAATATGTACATAAGTATAAAATCATATGTACATATATTCATATATGTACATATATCAAATATAAAATCAAAGTTGACATTGCAGATACCAGAATCCACATAACGGTTTAAGATTTTATCATTAGTAAGTGACTAATACTCTTGAAGTGAATTACTCTTGAAAATATTTTCAATTCACAATAAAATATGCAAACTTTTAAAATATTCTAGGCAATGTTTTTTAATAATGTAAGAATCTGAATGTACTCAGAATATTTAAAATAGAGACAATTTTCTTAAAGCTGTTGTTCTGTAATTGGACTTTAGGATGACAATTTTGTAAAAATTGTTCTAAGTTTAACATGACATGGCAAGGTGGTAAGATGGAAGCTAGGTTCTAGCTACTAGTTCTGTAGTTAGCAGTTCTTGGAAGATGACAGTGATATGGTTGGATAATTCTCTGTTCATCTGTAGAAGGAATTATGTCAGAAGAAGTCTCTAGGCATTCTCCAGAATTCTATGATTAGCACAGAATATGCTATTTTATGAATAGCATACTTATATTAATGGTAAGGATATACTTTTTCTAAAATAGTTATTTAATGTATCAAAATTGGCCTACAGATAAAAATTAAGGCTCTCATATTCTATAATGTATTGGTTCTTTTGAGACATAATTGGCACAAGTGTTTACTGTCATTCTTGTTGGGACCAGCAATCTTTTATAAATACCAGTGTCCATTTCCATGAAGATAAAAGAGCTGACATGTGTACAGATCCCATATCCACGTTAGGCCACCAAAAAAACTTCCAAGTTACTTTTTTGTCACTTATGCCCCAAAGGTAAACACTGTAAACTAACAACAGCAGCTGTGATGAAAAAGAAAATGAATTTTCATTGCTTGGAATCTTTGACTTGGGAGAATTTAAAGGATTTTTTTTTTTATGAGAAAAATATCTTTCAAAAATTTTCATTAATTCTAGGACAAGAAGTAATAAACATGTTTAAAAATTCATCAAACACACTCATAAAATTTACCCTTTTAAGTATAAAATTGAATAAATAACAGAAATCTATAGCTACTTCATAAACATTATTCTCCTTTTCCTGCATTAATACTTTTGAACCTGAAAGAAATGAATCTACAGGAAACATTTTGGTTGGCTCTGTTCTGCCTTGTCCCCCAGTAGTATGCAGAACCCTCTCAATAGAGCCCATTGACTGTATCTCTTTTCAACTCTGTTGATTAATGTCACATTGATATCTTGAAATGGGCCCTTATAGGAATATATATTCCATGGAAACCAACAAATGCTAAAAAATTGGGGCTTTTATTGTTTGAAAGTTGTTAAACATTTCCCAGCATACCACCACTAATGTACATCGATTTCTTCAAAATGGTTTTATCATCATTCACAGCCATATTAGTTGTTCCATTCCTTCATCAGGGCCAAGAAATTTAACTAGATCTTCATCAGCTGGAAATAGGCACTCTCAATTGGAAAAATACTATATTCATAACTAGTAAGCTAATTTCTATGTTGGGGTGGTTTCAAAAACATTTCAGTTTTTGTTGTAAAAACATATAACATGAAATTTAGCATTTTAAGCATTTTCTGGTGTGTTGTTCAGTAGTGATACATGTGACTTTTTTTTTTGTCTTCTATAGCATGGTTTGTGTGCTAGAGGATGGGCTTGATTTAAAATGTCTAAACAATTTTGTAAAATTTCATTTGTAGAAGTGGGTAAATCCAGTCTGGTCAAACTAATGCTTTTACAATTAGCGTTTGGCTTATTTTTTTCTGGCTAGTCTTTTGGAGTTCTTTGCAACCAATTTCACTTCAGGCCAGTGTAACTGGGCATCCTAGACATAATTTTGAGAGTATTACAGTTATATGGTTCAATGCCATGACCGCTGAAATGTCTTTTTTTTTTTGAATATTGTTTTTTAAATGATGTGCTATTATTTTTTTATATCTTTATTTATTTTATGTGGTGCTGAGGATCGAACCCAGTGCCTCACGTATGCGAGGCAAGCGCTCAACCGCTGAGCCATAACCCCAGCCCCCTGAAATGTCTTTTTTATGTTAATTCTTTTTAAAAATTTTTTCTAAGTAGTTATACATGACAGTAGAATGCATTTTGACATATTGTACACAAATGGAGCACAGCTCCTGCCTCTGAACATGGTGCAGAGTCATACTGGTAGTGTAACCAAACATGTATATAGGGTAATAATATCCATCTTATTCCACTGTCCTTCCCATCCCCACACCCCCTTATGTCCCCCAACTCCCCTCACTCCCCTTTGCATGAAGTCCCTTCATCTCCCACCCCATTATCAGTCAGCATCTGCTTATCAGAGAAAACATTTGGCCTTTGGTTTTTTGGGATTGGCTTATTGCACTTAGCATGATATTCTCCAGCTCCAACCATTTACTTGCAAATGCCATAATTTCATTTTTATTTAAGGCTTAGTAATACTCCATTGTGTATATATATCACATTTTCTATATACATTCATCTATTGAAGGGCATCTAGGTTGGTTCCATAGTTTAGCTATTATGAATTGAGCTGCTATAAACATTGATGTGTCTGTGTCACTGTAGTATGTTGATTTTAAGTCCTTTGGGTATAAAGCAAGGAGTGGGATAGCTGAGTCAAATGGTGGTTCCATTCCAAGTTTTCTGAGAAATCTCCATACTGCTTTTCATAGTGGTTGCACCAATTTGCCATGCCACCAACAATATATGAGTGTGCCTTTTTTCTCACCAGCACTTATTATTGCTTGTATTCTTGATAATTGCCATTCTAACTGGAGTGAGAAAAAAATGAGTAGTTTTGATTTGCATTTCTCTAATCACTCGTGATGAACATTTTTTTCATGTTTGTTGAGTGATTGCATTTCTTTTATGTAGTGTCTGTTCGGTTTTTTAGCCCATTTATTGATTGGGTTGTTTTTTGGTGTTGAGTTTTTTGAGTTCTTTGTATATCCTGGAAATTAGTGCTCTATTTGAGGTGCATGTGGTAAAGATTTTCTCTCATTCTGTAGGCTCTTTCTTCATGTTATTGTTTCCTTTGCTAAGAAGAGTTTTAGTTTGAGTCCATCTCATTTATTGATCCTTGATTTTACTTCTTGTGCTTTAGGAGTCTGGTTAAGGAAGTCTTGTCCTAAGCCAACATGGTGGAGATTTGGTCCTACTTTTTCTATTAGGTGCAAAGTCTCTGTTCTAGTACTTAACTCTTCAATCCACTTTGAGTTGACTTTTGTGCAGGGTGAGATAGAGGTTTAATTTCATTTAGCTACATATGGATTTTCCCAGCACCATCTGTTGAATAGGCTATCTTTTCTCCAATGTATGTTTTTGGTGTCTTTGTCCAGTATGAGATATGGGTTTGTCTCTGTCTTCTATTCTGTACCATTGGTCTACATGTCTGTTTTGGTGCCAGTACCATGCTGTTTTTGTTATTATAGCTTTGTAGTATAATTTAAGGTCTGGTATTGTGATGCCTCTTGCTTCAGTCTTCTTGTTAAGGATTGCTTTGCCTATTCTGGGTCTCTTATTTTTCCAAATGAATTTCATGATTGCTTTTTCTAGTTCTATGAAGAATGTCAGTGGGATTTAATAGGAACTGCATTAAATCTTTATAACAGTTTTGGTAGTCAAAATGGCCATTTTGACAGTATTAATTGTGCCTATCCCGAGCATGGGAGATCTTTCCATCTTCTAAGGTCCTCCTCAATTTCCTTCTTTAGTGTACTGTAGTTTTCCTTTTCTTTTCTTTTTTTTTTTGGTACTGGAGATTGAACTCAGGGGCACTCGACCACTAAGCCACATCCCCAGCCCTATTTTGTGTTTTATGTAGAGACAGGGTCTCACTGAGTTGCTTAGTCCCTCGCCGTTGCTGAGGCTGACTTTGAACTCTTGATTCTCCTGTCTCAGCTTCCCAGAGTGCTGGGATTACAGGCTTGCGCCACTGCGCCCGGCTGTACTGTAGTTTTCATTGTAGAGATCTTTCACTTCTTTTGTTAGATTGATTCCCAAGTATTTTATTATTTTTTTGAAGTTATTAGGAAAAATACCCCATTCACAATTTCTCTTTCAGTTGATTCATCCCTGATGTGTAGAAATTAATTTGATTTATTGGTACTGATTTTATATCCTGCTTCTTTGCTGAATTCATTTATTAGTTCTAGAAGTGTTCTGGTGGAGTTTTTTGAATCTTATAGAATCATGTTGTCAACAAATAGTGATAGTTTAGATTCTTCTTTCCTATTCATATCCTTTTAATTTTTTTTGTCTAATTGCTCTGGCTAGATTTTCCAGGACTGTGTTGAATAGAAGTGGTGAAAGAGGGCATGCCTGTCTTCTTCCAGTTTTTAGGGAAATGCTTTCAATTTTTCTCCATTTAGAATGATGTTGGCCTTGGGTTTAGCATATATAGCTTTTACAATGTTGAGGTATATTCCTACTATCCCAGTTTTTCTAGTGTTTTGAAAATGAAGGAGTGCTGTATTTTGTCAAATGCTTTTTCTGCAGCTATTGAGATGATCATATGGTTTTTGTCTTTAAGTCTATTGATGTGATGAATTATGTTTATAGATTTCCATATGTTGAACCAACCTTGCATCCTTGGAATGAATCCCATTTGATTGTGGTGCACTATCTTCTTAATATGTTTTTGTATGTGATTTGCCAGAATTTGAGTATTTTTACATGTATGTTCATCAGGGATATTGGTCTGAGTTTTCTTTCCTTGACATGTCTTTGTCTGGTTTTGGTATCATGGTGATATTAGCCTCAAGAATAAGTTTGGAAGGGTTCTCTCCTTTTCTATTTGGAATAGTTTGAGGAGTATTGGTGTTAATTCTTGGAAGGTCTTGTAGAACTCAGCTGAGAATCCATCTGGTCCCGGGCCTTTCTTGGTTGATAGGCTTTTGGTGGTGTCTTCAATTTCATTGCTTGAAATTGGTCTGTTTAAATTGTTTATGTCCTCTTGATTCAGTTTGGATAGTTCATATGACTCTAGAAATTTGTCAATATCTTCAAGATTTTCTATTTTATTGGAGTATAAATTTTCAAAATAGTTTCTAATTATCTTCTGTATCTCAGTAGTATCTGTTGTAGTATTTCCTTTTTCATCACAAATTTTAGTAATTCAGATTTTCTCTCTTCATTAGCATAGGTAAGATTTATCAATTTTATTTTTTCAAAGAACCAACTTTTCATTTTGTCAGTTTTTTTAGTTATTTCTTTGGTTTCAGTTTCATTGATTTCAGCTCTGATTTTAATTATTTTCTGCCTTCTGCTTTGAGTGTTGATTTGTTTTCCTTTTTCTAGGGCTTTGGGATGTAATATTAGATCATTTATTTGTTGACTTTTTATTCTCTTAATGAATAAGCTCAATGCAATAAACTTTCCTCTTAGCACTACCTTCATAATATCCCAGAGGTTTTGATATGTTCTATCAGTGTTCTGATTTACCTCTAAGTATATTTCATTTCCTCCCTGATTTCTATTGCTATCCATTAATCATTCAGTAGCATGTTTAGTTTCCAAGTGTTGGAGAAGCTTCTATTTCTTATTTTATTGTTGACTCCTAGTTTCACATTCCATTGTGACCTATTTTTTTTTTTTTTTTTGTATATGCTAAGACTTGCTTTGTGGCATAACATATGGTCTATTTTGGAGAAGGATCCATGTGCTGTTGAGAAAAAAATGTATTCGCTTGTTGATGGAAGAAATATTCAATATATGTCTGTTAAGTCTAAATTATTGTTTTATTGAGTTCTATAATTTCTTTGAGAAGATCTATCCAGTCGTGTGAGAGGTATGTTAAAATCACCCAGTATTATTGTGTTGTGGTCTATTTGATTCTTGTAGTTGAGAAGGGTTTGTCTGATACACATAGATGCCCCATTGTTTGGGACATAGCTATTTACAATTTTTATGTCTTGTTGATGTATGAGTCCCTTAAGCAGTATAAAATGTCCATTTCACAAACGTTGGTTTGAAGTCCACTTTATCTGATATGAGGATGGAAACCCTCGCTTGCTTATGAAGTCCATGTGAGTGACATGTTTTTCTCAACCTTTCACCTTCAGTCTGTGAATGTCTTTTCCTAGGAGGTTAGTCTCCTGGAGACAGTGTATTGGTGGGTCATTTTTAAAAATCCAATATGCCAGTCTATCTTTGATTGATGAATTTAAGTCATTAACATTCAGAGTTATTATTGAGATATGATTTGTATTCCTGGTCATTTTGGTTTATTTTTGGTTTTTGACTTGACTTAGTTTCTGCTTTGATTAATTTTTTTCCTTTAGTGTATTTCCTCCCTTTGCTGATTTCCTTTTTTTTTTTTTTTCATTTCCTCCTCATGGAATATTTTGCTATAAATGTTCTCTAGTGCAGGCTTTCTGGTTGTGAATTCTTTTAACTTATGGAAGTTTTTATTTCATCTTCAAATCTGAAGCTTAGTTTTGCTGGATATAAAATTCTCAGTTGACATCCATTTTCTTTCAGAGCTTGATATATGTTGTTTCAAGATTTTCTGGCATCAAGGGTCTGGGTTGAGAAATCAGCTGAAATCTGAATTGTTTTCCACCTATATGTAATTTGGTTTTTTTCCTCACACAGTCTTAAAATTCTATCCTTATTCTGTATGTTAGTCATTCTCATTATAATGTGTCTCAGTGTGGGTCTGTTGTACTTTTGTACATTTGGGGTCCTGTAAGCCTCTTGTAGTTGATTTACCATTTCATTGTTTAGATTTGGGAAATTTTCTGAGATTATTTCATTGAAAAGACTGTGCATTCCTTTGGTTTGTATCTATAGGCCTTTGTCTATTCTGATAAATCTTAAATTGGTCTTTTCATGTTATCCCATATTTCTTGGAAGTTCTGTTCATGGTTTCTTACCATCTTCTCTATGTGGTTGACTTTATTTTCAAGAGTATATATTTTGTTTTCATTGTTTGTGGTCTGTCTTCCAAGTAGTCTATTCTATTGGTAATGCTTTCTATTGAATTTGTAATTTGGTTTATTGATTCCTTCATTTTGAGGATTTCTGCTTTATTTTTTCCCATGATCTCTAACTTTATTGAAGTGATCTTTCACTTTCTGTATTTTCTCTTTGATTTCACTCCTTATACTATCCTTTACTTTGCAGATCAGCTTAACTATGTACATCCTAAATTCTTCCTCTGACATTTCTTCTACTATGCTGTCTATGAATTCTGTTGTTGGAACATTTTGGTTTGTTTGACGTGCTTTACTCTCTTGTTTTTTCATGTTATTTGTGTGTCTTCCCATCTAATGGTATGAATCTGAGGCAGTACTGTTTTTACCCTGTAATCTTATAGTGTCCCTAAGGATACCAGTACCCCACCTTTAAAGGGGACACCAATATTAACAGCACCCAATGCAAATAATATACAACTTTAAACTTAATAACTCCCATTAAGGCATCTACAAATTTGTCACAATAAAGAGAATCCAGGGGAGACAGATAAGTGAGAAAAAAAATAGACATTAAACATAAAAAATTAAAAACAAAAGAACACACAACCAAAGTATAAAATACTATTCAGACTTCCCACTCTTCAATAAATTTATGCATTAAAAATATTTGGATTCAAAGATGGTAGAGATGTGAGAGAGAAGGGAAAGAAAGGAAAGTCTCTATGGGAAATTGCAGATTGCTTCCATTGGCTTTCAAAAATTTTCTCAGCTTCGCTTCTTTGCTGGTAGGTAGGGTTGTCTGAAGTTTGATTGTAGCTCCAGTCTAGTAGGTACCAGTCCATTTGGCAGGGCAAGCAGATAGCAAGATGCTCTCATACCTTTTCAGGTCTTCCCACCTGTTGTACCTGGCCTCTTCTGTTCCCACACCCTTCGGGACTCACTGAGCGGGAGAAAGCCCAATTTTTTCCAGTTTTTCCAACCTGTGCTCCCTCTGGGGAACTGCTCCCAGTCTCCAGCTTTCCACAGGCTTGTCAGGCCCTCGCAGACCCAGATGCAATCTTATGGATCTGCATCGAATTTCTGTAACCTTAAAAAGAGAAGAGTTAATACAATTCATTTAGGACTGCATCTAGTTAAATTTTTAGTTATGTAATTACAAAACTAATCCTTGGATTTAAACAGGAACCGTTCTTTTTGACAGTTTCTGGTGTTATTTAAACATTAACACATGGACTGTCACATTGGTTATTGGTCCTAGGAGAATGGAGGTTTGATAATTTTTATACCAACTAATAGAGTTGAAATGACTCATTGCCAAGCACACAACAGTTTACAATGAGGCCTGGAGTCTTTTCCAGGCTGTTATAAGTATCTCCCCAAGAGGCAATTAGAATATAGGAGATAGAGCATAGAATTGGGCACTGACATTTGGAATATGAGTCATTTCTACCATTTTTATAGCATTCACAAACTATGTGATCTTGTAGACAGATTATTTAAAACTTTATTTTATAGAGCTGTTTTGAAAATTGAGTTGAATAACATTTGAATATTCTTGTAAGCTGTAATGTTGTTTATGTACTTTTACTCAGTTTTTGGTTACAGGTTATCTTCTTCTTAACCACATACCTAACATCTATCCATTACTTCCTCAACCACTTTGGCACTCACTATGAGGCCAGGCTATTGGTAATAAATAGCCTTGGTCTCTGCTCTCAACGGGCTAAACAAAAGCTATTTGTTATTTAATGTGAGTAGTTATCATAAATGCTTAACTTTTAAAGACATACCTAAAAGCACTAACCCAAAATCTAGAAACCCTAGGTTTTTGCATATGATCTTCCTATTCAATGAGCTATGTCATTAGTTTATGCAGCCCTTAGAAAAGAATAGCAATAGCAGGCTTGGAAAACAGCCTCTGGAGAAGAATATTTCTTAGAGAGGATTTTTAGCAACATTGTGTTTGGGTAAACATACCTGTACTCCTGACTGTGCTTTCTATATATTCACATTTTAGCTTATCAGAAGACATGCTTATCCTTAAAAATATATATACTTATTGACTACACACAAAACCATTGAAGTGGACACTGTGATACACCACTAGAATTCCTTGTAAGATGGAATAACTTGTTGTTCTACCTGCTTGGAATATCACAAAATAGCATGAACTGGATGGCTTAACAGAATTTATTTTCTCACAGTTCAGGAGGCTAGAAATCCAAAATCAAGGTGTGTAGGGGCAGGGAGTGTGCTTCCTCCAAAATCTCTATACGAAGATACTTGTCTTCCCAATACCAAGTAACCCAGTTATACCTGGGCTTGTGGCAGTGTAAGGCCAATCTCCACCTCAGTCTTCAATTCTTTATTTTTTGTCTCTGTTTCCATATATGTGCCCAATTTCCCTCATTTCATAAACAAACAAGTCATATTGAATGAGGGCCTACCTTGATTCAGTAGAGTAGTATCGTAGCTTGATTGCAGTTGCAAAGACACTGCTTCCAAATTAGGTTACATTCACAAGGACAAGAATTGGTTACATCTTTGGGGAAAAAGCAGTTCAATCTTTAATATCATTTATTTATATTATACTTTCTATGGCATTGTAAAAAATGGTTCAGAAAAATTTAGTTTTATATAATCATACTCTCCTTATTGAATATATATAGTCAAGGGAGAAAGCAGTGGGTTACTCTTGGTTTATAAATAGTACAGATGGTAATGACCTTAACTGAATTCACTCAGCAGAATGTAAGCAGAATGTTTTCTGTTCTAATAATCAAGAATGTATCTTAAGCCCTTTGTATTTTCCATCTAACTCAGGAGAGTTAATCCACTGATTTTTTAAAAGAATATTTGGAAGGAATGTAAATGCCCTTATTGTGACTAAATGTTACAAGCCACATTCTGGAGCTATTTCGTCATATGGTACATTGAACATATAATACATACAAAACCAAATGTCAATGCCAGCAGGCTATCCCCTGCCCCCACCAAAGTGGCATTTGGTATTGTGGAGGATGAGTTAAAGCTACCTCAAAACCAACCACAGCAGAATCTTCCCTTCATAGGGTCACAGGAGCCCCTGTGTTCTTTAAGAGTGACTAGATAGGCAGGAACTTGATCTCTAATTGTACCAAATGGTTGGTAAAATTTAGCACTCTGATATGTCACAGGAACATGTGTATTCTAGACTAGGAATTAATGATATGAATTGACGTGAGGACCAAAAGTTAGTGTAATTTTTTTTTCCATCAAGAGTCATTTCAACAGAAATTACTGACTCATGGGACATGAATACTTAGTTTAAGCTGCATTTTAACACCTCAACTGTAAAATAACGAAAAACATATGAATTACATCTTCCTTCAAATATCCAAGTTAAAAAAACAAAGAATATGTGCCTGACAAAATGATTGAGTACATTTCAAGTTATTGACACAAACTCTGGTTGATTTAGCTTTTCCAAGTGGATGTCATGCTTCTGTTTGTGAAGTTTGTTTTCTGTCACTTATATATTAAATAATTGTCTTTATTTTAGAAGCACTGTCATTTTATATTTAAATATGCTCAAGTATCTTTTTTCATTCCATTCTTTCCAGTGCTATGCATGAAAAAAATAAAAGAAATGAAAATAACTTATTCAAAACACCAGGGTCTTGGCTTAAGGTGCCTATCTTATTAATAAATTTATTGTTTCTTTATCAAAGTTCTCATCTAGATAAATATATTGATGATAATTCTTCAACCTCTGATGCTTTTCTGGGTTACATCTGGGCTTGGAACTATTTCCTTTGTGTCTTTCTTTGGTCTTTTAGCTATTACTCAAACACTTCTTAAAATATTATTGCCTCCAATAAAGTTTATAAACAGTGGAAGGGCCCCTGCCAATCCTGCCACCCCTCCTTCCCAGAAAAAAAAATTTAAAAAGCTACTTAGATGACATTTTTATGGACAGTGCCAAAATAATATTCAACTGTACAAGAATTTTAGACATATCAGGGAGATGTCTAATTCAAAACTATTCATCTCCAGTCTTGGAAGTTAAGAAGCCGTGTAAGAAAGATTATCACTTTTCTAGTTGTTAAGACATGATCTGAATAAACTTCCAGCCAATGGCGATGACAGGCTTGGGTGAGAACTCACTGTGTCGAAGACAAACAACTGAAACTCATGGATTTAAATGTTAGTTATGTTTCTGGGACCACATCAACAAGGTGGATATGAAACCTGAGTGTGAGGATAGTGGCATGTCAGCATCCTCAGAATGTTTGGCTTTGGAGGAACAGGAAGTTCTTTACTCAAAGTGATTAAGGGAACTTAATCATAGGAAAGCCTGTCATTCAGTCCAAAGGCACACATAAGTTTCTAGCACTGCCAACGGAGGGCAACAGGCCGCATTGTCTCTCTAGAGTGCCCAGACTAGAAAATAGGAAAAATAGACTAATATACTTCATTTAATGTAAACATTGAGTCCTAAGGGGAGGCAAATGTATCCCCATGTTTAAGTGGTAGGTATTTCTGCATAAGATGTGGGTTATTAATCAGATGTTCTACTCTTTATATGCACATATTTAAAAAAAATAAACTCAGATCTGGGCCTATCAGACAATGTTCTACCTGTCTGAAATAAGAATTTATCTGAATTCCTTTCTACACAAAATTATACACAGAAAATAAATATACTGTTATGTTATTTGGCTTAATTTTTTATGAAATGCCATCCTCAATGCCAAACTAAAGCTTTGCAGAATCTTAGACAATATTTTTTTCCTTAAAGGAATCAAAAAGATTGCATTGAGTTGATGAGAATAGAAGAAGTTGGAAAAAATGATAGCTTTCCAAGCTTATTCTCAATTACTCTTCTTGGTAGTTGATAAGTATTCTGATCTTCAAATAAACTGAATAACAAATTTTCAGTTCTAGGTTCAGTTACTGGCTCTGTCAACAACCTACTGAATGCAAATGCTAAGCCCAGACACCCAGGATGCCCTTGCAAAAAATTTCTCCAAATTTTTATTTTCATAGAATACAGTTTATTGAAGTAGAAAATATAGATAAGAATAAAAATATTTGCTCTTTAATATTGCTATCAAAAAAGTAAAGACAGCATTAATAGTTACTTAATTCTTTAAAAAAAGAACTAGGTCATTTACTTCAACACGCTTAATCTTTTTCTGAACTACTTATTGCCCACATGGTATTTATATTTTACTGGATGAGCTAATACTTTTTTATATTTAAATTTAGTAAGAATTAATCAAATGCAGCTTTTAATAAAAAGTTATTTATCTCATAAAAATAACAGCTAGTGATCAGATAAATATTTTTCTTTATATACTCACATCATTTACAAAAACAAAAACTACAGAGTCCAAGTTTTGGTTGAAAGTCAGATTTTTTTTTCACTTTAGACTCCAGAGCAATCAGAAAATGGAGTTCGTGGCTCACAGAATGCTGAGCGAAAGGAGAGACTACAGGGAGTAAGAGCATAGTTGAGAGGAATATCTCACTTGCCTAGAGTGAGGCACCTTCCAAGCAATATTCAGTATCTTCATATAGGGACTCTGTGCCTTTGGGAGGAAGCTCAGGCTTTCTCCTGGGCCTCCTTCCACAGGTGTATGTATGCAGAGGAAGGGAGCTGCTGCCCTCGCCCTCCTGTCTGGGGCCCCATTGCTCTCAGCACTGCAGCTGGCCTCCTCAGTCTAGTGTAAGCCAGCCTCACCCACACCCTCCCCAGACTGCCTCTGCTCTGGTTACTCAGATTCACCACTTTCAAGGGCTCCTCTCCCTGTGTGGGCAGTGGAAAGAAACTCTCACTTCTCATGACCAGCTCTCTCCAAGGAGAAATCCCATAGCAGGACTGACCCCTCACTGCACGGACCTCTGTCAGGTGAGCCACTCTGAGTGGGGAAGGCAGGAAGGATGATGGTGGAGCAGTGGTGGTGGCCGGGAGCTCTCACTGCGCCTGGACCTGCTGCTTCCTCTGACAGATCTACTCTGGAAGACTTCATCTTCTCCACTCTTCTGGTCCAGATGTTTTTGTTTTATTTTGATTTGTACTTTGCTTGAGGCTTTCTATTGTCTCTTTGCATCCCATCATCCAGACAGGCCCATGGATATCAACCTGTTGACAATGATCAAGTATTTACTATGAATTACAAGCAATAACAGGTTGAGGGAAGAGAAATTCCCATACATAGCAAGGGACCACATTCAGAATGTGAATATTGAATCACATTCATCCCAGTTCATCCCAGCTGTGACTAAAGCTGCACCCAACACATAGAGGAGGATTGTGAATTTGCTTGGTGCAAGAAGAGGGCTCCAGGCTGAACTGGAACCAACCCACTGGCTATATATTGTCCCAAACACCTTAGTGAATAGAAAATTCTAAACTAATATCTCACTGTCTCATTGAAAATTTTATTCTAAACTAAATATGTAGCCAAATTTTGGTGTCCTGCATTCCATCATATGCTTCACCATTCTTGATTAATCATTTAGTGTCTTCGCAAAGTTGAAGAACCCACCTAGCCATTATTTAACACAATTCTAGTGTCCAGACAACATTGTGCCGGTGTTTAACAAGGCTGCTTTTGCTTAGTGGTCATCACCTGATACCAGAATAGAATTGCCGGTGAGCTATCTCATCAACTCCAGCTCTTTTATTCCATGCCAACCTTAATTTCTAATATCTGTAACACTCAAGTCACATCATGCCTTACACAAAGATATATGTAGGTCACAGAAATACTGAGTTATGGTGGCCTCAGGGTTACAAAGTGCTGTGCCAAGAGAACAGATGTGAATGCAAAGAGGCCAAGAGGCACTGTAGGTAGTTCAGATAAAGGTTGTAATGAACCAGTTCCTCATGCATGGTCATGGACAGGAGAAACAGCCACTGAGCTAAAGTCCAGGTTAAGACTAGGGACAAAAACAGGTTTGTTGTAGTGATTTTCCTGGGCAAGTCTTGTGATGAGTGACCAGGTGACAGTCAAGGTACCACAGTATCCAGTCTTGGGTGAGGAGGTTATATCTGATGAGGTTAATAATCCCCTGTTTCTGGTATTCCTGATGTTTTGGGACATCCTTAGGTCCAGGTGCTCCTAATTTTGTTTAATAAACTGGCATGGATAGGTTATTAATTTGTACCTTATGGTTCTGTTGAGCAGATGGTTGTTGTTTACTTGTACAAACAAAATGTAGATAAGGGGAGATGTCCAGCATCTCTTTGGGGATTCTTCCTGCTGAGGAGGATGTAAGCCACCTGAGAAATTAAAGTCTAGAATAATTAGTAAAGAACAAAAGACAAAATCAGAAAGGTAGTTTCAAAAGTTGGAGCCCCTGATAGGTCCAGTCCACACAGGAGCTGGAGCTAGATAAGTAAATCAAGGGAACCACTTTCTTAAGGGTGTACATCAAAGGCAAGGATAAAGTCTCAATGGTCGCGTATTGCTTCATGATGTCTTGCAGTCAGTAGGTTGATTGGCATCTTGGCAGGTCACACCCATCTCAGAGGGGCTGTGCAGCATCTTTGGCAGAGCTGAGGGAGTTCACCTGCATTAGGAGGTCTATCCCTGTGGGGGTGCCACAGTAGTTCCCAGTGCCAGACCTATCCCCTTACTGGCTGTGATGCCAATAGTCCATATACAATCCACAGATGGATCTCTACATGTACAGTCATTCTACCTTGGCATTTGTACTTAAAGTGGAGTAACTCAGGCACAGCCTGCTATCCACAAGGATCATTGAAAATAACATGGATTTATTAAAATTTATTGGTGGCATAACGTATAACAATGAATATTAAGAAGTCATTAAGGGACACTAGGATGTTTTAGGAGAAGTTCTAAACTTTTCAGTTGACACTGGAAAAAAAAAATCTTTGGGGCCATTATAAGAAAAGTTTATAACCTGTTGGATAATTCATGATTTTAAGAATCAGTAAGTGATTGAGACCTCTATACTAGAATACGGTACCTCATTCTATCTACTTCATATTCCTAAAATCCTATAATCATTCTGTTGTACCTTAATTTTCAATGCTGTCATTAATGGTCACAAACAGAAGATCAAACAAAAAAAAAATATTGTCACCCTTCCTGGGAAATTTAGAGTTGCAACTAAAAAACATGCAGAGAAATAGAGGAAAGGATTAATAAGAGACACAGCTAATTAAAACGAACAAAAATATAAGCTTTAATCCCAGCACTTAGGGAGGCTGAGACAGGAGAATTGCGAGTTCAAAGCCAGCCTCAGCAACAGCGAGGTGCTAAGCAACTGAGACCCTGTCTCTACATAAAACACAAAATAGGGCTGGGGATGTGGCTCAGTGGTCAAGTACCCCTGAGTTCAATCCCTGGTACCAAAAAAATATATATATATATGTGAAATAATTCCATGTATGTGTGAGAATATGTGCACACTCTAGTACCACTCCTTCTCCCTATCAGGACAAGCAACTCCAGGCTCTTGTCCCTCACTCAAGGATAACATCACAAGATACAGGGTACAAGTCTGAATCTGTTAGTCAGTTTTGCATCACTATGACCAAGATGTCCTTTTCTAAGTTGTTGTCAGATAAGTTTATTTTGGCTGATGGTTGCAGAGGCTCAGTCCATGGTGGGCTAACTCCATGGCAGAAGGGCTTGGCGGAGAAAAACTTTTCAGCTCATGGCAGTCAGGAAGCAGAGAGAGAGGAAGGGGCAGGAGAGAACATTGGCCCATTTAGGGCACAACCTTTGTGACCTCCTTCCTTTAACTAGGGCCCCACTTCCAGTATCCATTCAGGTATCGATGGATTAATCCATGATGAGATCAGAGCCCTTCTGATCCAATCACTGCCTGAAAGCCCTACCTCTGAACTTTGCCAGTGGACTATGCTTTTAACAAATGAGCCATTTGGGATATGTCTCATTACTATATTTTGTGATAATAGTGAAAG
>CM053407.1:68278434-68326865 GCA_028644305.1 Xerus rutilus | reverse complement strand
TAACAACCCTATGAGAAAAACTTCAAACTTTCAATGCACAATGTTGAAGTATCTTGTCCAATGTCACATACCTATTAAAATCTGTGGAGCTAGAACTCACAACCCAGGTACTCAGACTCAAAAGCCACTACTTTTCTATTATACTGTTTTGTTCCAATCCTTAAAGGTTTAAAATGAATACTTACATAACTTATGTGATGAAACTGAGATTTCACTATGTGTCAAATCCCTTTTAACTTCATATCACATCCATCATTCTCAGAAAATATCACTAGTATTCACAGTTCTACCTGAATAATCCTAATTTTTATGCATATGGTGGTCAAAGTAATTACTGTTTTTGCCACATATTTGCTCCTTGAAATTGGCTCGCTATGAAATGGATTTGCCATTGACCACCATAACAAAACATTTGTAAAGATATTACTTGTGTGTTTGCCTGTCTCTGAACTTCATCTTGATTACACTACTCATTCTGACATGTACGTTACAAAAGGAATGGTCATTTTACAGAACTGTAGAGCAATGCACCACATGACTGTAAGCAATAGTCAACATTTCTCCTGAAAACAAACAAGTGGGGTTTTCCTTTTACCTCGTAGTTAAGAACAGTAAAATTTCAAGCAACAATAGTATTTTTCTCATGTTCCTTGCATTTTAAGATCCAAATCTTCAAGATTCAAATGGATTTTCATTGAAATTCATCAGAGTTCCTTTTGCAGCTGTGGTCTCAAAATACCATTTTTGCATTTATTTTAGCACATGGAATAACTGCTGAGAAACCACAGAGTCAATCAGACTCAAAATGCCCCAAATCCTTCCTGCTTTAGAGTTTTCCATCTTCAGATCAAAGCATTTCATGCCCGTCAGCAACTTTTTAATGCATTTACTCCCCGTGTGCACAACTTCCATTTAAAGACTCTCCTTGGCTGACTTTCCTGATGAAGTTGTCTGCTTGCCAAGAGAGCAACACTAATGCAGAAGTTACAGAGGGGCTCCAGGTCCGCCTCTTAGAGGACTTGATGTTTCACATAATGGCCAACGTTACTTTTTGAGAAACTACTGTTCTTTGCACTAGGGGCAAAGGAATTGGTTTACAGTGTGTGTAACCCATGAAAATAGAAACATATAAATGATTTAAATGAGAATGCCATTAGAAAGACTTGAAGATACAGAAGAAGCGATTACTTTTTGTAATCAAAATAAGGTCACCTCTTTATTACATGACTTACAAGTAGTTTTGTTTAGCTTAAGCTTCAATATATGCATGAAATGTTCCTCTCTCCCCCAAGCATCCCTTTTTTTAAAACTCAGTTGATTTGAATAGTTTTGATTGCTTTCTTTAAATGAAAGGAAAACAATACATGTGACAATAAATTTGCAAAAGAACCCAAATTCTCAAGGCCCATAGTCTTATTTTGGGTAATAACCTTTTAGAAAAAGTTGATGAGTTATGGAAAAGTAATGAGAGCCAACACATCACTTTTCTGTACTAAGTGCTCAACTTTCCCTAGATCCAGGCCATGCCTTAAAATAGAAGGTGGGAGAAGCAGACATATTGAGACCTCAAAACAATAAACCTAGGACTTATATTTTTATTACTATATCTTAAACTCATAGTAGGTCATAATATAAGTCTTATGTTTTTGAAAGGTACTGGGTTTTTTTTTTGGGGGGGGGGGTACCAGGGATTGAACTCAGGGGCACTCAACTATTGAGCCACATCTCCAACCCTATTTTGTGTTTTATGTAGAGACAGGGTCTCACTGAGTTGCTTAGTGCCTCGCCATTGCTGAGGCTGGCTGTGATTCTCCTGTCTCAGCCTCCCTAAGTGCTGAGATTCCAGGCGTGCACTGCCACTGCGCCTGGCAATAGCTACTTTTTTGTTTCATCAAATCAGTACTGGCAGTCAACTTAAAATGGTTTGACTTCATGATGGTGAAAAAGCAATACATAGTGAAAATTGTACTTTGATTTTTGATCTATGCCCAGGCTAGCAGCAGACTATGAAGTACTCTTCCTCCATGGAGGAAAACAACAGGAGCCACAGCTGCCAGGCAGGCACACAATCAAAAAGTAAACAGACACTCGGTGGTGTGCTGTGTTACGATGCTCAGTAGGTAGACTTATTAAATGCATCTTCAACTTTTCAATTTATGATGGGTTATCTGGGTGTCACTCCATGAGACCCCTCCATTTTCATTTCTGTACTAAAACACAGGGATTAAGTATTCCTATTTCTGTGTTTTTTTTTTTTAATTCATCACAGTTCAGATTATTTGGTTGACAAGTGGCTTTTACTTTTGAGTGTTCACCCTTTTCTATGTAATTTTTGTAACGATACAAAATGTACAAATCATTTCCAGCTTTGCTCAGGAATTTCTATTCTAAAAGTATGATCAGTCTTTTCTTCACTTTCCTATTTCCATCCTCCTCTTAGGAGAGCCACAGTTTCTGAAATGAGGGGCAAATCTGGATATCTACATTTTACCTCTACTGTTTTCTTTGGGGGTGGTTTACAAAGATTGCAGAGGGAGGGATCCCTCTCAACTTTATGTTCAGCTCTTCCAGGAAAAGAAACAGCCTGATTTGTTTGTCATCCTGTTCTGACTAGCAAAGGAAAAAAAAGTGTACTCATGGGACCACTTTTACAACTTGCAGTCTTCTTATGGAACTACATTTTTGTGTATTTTTAAGTCTATGAAGAAAAAAAAAAGCAAGAAGTATAGGTCTATGAATAAAAGCTTAAAATCATGAAGGTTAATCTCTACCACAGGTGAGAAAGATATGGAATTTCAGATTAGATCTAGTGATCCCAAGCTAATTGCTGATTAGCCCAAAACATGTGTGTGTATTTTCAACAATTAGTAGAGCGATCAATAGAAGACATTTAATTAGCCATATGGTTTGTTTTACTGGGATTGCAGCTGCATGTCTCTCCCATTCTGCTCACTTTTAGGACTTTACAAGTTTATGTATATACACACACCCTTTGTGCTTTTGGGTTGCTCAGGAAAGTGAGACTTAGGCTAATATCCAGATCTTTAGATGAGTTGATAAAACAGTAAGATTTCAGTTCTTATGTATACTACAAAAGAATATTATATTTTTTTAAGAAATAAAGAAGTGTTTCTTTAAAGACTTATCCATTTACTTTTAAATAGATATCACTAGAAAATGAGAAATTTTCATTAGTGTAAGATAGTTCTAGTGAGGTTAAAATAATAGTTTTCATTAACCTAGGTTGGATTCATACAAGTTTACTCAACAAAAACCAAGAAAACATTCTTAGATTTGAAGACAGTGCAAAATAGCAAGGGTATATATTTTATTAAAGAATGAGTCTGTAAAATATGAATGTAAATTATGTGAAAAGTAGTATTTAAATGAAGCTGGTCTTTACATGGTGGCAAGTTCAAGTTAATAGCCAAATTCTATTAAGTTGGCTTCCCATTTACTCAAAACTCAAGAAATGTGTGACATAGGTACATCCTTTTCCTCTGCCACACATAGGAAGCTGTAACTACAAAAAGCTATCAAATGCAAGTGATACCCTAAAGCTATATCATTTCTTTTAATGCACTAATCCTGTCTATGCCAAAATATTCCTGAGAAATGTGCAGAGAAGTTGCAGTTCCTTCTGAACCTATCCTTCAGCCTCATGTCTGATAAAGTGCCAGCCAGGTACCCTTCCTGTTCCATTGTGAGTGGGCTGTGCATGTGTGGGTTGCAGAATATGTCCTATTGGTATAATTGATCAGTCTTCCTTCATATCAATTATTGTATCTTTGTAGAAAAAAATTACCACAATATATAATCCTTTCAGGACATTACTGTGAAATAACCTTTTCAGCAAGAAAACATTTAGGTTTTTGTTATGTAGCAAAAATTGTCCTCTATAAAATCAATAATCATCTTTCGGGGTGAAGTCTTATTCAAAGTAACAATGAGAATCATGAGAATTTGACCAATTACTTACTATTAACTTATCTTTGATTAGCCTAAGAACTCATATTTTTGTAGCTTCTTCAACAACTATAATTAATCACACAATTTTGGCATTAATATTTCCAAAATTGAATGACTACACTGAGTGAATGAGGATTATTTCTTTTTAAGTCTCTGAGCTCCAAGGCTATTAAAATTTCATAGTTGATTTTCTCCACATTTTTCAAAGCTTTCTTTTACAACTTTTGGCTAAAAACAAGAAGACAACAAGATCCAAGTTAATCTGCAATTAGATGGTTGGTATCAGAGCACATGGCTTTTGGAGAAAGTATTTTTAAAAATTGTGCCTACACGAGAGGTAAAAAATAGGTAAAAAAAAAAAAAGACAGTTGTGATCAAAGCATTTAGACAGGCATCCCTTCATCCACATGGACTGTTGGGATAAGGCTTATGCTCCTCAGAGAAGCTGAGTTTATAAAATGGGTGAAAAGAGCCAGGTAGTCAGAAAACAGTTGCCTATTTTATTCTGGAGTCTGCTTCTAAATTAGGAAGGATCTAAGATTGTTCACCTTTTCCCCCATATTGATGTCTAGAACCTACTTTCTAACTAATGTGGCAGGGCTTTTAAACTTCTTTGTGTAAACTGGACCTTCACCCTTTTGACATGGACACCAGCCAAAACCTAATCTATCTATGCATGACAATAACTCATGTTTGCCTTTTTTCTATTCTGACTTCCTTTATCCACTCCTCAATTCTCCTCCTACCATGGTTCTCCATGACCTTTAGAAGATCAACATGCCTATCCTTGTCTTCCTCAAAGACTTCTTGATTGAGAGAAAGGTATGCTACAAGAGAAAAGGGAAGTGGTTAAGCAACTGAGAGACTTGAGTTTTTGGAGAAAGTTACAAAACCTACGAAAAAGGCTTAGAAAAAATAAAATAGCCTTACTGGATCAGAACTCATGGAAGCTGAAAAATTATTGTATAGTACCTATTGAATGCAGTGCCTGGAAGCAAAACAATAGACTGTTCCCCCCAAAGATATGTGGGAAAAGACAATCCAATGGTCATAAAATTCATGTCCTTGTAAAAAAAAAAAAAATTGTGTTGTGTATATAACAATTGGTAAAACCAGGCCAAAACTTGAAATGGCTTTATCATATATGAAGAGAAATAGGTGAAGCTAAAGTAGAATGAATTCTCCATGAGAATTGGTATCCATTGTACTTTAACATTAATTAGGCACTGAGGTGACTGAATCATTCAATTTTAAAACCATCACTATCCAGGACAAAGAATGAACAACAAAAATAATATCTCCCTGTACCAGATTCCATTTTCAGTCTTACATATTTGTTAATCCTGTCAACTATCCTGAGAGAGTTTTGTTGCCCTCACTTTACAAAGGATGAAGCTAAAGTTACATCATAATATTAAAGCTTGGACTTTACTTCAGGTCTGACTTCATTGATCAGGTATTTCACCAAATATATATTTACAGTTCTAAGTCCTTTATTCAAAACCACAGTGTCCTGCCAAGAGATCTGGGAGTTTTGACATCAATTCCAGGAATGTTTGGGGATGTGTAACATGAAGGGAGTTGTCATTTACAGGACAAATGATGTAACAAGGTCAAAATGAACCTTTTAAATGAATTCACATGTATAATCAGGGCCACCTTTCCTAGAACCATGAAAAACAGTGAAGCTTCTTTGATTTAGCTATTTAAGGATCAACTTCCTTTACTATCTACATGTTTGTGGGCAACCTACTACATACAGGGTACTGTGACAGGCAATGAAGATATGAAACAAATTATTTCAGACTGTACAGTCCCTTTAGTCTCAGGGAAAGAATAAGCATGCAAGTAAGGGTAAATAAGTCCATCAATGCATCACTAATTTTAAGATACATCATTATTTTATATTTTTCCATTGTCAAGTTATGCCATGCCATTAATTGTAAAATTTTAATGTGCATATTTGAATCAACTAAACAGTCAATGCCATGCTAAAAATAAATTATTTACAGTGATGGTTTAGCGGGGGAAGAGGAGAATCAAAAATCTTTCTAGACAAAGCAATCTTTGAACTAAAGTTGGAAAGGCGTGGTAGAATAGAAAAGAGAAGGATAATACCATGCTATGAAATAGAATGGACAAATAAATGTGCCCATCTAGCTGGGGAGGTCTTGAACACCATGCTAAGGGGTTGCTTTCACCTCTTGCAGGAAGCTCAGTCTATCTTGACAGTTTCTTCCTCCTTCCAGGTCCACTTCTACAATGGGGCTTCATAAAGAGCTAATTTACACCCACCATTGCCGCCTCAAACTACATGCAACATGTTTTCCCTGCTGACTTCTGTACACAAAGGCATGATTATCAGAATTTGTGATTCAAAGACTTGGTAAAACTCCCTCCTGAGTCTATTATTTCTCCTTGCCATTGTCCTTACAATGAAATGTCACTCCTAGGCTCTGGGTTGTTGTTCTGAGTGTATAGTAAATAGCTCTACATCATTATTTGAATCCCATGATGCTTTTTTGAACTTTCTCATTGACCTCAATTTATGTTACTTGGGATAGTTATTCCCCAAGATTGTACTCCTTGCATATAGGAATGAGGTCTTCATGTCTTACCAATTCTATATTAGTTTATTCTGAGCTCAGTCTAAGATAGCCAATATGACACAAGTGTTTATAATGAATTTGTGTAGTTACATGAAAAAAAACTCCTCTTTACATATCCCATGTTCTATGTCTGAGAAGTAATAGAATAAAATTCCCCTATGCATATGTTCTTAGTGTGGTAGCCAGCCCCCAATCATCCCCACCTCTTGAAGTTACACTATGTAGCCCCCTTCCACATTGATCACATAGACCAAACCAGGTACAAAGAATACTACCACCTGGACTCTTGGATCACTTTCTCTGGGGAAGCCAGCTGCCACATTGTTGTGGTTTAGGTGTCCCCCAAAAGCTCACGTGTGAGACAATGCAAGAGTTCAGAGGAGAAATGATTGAGTTGAGAGTTTAACCCAATCAGTGAATTAATCCTGATAGAGATTAACTGACTGGTAACTAACATGGTAGTATGTGCCTGGAGGTGGAATTTGGGGTGTGGCTATATATTTGTATTTGGCAAGTGGAGATCCCTCTCTGCTTCCTGATCATCCTATGACTCACATCCCTCTGCCACACTCTTCTGCCATGCTGTTCTGCCTCATCTTGGTACCTGAGGAATGGAGCCGGCCTTCTATGGATTGAGACCTCTGAAACCATGAGCCCCTAAGTAAACCTTTCCTCCTCTACAGTTCTGATTGGGTCCTTTAGTCACAGCAGTGAAAAAGCTGACTAAAACACACATAAGACCACTCATACAGCACAGGGAAAAGTGCACAAAGCAACCAAGAGACAGCCTGATAACGACATAAGCAACCCTGGATGTGGGTCCTCTAGGCCCACACCACTGCCACCCTGTACAGCAAGTCAGAACCACTGGCTACTGGATCCTTTACCCCCAAATCAAGAAGCTTAAAATAATCATTACCTCACAGTGACTGTTGGTTAATAGGTAACAAACATTTAGCAGATAACATTCCAGTTATATTTGGTTGGGGATCATGGGCAAAAGAAAAGAGTTTGAGTGCTCATGTTTAGAAAAAACTTTTTCAGCCAACTTTCTACTAAAAAAAAAAAGGTCTTTTGTAACTTTACCTTTATTTAGTTTTAAGGTAACTATGGCTGTTTGGATTCTGTGTTAAAGTTGCAATAATCCATCTAAGAAAGAAGAGTTGGGTAATAAAGAGGGCTCAGCTTTTCCCTCCAAGAATGCAGGTGTTTCACCAGCTGTCACTTCCTATTCAGTTATCAATGGGGTATTTATTTAATCTGCTTTATCATGGTTTTCACACCAGTAAAAAGGATGTAATAATTTATACCCTGCATTAATTAAGGATTAAATAAGTCAGTGTAACAGAACTTTGTAAACTACAAGATACCATCTAAATAGAAGCTTCTTCATAGATTGTAATGTTGATGTTTTGTTATAGTTTAGACATGACATGTCCCCCAAAAGTTCATGTGAGACAATGCAAGAATTTTCGGAGATGAATGATAAGAGTTGTAACCAATGGGTTAATCCACTGAATGGGATTAATTGGGTGGGAACCATAAGTAGGCAGTGTGTGGCTGGAGGTAGGTCACTGGGGGCATAACTTTGTGGTTTATATTTTGTTCCTGGTTAGCAGAAGTCTTCTTCCTGATTTCCATGTCCCGAGCTACTTTACTCCACCACACCCTTCCATATGATGTCCTGCCTTACCTCTGGCCAAGAGCAATGGAGTTAGCCATCTATGGATTGAGACTTCTAAAACCGTGGGCCCCAAATAACATCCCTCTTTTTTTTGTTCTCATCAGGTTTTTGGCAACAGAAAAGGTGATTCAAACAGTTTTTGGCACATTATGACCCATTTCCTCCCTCAATTGAAGAATGTCCATTTGACACTGCAGAAGATTCTTTCCTGAAAAGACTAGGTCTTGATATGTGCCATTCGCAAATTTCCTGGCTCTTTCCAGACTTATCAGTCTCTAACCCTCCATATTGAACTTGGTTTTCAGAAGAAAGAAAAAGGTATTCATATTATGAAGAGAATCCCAGCTGCCTGAGACTTAATAAATGGAAAATTTCACATTTATATTAAACTTCAAAATAAATCTACTAAATCATCTATGGAATTGACTCCAATAGGTTTTATTGTATGTTGAAAATGACCATTTTCTGTGTTCAATTTTTAGTACAAACTTTTATAAACACAATCACTGCTACCTGTTTCACCACATGTAGTGTGGTGGTCCCATGAGATTATGTAACCAGCTAGCAACATGGTTGGCTTAGTTTGTGTAAGTACACTCCAATGTTTGCACAAGGACAAAAAATCACCTAGCAATGCATTTCTCAGATGGTGCCCCTTCATTGAGTAATGCATGACTATAAAAAAGTATATTGTGAATTATGAATAAAGTGTTCAATGTTGAATCTAACTTTCAAATACAGTTCTTTCCTTGTAATCAAATAATGGCTTTTGTTTCTCAGTAGCACTAGATTTTTCCAGAGGCCTGATTTTAGAATTATAATAAATCTGATAATCCTCTTCTCTGCCATTTCCAAAAGGACTGAATTTTAAGTAGTCTATTCAGAGGCCTCTTTCCAAATGCAAAATATTGCATAAGTTCTAGGACATGAACATCCATGAAAGCAGTCCTCAATTACTTAAGGATAGGAGTTGGTAGATAAATATTCCAGCTTCCTCATGTCTCAGGTGAGAAAAATACAGTTGTGTTCTTACCTGAAGGAATTGAGCCCCAGCTACCTAGGATGCTGTCTTGTTTATTAGTGTATTTCACACTGGCTTCATTCCTTGTCTGTCTCACTTCCCAAATAAACTATGTGGATTCAAATCATTATCTCAGGGTCTACTTTTGTGAGGCAGGGGAGAAATCTAACCTAAAATTTCTCAATTTTTCTAAAAAATATTTTCAGCCAGTTCTAAGTTACACATTAAAATGATCCCTCACACGAGGAAATGGGCCTGGATGTCATCTCAGAAAACTGTCAGTTACTCAAGCCAGAACAGTGTATCAGAACCACATTTTTCACAGACATCAAATGGCTGTATAATGAAATATTCTTAAATTTTTCAAAAGAAATAAATATGCTTATTCCAAGAATGTCTACATCTTGTTATATAACAAAAGGAATAACTTTTTCCAAGTACCTAGCATAAATTAGTTTACAGTGCCTTCCAACTTCTCTTGGTTAATTTGCCAACTATTTCATAGACATGAATTGGGAAGAGATGCATGCTAGAGAAACCAGTCCTCTGATTAGAAGGTTGGAACTTTTAGCCCCAACTTCTGTGAAGAGGAGGATTGACTTAGTCACCAATGGACAGTGATTTCATCAATCATGCCTATTTAATGAAGCCTCTATATAAAAACCCAAAGGATTTGGAAAGCTTCCAGGTCGATAAACACTGAGGTGCCGAGAGAGTGGTGTACAGAGAGAAGATATGGATACTCCCTGACCTCCCTTCTATTTAGCTACTCCTTCTGAGTTATATGGGGACATTCTAATAAATTAACATTACTCATCTCTTGATAATCTGCAACTGTCTATTGGTACCTCTGGGAAGTGGGCATCTGGAGAGAGGCTCTCATGGGGCTCCTAAAGGCAGAAGTCTCCCTGAGTTCTTGGCAGGGTAGAGGTAGGCCTACAAAGAGGAGTCTTCTCACTCTATAGTTCCTTGTGCTGAAAGATCTATCTACTTCCTTCTCTAATCCAAACCTTTTCTCAGCCATTCCCATAGGTGAAACATCCCATGTGCCCCCCAGGGTAGCCATTTTGGGTGAGGTACCAACAAACACCCACACAACTTGTGTTGTGTCCTCAGAAAACTCTTAGGAAGGAAAAAAATGCCCCATGGCTGCCTTTCCCACCTGGTTGTCTCTTTCCTCACATACTCTAATGTGTATGGGTCACCAGTTCTACTGCCAATTTAATTTGGAGGCAAATTTCACTCAATATATCTGTGTATCTAAATTATCAATTAATCCTTAGCACTTACCACTGTACCCAAGACAGGAGGAATCAAATATTGGTTAAATGCACAAAGGTTTAATTGCTCAACAACCTTTCATAGATAAAAAATTTTCTCAAATGCAAGCCAAAGTGCTCCCATTCCATTTTGTTCTATTTTCTGTGGAGGAACAACATCTGTTCCCCAACCCATTTATATGGCACATTATATACACTGAAACTATAATTAAGTCACCCACAGCCTTCTCCTCTTTGGGCCAACCAGCATCATTTCTATGATCCCTTCCTCTTAAGCCTGGGTTTCCAACCCTTTAATCATCTCTGCTCTCTTCTGGATCCAAATGTCCCACTTACTTTTAAACTGTAGAGACCCAAATGGAAATCTATCATAATGAAGCTGTAAAAGTTTGGCAAATTTTAAAGGAAGCCATCTGTTTCTTTCTTTTTCATTATCTTTGTTGCTTTTTCATTAAGGGATTCTCAGGAAAAACTGAAAAATTTATTTTTAAAATTAATTCAGCAATCTCGATTCTATTCCATTTTTATGTGTATAGTTTCTGTGTGAAAAATGGACACAAATGGAGTGCTTGTGAACTCAAAAGTTTTTTACACAATATTTAAAACTATCTTGTATGTACTTTCAGGACCTAGATGCAGAATACTACTCTGTTTACCTCCCCCCCCCAATTTTTGTGTATTAAACAATGGTATTGCTTTTGATTAAACTATTTTTCAAATTAAAACACTTTAATGTTCCCAATGCTCTTGA
This sequence comes from Xerus rutilus, assembly GCA_028644305.1. Taxonomy (NCBI): domain Eukaryota; kingdom Metazoa; phylum Chordata; class Mammalia; order Rodentia; family Sciuridae; genus Xerus; species Xerus rutilus. Next base: position 68,315,551 of record CM053407.1, on the reverse strand, counting down.
TTAGATCTATATAATATAGTGTTACATAGCATTTAGTATGTGCCAGATAAGTGTTTTGCATGTACTTACTTCCTCTTCATAATAACCCAGTGATCTAGTTACTATTGTCATTCCTATATTTTCTGATAAAGAAAAAGAGAAACAGAAAGGTTAAAGATTTGTTCAAGAGCAGCCCAGCAAGCAACAGTCAGATTTGGGATAGAAACACTGGGCATGGCCTGTCGTCTGTGCTCTTACCATGATGTGCTGCCATATATTTAAGGGTATTAGGGCACACCGGCCCTCTTGGAGTTCTTTTTCTTTGGTAATTTTTAATATGTACAATCATAAGCTTTCTATTTGTTTAAAGTTAACTTTCTAATAAAAGATAAATATCCCTTATCCAAAGTACGTGGGTCCAAAAGTGCTTTAGATTTTGCATTTGGGGATATTTGTGTATACATAGTAAGACATCTTGGGGATGAAACCCAAATCTAAACACAAAATGCATTTATGTTTCACATACACCTTATAAACATAGCCTGATGAAAATTTTATACAATAAACTAAAAATTTTATACATGAGAAAGTTTCAGGGTATGAAACTTTCCACTTGTAGCATTATCTTGATGCTCATAAACTTTCAGATTTTGGAGCATTTTGACTTTTCAGATTGGGGATGCTTAACCTGTACAATAATTATACCTGAGTATTGATGCTGATTTTACTAAAAAATAAAAATGACTCATGACATTTTTTACTGGTATACTTTCTGCTCCTTTATATTAAAGGTTTCATTTACTTCTTGATCAGAGAATGTGTATTCTATAGTTGTTCAATATTGGTGAACTTTAAGTAAAATATGGAACTCATCTTGCCATCATGAATTACAAATAAAATCTTCAAGAATAAATTTGTTCCAAACAGCTGTGGTATATGTCTTAGGCTACCCACAAATATAGAAACTGCTTGATCTTCTGGCTCTCAGTATTATCTCTTTCAGAATCAGTTTTCCAGAACAGAAGGCCTTATTTTCATGCCCACGTCTTTTATGGGGCTTGACAGAAGCTCTACTTCCCTCTCAGAGGACTCTTGAGACCTTTCAAGAGAACTGTCTGAATGATTAAACTGGTGGTGATGTGTTGATCAGCTTTAGCTAATTGGATTGTTCTGAGTGTTTTATTGAAACTTTAGGAAAAATAATTACCTTGCTGAAGAAAAAATAGTCATATCCCAGCTTATTTTATTTATATTAATAAATTCAACATAATATAAACCATTTTAAAACCTCAAACCTGCAGGTGCTCCTTATACCTATTTAAAAGTGATTTGAGAAAACCCCTGAGCCTGTGTCTCCAGATATATATTGTGCTTACCATCTGTGTCTAGGACAGAAAACAGCATGCACTTCTAGGCATTTTAAAGAGATTTTAGAAAATACTCAAACCATTTCCTATTGTTAAAAAGGGTTTTCTACAAAAATTTCTCTTTAAAAATTTTTTCGACACACACACACGTAGTTTTATAGTAGATCTGCATATATTAGGAAATATTTGCCAAGCATCACATAGTTCCTAGTATGCCATGATTTTTAAAGGAGTCAAAGTCAAATGTTACTTTTTACCTTTCAGGAAACGGTACAGGAACAGTAAGGGGATAGAGGTGAAAATTGACTTTTCATTTTATTTCCTGAAATTTCCTTTTTAAACACTCTATTTCTTATCTGAGCAGTACGATTATGGGCCACTTTGCTTTCATACATCTTTTTGTATTAAGCAGACATAGTATTTAAAAATGCAACATCATTAATGTTTAATTGGTCAAGGTATTTTGATGGTTTGTTAATTTGACTTTCAAAGTGCTAATTTTTATTATTTTTGAATTTTAGCACTGAAAGGGTCCAACCTTAAGACAAATGCATTTAAATAAAATTAAATAATTTATCTAAGTTCCCACAGCTAATTCATGACTAAAGCTAGAATTAGAATCCAGTTCTACATATAATATACTCTACTGTCATGTACATCTAAAAAGAACAACAAAAAGTAAAGAAAAAAAATGCAGATAAAAAAAAAAGAATCCAGGTCTTGTAACTCCAGCCAGTACTTTCCTATGAAGTCACACTACCTTACATAGTACTACACATATTTCTAAAGTTATGTTATAGTGTGCAACTATAAAAATTTAATATATGCCATTAATTTAATTGTGCCATAGAGCCAAGCTTTAGAACATCTAAAATACAGGTAAGGGATAAATATAATGATCTATAGGTCAAATAATTGCAACCAATTATAAAGTACTGGATTCATTCAGGTCAAATTGCAATGGTACTAAGTTGGAGAAAACTTCATTTTTGAGAGAGGGAAGATTCTAGATAGAAACAATGACATCATCTAATTTGTATGCTGCCATTCTTTGGGATTGTAATGAAACCTTTCTCTGAGTTTCATAAAATCTCTAAATACTTTTGTATAAACAGTGGAGATATGTTTTCCCATAAAAGCCTGATACACTATGTTTTATACAAGGATTTTACAGTTACAGAAAAATAAACTGGGTAGTGGCTAGATGGGAGTAAAATGAAAAATTATCAGCATTAATGTTGAAACCTAATTTCAAAGGCAGGCCTGATATTAAAAATACATCTTAGGAAAACGTGGAATTATGGCTTTTGCCTACTGAGATCAGTCTTATTACTATGAAGAGGATGATTCTTATTGCTATTTATAAAAGGCTTAGCTCATCTCTTGGAATTAGGGAGCAGAGATACAGGATTCTTATTGTATCCTTTGTCTATAGCTTATGAACAATTGTGTTCTGCTCCTTGGACTGCCCATCTCCACTAAGTAAGAAAATACTGTTCCAGAAGGATAACTTAGAAATAGTGAAGTAACACAGAGTAGGCAGTCAGCATTTGCCAAATAAATTAATCAACTGCTGTTACAACTTCCCTTTTTTACTCCAAACCTTTGTTAGTTTTGAAAAGTCAAAAAAAAGTTTTCTTTCCATTCTATTTTTGAGTTGGAGATATACATAAAAAAAATGGTTGCTGGATAATTTCAAGTCAATCTCCTGAACAAAAAAAAATAAAAATAAAAAATAAAAGGGAAATTGCTACCTATTTGTAACTGCCTGGAAGTTGAATTTTGTGATAAAATAAATTCTCATTATATCAGCGTTACCGCCTTTCTGGAAAAGATTATCATTGCTGATAATCTTTACTTGCATTATTTTCACTTAATGTGCCATGATAAAATAACAAATTATTTTAATTTCCGTTTTCATATGTAGAAACTAAAAAGTAAATTAGTCACACACAGGTGTCAAGGATGGGGCTGCTCAGATGGGTTTGGAGAAGGGCCTAGGTAAGGGCAGGTCCTGCAGAAGCAATGGGAATTGAGGCATTTGGAGCCCAGCAAGGAGGCTGACTCACCAGGAAGGGGAGTTAGCACAAAAGGTCAACTTTCTCTTATAAAGAAAAACTCATAAGTCATACCCCTGACAAGATAAAAAACAAAGCCTAGACATGTTAGCAAGAACACAGCATGCCTATGCTGTGATTTTCTCAGAAAAAAACTTTGAACTAAACTTAAATACGGGAAAATGTTTTAAAAACTGGGCATGTATTGGAATAAAGAATTTCCAGGCAAGTTAAGGATATTTCTAGATCCCTTATCACATCTGGCTATCACTAGGGGTCAAGAGAAATATGTTAGGGATTTTCATTTGAAAACAAAGTGAGAGAGAAGTCACTAAAAGAATAGTGTGAAGTTAATTTTAGCTGCAAAATTTGCTATCATTTAAAGTAAGAAATAGCTCTTCCAGTTTTCACAGGCTCAATTCATTATCGCTCATGATGGGATGCTGAGGATATAGGAGGGAGGATGTGGGGAAACCATTAAAATTCATTGGTTCAAGCAGTCCATTAGAACATTTTCCAGCCCACTCATTGAAGCTGTGGAAAAATTGGGAACTTACATTTCTCATTCTACAATGTGGAAAGTTTAAATTATAAAAAGATGTAAAGGAAGGAAATGGCAAATGGAAGGAAAGCCATAACCGTTATGGCTAATCTGAATTTATTAGTATTTCTTGGTTTCAGAAAATGCAAGGGATATCAAACAAAAGGATAGGCAATAAAATTACTATTAATTTATGCACCAAAAGAGAATAAAGGCTTTTTCTTTCTTTTTTCCTTTTTGGTAGCAGGATTGAACCCAGGGGCACTTAACCATTGGACCACATTCCCAGCCTTTTAAAATTTTTTTATTTTCAGACAGGGTCTCACTAAGTTGCTTAAGGCCTTGCTAAGATGCTGAGGCTGGCTTTGAACTTGAGATCCTCCTGCCTCAACCTCCCTCACCACTGGGATGATGGCATGTGCCACCATACCTGGCAGGACTTTCTTAAATCTTATACACACCATCTAGAATATTATTATTATTATTATTATTAACATTATCTAGATTATTATTACTTATTACAATAAATGTTTGAATAGGCTCAATGCATGCATATATAACAGCATTAAAAAGTCAACTGACCACTCTGAATATGCCAATGTCAAAATGATTGGAAACTATCTTTTGGACATTGGAATTGCTACCTTTTATGGAATGTTTTCTGTAATCTGGGTCCTGGTCAAGGCAACTTACAAGTTATATTTCATTCCTTCCCTAGCAGCTCTGGGAAGTATACATTACTGCCCTCACCTAGAAGAGAAAATTGAAGTTGAGAGAGAGTAAATACCTCATCCAAGGGCACATGGTTAGTAAATACAGGAGCCAATTTAAATCTCTGATACAGAGTCCACTCATGCCATACTCTGTCACCTCCATCTTTATCTAGAAGGTATCAGTAGTTGGATAGGGAAGAGAAAGACTGAGGACATGAAAACTAAAGGCAGTGTTCCTCCTGGGAGAAGAGCCTAAATGAAAGGATTTAAGGTGTGTAGAAAACACAAAGTGCGCGATGGCGCACACCTGTAATCCCAGCACTTTGAGAGGCTGAGACAGGAAAATCGCGAATTCAAGTCCAGCCTCAGCAAAGCTGAGGCACTAAGCAACTCAGTGAAACCCTGTCTCTACATAAAACACAAAATAGAGCTGGGGATGTGGCTCAGTGGTCGAGTACCCCTGAGTTCAATCCCCAATACCAAAAAAAAAAAAACAAAACCCAGAAAAAGTAAAAGAAAACACTGAGTGTCTGATAGAAGCAGCTAGCATGGTGCTTGACAGGGTGTGAAATGTGTGGTCGTGTTGATGAAAAACAAAGGCACAGTTAGGATGAAGAGATAAACAATTGGCCAGGTCTAAAGAGTTTTCTTTGAATAAAGTTTACAGAGGCCTTTGTGGGATTTTAAACTTCCAAGAAATAGAGTGAAGCATATCCAGCTGCGATCGTTCGTGGTGCCAGAAGAGAAACCTCCCAATGAGGGTTGGAGACAAGGTCACTAAACCTCCCTAAAGAGAACACATCCTTATCCCTCTACTCATTATATAAGATAGACAACATTTAAAGGTTTAGGATTTCAAAGATTTGAGATTTTTCATATATATGTGAATATAAGAATTTTTATATTTCCCTTACAATTTCTGTCTTATCACTGGCTACTGTTAACCATTAAAGCTGCCTCTGTGTGAAAGTACTTGGTTTGCTCAGTTTGGGGTGGGGAGAAAGGGATTGCCTGGTTCTTGGATTTTCTCAGGCACACTGTAGATCACAGGGGACTATTCAACACTACCATCTGAGTTTTCAGTATTGTCTTGTATTAAGTTTTCTTTCATTCTTATGACACACCCAAGGGATTTCAGGATACACATGGTGCCCTTGAATATAAAAAACATAAAAAAATAGGAAAGGTTTTCCTTCATTTCACATACTAAGTATTAAAAGTTTTGATCAGATATTTAAATGGAAGCTTCTATTACAGAGCATAGCTGCAGAAAGAGGCAGTCGAGCATTAACACTGAATAGAAGGATGTAGGTTTTTTAAACCACATTTCTTAACTATCTTAACATGCCTGAACCATGGGGTAAGCCTGTTTTATCAAAGTTATGACTAGAAAATTAGCTATGTTTCTTCAGCTTACATTTCAAACATTTCTGGGATGAATCTTTTTAGACCCTTTCCTTTGTATATTGATAGAAAATTTTATTTATAAAAATACACATGCATTTTATGATTTTTTTATCAATGCAAAAACAAGGCATTAGTTTCAACTTTCCAGAAGAAAAACAAATCTTAAAACTAAATTTTCTAACTACAGAACACTATAAAGAAAGAGGAAACAACATCATCATCCAAAGACAATAGACTTGGTGTTTCCTATAAGGCTCTCTGCATGTATCTGAGAGTGGGGAAAGATAAGTTTCTATAGGACACCTGTTCAGGCAGCCAAGATCAACACATATGCTGTTCTGGTTGCTCCTTGGGACTCATTGCTGCTAAGAAAAACATGTTCTAGGAAGTACATGGCAAAGACTTTATAATCCTAAGTCTGCACTTCCCCCAAAGAGGAAAGAAAATTTTCTACCCACCTTGCAAAGTAATAACCCCATCACTAGAAAAATGAGGCACAAGGAATAACTCTTTACATTATAATATAGTACGTAAAATGACTTCAATTTTCCTAAACAATCATGGTTTTGCATATTCAAAGTTCATAGGTGAGTCCCTGATGACCTAGCAGCAACCTCACACCTCAGTTTCCTGGTCTCATTATTCCAAGGATGATGCTCTGTGAGATTTTTCTTAAATCTAAAGATACTCATGGATTTTTGGTATATATTTCCTATTCTAGACAGAGGCTGAAATAATTTCCCAAGCCCCTCTTTATTAATTTTCATGATACATAATAATTACATATAACAACAGGATTCATTTTTATATATTTATACACATACACAATATAACAGTATAATTTGTTTGCTCCCTAGATACTCTTTCTAAATAATTATTTCTTAACTCAGACATTAAGCTACATGGTCTCATTTTCAAAAATTATTTAGAAAGTATTAGATTTATTGGTTCCTTGTTCAACATTATTTCTTATTTATCTCTTTTTGGATTTGTGTTTTATTTACTGGTATATGTTCATGTTATCATTTGATATGAAGTGTCCCTAAATTCTCATGTTTTAAAGATTTGGTCCCTGATGCAGCAAAGTTCAGAGGTGGAGCTTTTGGGAAGTGATTGGATCATGAAGGCTCTAATCATGTCAGTGGATTAATCCATTAAAAGCTCAATGGATTACTGGGAGGTGGTAGAAACTGTAGGCAGATGGAGTGCTGTTGGAGAAAGTAGGCCGCTAGGGCCTTGCCCTTATTTTGTCCTTGGCCCCCTTTTCTGCTTCTCTCTGCTTCCTGGCTGCCATGAGTTATAGCTTTCCTCTGCCAGGCTATTCCACCATGATGTTCTACCATACTTTAGGCCCTAAGCAATGGAGCAGGCCAATTGTAGGCTAAAACCTCTGAAACCAAAAATCAGTATTTCCTTCTCTAATTTGTTCTTGTCAGATATTTTGATCACAGCAACATAAAACTAACACAGTTCATAAGTGATTTTGTTTGTATATCTGAAAAATGGAGGTTTGTAAGTTTTGATATAATATCCATTATCAATGCCTTAGAACTAGTGTTTTATGAAATACAACTTGGGAAACAATGCCAAAAATATACTAAATTTATGTTGACTAAAAGTATTGAAATTTCTTAAACAGATTTGATTTCATTATTAAACTTAAGCTTTCTTACCACCAAAGAACCCCCATAAATATTGGTTCAAATGGATCTTACACAAAGAATTAACAAAAATGTGTTTATCTTATTTCACCATATGACATTCATATTTTCTTTCCTGTCCTATTGAAATGCTGAGTTACAGAAAAGTAAACAAGCAGGAAAATAAATGTTTGACCAAAGATCTTAAAAATAAAATGAAAACTCAAATAAAGCTGTCTGTTTATTAGTATCCCCTCTATACAATTACCCTGTAATAGGTAGTTTGAATCATATATATATATAGGATAAGAAGATACATGTCCTCTCCTTGTAAACCAACATCATCACTGAGTCAAATTCACTTTTGCTAACTTAAAAAAAATTAATTTTTTAAAAAAATGAGAAAATAAGATTTGGATAAGAGCAAATGCTAAGGTAAGATGTGAGGCCAGAACCCCAGGTCAAAATCACACACTTAAAAATCCACCCTCCTTCCCCGCTCCCTACCCAGGTGCTGGGGATAGAACTCAGGACCTCTCACATGCTAGGCAAGCACTCTACCACCAAACTACACTCCCAGTCCTGGCAACACTATTTAAAATAAGACTTCCAAAATAAGTAGTTTTCATTTATAACTGGTAATTCCCATCTTTTTCCCCCCAGGTTATTTGTACTTGCAATTTATTGCCAAGACTCCTAACCTATAGTGTGAGGGCATTTGAAGAATCCATATGAATTCTATTCTGGAAATATAAGGTTACATTTAAATGATAAATTTCTTTTTGGAGACAGATCGCATTAGATTTTGCTGGGTTTGGAAAATGGATCCAACAGTCTTCACCTTTACATCCCGGAGTAGCCCTGCCATGCCCTCTGGTATTCCCACTTGGGAACTTGAAATAAGAGTTGATTCCAGTCTCTGCAGTGAACATATGGTGGATGTACAAACAGCTTCTAAGTCTTTTGATGTTCGTTAAGAGGAAGGAGTGGGGAGCTGTTTCCTGGAGGAGTGTGGGGCACCAGGGAGCATTAAAGAAACAATGGGAAAGGAAATGTTAGTCCTTTACACTCATTATGTTTTTGCGAACAATGAATTTCATGAGTTTTGAAGCCCTGAATAGAAATGTTACAGGTTCCAATCCTGTTCCCACCAGTGCTTTGGGGGCCATAATAATGCTTCTGTGCTTTAGGTTTACATTTGAAAACAACTAGCATCCTGCGTGCTTCCCCTAGTCATTTAATGGGGACAAAATAATGTTGTGACTACAAACCTGAAAAGCCTTTTGGAATATTTGTAGCTTGAAGATCTGATAACAGGCATGATAATATTAAGGCTCATTCTAACTTCCAATTCCCCACATTAATTTCCTCAGTCTTAGGAATACAGAAATGATAGAAAAACAAGAAAATGGCAACCTTTCATAATTACATCAAGGTGAAATGACCTCTATCACTTTCAACATGTGTCCTTTCAATCAAATTAATGAGGATATATTGTTTTGTTTTTCAAAGTAATAAGTAAAAGTTTTCTAAGTTATAATCAATGGGATAGATCTGTTTATTAGCAGTTAGTCAAATAGATTTGTATTATGGAGTTCACTTCCTGAAAAAATTTATTTTTGCTAAACTATACTGATTTTTATTTTTTCTGACTGTAAAGCACAGAAATACTTTAACAATTTAAAAATGGCTTTTGGCCAAGTGTGGTGGCTCACACCTATATTCCCTATGGCTGAGGCAGGAGACTCACAAGTTCAAAGCCAGCCTCAGCAACTTAGGAAGGCCTTAAGCAACTTACTGAGGCCCTGTCTCAAACAATAAAAGAAGATAAAATAAAATAAATTTGTGTGTGTTTGTGTGTGTATGTAGGGGGAGCTGAAGATGTGGTTCAATGGTTAAGTGCCCCTGGGTTCAATCCCTGGTACCAAAAAATAAAAAAATAAAATTAAATGGCTTTTGTGTGATTCAGACATTTCATGTATATTATTAACCATTTATTATTCAAATCTTAATTATTCCAAAATTATGAAAGAAGAAATTGTAGTACTGCAGATAATGGAGTACTCCAGAAATTCACATATGAAGCATTCAACAGATAAGTCACCAGTCAGTAGAATACACACTTAAGTTCATTACCTTAAGATTTTTAAGACTGATTATTGTTGAAAGAAAATAATAATGTAGCAATTATCTAACACCTATAATTTCCAAAGAACTGTGTTAGAAACAAAAGTACAAGCCATGGGCCCTATAACAAAAAAAAGGGAGGGCTTCTCATCCCTGTCATGTTTCTGAAGAGGTTCCTCTTCAGAATTATGCCATAACCAATCTCCACTGCTACCCTCAATTAATTAAACCATTCAGGAACGAGTTAAATTTCAAATGTTATGGAATTTGACTTAGTGCTTCCTGTTCCCCCGGTGTTTAGATTTATGCATCATGTTTCTAATTTCCCCTGTCCTAATAATCTCTTAAGAAAAACCATATGAGGGCAGAAAAAAGCTTTTCTTAATTATTAGGCCTTCATACTTCAGCATGTGCTTGACACTTCCAAATTATTTAAATTTATATCTTAAAATTGCCCTCACAAATCTCATCTTCCATTTGTTTCTGGGCACATGGCTTCTCTGTTTAAGATGACTTTTCCCAGCTTTGCATGTGGCTGGGTGTGTGGTCATGTAATTAACCTCTCACCAACAGAATGAGAGGGGAAGAGAGCCAAAGCTCTCAGGTGTGAGATTTAAGGAAAATGGCTCACCTGGACTTCTTCTTTATCCTTCTTGCAGGCTAGCTTTGCTGATACTCAACCTTACCCTTGTAGGTGTGGAGAAAGGCCTGGGAGATCACCTAGCAAATAGGTAGAAGGAAACTGTGCTTCTAAATGACTTATGGGAGTGAAGCTATCCCTCTAGTTTGGAAGGCCTCCCTCAAAATGGTTATGTGAACAGAGAAACAAACCTTGATCTACTATAAGCCCCCCTCCTTTTAATGTTTTAGGATGGAGTGTCTTTTAGTCATATAGTATTCAATTAAGAATTAATGACTTCATTTTATAAGTCAGGAAAAGTAAGATTTTGAGGGGATAAATAACCAACAGTAAGATTTTCCCAGCCTCCTCTACTTGTTCAGCAATTTCCACCAGAAACAGGGAACCCTCTAGACTGGGACAGAACAAAATAGAGTGGACCCAGGACCAGAGAACACCCAGCTACTACGTGATCTAAGTCTCTTGAATCTCTCCATTTCTGGGTCCAAAATGATTATCTTTTTGTCTAGCAGTTCCCCTCAAGAGTTTGTTTTCCCATAACAACCAGTCCTCAGTGTAAGAAGTTCCAAAAGAGCTGTGATGTTATAGGTTACATGGCATTGCCCCAGCTTATCTCAACTGCTTTGATGAGCAGCAGTGGAAGGAAGGACTCCTTCCACATGAATTCCTCATCAGTTCCTGTCTCTTAGGGACTGTATTCTTAAAAAAAAAAAAAAAAAAAAAATTCTTATTCTACAAAGCCCCAATACATATAATTAACACCAATCTTATGTTCTGCTAATCAAATTGCACAGCTATAAAAAAGAATCTTCACAAAACAAACGCCTAGGCTTCCTTTTACAAGTCAGTAAAGCAAAAACCTTGAGAGTAAATTAAGACAAATGGGAAACCAGCTGGAAGAAATCAAACAGGCAAAGCAGGTGGGTTGGCTTGTGTTTGGGAAGATGAAACACAGCATGAGGCATTGCACATTTACACAAAAGCAAGATCTATAACCTTTGTCAGGCTTTGGACTGAGCTAAATGCATGACTTACTTAAGAAGAGATAGCAGCTGGGAACTGGTTGAACTAAGAATGTCAGGACCAATTCTGAAGATGTTTTCTTATAACTGAGCCTGTTTTTATGTGCTGTGAGGATTGCAAAATAGTCAGTGGCAGATGGTCCTGCATCTAAGTGTGAATCTAAGTGATGTGAGGGCTACGTGATTGACCATGTCCCCTGAGTAGTAGAAAGGGGAAATTCTTGTAAAAAATGCCTTGTGTAGAGTAGCTATAAAATAGGCAATGGGTGCTGGGCACGGTGTTACATGCCTGTAATCCCAGCACTTTGGGAGGCTGAGACAGGAGAATCGCGAGTTTCAAAGCCAGCCTCAGCAATGGCGAGGCGCTAAGGAACTCAGTGAGACCTTGTCTCTAAATACAAAATAGGGCTGGGGATGTGGTTCAATGGTCGAGTACCCCTGAGTTCAATCCCCGGTACCGTACACACACACATACACACACACACACACACACACACACACACACAAGGCAAGGGGTCAAGATTGTTCTTGACCAATTTCATTTTGGTAGCTTCATTAGGCCAAAAATAATCAATGATTGCCTCTTTGGTTTTGAATCTCTGATATTGCTTCAGAAGTTGCAGCTGAGGGGTATATATTCACATGTGTGGCAATCATATCTTAAAGGCCAAGACAGCCTCTTCCCATTTCTCACACAATCAAGACAAAAACTATCATAAGCCACCTGAAACTACAATTTTCACAGAGAACTTTTACATCCAACGGCAAGATGGACAGAATTGAATTGAAATATACAACGGAAACTCACAAATGCCAAATCCTTACAGCAGAGCAAGCTACCCTGTTGAAAGAAAGTAGAGAAATCCTCAAACCATTTTTTTCTTCTTGGATTCAAACACCAGAACTATAGTAGCAAGAAGAAAGCCATCTCTCTCCTGCACAGGTGTACTTGTGGCATGAAGTGATAAGAGAGCCTTTGGTGCCTACCAGCCTTTCTTCACACACACGCTGTCCCATTAATGCATTTATTTCTATACATGTTATAGAAACATTATTTCTATAATGTTCTCAGAAGACAAGTTGAGAGGAATGTGGAAGAACTTGTAAAGTTGTGGAATTGACAAATAAAAATACAGGATGCCCTGTTAAATTTGAATTTTAAATAAACTACAAATTTTAATAAGTATATCCCAAATATTAAAAGGGAACTAAAATTTTTAGCACATGCCCCAAGTACTTTTGAGACATATGTATGCTAAAAAATTATTTGCTTTTACTTTGAGATTCCAACTTAACTGGATAGCCTTTACTTGATCTGACAAGTTGAGGAATGGGGAGAAAAGAGCATTAGCACATTGTATCATGGAGATATGGATTTGAAGGATGGATGTGTTATAGGTTGAGGCAAAGACACAGAAGCTCTTGCAATCATGCCACCTTGGAAGTTATAAATCTACACTTATTAAATCTGTTCAGAAGGTCATAACCTGGGAAGGATATTTAAATCATTCGTACATACACAGCATCGTTACAAAGATGAATGCCTCTTACAATCTCAGAATTGGGCGAGAATATATATTTGTTGGCCTGCCTGCTAGCTGATTTATAGCTAGGTTCCAAAAGATACTGAACGTCATGAAGAGAAATTCATATACCCATAAGTTGACAAACTGTCTAGACAGAGGATGTTTCATTAAGAAAAAATACGGGAGGGACTGGGTATAGCTCAGGGATAGAGCACTAACCTAATATGAGTAAGGTCTTGGCCTGATCCCTAGCACTGTGCGGGTGGGGTAGGTTGGAACGAATAAAGGAGGAAAAAGCAGAACACAAGTGGACTGATAATTTAGAACATAAGTGATTACTATCTCAGGAACATAAAAAAGTGTTTTTCATAGTACCTAAGATACTTAATGGTAGCAAAAGAATTTTAACTCTATGGAATAAGAGCCAGAAATCATAAGGATAAATTTAGAAGCTCAGTAGGTAAGAGTAAGTGTCAAGAAATTATAGAGAGTATTAGTATCTTTACTGGAGTCAGTTTAAATGAGATGCTGTCAGAATTCATAAGAAGAGTCAAATATAAAAACAATGAAAAGATGATAGCCAGAAGTACAGAAAGCCATGCAACTTTCAAGAAAAAAATAAGCACATCCAAATTAAAGGAAAAGTTTGTATCAGATTTGCCTTCTGCAATGATAAATGCCAGGAAAGAAAATGGAGAAATATCTGTAAAATTCAAGAAAATCTGATCTCTCAAAAGTCCTATTTGCCCAAATTATCCTTGTTGTGTAAATAAAAGACATTTGAAAGATTCAGAAAACATACCACATATGTGCATTTCTAGAAAGAAAATTTGCTTGAGACATTCAACATGTGCCTAAGAAATCTATCAAGTTATGAAAGTTTAAGATGGTTAGAGGTGCCCATTTCTCACCTCCTCCCTCACAAAGAACCACCAAAATTGGCAGGTATAAATTCATTTGAGGTGAGTAGAGTGGGAGAACATTGGGAATTAGCAAGAAAGAATGGACCTTATAGGATTCAGAGACCTGGGATGACAGAATAGAGACAAAACAACCGCCAATGCCCCTCCACAACTGGGAGCTATGCCTTTTCAGGGGTAAGTTTGAAGGGGGGAGTCCCTGCAAACTCCATCAGCATGGGCACTTGCAATCCTAGCTAATGGAAGTTTTCACAGTCCTCACAGGCTTGCAGCCAGTTAGGTAAGCAACCTGAAATCTGCACAGCAGCCAGGCTTTGGAAAAGGATCTCATCTTCCAGTAAAACCCCATGTTGTGTACCTAAGAGCCATAATGAGAAGTAAGCTATTGTCTGAATTCAGGTTGCTCTAGGAATCAGAAACTGCTTCATATGGCCATCTCTGGGATTCAAAATATATCCCACTGTACTGGCTCAGGGGGGTAGTTAACTCACAAACCAAACCTAACTCAGTGCAGTGACTGGGACCTGAGCCCACTGGGTGTTCTGCATTATAGGGGACAGGTGTTATGACAGAGGGAAAAATAAAGTGTGAACTCAAGAAACAGGACATTAGTGCACTTGTCTTCTGAGACCAAGGGTGACACCAACCATAAGTGAACTCATGACAGTGTCGGAACTGAAGGCAGCATCCCCCTGGTTCTAGCTGTTCCTCCTGCTGTACCATGGCTCAGGCACTGGTTATCAACAGGACTGGGAGGATTCCCATTGCTGCCCCATGCATGGGGGCAAGCTGAGGGGACCTTAAGCAACTCATTGGCTCTAACTGATCACTTTGTCCCCAGGCATGCTCAGCCAAAAGGGAAGAGAGGGACTTTGCCATGGCTGTGGCCACTGCCCTGTTCCCAGGCACTTGGGGAGAAAATCTGGGACTCCAGTTACCACTCCACTTCCAGGTCACTGCACTGTCACTGAAGCAGCAGCAGAAGAACACTGCAGTTCCTACTGCTGCCCAGCCTTGCACTACATCTGACCATGCACTATTGTCAGACCTGGGTCTGAGGACCACAGAAGGGGTGATGTGGTTCCTGCCATCACCTCTCCCCATGCAGCTTCTGGGCCTGCACTATGGCATGGTCAGCAATCAGGGCCTTAAGGTCCCTCATCACTGCTGGGGCCGCCAGTGCCTGTGCCCCTTGCCAGTAGCAGAGTTAGCATCATTAGTGCCTAAGAAAACTTCCAATTGGGGTTCCTTTTCTGTTTCAAGAGTAGCCACTCAGTGAGAACCCTACTGCTATCTCTATCACACCTAACTGGGTCACTGCAGTGTTCACACTCTTGCATGGCCTACAAAGACACTGGGTCCCTCCAGTTCTGCTGTGGTGCCCACTGGACCCTAAATCATTAATTATAACTGAAGAAGCTCTAAGAAAGTTCCATTACTGTGCCTAATTGGAAACAAAGCCAACTTTACAAAATTAACACCCTAAGACATCTTTGGGAGAAAGCCACTTAATAAGAAAGCCACCCTATAAAAATGGTAGAGATAAATAATTCACCAGATACACAAATCAATGTAGAAGCACATTAAAAAATTAATGCCTCCAAAACAACATAACTCTCCAGCAACAAACCCCAAAGAAATTGCTATGAAGAAATATCTGATAAACAAAATACTGATTATAGGAAAGTTCAATGAGATCCAAGAAAATACAGATATGTGGTTAAGTGAAATTAGGAAGACAATGTAGTATATAAGTCAGAAATTGAGCAAAGACATGGAATTTTTAAGTACCAAAAAGAAATCTTGGAGCCGGGCGCAGTGGCTCAAGCCTGTAATCCCAGCACTTAGGGAGGCTAAGACAGGAGAATCGTGAGTTCAAAGCCTGCCTCAGCAATGGCCAGGTACTAAGCCACTCAGTGAGACCCTGTCTCTACATAAAACACAAAATAGGGCTGGGGATGTGGCTCAGTGGCCGAGTACCCCTGACTTCAATCCCCAGTACTAAAAAAAAAAAAAAAAAAAAAAAATCTTGGAAATGAAGAGCTCAGTAAGTCCAATAAAAAAATACAATTGAAATACTAAACAACAGACTAGATCAAGTGGAAGATAAAATATCTGAAATCGAAAGCAAATCTTTTTAAATATATTAATCATTAAAAAGGGGAGGGGTTAAAAAAAGGCATTTGAGATCTTGGGACACTATTAAATGAGAAAATATCTGCATTTTTTGAGTGCCCAAAGAAAACGTGAGGAAAGAGTCAAGGGCATAGAAAACATATTCAATGAAAATAATAGCAGAAAACTTCCCTGAGAAAGGATACAATATCCATATATAGGATGCCTATAGAACCCCAAATAGACATGATTAGAAAAGAACTTCCCACAATATATTAAAGTCAAACTCTCAAAGTGCAAGACAAAGAAAATTCCAACATTTACAAGGGGAAAGCACTGAGTCACATTTAAATTATCTCCATTAGACTAATAGCAGTTTTCTCAGCAGAAACCTTAAATGCAGGAGGGAATGGAATGACATATTCCAAATATTCCTGTAATAAAATAACTGCCGACCAAGAATACTATACCTAACAATGGTACCATTTAGAAATGAGAAATGAAGACCAGCAAAAATAGGGAATTCATGACCACCAGATCAGACTTACAAAACTAACAAAAACAGTAGCTTTTCTATATAGCAACGATGAATTTGCTAAGATGAAAGCAACACTATATACGATCACTACCGAAACATAAAATACCTAAGCAATCAACTTAAGTGAAAGACCTCTATAATCTCTACAATGAAAATTACAATACACTGAAGAAAGAAATTGAAGAGATGAAGACAGACATGCACACACATATGCACATGTGTTCATGAAGAGAGACTCCACCACCACCACTTCCACGGATTAGAATATTGTTAAAATGTGTGTAGCACCCAGAGTAATCTACACATTCAGTGTAATCTCCATCAAAATATTAATGGCATTCTTCACAGAACTAGAAAAAACAATTATAAAATTCATAGGGAAGTGCAATAGACCCCCCTCCCCCCTGCCAAATAGCCAAAGCCAACGTGAGGAGGAAAAAGCAAAACAATCTCGAAGCTATAGACATCACAATACCTGACTTCAAGACATACTACAGTGCCATAGTAACCAAACCAGCATGGTACTGGCATTAAAATGAACATGAAGACAAATGGAATCAAACAGAGATCCCAGAAATACACCCATACATCTACAGCCAACTGATTCTCTACAGAGGTCCCAAAATCATTCAATAAAGGACAGCCTTTATATTAAATGGTGCCGTGAAAACTGGCTATCCATATGCAAAAGATTGAAACTTGTCCCTATCTCTTCCTCTATACAAAAGTCAAGTCAAAATAGATCAAACGCCTAAATTTTTTTTTGCATGCAAATGCTGTAATTTTATTATTTAAGACTGAGTAATATCCCATTGATTATGTATACTGTAAGGTCAGATTGGCAGTAAAGACCATGAGCACTAGCTGAAGAGGTAAAAGCATGGCTTCATTGGGGTCCTCTCGGGCGAGGTTCACCGGTCTACCAGTGTGGGTCGGGAAAGTTGCGCCCAAGACTGGGAGAGGCAAAGGCCTAAATTTAAGACCAAGAACTCAAACTACTAGAAGAAAAGATAACGGAAGCACTTGAAGATATTGAGGCAAGCATTGATTTTCTGTGTAAAGTCTAAAAACACATGTCACAAAAGAAAAAAATTGACAGGATGACATCGAACTAAAAAGCTTTTGCACAGAAAAGGCAACAGTAATGGAGTGAAGAGAAAAAGAATGGGGGAAAATATTTGGCAATTATTTATCTGATGAAGGGTTAATATCCAGAATATATAAGGAATTCAAACTAAAATAAACAAGTAATCCAATAAAAGGTGGGCAAATGATCTGAATAGACACTTCTCAAATACAAATGGCCAAAAAAAATATATTTTAAAATGCTAATATCATTAGCTATTGGGAAAATACAAATCAAAATTACAATGAGATACCATCTCACCCCAGTTAGAATGGCTATTATAAAAAAATTTCTGGCAAGGATGTGAAGAGAAAGGAACTCTAATGCACTGTTGATCGGAATACAAATTAGTATGGTCATTATGGAGAACAGTATGAAGGTTCCTCAGAAAATTAAAATAAGATCTACCATATTATCCAGCTATTTCACTTATGGGTAATATGAAATTAGGATACCAAAAAAGATGTCTGCATGCCTATGTTTATTGCAGAACTGTTTACAATAGCTAAAACACAGAAGCGTCACTTGTGCCTATCAATAGATGGATAATTTTACACACATACACATACACACACACACACACACACACACAGAATATTATGCAGCCTTAAAGGATAATGAAATCCTATCATTTGCAGCAAAATGGATAGAACTGGAGAACATTATATTAAGTAAAACAAGCCAGAAAGAAAACATACTACATGTTCTCTCTCATACATGGAAACTAAAAAATGTCAATGTGAATGAAGACTAGGATGGCAGAGTGTGGTGGCATACTCTATAATCCCAGCAACTCAGGAGGCTGGGACAAGAGAATTGCAAGTTCAAGGCCAGGCTCAGCAACTTATTGAGGCCCTAAGCAACTTAGCAAGACCCTGTCTCAAAAATAAAATAAAAATGGCTGTGGATATGGCTCAGTGGTAAAGACTCCTGGGTTAAATCCCTGATATGCACCCCCCCACACAAGAGGTTGGGGTGGAAGTGGGGCGGGGGGAGGGTGGATAAAGGGAGATTGGATCTGATGGATATGTTCTGTACTTGTGGAAATATCATACTGAACCCCATAAATATGTGCAATTAATACACACCAAATAAAATAATCAAATCAATACTGTAAAACTAGGTAAGTCCTAGAGGAAAAGCCATGCTGGTTCCCATAATCACGGGAGGAACACTGGGGCCCAGGCTGGCTGAGCAGTGTGATTCCTGGCAGTGTTTTTCCAATGTGGATGCAGGTGGGAATAACGGGGAGGTGGGGCATTTAAAATCACCAGGATTAGGTCCCATTCTAGATTAATTAAATCAGAAAGTCAGGCCAGTGGATGATGACGAGGGCACTGGGAGTTTTAAAAGGTCTGCAGCTGATTTGACTGTGTAGCCTGGGTTGACACCCATCATCTAGATTCGCAGGATGAAATCAGTTTGGAACTCCCACTTGTAGGACAAGTCATTATTGCAGGCAAATAGTTCAATCTAGAATACCTCTCGTATTTGTCATTAGCATAAAATTAGAAAATGTGTCATTCACCATAGGGGTGTTACACAATCTGTACCACAACAAAACAATATTTTCAATTTTTTCTGGGAATGGCAGCATGCACATGGTGTTATGTTTTCCCCATCATCAGAAATAAGGGTTTTGTAGTTAGGTCAGTCTGTCTCCTCCACCCCCAACCCCCACCCCCTAAAATTCGATTTTATGTTATCCTGAGCATCATAGTTCTACAGAGAGCAGCGGCTCATTTGGCGATCTTTAAAGGGACATCTGAGACCTGGCCACTCTCCCTTTTTTCAGTCTGAGCCAATCCATCTATTCTCCTGAAAGGAGCCGGGCCAGAAAGATTAGGTCAGACCTAAAGGATCCCAGCATCACCTGCTCACTTCTGCATCCTCCTCGTTGAGCTTGTGGCTCACTGTTCCCCACCGCAGCCTTTTCACCTTCTCTGCCTTTACTTGGCAGCTCCAGCTAACTGCCAATCCATACACCCGTGTAAATTTATATTCTCCCGTACCAACTTTACACGTTTTAGTACTGCATTATTTATTATTTTGCATGTATTTGCCCTAGATAAACTTTAATTTCCTGTGAGTGGTGAAGGCAGAGATGTGGAAAGAATATTTAACAACGTACAGAAATGTTCATGCTATGGTGGTAAAGAGTAGGACACTCAATGGAATATACAATATTGACTTGATTAAAGAAAATTGTGCTTTGCAAAGACAGGAAAACTAAATGAAGAGTTGGCAATGGCAACCTCTTGGTGGTCAGATAATGAGGGGCTTTCATGTTTTCTCTATTTCCTTTGGGCAATATTTATTACTTCTATAGTAAATTACAATGTGTCTATTTTTTAAAAAACCTTCGATAAAGTGGCATATATAACAATTAAACTTTTCAGAAAGCACATATAAGAATATATAGAAATTTTCATTATTGACTAAATGACAAATAGATATGTAAAAAATTTGCCAAATATCATTTATTAAGAAAATACAAGTTAAAACCAAAGTCAAATATCTCTACATAGACCAGAACATAACTGAAATTTGAAGTCTGACAATACCCAATTAAGGCCAGAATGTGCATCTATATTCAGTGTTGGTACCAATGCCTATAATAGCACAAAAATGGAAATAACACATCTAACACTATAAAACTGTTTGAAAATGATTGTGCCACTTTAAAACATATTGTAGACCCCCCAAAAGTTGTGTTTTGAGGGAATTTTGAATGACAGATTGAAAGTTTAAAATATTGAGAAAAATATGTCACATATTAACAATTAATTCTGTGGAACATGTATATTGTTTCTGTATATTATTCCAAATGTCAGTACATATTTTATCAGAAATTATTAGATTAAAATTTGATCTAATAATTTGTTTCTGGATATTTATTGTTTTATGAATCAGTGACTCTTACTGCTGATTTATGAATGACCTAGATTTTTCAGGCAATAACTTTATTTGATATATTGTGCATATTTTTTCTTTAATTACTAGTCAAGTTGATATTCCATATAATAGATCTATTCAAAATATAGTATGAATCTCTAATAGTCCCTAGAGTCAAATTATTTTCATAATAGTAATAAGACATTATTTGCCTTCTTCATTATGTTACACTGTTGATCCAAGAGCAATAGTGGGTAAAACTGTTAGTGCCTTAGCATGAATTGAGGTGCTGCCAAACTGTACTAGTTGTTTCTGTAAAAAAAAAAAAAAAATTTCAGGATAAAAGGGAAGGTTAGAGGTTTCCAAGATGGCATAATAGAGGAGGTCATTTTCCTGGCTGCTCCACGGAGTGAAACCAAGAAAGCAGATAGGCAGCTTCTCAGCGAGGTGGGTGAATGAAAACACAGGGGAGTACTTTACTGGAATTTAAAACTGGACTTTCAAAGCAGATCAGGGAGTCAGGAGGTTGGGATATAATAAGGAAGAAATCCCCAGTTGCACAGCCACTGCTGCTGCCAGGCCAGAAGCACCAGCTAGAGGGGTCTCTCTGTGAGCAAAGTGTAGGGTTAGAGGAATTAAAGGAACCTGAATTGTTAGGAGACCTGTAGCGTGTCTGGGTACAGAGCATTTAGAGCTCAAGGACATTGCCCGACTAAGTTTTGCTGCACAAAATACTTGTGCTGAAAAGAAGCTGCCATCTCTCCAGGTGGTATGTGGAGGACAAAGAGAGGAACCATTCTGCAGCTGCAGCACAGGGCCAGCAGCTGAGGGAGCAGATTCCTGGCCAACTCGAGTCTGGCCTAAAATACAAGCCCAGTAAACACATGCAGCACACCATAGAGTGTGCTTAAGTGACTGGGAGAAAATCAAACATGGAGAGAGGTTTACACGGGGTCAACTGGTCATAGTTGTCAACTGCCCTTAAATCTGCTGCTTGCAGACTGGCTGGGAGAGATGCATCTGGCCAGGAATTCAGAAGGGCAGGGGTGGGAGAGATTGAGTTTGGAGACTGAACCCAAGACCAGGAAATTTGGGGGCCACAGGTGACGTAAGGGACAAAGAATAGGCTCCTCCACCACACAACTGGAACCCAGGGGAGATCTCTGGAATACAGTCTTCCAGCGTGAACCAGCAATTACTGTGCCCTGGAAGTGCGCCAATTTGAAATCTCCAACTAATTGGCATTCAGCAAAGATCCTGGAGTCCACTTAAGCCTAAACCCTGCCTCCAGGAATTCTGCCAATGGGCTTCCCTCTCTCACCCCAGCAATCTGGAGGGTGAATCATCACACTCCAAATGACTCCACCAAAAATTGCTGAGAAGAAAAGCTGAGAATCTTTTGAACTCCAACAGAAAGAATTCTTTAACTTTTCATTGATTTTTTTCACTTTTTTCTTTTCTCTGTTTAATTGTGACCTTAATGGTACATGGACATTTACATATACTCGTATCTGTTTTTGTTTTTGTTTTTTTCTGATTTCTAGCATTTTTTGAAGTCAGTTATTTTTCATGGATCAGTTTAAGTATTTTTAGTTGTAGATGGACAAATGCTTCTATTTTGTTTATTTAGTATTTTTTATGAGGTGCTAGGGATTGAACCCAGTGCCTCACGCATGCTAAGCAAGTGCTCTACCAGTGAACAACAACCCTAGCCTGTGCATCAGTTTTTTGAGGACTGGATGTTTGCTTAGTGTATTTTAGTTTAGTTTTGTATTATTTTATTTTTATTTTTAATTTTTTAAAATTATTACTTTTTATACATATTTTTATCTTACCTATTTCCTTTGATTCTCTCTTTTCTTCTACTAACAATCCCTATTGTGCTCTCTTTCACTCTTCCTTTAATCCTTTGCTTTTTTCCTCCTCCCTCATAATCATCACATCACATATCACTTCTGTTTTCTCCTTATCTATCATTTGAAATTGTAAACCCTTTTGCGAACTTTTTATTGTATGCAATAAATGATCACATCATTTCTGTTTATTGTGGTAATATTGTAGATGTCATAGTAGGAACTATTTGGTTTAATCCTGTATATTGTTTGCATTGGATGTTACTATTTGTATTCCTCTAAACAGTGAGGTACTGGAAACCTTCAGGGATACTACAAGTCCACAGGGTAAAAACTCTACTACCTCAGATCCATACTTCTAGATGGGTAGACACACAAATGACATGAAAAAGCAGGGGAACAAATCACCCCAAACCAATCAAGATACTTCAATAACAGAATCTAACAACACCACAGTGGAAGAAGTGTCAGAGCAGGAGTTAAGAATGTACATAGTCAAACATCTGCAAAGTAAAGGATGATGTAAGGAGTAAAATCAGAAAGAAAATACAAGAAGTGAAAGATCACTTCAATGAAGAGTGGTGGTGCATGCCTGTAAACCCAGTGGCTCAGGAGGCTGAGGCAGGAGGATTGCAAGTCCAAAGCCAGCCTCAGCAAAAATGAGGCTTCCTAAGCAACTCATTGAGACCCTGTCTCTAAATAAAGTACAAAATAGGATGGGGATATGGCTCAGTGGTTGAGTGCTCCTGAGTTCAATCATTAGCACCCCCAAAATATAAGTAAAAAAATAAAGAGGTAGAGATTATGAAAAGAAATCAAGCAGTAAGCCTTGAAATGAAGAAATGAATAAACCAAATTAAGAATTCAATGGAAAGCATCACCAACACATTAGATCACTTGGAAGACAGAGTTTCAGGCAATGAAGACAAAATATATAATCTTGAAAACAAAATTGACCATGGAGAAAAGATGTTAAGAGACCATGAACAGAACTTCTAAGAAATATGCAATTACCTGAAAGACCAAATTTAAGATTTATTGGGATAGATGAAGGCTCAGGGAGATACAAACCAAAGGAATGTACTCTCTTTTCAGTGAAATAATTCAGAAATGTTCCAAAACCTAAAGAATGAAATGGAAAATCAAATACAGGAGGCATACTAGACCCCAAATATACAAAATTACAACAGCCCTAGACCAAGGCACATTATGAAATGCCTAACATACAGAATAAGGATAGAATTCTAAAGGCTGCCACAGCAAAATGACAGGTAATATTTATAGAGAAACTGATCCAGATCTCAGCTGACTTCTCAGCCCAGACCCTCAGAACTAGAAGGTCTTGGAATAATATATACCAGGCTCTGAAATAAAATGGATGCCAGGCAAGAATACTATACCCAGCAAAATTAAGCTTCAGAATTGATGATGAAATACAAAACTTCTATGACAAAGAAAAGTTAAAGGGATTCACAACAAGTACAAACATTCTCAATAAAATATTTCATGAGGAAGAAGTGAAAAACAGCAAAGGGAGGAAACACTAGAAGAATAGTCAATCAAAGGAGAAACTAATTCAAAATAAAAACCAGAAATAAATCAAAATGGAAGGTAATAAAAATTATTTCTCAATAACATTGGATGTAAATGGCATAAATCCATCAATCAAAAGACACACTAGAAGATTGGAGTAAAAAACAAGGCCCAACAATATGCTGTCTTCCAGAGACTCACCTCATAGGCAAAGACAACCACAGACTAAAGAATGGGCAAAAAACATATCATTCATGTGGATTTTGTAAACAAGCAGGGGCTTCTATCTTCATATCAGACAAAGTGGACTTAGAGCCAAAGTTAATCAGAAGGGACAGAAGGACATTCCATATTGTTTAAGGAAACTATACATCAACCAGGCCTATCATAAATATTTATGCCCCAAACAATGGAGCGCCTATGTACATCAAACAAACCTTCTCAGTTTCAAGAATCAAATAGACCACAACACAATGATACTGAATGACTTTAACACACCTCTTTCACCACTGGATAGATCCTCCAAACAAAAACTAAATAAAGAAGCTATAGCATTTTGGGAGGCTGAGACAGGAGAATCACGAGTTCAAAGCCAGCCTCAGTAAGGGCGAGGCGCTAGGCAACTCAGTGAGACCCTGTCTCTACATAAAACACAAAATAGAGCTGGGGATGTGGCTCAGTGGTTGAGTGCCCCTGAGTTCAATCCCCCAGTACCAAAAAAAATAAAGAAGCTATAGAACTAAAAAATACAATTGATAATCTAGACTTTACAGACATATATGTGTGTGTGTGTGTACGTGTATGTATGTCTCATCCATCAATGACTGAATACACTTTCTTCTCCTCAGCAGCACATAGATCCTTCTCTAATAAAGAACATGTTATGTAAGCTATCACATATGTTGGCATACAAGTGTAATATGTACAAGTTGAAATTAATTTTTGTGTTCTTTTTTCTTGATTAGACTTGCTTGTTTTTATCAACTTTTAGCCGTATTATTTCTTCTCTATTTCATATATTTCTGCTCCTAATCTTATTTTTTCCTTCCTACTTCCTAATTTGAAAATTATTTGATTGTTATTCTAGCTTCTTACAGATACAAGTACTTTGTTATCAATGTTCATCTGAGTACTGTTTCATCCCAGAAATTTTTTAAGCTTTAATTATCAATTAGTTCAAAGCACTTTTTATTTACTTTTCTTCTGTTTTCTTCCTTGACTTGTGAGATATTTATAAGTGTGCCATTTAATTTTGAAGTAGTTGACATATGTGGGTGGAGTTCTATATATCTTAAAATGGTTGATTTGTAATGTAATTAATCATGCAGGAAACAGTTTGCATGATTTAAAGGTAAAAAAAGTAATGGAAATGTCTTTTATATTGATTGTACTGGTTACATACATGTCAAAACATGTTAAAACTGATCAAATTACATACTTCAAATATGTACATTTTATTGTATTTCAATTTTACCTGAATAAAGCTATGAAAACATAATAAATAAATAAATGAAACATCATAAAATCCGTAGTGCTAACACTAGCTTTGAGGAACTCAAGTTTTGCTAATAGGAATAAGGAGGGAATATTCTTTCATCACTCCTTTCAACAACAAACTGATTAAAGAAATAAAGAAACTAAAAGGGGAGACACTATATGCTCATAGATAGGAAGACTCAATATTGTCAAGATGCCAGTTCTTCCTAAATTAATCTACAAATTCAATGCAATCTCAATCAAAATCCCAGCAAGTTATTTTGTGAATTTCCACAAACCAATACTAAAGTTTACATGAAAAGGCAAAATACCTAAGAAAGCCAACATAATCTTAAAGGAGAAGAATGAATTACAAAAATTGACAATGCCCAACTTCAATACTCACTATAAAGCCACCAGAATCAAGATGATCTGTTTCTAGCAAAAATCTACACAAATAGGTCAATGAAACAGAATAAAGGGTCCAGGAATAGATCTATATAAACATCGTTTGATAGTTGACAAAGGAGCAGAGCACTGGAGAAAAATGTAGTGTTTTCTGCATATGATGCTAAAATAGGACATGCAAAACAGTTAATCTAGACACACGCCTTACACCCTTCACAAAAATTAACTCAAAATGGACCACAGATCTAAAAGTAAAATGCAAAATGATAAAAATCTTTAGAAGATAACATAGGGGAAGATCTAGGTGTCCCTGGGTATGATGATGACTTTTAGGATACGAGGCCAAAGGCATGATCCATGAAGAAATAATGGACAAGTTAGACTTCATTAAAATTAAAAACTTCTGCTCTGTGAAAGACACCGTCAAGAGTATGACAAGATAAACCACAGGCTGGGAGAAAATATTTGCAAAGACTTGTCTGAAAAAGAACTGTTATCAAACAAACAAACAAACAAACAAACAAACAAACAAACAAAAAACCCAAAACCTCTTAAAGGATGTGAGGCTGATATGATCACCATTGGTTGCCAAGATTGATCTGGCTAATCTGGCTGGCTAGGCAGGGGTCCTCTTTCTCCCTCACCATGCCAGGTGCATCCTTCCTAAAGCAGTGTGCTCTGTGAAAGAGGACAACATTCCCCAATAGAGGAGAACAGTTATTTGGTCAGGGGTATAATAGTAGCTCTTCCTCTGCTAGAACCTCTAAACAGGTTCTCAAAGAACTCTTAAAATTCAACAAGAAAATGAACAACCCAATTACAAAAAGAGCAAAGGACCTGAACAAACACCTTGTCAAAGAAGATCTACATGTGGTGAGTAAGCAAATGAAAAGATGCTCAATATCACATGAGAAAAATGCAAATGAAAACGAGATCAGAAAGGTCAATATCCAAAACACCTGACAGTGAAAAATACTGAAAAGGATGTGTGGGCTGGGGTTGTGGCTCAGTGGTAGAGCGCTTGCCCAGCATGTGTGAGGCACTGGGTTCGATTCTCAGCACCACATACAAATAAAGATTCACCAACAACTAATAAAAAATTTTTTTTAAAAAAAAGGATGTGAAGCATCAGGAACCCTCATTCACTGCTAACAGGCACATCCACACTGACAAAAAAAAATCTACACATAGATATTTATATCAGTCTTATTCATAATTGATAAAACAACTACATGCTCATCAGCAGCAAATTAATAAACAAACTCTGGTACACCCAGTGAATGGAATATAATTCAATGCTAAAAAGAAATATGCTAGCAAGCCATGAAAAGAAATGAAGGAAACTCAAATGTGTATTGTTAAGTAAAAGAAGCCAATTTGAAAAGGCTACATCCTATATGATTCCAACTGTATGGGATTCTGGAAAAAGCAAAACTATGAAGACAATAAAAAGATCAATGGTTGCTGAGAGTTAAAGGGAGAAGGAGAGAGGAATCAGAGTGCAGAGGATTTTTAGGGCATTGAAAATGTTCTGAATGATACTATAACAAACATTTGTCCAAACCCATAGAACATGCACTACCAACAGTGAATCCTAATGTAAATTGTAGATGCCAAGAGACAACGATGTCAAAATAGGTACCACGCTGGTGGTGGGTAGAGCACAGGAAAAGCATATGGCAAAACCCAACACTAACACCCATTCATGATAAAGACTTTTCCAGAAAACTGTACCTTCTGCTCAATTCTGTGGTGTGCCTCAAACTGATCTTAAAAATAAAGGCTACTTTAAAATCAAGTATGTTAACTGGTGAATGCTTTCCTCCAGCACTTTCCTAAGGTTAACATTAACCTTCCAGCAATCTCCAGGACAACCTCCAAATGAAGCTGCAGCAGAACAGGTCCCTGGAGGCCTTCTTGTGGTTTAATCTACAGGGTGTAACCAGAGGTCCTCACTGGGCCTAACCAGAAATGCCACCCAGTGGATAATGAGCCTTCAACATGGAGAAAAGGAAAGATAGGATAAGCACTCTCTTTGAGAGCTAAGAAAAACCACCAGTGTGCACTTCAACTCGTATAGATTCTAGTTTTAAACTAAAATATTTTATTTTTCACCAAAAAATGGTGAAATTTACTAATACATGTCAATTTCTCTTTTAAGAGAAATATGAAGTTCTATAATGAAGTACTTCTTCTTGAAACACTTGACATTGCCAGCCAAAAAATAAACCAACAATTACAAAAAAGAGCCAGCCTAGGTCCCATGTCAAAGAGCAGTTGCTCAAACACCCTTGGAAAAGTAGCAGCAGCTGACTAGCATTAGGAAAAAAAAAAGTGTCCTAGATGCACATGTTCACAGCCATTGCTCAGAAAACATTGAACCTCAGGGTGACTAGAGGCATTTTGAAAGAAGCTACTCAAAATTCCTGACACCAGTTAAAGTATGTCTTTTTAATACCAAGCTTAATTTAACAGAAATGCCTTGTTCTAGATTGCTAGAGATGCATTTGAACCAGACCTAATTCTAGTTCTCAAGCATAAGGGAAGTGCAATGGTACCCACTCAAGTAGAGTGGAAATATTGAGAAACTTTCTTCACTTCAAAATGAGCTAAGAAATGATGTGCTGTCAAGTAAGACCTATCTAACTTATGAATTAAACATAATGTCTGCATTTTGCCCTTTTCCCCTTCATAACACTTTGAGCACAATAAAATGTTCTGTAGAAAAAAATTTCAGGACATTCTTAATGAAACATAAAATTTACTATTAAATCTCTGCCCTTAAGTACATGTGTTTTTAAAATTCTGTGACACTTAGGAAATATCTAAAGTATGCCAAGTGCAATAGTTGTCTTTAAGATAAACAGTTGTGCTGTTGATTGAGTTGTGAGCTGACCTGTCACTTTTTCAGGATATGGGAGACCACTATCACTTGAATACCATTTTTACTTGAAAAAAATTGACAAACTATAGTTATTGACAATTTCTTGATAATGATCAAAGTGAACCTGTTCCTTCCAGAAAAATAATTGGCAATCTGTTGTCAGTGATAAAACCTTTTTTTTTACCTTCTCCCTGTGGTGCTAGAAATTGAACTCAGGGCTTTGCACATGCAAAGTAAGCTCTCTACCACTGAATTATATCCCCAGGCCATCAGTGCTAAAATGTGAGCTTACTGGTGAAAATTAGAATTTTGGAAAATGGGTATCCATTACACATCAGCTTAAGTTTTCCAATTAAAGATTTTTCTGATAAAATTGATTTTTATATTATTGGGTATAATTTTAAAAATATTATATGATGGAATAGATAAACAATTCATTAAACCAATATTTTCTGCATGACAAGTGAATAGTTATTAAGTCAATGAAGGGTAAAAGATATTACAGAGTATGAAAAGTCTGCCAATGCTGTTTCAAATACCATATTGCACAAAACTTTTAAGTAGTTGTTATTAAAATACTTCCCTTTTCCAACCATATTTGTAAGGTGAGATTTTCTTTATATATTACAACCAAAATAACATCACCATAGACTGAATGTAGAAACAGGTATGAAAACCTAATTTGCTATTCTCAATACATCTTCAAGTTTAGAAGCATCTCAGGTATTGTCTTATATGAATTAATATTTGCATTAAATTTCTCATGCCTACTACATTTAACTAAATAAGGAAAACTAGAGTTTCTTACAAAATGATCTTAAATAATTTCATTAATCTTAATAGTTGTTATTGTCTTACATATTATAGAGACAGAACTTAATTGTAACTGGTTTTTTGGGAGCTATCCTAACAAATTTGAGCTCAATACCAAAAATAGACTATAGCAATGTATCAGGATTGTGTTCAGTAGCATGTAATATAAAACCAAAATTACAATGAAGATTTTTTTTAATTTAAAAAGCATTCAAGGAAATCTTGGAAGAGAATTGAAAGGACTTGAACTTCCAAGTTCAAAATTTATTTGAAGACTACAGTAACCAAAATAGTGTTGTACTGGCAAAAAGACAGTTACACAGTACCAAAAATAATCCCTTATGTTGGCCAAATAATTCGACAAGTGTGTCAAGACCATTCAGTGAAAAAAACTTTTCAACAAATAGTTCTAGGAAAACTGGTTATCTATGGGCAGAATGAAGCTGGACCCTTACTTAACACCATATAGAAAAATGAACTAAAAATGGATCCAAGGTATAAAGACAGAGGCTAAAACTATATATACACACATATATCCATATGTGCATATGTATTTGTGTATACATATATGTATTTTATACCCTTTATATGTATTACATATATATAAATATATCACAGGGCAAATGCTTCATAACACTGGATTTGGTAATGATTATTTTGGATATAACATCAAAAGCTCAGGCAAAAGAAAATGACAAACTAGATTTCATGAAACTGAAAATTTTTTTTGCATTAAATGCCTGAACTACTATCAGAGTGAAAAGGCATCCTGGATGTCTCAGTTTATTTGTGTTATTGTAACAAGACATCTGAGACTGGGTAATTTATAAACAATAAAATTTTATTGCTGTAGTTTTGGCGCCTGGGAAGTTCAAGATTAAGGCTATAATAGTACTGGTGATTAATGAGGGCTCATTTCTCATAGATGACTCCATCTAGGTGTCCTCCCTCAAATGGTAGAGAAGATGGAAGGGCCTGGCTTGTTCCTGTAGCACTTTTATAAGGGTCTTAATCTGATTCATAAGGGGGAAGCCCTCATTATTTAATCACTTTCCAAAAGGCCATATCTCTTAATAATATCACATTGGTGATTAACATATGAATTTTGGGGGACACATTGAGACCATACCATGTGGAATAGAAGATATTATTTGCAAATCATATCTGATAAGACACTAATATATCCCAAACTCCTAAAACTCAACAGTAACACACAAAAAAACAACCTGATTCAAAAAAAAAAATGGGCAAAGAACCTGAATAGACATTTCTCAAAAGATGAGGCTAAATGGCCAACAACAAATGAAAATATGCTGCACATCATTAAACATTAGGGAAATGCAAATCAAAACCACAATGATACACTACCTCACACTCAGGTAATTACTATAAAAAATCCAAATAGAAAATAACAAATTTGGTGAGGATATGGAGAAATTGAAACCCTTTTGCACTATTGATAAGAATGTTAAATGGCACAGCTACTGTATAAATAGGATGGTGGTTCCTCAAATGATTAAAAATAAAATTTCCAGATGACCCAGCAATTCCATCTCGGGGTTTATACCCAAAAGAAGTAAAAACAGGTTCTCAAAGAGTTATTTGTATTCCCATGCATGTAGCAGCATTGTTTACAATAGCTAACATGTAAAAGCATCACAGGTGTCCATGGGTGGATGAATCAATATACAAAATGTGGTGTGTTATACAATAGAATATTACTCAGCCTTAAAACAAAGGCAATTCTGACACATGCAACATGAATGAACCTTGAGGACATTATGCTAATTGAAATAAGTCAGTTACAAAAAACAAATACCATATGATTCCATTGGCATGAGGTACCTAGAGTAGCCCCAAATCAGGAACAGAAAGTAGAATGGTGGTTGTCAGGGATTGGGGAGAGGGGTATCTGGAGTTATCACTTGATGAGTATGGAATTTTGGTTTTGCCAGGTAAAAAGTCATGGATATGGATGGTGGTGATGGTCACACAGCAATATAAATGTAGGTAATATCACTGAACTATATAAACATGATTAAGATAGTAAATTTTATAATATGTATACTTTACCACAACAAAAATAAAAAGTGAAAAAAACAACTCCAAAGAAGTTCAGATAAGCTCTCCATTGTGGTGTAATGGTTCTACAACATGATCAATGTTCTAGG
The DNA here is from genome assembly GCA_028644305.1 of Xerus rutilus. Lineage (NCBI taxonomy): Eukaryota > Metazoa > Chordata > Mammalia > Rodentia > Sciuridae > Xerus > Xerus rutilus. The sequence continues at coordinate 68,283,800 of CM053407.1, read as the reverse complement.
ATTGTTACATTTTCCATCCTACCATCCTTAGCAAATAGCTGTAATCTTCCTATTTGTCAGATGGCCAAACACACTCCCGTGCTCCAGAGGGAACGGAGACAGGTGTCAATGGACATTGCTTCTTATAGATCAGGACTGTTCATGTGACCATTCACAGCTTAAAGGCAGGCTTGGAAACTGAGCTGTTATACTCTTGTTATTGTAAACTATTAACTCTTATTGTGGTACTTCTATGGTACTGTCACGTGGGGGAAGAAATGGATTTGAAATTCATGTTGGATCACCCAGTCCAAGTGTCTGCCTTCAGAGATAAAAGTAACACTAATAATGGCTCTCCTCAGAGGAAGGAAAAACCAGTAGACACTGACTAGCTCTGAGAACAATTGGAAGTAGGTATTTACTTCCTCTTGAATGGAATATTAACAGCATTAACATACTAACTATACACACTGTTGAAAAGTGGACACAAAATGCAGAACTTAAATTTTTTAAAAAGAAAAAAGTTTTTAATATTCCTTAGAGAAAATAATAAATTTTAGCACCAATAACCTAACCTACTTACAGAATAATAAACTTCACAGCTGCCAACCTCATTTATATGGCTTACAGCATGTTAAGGAAGCTAAAAGGATGATCAATGATGTGTGTAAGAATTAGCTCCTGACTGAGGACGGTTCCACTCATTATTTTTCCATATTTGCTGAGAGAGCAATATGCATTTGGTAGAAATTGAAATTCAAATTGTAAATTTTAATCGTTTCCTACCAGCACCAGTTGAGTATAGTACTCTTCATGTTGGGCAGTGGTGGGGTCACTTACCTATGCTATCACGTGGAGAAACCACCAACACTGTACTGTGAGCCTGAGCTATGATGTTTGGTAGGTGAAGTGTATTTGATGTAATCTTGACTTACAATACTTTCAACTTAATGTGTTTAAATTCAGAAATGGGAACATAAATTCATTTTAAATTGAAGAATACCTATGGTTCTCTGAAGATGATTCCACACATCCATAATCAGCAAGGAAGGTTTCATTTCTTCTTCACTGTGTATTGAGCACAACTGTGAATCTGCAATCTTGGGATGAGGTGGCTCTCATTTCAAGGAACTAAACATCCCAATTACTTCATTTATCAGCAGTGTGATGAGCCAAATGATGTAAAACCGCATGTAAAATGGTGTGAGCATCAGGATCTGTCTCCTTTATATATTTCTTATATGAGAAATTTTCTTTCCCTCTACAATTAGGGTACCAAGTGCAAAGTAAATGACTTAGTGACTTATTGGATAACAGCCTGAAGACAATTTTCTTGAAGCCAGATTAGACTTTTAGCTGGAAGAAGTGACTAAATTTTATCTTCTTTCTTGGAAGATATGAATACATAGGTTAAAAAAATAAGGATCAAAATTGGGTATGTTCTTCAATTTTCAGAAATTTCAGTAGTAGAAAGTCAGTATCTATAATGCTTTATTATGCATATTTCTTTTGTATCTGATTTAAAATTTTTTCTTTAAGCCAAGATTTATTGGAAGCAGCTGTGACAATTCTTGATGTGTTTTTTTTTTTTTTTTTTGATTTGGAATATTGTGTTAGTCCCAAATAAAACCAAATACCCACTCAGATCTTTTTAATAGTTTACCAAGATTAAATATCCCAAACCATAACATTTTTGTGGGCTTGACATTCTGCTTTAAAGTTCTGCTTTAAACTCTGCTTACAAAACTGTAATTTGGGAAGGAAGCAGAGAAAGAAAAAAAATTCTGGGATTATATGGAGAAATCAGAATATATCTGTTTCAGCCATGTTTCCATTAATCCAACCAATGCTATTTACCCCAAAGAGCCCCTCCAGGTAGTCTACGATGGTTCTGTATGACTTTGAACCTAATATTTTGGCAGACAATCTTTTAAAAATAATTAGCATTTTGGGATATCATTGTACATAGGAAACTATTATGAAAATTTTGTGGTTATTTGGGGGAAAGGGAAAGATCAGTTATATATTTTATTGGAGAACCTTTATGAATATCATTTCTCGGCTTATATGATTAAGGCCAGTCATTATATGATTTTTGGTTCTGAATCCTATTACTTTAATTACTTTCTCTTGTGAAACTATTTTCTGTATCCTTTACTTGTTAGTTCATGCCTCTTCAATAAAATTTAAACATGTTTTGCTTGTGTGTAAAATTTGAGGTATTTTTTGTACAACCAAGTGGTAGCATCCTGAAAACAGTTTTTGAATACAAATTGAAAGAGAAGGGGAAGAATAGGTACAGACCACTAAAGACCTGACCTTTGTCCCAATTCTGTCATCAGTCGTCAATCAGAAGTTAATCTCCCTTAAACTCCCTTTGTTTTTTCATATTACAAGGTTCAGGGCTCGGGGGTGTAATTCAGTAGTAGAGCACTTGCCTATCAAGTGTGAGGCCCTGGGTTTGGTCTACAGTATTGAAAAGTATTTTTTAAAAAAGACACTCAGACAAAGTATCTATCAGTTCTTCCCTATTTCTAAAATTCCAAGAATCTCCTAAGTATCCAATTAGGGAAACAGTATATTCTGCTTACTGTTACTGTTTCTTTAAATCTTTCCAGGCTATCCAGCACATAAGTGTTGTTACATTTTGGAGTACCTTACTGTTTACAAAGTCACATATGGTAAAACACTATTGCATTATTATCTCTTTAGGCATAGACCTTCTAGGCAGATGTATTTCCAAGGATTGCAACAGACTGTTTAATGAGAAACACTTCCATTGAACAAAGAGCAAGATTTATGCTTTCAAAACCTAGTGATTTCTGTAAATCTGTAACTTAGTAAATCTAAATTCAAAACATATTTAATACTTATTAAAATTTGTTAGCTGTGCCTGAGATTCAAGATAAGTTTGCACGTTACAGAGAACATGTATAAATTTTATAAAAAAAAAAATCATAGCATGTGTACCACTCTTTTTCCTTAGTTTCCTATCAAAATCAGGACCCTACCTGAGACAACTGTCCATATTTCCCTTAGTATTACCAATCCTTTCAGGTTGAGGGGCCCACGTGTGACTATTATAGCCCCAGCTGAGGAACACACCATGAACTTTTTCGCTCCTTAAGAGCTATTCCTTTACTCTTAAACATGAGGAGTTTGGCACATCTGCAGAGAAGGAACTGCAGACTGGTGTGATAGCATATTCATGGCCTCCAGCTTGGTATGGACCCTTAATGTTGTTGCCATTTTCCAGAGTCACCATAATTACTTTAAATGTCTACCATCCTACGCAGGTGTTCTCATTGCTATTTTAACTAGCAGTTTCAATAAATGATGGAACTAATGCATAAGAAAACAGCATCAGACCAGCATGCCTTTGATTTCTTGTCTCTTCCATAAACTGTCCCTTAAAATTTTAGCGGAAGAGAGACACATGCAATGATAACTATTTCTACCTTTACTCTGACTCTCATTTCCTCGTATGAGTGTTCTCCAGAGAAACAGACCAATAGAACACATACATACAGATATGGAAGAGATATGGGAATTGGCTCACGAGATTATGGAGGCTGAAGTCCCATGATCTGCCATCTGCAAGGTGGAGAACCAGGAAAGCTTGTGATGTAATTTAATCCAAGTCCAAAGGTCTGAGAACCAGAGGAGCTGATGGTGCAAGTCCAAGCCCAAAGTTGAGGGCCTGAGTGCTAGGGGGTTGGAGGTGGTATTGGTGGAAGTCTAGAGTCTTAAGGCCCAAGAATCAGGATCTCTGCTGATGTCCTAATGCAAAAGACAGATGCCTTAGCTCAGAAGAGAGGGACTTGCTGTCTCCTCTGCCTTTTATTCTATCCAGGCCCTCACTAGATTGGATGAGGCCCACCCATATTGGGTGAGGGAGAAGCTTCTGTATTTACTCAACTGATTCAAATTCTAATCTCTGGAAACACTCACAGACATACCCAGTAATTTTGCTTTACCAGTACCTGGCCATCCCTTAACTCACTCAAGCTGACACCTAAAACTAACCATCACAGGTGTATATAATCCCTCACCTGATTCACCAATTATCCTCTCTCGTCTATAGTCAGCCTTGCAGTTTCATGTATTAACACTTTAAAGTTTCTCACAAATAAAACACAGACTCTTTTCTAATTCTGTTTTCTATTCCACCTGTTCTCTCCAGTCTTTTCCTTTCATAGCTAAGGGTCCACAAAGAAGCATTCACTGTTAGCTGCCATTCTCAACTTCCACCCAAACTTTATTAATTATTGATAATAAAATATCTCATACATATAAGACAAGGTACATATAAGATATAAATGGTAATTTACATGTGTCTAGCCCAGTGTTGGGGCAGACCCTGAATGGCTATAGTTAGGCTCCCTTGCAGAAGCTTCTGGGGGGCTATGTTGTTTTGAGTGTGTAACCAAGGCCATGAACCAGCTATGTTATGGCAGTTTGTGTAATCAAGGCCAGAAATCCTTTGATTCAGCATATTTACTTGAGGTCATAAACATTTGCTGTGAGCATATGCTCACTTATGTAACCTATTGACAGTGTGCCTTCTTTGTCTGGCCTGCATGTATAAAGGGCCTATGGAAGTGACTTGGGGGCTAAATGGAGATGGCTGGGGCTGAAGCTGGAGCTGGGGGTTGGCTAAACACTGCTATCACCACCACTGAATAAAGCATGTCTACCACTGGAACTGTGTCTTGCATCTTCTTCCATTTGCTGGTGTTCCAAATCTGTTTCCTGGTTCTGAGCCCCCAACTCATACCCAGCTGCTCAGTTTAAGAAATAGAATGTTACTAATGCCTTTAAAATAAATTTGTGTTCTCCTTCCCAACACAATCTCCCTCCCTATATAGGTGGGCATGAATTTTTGTCTTCCATTTGTTTCTAATTTATACATACCTCAAGAATATATGGTTTACTTTGACATGTTTTGATAGTATATGAATTCCATCGTAGTGTTAGTATTCTTTTATGACTTGTTTTGTTAGTTTGTTGTTTTAGCTTTGTGAGATTCATCTGTGTTGATAAACAAAGCAGCTGTGGTTCATAGTGTATTATATCATTGGATTATATCACAAATGGACTGTTGTTCTCAGTTATTCCTTTTTTAACATGGAAAAGTGCAATTTGTTTTGCAGATTAAAAACATTCAATTTCAGCAATTTAATACAGTTTAAATGATACAAACAATGCTGCTACAAACATTTGTATATGCCTCTTTATTCCTATGTTCAAATTTCTCTCAAATGGGAAAGAAGTGGAATTTAAAATTTCACCCTACAGCATCTCATATTTACTGTATCATGTCAGATTGTTTTCCAAAATTATTATTCCTGTCTATGTCCCTATAATGGAAGCATAAATGTACCCAT
>CM053407.1:68255453-68277934 GCA_028644305.1 Xerus rutilus | reverse complement strand
AGATTAGGACCATACTTCCTTAACAAGACTCCTATAGCACAAGAAGTAAAATCAAGAATCAACAAATGGGATGGATTCAAACTAAAAAGCTTCTTCTCAGCAAAAGAAATAATCAATGAAGTAAACAGAGAGCCGACATTCTGGGAACAAATCTTTGCCACACACACATCCGATAGAGCACTAATCTCCAGGATATATAAAGAACTCAAAAAACTTAACACCAAAAAAACTAACAACCCAATCAATAAGTGGGCTAAAGAGCTGAACACAAACTTCACCTTTTTATTTTTTGAGACAAGGTTTTGCTAAGTTGCTTAGGGCCTTGCTGAGTTGCTGAGGCTGGCCTCAACCTTGCAATCCTCCTGCCTCAAACTCCTGACTGGCTGGAATTACAGGTGTGTGTGCTTAGCTTATCTTCCATAGATATACCAGCACACATGGTGTTCCAAAGGTCACATCTGTGCCTACAAGATGCTCTGAGGGTCAGTTAACTGTTGTGTGCCCTTCTGCCTGATGGCTCTAAGCCAGAATGGGCACCATGACCCAAATATGCGGGTATATGATCTCAATTTTCACATGGTACATGTGTATGACTTCCCATAAATTAGCTACAATTACATAAAGCATGAGCTCAAAGAGATGTAGCCAAGGTTTCCTGCCACCACAAGTTCCCAAGCCCCTATTCTTACAAAAATAGAAAAGTTTAGTCATTTTGGTGTATTTCAGTCCCTAGCATATCTGCCTCCACTGCAGGGTGTATCTCACTTTGCCTTGCCTTACAATAAACCTACCCTAAAGTCTGATTCTGCCTCTTTGTACACATCTGTGTCTGCGCCAGGATAATTTCCTAATCTTACCCAAGAACCAGCTGAATGTGGTGGTCCACATCCGCAATTCGAGCGACTAGAGAGGCTGAGGCAGGAAGGTCACAAGTTTGAAGCCAAGCTGGGCAATTTAGCAAGCCCTGTGTCAAAATAAAAATTTTGAGGATAGAAGTAGTCCGTGGTAGAGTGCCCCCTAGGTTCAATTCCCAGTACTGCAACAACAACAACAACAACAACAACAAATTAAGCCCAAGGACCTAGAAAGAAATTATATACTCAGAGGTTGACCTTAAATCTCTGGTAACATTTTCACTGGTGGTGTATATATCTCCCCTCAATTTTTATTGTGCATTTGATGAATTATAAGCTCATAATGAAGTCAAATTCGGCAACTGGTTTTATTTTTTCTTCTTAAATCATTTTCTCCATTGTCATAAAGACACATCTGAAAAGAAGAAATAAACTAAAATATTTTTAAATTTTGACATATGTATGTATGCTTTATTTAGGACAGAATTTTCTGTGAGATGTGAAGTAGGGATCCATTTTCATTTTTTAAAAAACCTGGATACAAATATCCAGATATCACCTAGTGAATCTTGCTCAAAGATCTGCAATGCTGCATCTGTCATATTTCCTGGTGAGCTTTGGTCTAACTCTGGGCTGTAGCTTCACTTCCAATGGTGTATTTGTCTACTTATGTACAAAGTAGCCTTAAGTCTTTTTTTTTTTTTATTTTTGGTACTGGGGATTGAACTCAGGGGTACTCGACCACTGAGCCACATCCCCAGCCCTATTTTGTGTTTTTTGTAGAGACAGGGTCTCACTGAGTTGCTTAGCGCATCACCATTGCTGAGGCTGGCTTTGAACTTGCGATTCTTCTGTCTCAGCCTCCCAAAGTGCTGGGATTACAGGAGTGAGCCACCACGCCCGGCTGCCTAAAGTCTTCAGTTAGGGCAAATCACTACACTTTCTATTTCTTGACTCTTTAAATCTTCAAATCAATTTTTCAGATAACAAGGAAAATTCAGTTTGAATTTTGGAAGAAATTTCTTTGACTCAACATGTCAATCTGGAGAGAACTGGCTTATTTAAGATAGTGAATCTTGTTATTCATGAATAACTCACATTTTATCTTTTAAAATATATTTCAAAATTACAAATTTCCTCCATAAAAGGATTGTCCATCTCTTGTAAAACTGATTGCTGATTGTCTATTTTTGGTTCTACAAATTACATTTTCTCCTTATTAATTTTTATAGTCACTTAGCTAGCTCTTTTATTAATTTGGATAATTTGTATCTTTCTTTGGGGATTTTATGAAGACAATCACCATTTCTATAAATAATGAGAATTTTATGTTTTTTCTGTCCTTTTAAATTTTATTATTTTTTCATATTTTCATGTGCTTTCTGCAATCCCCAGTTCAATGTTGAATATGCATGGTAAGTGGGAATCCGTCTTTTGTGCCTCTCTTTAAACAATGATTTTACCATTTCACCAATGAGTACGCTTCCTGTGAGATTTTCACAGATACTCTTTCAAATCTGTTAGTTTCCTCTATTCCGAGTTTGCTGAGTTTCATGTGAATGAATATTGACTTTCATATGAATAAAAAAAGAAAGATAATTTTATGGATCTTTACTATTTTTTTGTGATTTAACAGTTTTTAAAAAACACCAACAAGCCTTTCATTTCTTGGATACAGCTAACAATAATTCATGTGTGTGTTACATATATATTGCTAGATTTAACTTGTTTGTTGTCATTTCATATGGAGTTTTTTTTTCATATGAAGTGGTAAATGGGTGGTATGGCAGAAGCATATTGTGTTTTTTATTTTTTTAAATTTTATTTGTTATTTTTAGATATACATGACACTAGAATGTATTTTGACATATTTACATACATGGAGTATAACTTACTCTAATTAGGATCCTATTGTGGTTGTACATGATGTGGAGTAGAGTTTTGGAATAAAGAGGATAATGATGGCTTCATAAAACAAAGAGGAATGTGTCTTTTTTAATTCTTTGGAAGTTTTATGATAATTGGAGTTATTTTTCTCAATATGTATTTAGCATTTATGGTTGTAGAACTGCAGACTTACGTTCTTTTCATCAAAAAATAATGGTCTAATTTCTTCAATAGCTAGAGGATCACTCAGATTTTCTAGTTCTTTCATCAATTTTTATAAAATGTAATTTTATAAAAAAACATGACCACTTCATCCAAGTTGTCACTGTAATCCAAATTTGTCCATAACACTGCAATTTTTCTAATCTTTCCTTCTGGTAAAGTAAGTTCCTTTTATTTTGCCAATAGCGTTTGTACCTTCCCCCTCTTTTTTCTTTTTTTTGACCAATCTGTTGTTTCAAAACACAGATCTAGTCTTGTTGATTCTCCTTATTATATCTTTACTCTCCATTTTATTAATTTTTGCTTTTTCTTTATCTTTACTATGGGGGGAGCTTAAGTTCCTAAATTGAATTAGAAGCTTAATATATTAATTTTCAGCTTTTCTGAAAGGCTATACATTTCCATGAGTTATTTTATCTGTACTGTACGTGTTTTAGTATGTAGAATTTGTCATAATTGTTTAGTTCTAAGGTTTTCTAATATTTTTTATTTCTACTTTAATATATGCACTATTTAGAAGTATGGTTTCAAATCTCTAAATGTAACCTTATTATTACTGATTTCAAACTTTTTGTGATCAGAGAACGCAATCCATATATTATCAAATCTTTCATGTTTGTTAAAACTAGTTTTATAGTTATTACATAGTTTGTGTATATTTATATAGTCAATAAGTGTCATGTATGCTTGAAACTAATGTGTTTTATGTTTTATTCTACATACCACAATTGGTTCCAGTATGTTATTTGTGTTCTTAAAGTCTTTTAATAAATATACCAATTTCCTGTGGTATATTTATGTATGCACATAACATGATTTTGTTAAATGCTTTCCACATTTCCTCCTCTTTCCTGTTCCTCTTCACTCTCTCTCTTGATCTTTTTCTACTTCACGGATCTTCCCTATATATTTATAATATCTGATCCCCTGCTATTTTCCCTTATTTTATTTTGGCTTCCACATAGGATAGAAAACATTCAACTCTTGATTTTCTGAGTCTGGCTTATTTTATTTCACATGATATACTTAATTTCCATTTCATTAACCAGCAAATGCCATAATTTCATTCTTATTTATGGCTTAATAAAACTCCCGTTATTTATATATACCATACTATCTTAATCCATTCATCTCTTGAGAGGTATTTGGGCTGAATCCATAATTTGGCTATTGTGAATTGTGCTGCTGTGAACATTGAAGAGGCTGTATTGTTATTGATTCTTGGTTTTATTTCTTGAGTTTTAGGGGTCCTGTTAAGGAAATTGGTGACTGCCCCTATATGATGGAGTGTTGACCCTGTTTTCTTCTAGCCATTTTAAAGTTTCTGGTCTAATTCCTACATCTTTGATGCATTTTGATTTGACTTTTGTGCAGGGTGAGAGAGAGGGATTTAGTTTCATAGTTCTACATATGGAGATTGATTTTTTTCCAGGACCACTTGTTAGAAAGCTATTTTTTCTCCAACATATATTTTTGATATCTTTTTCAAGTATCAGATGCTGTAAATATTTCTTTGTCACTGTCTTCTATTCTATTCCATTTGTCTTCATATCTATTTCGATGCCAATACCAGGCTGTTTTTGTTACTATATTTGTATAGTATAATTTGAGATCATGAGATCAGATATTGTGATATCTCCTAAATGGCTCCTGTTGCTCAGGATTGCTTTGACTATTTTGGGTCTCTTATGAGACCCAAATGAATTTTAGGACTTTTTTTTAGTTCTGTGAAGAATGTTATGGGTATTTTGATGGGGATTGCATTGAATTTGTACATTGCTTTTGGTAGTATGGCCATTTTGACAATGTTAATTCTGCCTATCCAAGAACATTGGAGGTCTTTCCATCTTCTAAGGTCTTTAAATTTTTTCTTAAATATTCTATAATTTTCATTGTAAATTTTTACCTTTTTGGTTGGATTCTCAAGTATCCTTTTTATTTTTTGAAGTGAAAGGGATGATTTTTTCTGATTTCTTCCTCACAGAATCATTGCTGGAGTCTAGGAAAGCTATTTATTTATGAATGTCAACCTTATATGCTGTTATTTTGCTGAATTCATTTATCATTGCTACACATCTTCAGTGGAGTGTTTTAGATCTTCTAGATATAAGGTCATGTCATCAGCAAACAGATAATTTTGACTTCTTATTTTCTATCTGTATCCCTTTAACTTCCTTCTCTTCCTTGATTGTTCTGGATAGAATTTCAAGAACTATATTGAATGTAAGTGGTTAAAATGGACATCCTGATCTTGTTTCTGATTTTAGAGAAAATGCTTTCAGTTTTCCTCCATTCAGTATGATATTGGTTATGGGCTGTTATATATAGCCTTTATAGTGTTGTGGTAAATTCCTTCTTTTCCTAATTTCTATAGTGTTTTTAACATAAATGGGTGCTAGATTTTATAAGGCCTTCTCTGCACCTATGAGATAATCATATGATTCTTATTCTTAATTATATTTATGTCATGAACTACATTTATTCATTTGATGTATTGAACTAACCTTGCATCCCTGGGATGAGACCCAGTTATTATAGTGCATTATCATCTTGATGTGTTTTTAAATGCAGCTTGATAATATTTTATTAAGGATTTTTAAAATATTTTTTAGTTATTGTTGGACCTTTGTTATTTATTTATTTATTTATTTATTTATTTATTTATTTATATGCGGTGCTGAGAATTAAACCCAGTGCCTCACACATGCTAGGCAAGCGCTCTACCACTGAGCTACAACCCCAACCTCTTATTAAGGATTTCTGCATCTATGTTCATCAGGAATATTGGTCTGTAGTTTTCTTTCCTGAGTCTTTGTCTCATTTTGATATCAGGGTTATACTGGCTTCGTAGAATGTATTTCAGAGTCATCCCTTCTTTTCAAATTCATGGAGTATTCTTTAAATGTTTGGTAGAACTCAGCTGAGAATCCATCTGGTCCTGGGCTTTTCATTGTCGAAAGATTTTTAATTGTTATTTCAATTTCATTATTTGATATTGGTCTGTTTAGATTTTCTTTATCTTCCTGCTTCACTTTGGTAATATGCATCTAGAAATTTGTCAATGTCTAATAGATTTTTCAGTTTATTGGCATATTAATTTTCAAAATAGTCTCAAATGATCCTCTGAATTTCAGAAGTATCTATGGCAATTTATCCTATTTAATATCTAATATTGTTTATTTGGGTCTTCTCTCTCTTTTGCTTATTTTGCCTAAGTGTTTATCAACCTTAGTTATCTTTTTGAAGAACTGACTGTTTCATTGATCCTTGTATCTTTTTTATTCTTAATTTTATTAATTTTGGCTATGATCTTAATTATTTCCTCTCTTCTACTGATTTTGGAATTAGTGTGTTCTCCTTTTCTAAGTTGTTTTGGTGGAACATAAACTTATTTATTTGGGACCTATTTTTTTAATATAGGTATTCAATGCTATAAATTTTCCTTTTAGAACTACATTCATACTCTTCCAGAGATTTTGATATGTTGTATCTCTGTTTTTATTTGTTTCTAAGAATTTCTTGATTTCTTCTCTCTTCTCTTCTATAATTCATTCTTCATTTAAAAGAGAATTGTTCAATTTTCATGTGTTCATGTGGTTTCTATTATTTTTCTTGCTGTTGATTTATTACCTTAATGTTTATTTTATCTGATAATGTCATTTTTCCAAAAATTTTCTTAATGTGCTTTGATAAGTTTTGATTTATTTCTACCATCTTTTGTACTTTCTATTCATGCCCAATACAGTTTATAATTAATTCGTATCTATCTGTACTTCCTTCAAGGACTTTAGCAGATTCTACCTCTGAGCATGACCTAATATCCTTTAGGATATCATTTTCTGTTTTAATTCTTATTTTTGCTTTTTCAACTTCTCTGTGGTGAACACACCCTAAGGAGATCCATGAGTCATGCCTTTGCATAATTTTCTCCACTTAAATGTGGGTGGAACCTGAACCTTGCTTTTAACTAATAGAGTCTGGGAAAGGCAACCGGATGTCACTTGCATGATTAGGTTACCTTAAATGGTAAAGGCGTTAAGATGTTACTCCAGTAATTATTTATGTTATACAAACTGGGGTAAGATTCCTTGTTGGCCTAAAGGAGCTGCCATATTGTGAGAGGGTCTATGGAATGGAGTGGTCTTTGGGAAACAACGATAGACTACAGATGAGATTTGGGCCCTGACTTTAGAGGTTCAAGGAAATTAACTTTGCTAACAACCTGCATGATCTTGGAAGTGGATTCTTACTTAGTGGCCCCTCCAAATAAGAATACAGTCTGTTTATACTCTGATTGGAAATTCACGAAGACCTTGATTAAAAGCCCCAATTAACCTGTGCCCAGACCCATGATCCATGGAAATTTGGGAATGATACATAAATGTTATTTTAAGTCACTAAGTTTTTGATAATTTGTTACACAGCAATTAAAAAAAGTGCCAAATTAAACTTTGTTGTGCCATAGAATTAACGTTTATTTAGTTTTACTCACATTTGTCATTCTATTTGCTCACTCTTTCTTCTTGAACTCAGTAGTTTTTCTGAAATCCTTTTCTTTCTCCCTAAAGTATATATCTTATAAGTTTCTATGGGAAGGAACTGTTTGAACTTCCTTAATTTTTAAATTTTTTAATCTAAAAGAGATATTATATCATTTTTATAATTCTAGGTATATAGTTATAAATATTTTATTGATTTAATATTATCTTACAGTTTTCCTGTCTTCAAGTAATGTTTCTTAAAATTCAACTATCATTGTTTCTTTGGAAGTAATCTGCTTTTGTTTCTGGAAAATTTTAAAGGCCTTTTTCATTTGTGTTCTATAGTTTGGTGAAGATTGGGATTTGTTTTGCTTCCTGAATCTGAAGATTTAGTGACATAAGAATTCTGGAATCTCTCTCTTTTTTTTTCTATTCAAAATTATCTCTCTGCTATTTCTCTGAGGAGATATTTCCTTTAGGAATTCTAATTGGATGTATATCTTGTAGCTATCTTTTATGTCTGATACCTGCTTTTATATTCTATCTGTTTTTCTGTGCTCTCTTGGGGACAGTTCCTTCAGATCTACATTCTAATTTACTCATTCTCATGTCAGTTGTGTATAATAAGTTAAGCAGCACATCCATTGGAGTTTAAATTTTAATTAATGTATTTCATTTTTATGTGTACAGTTTACTTTCTTTTTTAACTAGAACTCCCAAATCATCTTTATTGTCACTTTTTCCTTATTCACAGTTGATATTTTAACAAACTTTTTAATTTAGTTTTTTGGAGTGCTAGAGATTGAACCCAGGGCCTTGCACATGATAGGCAAGCACTCTACCACTGAACTATATCCCCAGCCCTTGATTTTTTAATTATTATTTTAAACACCAACTTATATTGTAAATGTGACATTTTCAGTGCTGATTCTGCTTATTGTCTCTGTTAAAACTTACTGCTCTTTCTTTTTTCCTTTTTTAGTTTGGACTTTCAAATTATGGGATAATGTTGCTACTTCATACATGGAAATTCTTTGAGGCTTGATCTGACAGTTGATTCATTTAGGGAATATTATTGTTATTATTTGTTTTGGATGAGCATTTAAGGAAGCTTCAAATCTGGAGTTGTTGGAGTCTTTTTTTTAAGACTCTGCAGGCAATGAGATGTGGGACTCTGTTAGGATTCTCCAGTGAGACCCACAGGATAGAGAGATGAGAGGGGATGGCTGGAAGCACAGAGAAACTGTTGGTATAACTCTCAGTCCAAGATTGCAAGTCTAAGAACCCTGGAGGCTGTTGGTGCAGATACCAGAATCCAAAGGCTGGAGAACCTATAGTTCTGATGTTCAGGACAGGAGCAGTGTCCCAGCTCCAGAAGAAGGAAAGCAAATTCATCTTTCTTCTACATTTTTGTTCTATCAAGATCCTCACCTAATTGGGTAGTGTCTGTCCATGCACTGAGAGTGGATCTTCCTTTTTCAGTTAATTGATTCAAATGCCAGTCTAGTCTGGACTCGACCTTGGACTAACCCAGAAATGATGTTCTGCCAGCTATCTGAATATCCTTTAATACAGTCAAAGTGACACTTAAAATTACCCACCCTAGAACCTGTAGCCTAGGGCTGTTTTATGACCTTATAATCTACAGTTCTGGTTTATGAATTCTCAGGGACATTTTTGTTTGTTTCTTCCTTCAAGGCAGATTGTTTTTTTGTTTTAATTATTTTATTTTTCTGATTCACACTTTCACTGAATATATGATTCTTTGTGGGTCCCAGAATCTGAATCCAACTCTCCCACCAGGACAGACCTGAGTTTATTGAAGTCAGAACTGAAGCTTCAAATCACAAGAATTAACCGATGACTTCACTGGTTCCAGCTCTCTAAGTTTTTCCCAGAATTCTTGGTCTCTGATGACACTCATGGTTTCCCCTAGTCTTTCCAATTTGAACATACAGTAAAATATGGTTTTTATCTTGTATCTACTACTTTTAGGTGCTTGCAGTTGGGTAGATTTTCAGGATATTTACTCTGCCAATATTGTTGGAAAAGGAAGTCTCTGTCTACTCTTCACTTTCCTGTAACCAAATTCCGCCCCTAACATTTTATACAATCTACTCTTGTTAAGGTCACCTATGACATCATAATTCCTAAATAAAGTAAATACTCATCAAGCCTTTTCTCACTCTGCAATTTTTAAATTATTGTCCACTGACTCCATGAATCACTCTTCTATATGTTATCTCATATTACTCAGGTATGCATAAACAACGTCCCCCCACTAACTTGATACTTGCTATCTCTGACTCATAGGATGTTTTTTACAAACTGCTCTTTATTCTAAAATGATCTACTAAGAAATATTACTAAACAAAGGACATTTTGCTGGTTCTCTTTCTATCCAATGAAATATTGAACATACATCAAATACCTCTATTTCTTATTTAAAGAACCACTTGCCTCTCGTCTATTCTGCCATTCATAGATTTTAAAGATGAACCAGCCCATTTTAGATGTTGCCTGTTGCTTAAAATCCTATCCATTGCTGATTTTATTGCACCCCTGCTTCACAGTTGATTCATTTGCTCAGAATTACTAGTGAAAAACAGCTAGGAGTCATTTCCAATGGGAACCTTCTTCCAGTTCTATAAAACTATAAGTCAACTTCCCAGAAGTTGCTATTGTAATGACTGAGATAGAAGCTCTGCAGCCATGAGTCACGTCACCACCAGAATACCAGACCAAGTCGTCGTTGCACCACAAAGTGAGATGTATGCATTTCAGAGACTCTTCAGCAATAGCTAGTAAAGAGGATAGCTAGTAAGTGAAATTAGAAAAGTCAAGTTTATTGAAGCAGAGAGTAGATTGGGGGAGATATTGATAAAAAAGTACAACGTTTCAAGTATGTTCGGATAAGTTCTAGGGATCAAATGTGCAGTATAATTAATGATTACAGTTAATAACACTATATTGTATACTTGAAATTTGCCAAGAGTAGTTCCTAAGAATTCTTAGCTCCCACTCATATAAGGTAACTCTGAGAGGAGATGGATATGTTAATCAACTGATTGTCATAATTATTTCACTATGTATATGAAGATTAAATATCATATTGTATACCTTAAATATACACAATTTGTATTTAAAATTTTTTATTAAAATTTAAAAATAACAACAGATAGCTTGATGCCACTCTGATTATCCCTATGAGAACTGTCACTCCATGTTTTGTAGTTAAATGTCCTTTGAATTAAATTTTATAAATAAGGTTGTTAGAGCGATATCTACATGGATTGTTTTTCCTCAGTAAACTCAGAAAGGGGATTTCATTGAGCATGAGCTGCACAAAGCAGAGTAGGTCAAATGCTAAGGTCAAATGCCTCGGAGTAGGTCAAATGACTCAGCAGTTGGCCAGAATCTGAGAAGACAATGGTGCTATGGAGAGCTCCCTGTGGACAGAAGCAGCTTCACCCAGTTTCTCCTACCTGCCTCTGCTGCTCCGTTTCAGACTTCTTCACTGCTTCCTTATTCCATCTGTCCTCTGAAGATGCTCTTCTTCCTGGAGTGTGTTCTCACCATCTCCTCTCATGCCAACTGATATCCTTGTGAGACATTCTTGGCATGAACCACCACATATACCCAGTGACTCTCGCGGATGTATTATAAGCTCAGTATCTACCTGAGTTTAAAATACAGTTTCAAATTCTGCCTGGTTTTCTCCTCCTAAAATCCAGCATGGCTGAAACTCTCTCTCTCAGCTGTCAATTCTCAGTGTATCAGTTAGTACATTCACCAACTCTTTTCATATATTCCAAAAAATCAAGGAAAGCTAAAAATAGTCAAGAAAAAATATATTCTGCTTAATTGTTAGTTGTAATTTTCGCCATAACTTTAGTAATTTTTTAAGTAAAATATGTCTCATTCTCCACCTCTGAGAAAGGAAGTTAAAAGTATTTTGTAACTTCTAAATACCTCTTTGCTTCGAGACTTCCAGCTCACCTTTGAATTCACAGCTAAGCTGCTCATGACTGGTGTTGCGGAAAGCCTCACTTCACAAACTTTACATGTACATGAAATCATCTCACTAGAATTTCTCAAAGAAAAACAGATTTAATGATAAAGAAAGAAAGCAATATTTCTTCTATAAGGAATGTAAAATGGGCAGGAGAAAAAAAATACCCCAAATTTCTGGTTTCCAAGAGACCAACATCTCTCTTACTTCCTACTTGTTACTTTTTGACCTATGTTGTCATGGTAAACATGTAAATGTAAATTATTATTTTTAAATAAATAAAGAACTTTTCATTGGCAACTTTCTGCACCAACCGCTTCCCCTTTATGACTCCACTCAATATTTTTCTCACCTCCTGAGAAAAATAGGTGGAAGATCTAAGGTAAATGTCAAAGAAATAACGAAACCACTAAAAACTATTCCTGGGAGACAGAAGCAGGAAAAGTTGCACACATTAAAAAAGAAATAAGGTATCAGGGTTGTCAGTAGATAATTCCATAAACTTCCTCTCTTTCTAAAAGTAAAATAAAAGGGAAGTGTCTGCTGCTACCTTAACAGAAGCCAAGACAATCTTTTTATAGCCACCTCAGAGGATTGCTTCAGGATTTCCAAGTGCTTAGATATTTTCAGCTTCAACCTCTTTAGCACCTGGTGCAACAGGAAGGGTGTGTGGGACTCCACAGCAACACCCACTGGATAGGAAGCTGGGTGCGCTCTTCAGGACTACTTATCATTTTCCATTTTGGAAGACAGGCAGAATTTAGTGATCTTTCCACATAACTTTGCTTGAATTCCATGTAAGATCAAAATAATGAAATAGTCACTTTTAAAATTTGCTTTCTTTCACCCCAATTGGGAAATAAAGAAAAATGTTGGCCTTTGGGTCCTGGGAAGCCAATAATGTGCAGTTAGTTGTTATATTCACATCAACACACAGATATACCGTCTAGTTTCTAATCTAAGCTTCCATGATTATGTATATGTGCATATATATGTCATTGCAGATAATGTATACACACGCTCAAATACATGCATTCATATGTGATAAGACATTGTTTAAGTCAGTATTCTTTATAATACTCTAAAAGCTTTAAATGACACTAAAGATAAGTTTTTTCAAATTACAAACTTCTAGCAATCTTCAAAACTATCCTCTGAACAACTGCCCCTCCCCCCAATATTCCCACACGCATTCCTGACTGGCATTGTCTGGCAGATGGAGATGAGATGGTGATGCAACCTTTTTAGCCTAAAGCATAAAAGCTAAATGCTGCCTCGAGGAACAGACCAAGGTGGAAGCCAACACAAGTGAACCACCGGCTGTGTGCCTTCCCTCATGAGAAACGTATTGAGAGGCAATCGGTAAGTGCACTGGAATCAGATAGCTCGGTGTGTGATGGGCAGTACAGATAATGCATGAACATCAGCATATCCTTGTTGTGAGGAAATTATAGTTCTTGATGAACGGCAAAATCCCTGGAACTTAACCCCTAAAATTCTTTGTCTAGCCTCCCTCTTCTATGTACTCTTTGCAATAACCATTTGACATTCAGAACATTCAAACAAAAAATCGATTTCATTAAGGGCCTGGGGAATGTGTGAACATCCTCAGTGCAGAAAACACTCATCACATCCATGCATACATGTGTGCTCACATGCTCTCTCTCCCCCTCTCTCTCCATACCATACACACACACACACAGTCTTTCAGCTTTGAGTCTAGTCTCCTACTCCCCAGTTGATAATATGAGTGATTTCTTTAAAAATACGCCCATCCCATGTCCTCCTTGGCTTCCAGTTTTACTCATGTAAAACAGCACATTCTTCGTGGCCTTTGAAGACTGGCATGGTTTAGCCGCGCTCACCTCTGCAGTCTCTGCTCACAGCCTCCAGTTTCTTTCCTCCTGCAGGCTAAGCTTCTTTCTGCCTCTGGCCTCTTGTCCACCTGAAATGTTCTCTTCTGGCTAGTTCCTCCTCGTGTTCCCTAGTTCTTCTCATTTTCCGAATTCTCTCTCTCTCTCTCTCTCTCTTTTGTACCCAAATGTTCACAGCAGCTTTCTTCAAAACAGCACAAATGCAAACAGCCTAAATGTCCATCAACAGGCAAGCAAACTAGCATATTCATACAATGGAACACCACTCAGAAATAAAAATGAATGAATTAATGACATACCCAACAAACTGTTAGCTCCCCAAAATATGGAACAATATATAAAAACATACAATGTAGAGTACATTTATAACAAATTCTAGAACAGAAAAACTAATCTACATTAATAAAAAATAGTTCAGGGGTTATCTGGGCCAGGGGTGAGAAATGGGGACTGCAAAGTAGCACAGGGAACTCTAATACGAGAGAAATGTTTTTTACCTCAATTGTGACAATGACTTCATGGGTGTCTATGTTGGTCAAAATTTAAACTGTACATTTAAATGGCTGTTTCACATGTAAATTATACTTCAAGTTAATTTTTTTAAAGTCTATCTTTAGTTCCAATGATCTGAAATATCACCTTTATTGTAAGAAATCCTTTTGAAAGGAAAAATGTAATATTTGATTCCAATTTAAAAAGTCATAGACCAAAAAGCAATATGCAAATAACATGTAACATATTAACATGTAATAACAATATGCAAATAATAATAACATGTAAAGAATACTTGAAATCAAGGGTTGAAAAACTGAAGCTCTTAATCTGGTTAACCTACAAAGTAAATATGAAGAAACAGCATTTCTTCATGTATGCCTAATGTTATGAAAAACACAACACACTTCTAAAAGGTTATGTTAGCAAAATCCTTAAGGACAAGACTAAAACGTTATCCTACAAAGTCTCTTTCTCTCCAAAGCCTCTTTCTGGTAGTGGACCCTCTCTGCTTTCCTCTTACTATAACTTAACTACATACAGAGCTGAAATATTTTGTATTAAGTCAATGCAAATAGTCAGTTCCCATTCTTTAAAAAGTAAACATTTTATATTTTTACTTGAAAAATCAGAAGTTGTACCAGGCACAGTGGCACATGCCTGTATTCCTAGCGACACAAGAGGCTAAAGTAGGAAGATTGCAATTTTGAGGCCAGCCTCAGCTACTTAGTGAAGTCCTGAGCAACTTAGTGAGAGCCTGTCTCAAAATAAAATAAAATAAAATAAAATAAAATAAAATAAAATAAAATAAAATAAAGGCTGGGGATGTGGCTCAGTGATAAAGCACTCTGTGTTCAATGCCTAGTACAAAAAAAAATCAGAAGTTGTGTTTCAGTTATGTAGTCTGGCTCAATTATCAGCTGAGTTAATTTAGGAAGCATGTAGGGCAGCTCCCAATACTTGATCTAAAAGTATGGTGGAAATAGTTTATCCAAAGTATACTGTCATCAACAACATCCTTTGAATCAGTAAATCTGACTTCACAGCTAAGTATTACTTAATACCTGGCTTTTGGTCTTTAAATTTTATTCCTTTAAGTATTATTATTAAATTTGACATATCCAAAGTTTATAAGTATCATGAGAAAAGTAAATAGTTCACCATGCGAAGTAAAACACAAGTATTTTCTAAAACTATGTCATGCATCAAATATAGGAGAAAAAAAGCTAAATATTCAACATCTATAAAAATATCAGCTTGACTTAATGCATTCTAAGTATGGGCTCCTTTTCTTTTTTTCTTTTTTGCAGTACTGGGGATTGAACCCAGAGCCTTGTGTATCCTAGGCAAAGCACTACACCACTGGACTATATAATCCCCAGCCCTCTATTTGTTTCTAACCACATAATTGCTTCTGTTAAAGAATGGAGAAACTTTGGTCAAAGGGGAAGGAAGGAAGAGGATAGCCCATGGGGACAGGAAAAATGTTGGAACGCTATGGACAACAATGCCCTAGGTTCATGTATGACTGCACATATGGTGTAACTTTATATTGTGTACAACCAGAGAAATGAAACATTGTACTCCATTTGTGTACAATGAGTCTAAATGCATTCTGCTGTCATGTGTACCTAATTAGAACAAATAAATTTAAAAAAAATAAATAAAATATGAGCCAAAACGAAAAAAAAAATCCTAATTCTTTCTCATAAAGGCCATTCTTGACCACTTAATTTGAAGTGAGTCTCTCACTACTATTCCTTTCTGACACCCTATTCTTTTCCTTTAACAACACTTGTAGTATCCTCTAAGAATGTGTCTATATATCTACTTGTTTAAATCTGGTCTCTTCTGCTTGAATGCCATTTTAAAGAAGGAACCCTATCTGCTTCATTTCCCATTATGTATTCAGATCCCAGCATATCCGCTGGCACTGGTGTGTGTGTGCACTCATGCATCAGTCTTATTTAATCAATTAACAGAATTCTTTGCAATAAAAATTATTTCTGATTTCAACTTCTCCATTTTCACCTCACTGCTGCCTTCTGGCATCTCAAAAGAAACTTTGAAATTATAGTGAATTTTACGATGAAGTAAGGTAATATGAGGCTCCCAACTGATTTGTAGGTGTGCCTATGAGATACAAAAACCACATGTTAACTGGTATCTCCAACAGCGCAATATTCCTGGAAGAATTCCAACTCTATCTTGAGATATGGTGGGCTGAACTTAATGCTGTCTTCTTGTTCTTTCTCAGTAAATAGCTTCAGCTATCATTAACTCAACTGCTGTGTGTAGTTCTATAGTCCCTGATTACTCTCTTATGGTAAGCCCAATTTTCAGACTCATTTTCAAGTCTTAAAAAAGAGAAACTAGTGCTTTCTTATTTAAAAAAAAAAGTATAGGACAAATGGAATCACACAATGGACAAACATTGGAGAAATTTGTGCAGAATCTTTAGACAAGATTTTAGCTACCACTTACAAAGCTACATTTGTTGATACAAATTTTCATATTATTTTTCTTTATGGAGTTCAGAAAAATTTTAAAATCGCTATTCAAATATTTGTGTGTATGTGCCTTTTAATTAAAAAAATTGGACAGACAGGATTAAATTTGTAGCTGAGTGAACAAAACTCAAACAAGTTTGAGACTCAACATACTGCATTTAGAAAATCAAGAAGGCAAACAAACACAAGTAAACACAACAGTCCCTGTGTT
Organism: Xerus rutilus; assembly: GCA_028644305.1. Lineage (NCBI taxonomy): Eukaryota > Metazoa > Chordata > Mammalia > Rodentia > Sciuridae > Xerus > Xerus rutilus. The sequence goes on along the minus strand of CM053407.1, from coordinate 68,261,391 downwards.
GGATCCATAAAGCAACTCATATCAGATGGGTTATCAAGAAAAATTGCTATAAAACTTGTACAGTACCAGGTACTTTATATGTGAGAAAAAAAGTCTCTGTCACTTGAGGAATCTATCTCACAATTTTAGCTTAAAACTATACTTTTTAAAGATTAGCAATTTTTTTAACCCATGGGCATAAGACACATGCATTGGTTCTTTGAATTTATATACAAATGAAAAAAGAAGTAGAGTTTTATTAGTGATGGATGCTTTTGTGAGTGTGTAAAAAAAAAAGAAGTCTGGCTGAAATGCTTGGTAAGTATGCAGTGCATAATATAGTTTAATAACTTATGGTGTTTTGGAAGGAAAATAAAGTTGCTGAGATATTGTGGTTCTGAACTTGGCAAAGAGTTGTAGAATGAAATTGGCTCATGTGCTTTCGCAAGAAATTTCACAATGCAGAACAGACTTTCTAAGAACTGTACATAATGAGATAAGCAAGTTACTACACTGAGTCCTACTGTAGATTTCTCAGGATCTCCATATTAAGAGTCTTAAAGGGGGTTTATTTTATAGAGAAGGGTTCCCAAAACATCAGTAAGTGAACCTCTTGGATGTAGTTCAAGAAAGTCAGGCTTACATTATACCCAAGAGGTATTGCAATATAATAATATTTTAATTATAAGAACATTGATAATATTTAGTAAATACTTCCTATGTGCTGACTTCTCCAGAGAATACAAATGTTAGAAAGATAAGAGTGTGGGGGCTGGGATTGTAGCTCAGCGGTAGAGCGCTTGCCTTGCATGCATGAGGCCCTGGGTTCAATCCTCAGCATCCACGTACAAAGCAATAAAATAAAGACATTATGTCCATCTACAACTAAAAAAATATTAAAAAAAAAAAAGAAAGATAAGAGTGTGGGAAACGGTGATGTGGATCAAGGTGTCTGATTGCCTTGTGGTGTGCTTGTACTGGGATCTTCCTTTGCAAAAGTACAGATTAATATTGCCCAGTTGCTGTGGCGATGCCAGCTCGTGGTCACTCTGTGCAAAAGCTCAGAGTTATCAGTTTTAACCTTGAAACTCAGACACTGGCTCCCAGGGATAGATTCTGGGCATAGCAAGATAACCATAATAATAACCATAATGTCTTGTCAGCACTGTGACCTTCAAGCCTGACTGCTTTGCAGACACTTTCTTACAAATAACCTTTCATGGTAAAACCTATATAATAAACATGTGGAGCCCGCTCTGGGTTACTGTTCTCTGTTTGTGTGTTTTTGTTTTTTTCTTTCCCTCCCTCCCTCCCTCTCTTTCTTCCTTTCCCTCCCTCCTCCCTCCCTCCTCCCTCCCTCCCTCCCTCCCTTCCTTCCTTCCTTTCCTTCTTTCTTTCTTTCTTTCTTTCTTTCTTTCTTTCTTTCTTTCTTTCTTTCTTTCTTTCTTTCTCTTTCTTTCTCTCTTTCTCTCTCTCTTTCTTTCTTTCTTTCTTTCTTTCTCTCTCTCTCCCCCTCCCTCCCTCTCTCTCTCTTTCTTTCTCTCTCTCTCTTTCCCTCCTTTCTTTCTCTCTCTCTTTCTCTCTCTTTCCTTCCTTTCTTTCTTCTTTCTTTCTTTCTTTCCCTCCCTCCCTCCTCCCCCCCTTTCTTCCTTCCTTCCTTCCTTCCTTCCTTCCTTCCTTCCTTCCTTTCCTTCCTTCCCTTCCTTCCTTCCTTCCTTCTTTCCTTCCTTCCTCCTTCCTTCCTTCCTTCCTTCCTTCCTTCCTCCTTCCTTCCTTCCTTCCTTCCTTCCTTCCTTTCTTTCTCTCTTTCTTTCTCTTTCTTTCTCTCTTTCTTTCTTTCTTTCTTTCTTTCTTTCTTTCTTTCTTTCTTTCTTTCTTTCTTTCTTTCTTTCTTTCTTTCTTTCTTTCTTTCTTTCTTTCTTTCTTTCTTTCTTTCTTTCTTTCTTTCTTTCTTTCTCTTTCACCAGGGATTAAACCCAGGATGCTTAACCACAGAGCCATATCCCTAAACCCATTTTATATTTTATTTAGAGACTGGGTCTCACTGAGTTGCTAAGCACCTCGCTAAGTTGCTGAGGCTGGCTTTGAACTCACAATCCTTCTGCCTCAGAGCCACTGGGATTATAGGTGTGCGCCCCTGCATCCCACTTGTGTGTTTTCCTTTATCTCCCATTAGCCCTTGCCAGTTTCTGGGGTTCTGCCATGCAGGTTATGGCAAGACGGATCTTGCCTTCTACAATTTATGTTCTCATGGGCTCCCACATAAGCACAAAGCCATACCAAGTCTATAGGGTAAGGTGATTGAAGTGTTAATGACATAAAATGGTCCTGTCTGCTTGGTAATGGCTCAGGAAAAGGTTTTGTTGGCATCTGTCTCTAGTCTGCAGGGGAGACCTAACTACCCCTTCTCACAAATAACATCCAAACATGAATTAAGAAATAAAATCACTTTCTCAAAAAATGAAAGATTAATGACTACAGGATGGAGAAAATCAATCGTCAAATATGCATATTTATGATTCTGTAGTAGCAAGTAGAGCATTTTTTCACTGAGAGAGTGGAAGACTAATTTTTTTCTCTGTGGTGCTCTCTTCCATCTCTGATGACTGGTGTGGCTTTTATGAGAGTCACCATGTTCGAAGCAACATCCATTTGGGGTCTTTTGGAAGTGAGGCACCTCTTACTGCTGGTCTGGTGATAAAAGGAGAGTTTAGTGGGGAAGTACATATGTCCTACCTCTGTGTTAGAGCAAGAGAGTTTGAGATTTGTTACTAATCTTTATCTAGAAATTGGGAGACTTTTTTTTTAAGTAAATCTCATGAAAATAACCCTGAGGAACCAAGTAGAGGTGGTGTCATATGCTACTAGCAGCTTGTAAAGGATTTTAGGATTTGGCATCCCAGCTGTTTTTTCTTTACAAGCTTTATGAAAGAGCTTTTGAAGTGAATCTTGAAAGTCACTAAGGATTTCAACTGGTAGAAATAAGAGGAAGAAACTTCTAGAAAGATGAAATTGTGTATATGCAGGTGTGCAGACAGAGTGGAGGAGGTTGGGTAGTTCTATTTAGCTGGAAAAAAGATACAAACTGTAAAGATGTTTCAAGAGAGACTATGTGGAAAAGAAAGGTTGGGGGCATATTGCAAACCAGGATGAGAAAGTTGTGATAAATTTAGCAGCACTCAGCAGTTCTTACCATTTATAATTGAGCACATGTCCAATAGGCCTTTCTCGTGTTGTAAAGGAAGATGAGTTTTTAAAATCTGTTCCTTGGAATCTACTCTGTACAGTTCCTCTTCTATACCTGAATGGAATCTTCAGTAGATTTCATAGCTTCTTTAGGTAAAAAGTAAGTAGTAGTAACGTTTTCCAGGTATTTAAAAGCCTTATTCAGTGGGATATGAAAACTCAAAGTGATCATCCATCTTCCATTCTGCATTAGACTGGGATCTGGCAGTAGGACCAAGGAGAGGCTGCCTTCTTCTCTACCCTGAATTACCTCCTTCCTTACTTTCTGCTGCATTTTCTAGTGGCAAAAGTACGGCAGGAAGAAAAAAGGAAAGAGAAGGAAAGTCTTACTTGATTTGTACAGAAATAGAGCACCAGAACATTCTAGTCAGGGCAGATGCCCAAGGCTGACTCTCTTGTGGAACATTTTTGAGGATTCCTTAGACCCTGTACCCCATCACCTCTCAGACCTTCCACTAACTTTCCCTGCATCCCCTTCAACATGCACACTACCCTCAGCTTCAGTACAGTCATCTACCTTATCCACATTTTCACTTCTGCAGTTTCAGTTACCTGTGGTCAACTGTAGTGCAAAAACATTACATAGAAAATTCCAGAACTAAATAATTAACAAGTATTAAATAAATTTTATTTTAATTATTCTATCACTGTTATCTATTACTGTGTCTAATTTATATATTAAACTTTATCATAGGTAGGTATGTAAAGGGAAAACCATAGTACATGTGGTTTGGGTACTATCCAAGGCTGTAGGCATACGCTGGGAGTCTTGGAATACATTCACTGTGGATGAGAGGGCACTACTGTAATGGACACTTGCTACACTCACAGAACACCTGTTTTCTGGAGAGCTTGTGGCCTATCTGGCATATGGGAAATGTATGCCTCTTATTCACTATTAGCCAAAGAGCGGCCCTTTCTCTCATTACTTTGCCTTCTCAAAATGTTGCCACCTTATTGTTTCTGGACCAGTTTTAGGCTGTCCCCACACTCCAGGAAGAATATGACTAGTTCTCCAAGCATTCTTACAAAGTTTCCTTCAATTGATTCGAGACGAATGGGAAGAATCTCCTGCCCCTGCCTTATGGTAGAAATACAGAACATGTTTACTACTTACTTCAAAGGAATCTTTAGTACCTTCATCTTCATGAAAAAAAATTATTCTATATGATATGGACATGGATGACCAGTTTCATAATGTTTCATGTTCTTCCTGAATAGATATTTTTGCTCTTCAATTAGGATCTTGAGTTTCTTGGTACTTAATGGTTTTATGGTCCTCTGCTGAATTTTGACAACAGAGCAAGGCTAATCTAACATCCTATTCCATAGTGAACAGCTGATTCCCTGTTTATGAGTAGTGTTTCTAAAGTCCACTTGTAAGTTACTGATTTTAGGAACATGGAGTTTGTGTTCCCTAAAAACCATGCTTAGTTATCATGCATGAGATCCAGAGAGGATCTCAAAAGCCTGTGCTTTTGAGGGTCCCATTTATTGATATTTGTCATATTGAAACAGATTTTTAGTACACAAGGGTATACAAGCATCTGAGTGAGAATAATGACATCATCAGTGGCACAGCCCCTGAAAGGCTGCACTGAATGCTTGGAAGAGAATAAATGAAAAATCCACAGAGCCTCTTGCTATTGTCATAAAAATAATTTTGACATCATGAACTGCCTGAAGGGAGCTCAGGAGTCATGGACCATACTAGGAGGTCAGATTGTCTGGGGTAAGGAAGGGCTTATGTCTGGGAAAGAAGCATGTGTTAATGCTTGCAGGTAAAGAATTCTGGTATTCTGTGAGAAAACTGGATATCAGGGTTAGGACAACCCATAAAGAATGCTCAGAAAATTGCCACATCATTGGAACGAAGGTATGCTTTTCTTCATTCTTTAAACAAGCATTAGAAATAAAGTAGTAGCTAGGACAGAGAACTTGCACATGCAACATGCATTCTACTTTATAGAAGCAGACTCTATGGTAAGCAAAGAAACAAGTTACTTTGAAAACCATGGTGCCTTCAACATAAAAAAAAAACATAAAACTTGCATAGAAAAATCTAGAGTAGTATTTAAACTTCAGAAGATGGCAGCAACAGGCTCAGTTTTCAGATAGTTTATGGTGATGATTATGGGATACACAAATTTTTTAAAAATTGTCTTACTGCAGCATGAGAGTAGATGATAACTGGCAGATTATGCTGCTCACAGTACATCTACGCCTCCATTAACCTGAAGTCAGGGCAAAACTGGGGGAAAGAGCCTGGGTCGTTTTATATTACAAACTTCCTCAGACATCAGCTCCTGATAATAAATAAGGAAAGCAAGAGCACACAGAGGACGAGCCACACTCGAAGACGTTCCCCAAGAGGAATGCCTTTTGGTATCTATGGGTCCCAAACCAAAAGTTCTGCCAAGAAATTATCTGTCTTTATAGCACAAGAAGTAAAGTCAAGAATCAACAAATGGGATGGATTCAAACTAAAAAGCTTCTTCTCAGCAAAAGAAATAATCAATGAAGTGAACAGAGAGCCGACATTCTGGGAACAAATCTTTGCCACACACACATCCAATAGAGCACTCATCTCCAGGATATATAAAGAACTCAAAAAGCTTAACACCAAAAAAAACCTAACAACCCAATCAATAAATGGGCCAACGAGCTGAACACAAACTTCACAGAAGATATACAATCCATCAACAGACATATG
>CM053407.1:68231715-68255353 GCA_028644305.1 Xerus rutilus | reverse complement strand
TTTGAGCCTGCTGTCCCACTCCTCGGTCTGTACCCAGAAGACTTAAAAACAGCAAACTACAGTGCTGCAGCCACTTCAATGTTTATAGCAGCTCAATTCACAATAGCTAAACTGTGGGACCAACCTAGATGCCCTTTGATAGATGACTGGATAAAGAAACTGTGGTATATATACACAATGGAATATTACTCAGCAATAAAAGAGAATGAAATTATGGCATTTGCAGGTAAATGGATGGAGTTGGAGTTGCTAAGTGAAGTAAGCTAATCTCAGAAAACCAAATGCTGAATGTACTCATTGATAAGTGGATGCTGATCCATAATGTGGAGAAGGTCATGGGAACAATGGTGGAACTCTGTTCACAGGGGTGTAAGGGGGGAAGGGGCATGGGGACAGTAAAGGTGGTGGAGTATGATGGTCATCATAGCCCTAACTTTATGTATGATTGCATATATGTTGTGATTCTATACAACGTACAACCAGAGAATTGATGTTATCCTCTATCTATGTACAATGAATCAAATTGCACTCTGTTATCATGTAAGCCTAAATAGAACAAATAAATAAATTAAATATGAAAAAAAAGAATGTGACAAAGAAAAAAAATAAATTATCTGTCTTAATTTTTTGACCATTGATGAGAATTTTATTTGACTAAGACATCAATTACAAATGTCAAGCCTAAATTGCTTTTCTTGTGTGGTTATTGTGAATACATACACTCCTATGGATTTGTGCAGGTGTTAACATGTGTGCGTTTGGGAGCGTTTTATGCGGCAGTCTTTTCATCATAACATATAGTATGAGCTTTGGGCATCTGATCTAAAATTCTCATTTATAGAGTGACAATAAATCTGTTCTCTATTCTTTAGAATTTTATGTATCATTTTATTCTCAGGCTTCAATTTTTTTTTGTCTTTGTTCTTGATAAGGAATGAAATTTTTCTTGTTTACCCAAAAATATTAATCCATTGTTGACAAAATGTTTTGCCTTGTATTTTTTTAAATAAATTTTTAAAAAAAGAACTAGAGTAGACTATTTGGAGAAAATCTGGTAGGAATACCTAAGGGATACAGAAGTTTCTTATGGCTAATTTTTAATTAGATTGTAGAATTTATACATTCAAATGAGCATTGTATCTTCAAAGTACTCACTATAAACTGATGCTATTGTTTCTCAAAGTATTTAAATATAGCTTCATTGTTTGATGGCATATTGAATATAAATATACCATACTATACACATTCCATATATTTTTGTAAATAGTCAATGCAATACTTAAAATACACATTAGCAGATTTTATAATTCTATTATATTCTAAATATTGTTTAATTTTAGCATAAATGCTATTAAAACTGTTTGATGCTTCACTTTTAATCATGTGACTTTTAGTTTGTTCAAAATTAGACATGGCAACTTATAAGTTATACTGGGGACCATTTAGAATCCATGGTGGAAGGTCTTAGATCACAAGTTATAAATTTGAGCCATTTTGAAGGCAATTGGGTCCATTCAGATTTCTATTGTCTGCCAGAGAAAAATAGATGGTGTTTTTACTCTTACTGAAATATTGTCTTCCCTTAAGGATATTAAACTGAAACTCAAGATTACTATAACCATTGACTCTTAGTGGATGAGCTTCTCTGTGAACTTGCTCATACCAGTTGCTGAGGCCTTCTGGGGCCTACTGGCCCATATAGCCCCTACCCTCTCTCAGAGTTCACCATACCTGGCAGCCTACTCTCCACTTCCTGAACAAATGCTCCTCCTCATCTAAGCAGCTTTGGTCAAGAAACTCCCCTCTCCTCCCACCTGACTGCCTGCAAAACTGGCCTCAGCACCCAGATTAGTTTTACCTCTGCAGTCTTCTGCAACCCTCTGAGTGTGCTAATTTTACCAAGACAAAAACTCAGTTTGTCATGTTCTACCTGAGATCACTCAAAATTCTTGCCTTGAAACTACTTCTTCTTTTTTCCTGCCTGGCATTCATTTTTAGGAATTAAAAGTACATGTGGTTCCATAGTTTAGCTATTGTGAATTGAGCTGCTATAAATATTGATATGTCACTGTAGAAGGCTGATTTTAAGTCCTTTGGGTATAAACTGAGGAGTGGATAGCTAGGTCTAATGGTGGTTTCATTCTGAGCTCTCTGAGCAATCTCCATACTGCTTTCCAAAGTGGTTGTACCTTTGAAGTCCCACCAGCAATGTATGAGTATACCTTTTGCCCCACATCTTCGCCAACATTTATTGTTGCCTGTATTCTTGATGATTGCCGTTCTGACTAGAGTGAGATTAAATCTTAGAGTAGTTCTGATTTGCATTTCTCTAATTGCTAGAGATGTAAAACATTTTTTCATATATATATATATTTAAAACATATTTAGTTATACATGGACACTGTGTCTTTATTTTGCTTATTTTTATGTGGTGCTGAGGATCGAACCCAGTGCCTCACACGTGTAAGGCAAATGCTCTGCCACTGAGCCACAACTTCAGCCCTTTTTCATATATTTGTTGATCAATTATGTTTCTTCTTCTGGAAGTGTCTATTCAATTCCTTAACCCATTTATTGATTGGGTTATTTGGTTTTTTTTGTTGTTAACTATGGAACCAACCTGCGTATCCTTCAATAGAGGAATGGATAAGGAAAATGTATATATATTCAATGGAATATTACTCAGCTTTAAAGAAGAATGAAATTATGGCATTTGCTGGTAAATGAATGGAGTTGGAGAATATCATGCTAAGCGAAATAATCCAATCCCAAAAAACCAAAGGCTGAATGTTTTCTCTGATATGCAGATGCTAATTCACAATAAGTGGGTGGAGAGCACTAGGGAAGAATAGAGTTATCTTAGATTAGATAGAGAGGAGTGAAGGGAGGGGAGGGGATATGGGTAGAATGAAACAGACATTATTACCTTATGTGTATATATATGACTGCATGACTGATGTGATTCTGCAACATGTACATATAGAAAAATGAGAAATTACACCCCATCTATATATGATATATCAAAGTGCACAAATACATTCTACTGTCAAGTATAAATAATTAAAACAAATAAAAAATTTTTTAAAAGTACATATGGGTTTAAATCAATTGTGATACTTCTTTGTATCCTCTGTATCACAACACCTTTTATGCTTAGTCATGTCGACTCTTATTTTTTTGACCAAATCAATCAATTACTGAGCAAAGGAATGCGTGAGCCCTCTGGATACACAGAAGAGCTCTCTTAGTCTATCCTCTCCTGTCTCTACTCAGGTCTGTCAGAGATAGACTTAATTTCTCATTAAATCCCTGTAACTTGCAGATGTTATTAGCATTCTACAATCCTTAGGAAGAGTTTTAGATATTTAGCAATAATTTCCAACTACCATAGCCAAACCAAATTGGTTTCTAGCCCAAGAATTCTTTCTCCTTGGATGATTTTTAGATGTAAACAAAAACAAGGAGATCTAAATTTAGAAGATACTGGATTTAAATGTGTTTGATAATATTTACAGTTCAAAGCAGCCCATTTAGTAGTAGTAAATTCAGTTTCAGTTTTGCAACTAATAACAAAAGATATAAAAACAAAAATAGGTTTAGTTGACAGTGAGAGAATGTTTAATTAAAGGCATGCCATGAGGAATGTTCCAGTATGCAGTAATGGTCATTTTCCTTCAATATTAGCTCGAGACAGGCTTGCACATGAAGTACTTGCAACTCCAATTCCATTTTCACATTAAAAGCAACACTAGCAAGGGTGTTTGGATAACGGTATTCAGGGATTGAAGAATGTGGCAAATGGTCACCCTCCTACATCACTAGTGGGAATGTTTATTGGTTACATGTTTCTGTAGCATAATCTGATAAATATTGCTAAAAGCCTTAAGAAGTATATATCCTTTAATCCAGGCATCCTACTTCTAGGAATTTTTCTAAGGAAATAATTCTGAATGTGCTCATCAATGTAGCTATTAAGAAGCTTATCACTGTATAATTAGCATGGTGCAAAACTGGAAACTACTAAAATGCCCTGCAACTCAGGCTGACTAAAGTTATTTGTGACACACACATATATAGATTTATATACTCATAGCCGGTGGATGTAGCCCCTACATGATGTTCTGGGGATATTTACTGATGTGAAAAAATGTTCACACTGTGGTCAGCTCCAGTCAACAAAGCAACAAATAGTTCCTGAGAAATGAAAAAGGGGTCTGGTACTGTGGTAGGCTCTGGAGATGACTGAGATGTGACACAGAAGTGGCGACAAACATTTTGCAAACACACATAAATACATTTCAGATACTGCTAAGGGCTATAAACAAGATAAAATAGGGTACTGTGATAGATAGCAAATGAAGGGTGATATGGAGCTACTTTTCTAGATTGGTCACCTCTCTTCAGAGGTGACTTTGGAATTGAAACCTGAGTGAAGCAGCTGCAGGTAAATCTGGTAGAAAACATTTTAAAGCAAAAGAAATAGCAGTGCAAAGGGCTTCAGATAGGAATGAGCTTATAACATCTGCAAAAATGTCTATCAGATTGCTAACTGATGTTTATTGCCTACTGCAGGGTTAATTAGTTTGTATTTTCTTATATTTACTAACCTATAATTCTCTTTCTATAATTGACATGGTTTATTTAAAAATTTTTTTTTAAAAGTGATAAAGTGCCCCTTTCAGTGTATATTATAGGTGACAGTTTCCCAAAATCATTGCCTACAGTAACAAAGATAAGATCTTACTCTAGAAAAACAGTGGGGCTCATTCTACCAACTGTGTGATTAAAACAATCTGTTTCATAGATTGTTCTTATCTTGATTTACTTTTTTTAAAATTGGGAAGTAATTAATTTGACATGGTAAGAAAGTTTATGGAAGCATAAGGACAATTGAAGATTGCACATTTGCTGAAGAAACTAGGTCTAGACTTCATGACAGCCTTGCACAGGGTCAAGGAAAGTTTACTTGGCTCAAAATTATGATAAAAATAAATATAGTCCACCTACCTAGTGCTAACATGAGATAAACGTACCTATCTCCTCAAACATTTATTTACTTCTTTGTGGTAAAAACATTCCAAATCCTTTTTTCTAGATTTTTGAACTACATGGCACAATATCTTTATCTTTAGTCTCCCTGTTGTGCAATAGCACATCAGAAGTGATTTCTCTTATTTAACTCTAACTTAGTACCCATTGGCTACCATTTCACGATTCCTGTCTCCTGCCTACTCTCCCCAGTCTCCGAGGACCATCATTCTACTCTCAACTTTTGTGATATGTTTACCCTGATTTGAAGATTACACAGTGTACATGTGTATCATCACATGGTACCCCATAAATATGTACAAGCAAATGGGAGTGAGGCAATCCCTCACACATGACTTCCAAGAGCAAAGCCACAAGTTAATGTGACATGCCATTTATGATCTTACAAACAGGGCTTCTAGGCACCAGCACCAGTTATGGGTGGTGATAGAGGCAGGGGGTAAATAAAACATCTGCTTTCTATTGATTCTATAGGGAGAAACTCATTGAATCATCACATTTCTTCCCAGTGAAATAAGTGCTTTGGTCTTTGGCCCATTTTCTGATAAGAGGTTAATAAATGATCCAAGGGAAAACATTCACTTGAAATCACGTTGTATAGCTATTCTCATTTCTTTTCATTTAAATCAATTTAACTTGCTTTCCAAACACTGGTTTATTTGCTGTGGCAGCAGAGAGAAATGTGATTGGAACCACACGGCTGGGCTGGTTAATTCACGGAAGATATAGAAGGTCTGTGGAATAGGGAGCTATTCCTTTGTGAATAATGCAAATTTTCTTTGACAAAAGAAAGAAGAGGCTCTGACCTCCATTGGGATAAATTTTTATGAGCAATTTCACCATGAACTTGAAATTAAATATGTGTGGGATTTGGTTTAAGTATACATCTGGGGATATACAAGAAGGAGAGATGGAGGTTTTGGAGGAAGATCAGGGGAGAAAACAATCATTTTCTGCAAAATTTTGCTTTAGTTTGGCTCTGCCTAAGGGATTTTTGGGATTTGTCTGATCTCTGAAGTTCTATTAGACTTTACCTTGTGATGAAAAGCAGAATAGATTCAGCTTCAAAAGGAGCTCACTGGGTAAAATCTTTAATTAAAATTGAAAGTTTGCAATGATATTTATATTAAATATTTTAGTCTACTCAGTATTCTTTTAGATGCATCTGTGGTTAAAAAATTTTAACCTCTCTGAAAATATTACAAGTTTTAGTTTAAAGCAGTTTATAAAACAGACAAATCTCTGTTTTTATATAGACCAAGGGACTTCACAAAATCTTGGTAGGACAGATGATAAAGAACAGTATGCTTGCTTGGATTACTTGTAAATCAAGTAATCTATGAGACTAACTTATTAAATAACAAGAGATAGAACATTTGGTATTAAGTTTAAGTGCTAAAGAGGATCTTTACAGCTATTATATTTTTAAATGAAAAAGGGTTGCCTTTCAGAGGGTATGATAAAAATATGGTGTTCAACACATAATGGAAAGCTCATGGAAATTGTATGATTATTAAAGGAGTTGCTGATTTGGATCTATTTTCACAAAAGTAACTGGTAAAAAGTCAAGATCTAAAAAAACAAATGTAATTTAATAATCCATAACAATTTATGGGAATTAGTCAAAATAACTGGAACTCATGAAAAAAGTAGCATATTAGTCAGCTTCATGGTACCAACATGAAATACCTAAGGCAATTAACTTATTAGAAAGAGAAAAGGGTTATTTAAGGCTCAAAGTTCTAGAAATGGCTACATTGCTCTAAGGCCTGGTTAAGGACACTGGATGGCAATGGTAGGGAACACACGTGTCAGAGCACACCACTTTCATCACCAGTCAGGAGGCACAGAGAGACAGGGTAGGCCCAGACCACACGATGCCCTTTGAAGGTACATCCCCAATGACCTCAGGACCTCCCACTAGACTGTACTTTACCAAGGCTCCATCACCTCCAAGCACCACCCCACGGGACCAAGTCCTTAACACATGAACATATGGGGACACCATTGTCAAAGTAAGTAAATAGTGAGTAGGATAAATAAATCAAAAATGTCTAAAATAAGTCCATTGTTACAAATTCTGCTCTGAGTGTGACAAACCCCAATTAGTTGGTGATTAATGTGTGCAACTATTAAAACAGGCACTGCTAAGAGTGATTTATAAACTTCTTTCCTTCCAAGTAAAAATCTCCCGTCAGTGACTTTACTCAAAAAAGTGATTAAACCCTCTCATTGAACAATTAGCAACATTTGTGGTCAGTCTTTCGATAGTAGAGCTGTAGTAAAAAATATAGACAACATTCTCTTAAATGCATTTGCAAGTACATATTATGTGCATGAGCAGCTCATTCTGTACGTTCTATGAAGGAGAGGCCATCTCTAGCACCACCTGGACTATCTGCAACAGCAACAGTTCTATATTTATGCCATCTTTTCAAGCTTGTCTCAGAGATGAAGTCTTTTAACCACATGTGCCTGATTGGATTTTCCTTTAAATGATTTGTATTTAATGAGAAGCTAAATAACCAACTGCAAAATTGTTCAGGCCTTGGAAGATACCTTAAATTCTCCAAGATGTATGTATTTTCAATGACACAGGTAAGAAGCTCAATTGCAAACAAGATAAAATGTTTATTTTAAAAGTTGATGAAGTTCAAGTATACATTGTTTTACCCTGCAATTTGCAAAGATAAATTGGAACATTTCAATAGAACAGATGAGAAACTACAGGTTCCTTTTTCTGAAATATTTTCATTTGTTGTCTTTAGATTTATTTAAGAACTAAATGAAACAGAGATAAAAGTAGAATGTACACAAAATCAGCATAGTACAGAAATCAAGATAAATTATTTTGGCATCTAGAATAAGATTGAAACCAAACTTTTCATAGGTGAACTGTGATAAGTCTCTAAAATGTAAAAGACAGAAATTGTCTGGGGATGCTACTACCTCCCCACTCTAGGTTACAGATCTCCCCTTCTATGCAGGATACCTCACAAGAAGGCTTGACTTATGACTTCAGAAATGCATTATGGCCATGGCAGTGATGTTGAACTGTAGGGCAAATACCAGTAAAGTTTTTCTTGTTTCTGTTTCATATACAAATTTAAATTTCCAAATTCTGATATTAACTCTCCTTACCCCAGTAGATCCTCTGGTGCACTTCTTATAGGGGAAGACCCATACACAGAGACTAATGCTTTTAGGTGTTTTCAGGCTTTAAATTCTAAAGTCAGGTCATTATAATTCTTTTTTTGTGTGTGCTAGGAATTGAACCCAAGGATGCTTAACCACTGAGCTACATCCACAGCCCTTTTTTATATTTTATTTAGAGACAGACTCTCACTGAGTTGCTTAGGACCTCGTTAAGTTGCTGAGGCTGGTTTGAACTTGTGATCCTCATGCTTCAGCCTCCCAAGTCTTTGGGATTACAAGCGTGCACCACTGTGCCCCTCAGGTCACTATAGTTCTTACATCCATGTCTGATTCATTAAGCTCTAATCCAAATAATGTTAATTAGTCACCCAATACTTCTTCTGTGTATAATAAATAACCTACTTTGTTTTAATATGACTACTTAACATTGGTCATTTAAAAATATTTATATTAATCCTTTGGTTTCTGGAGAAGAGAAATAAATGTGTAACTATTTTAAATAAAATTTGCCTAAAGACTTAACATTTCTCTCCATGTTTAAGATATTTGGAGATAAAAACTAGCTTATAATTAATGGAAAGACATTATTAATGAAAATATATCAGTCATAGAATATTAACCTATTAACGTTTAATATTAACGTATTAACATTTCACTGCAAGAAAGTACACTGGGATAAATCTTAGGACTTACCATAAGACACCAGACTTCAAAGCTGTGAGATTTCACAGAAGAGCACAATCTGTTGGACATGCTTCTGGCAGCTATCAGAACCCTGAGTGACCTCTGCCACCATGCTGTCAGGGTGGAAAGACTGGTGGTCATACAGTTGAATTTTGTCATTAATATGGTTAAATGAGTTAAGTTACTACAAACTTCATTTTTTGTCATGTTAATTATTAAGATTGGCGGAGGTAGCTCCACAAAGGGATCTAGAGGCCTGTGTGCCTTCTTGATAGAGAAGGCAGAGCTCTGCTGAGGTATTCTTGTGCTTCATTGTTTGGTAACCTTGGGGAAAAGGAACTTTCCTTTAAATAAGCTTTTAAAAACTGAATGATTTGCATATCAAAGTCCTGCAGGTACCTATTCTTGGTCCAAGTACCATAATTAAAATATACCTAAAATTTGTCTCTGTAGATGTCCCTGATTTAATGGACATCAGGTAAAACCTCTCGCCTTAAATGCTTTTCATTGTGAGTGCATTGCAAAAAGAATTTCATACCCATTACCATGCCTGGTCCTCCCACCTTGGGAAAAAAGCACTTCTTTCCTATGACAGTCCCGAAAAGCCTCAGATGACATATTCCCTGTTGCACCTGGCTGCAGAGGGTGTAGAACTCAAACTCTTCACTTAATATTTAGTAGTTTTTGTTGCTGTCAGTGATAAATATACCTATTGTCTTAAGGAGATCCATTATTTTACAAATTCAATCTCCTAAGTCAATAATGATTTACTATAAATTGAGACACAATGATTTTATTTTATTTTATTTTGACACAATGATTTTAAAAGGGAGTTATGAGGGAGAGAATGTGCTCTATTCAGCATATTGTTATGATATTTTTGAAATTTGGAATAAAAATCTAATGTATTCTCAGGAACATTGAAGAACAGAAAACATTAGCTTAGGAAATGCCTCTGAACTATATAGAGCCAGAATAAAAACTAAAATTGCCTTAATTCTTGAAATGATAACTAACTGAAAGGTATCAGGTCCCTACAAGAGCAACACTATGAAAGGAAGAGAAGGAAAATGCTGGCATCACCTAAGGGAGAGCGCACCACATCTCCACACAGAGACACCTATGCACGCTAACCCGGAGGATCCTCATGTTCCTTTACATATTTGCATATTTGAATATCACATTAGTCAGCTTTACATTACTGTGACCAAAAGACCCAAAAAGAACAACTTGGAGAAGGAAAAGTTTGTTTTGCCTCACAGCTGTAGAGATTCCACCCATGGTTGGTGACTGAATTGCTTTAGGCCTAAGGTGAGGCAGAGCACCATAGTGGAAGGACATAGTGACAAGATATAATCTCCAATAGCATACGCCCATGACCAGACGTCCTCCAGCCACACCCCATCTGCCTATGGTTACCAGTTATTCCATTCAAATTAGGGTAGATTTACTAGGTTACAAACTCAGAATCAAATCATTTCACCTCCTGCATTAACACAGGAACTTTAGGGGAATGCCTCATATCTAACCCATAATGGACATCTTCAGATGTTCTTATTGCTAAGTTTAGTTACATATTTTTTAATCAGAAATTATACATATAATGTATAATTATATTATACATTATAATTATATTATACATTATATATTAATTATTCTGTCAATGATTATACAAAGCTTTTCATTCTGTCTAAAATATACAGACCAAAGGTGCAGAACAGACTATTCACAACCAACAAATCTCTGTAGCCTCATGTACTTTTTGATTTTGCCTGTTTACTTGTCCTAAATCTGTAACTATAAATGTTATAAATGAAATAAATACAAAGAAGAAATTCTACTGTTTCTATGAAAAATTGGTTAAAAGTTTAAAACTGAAAAGGAGTCACTAAAAATGCTTTTTTTTTTTTTTTTTTTTTTTTTGGTACTGCCCTGGGGCACTTAGCCACTGAGCCACATCCACAGCCCTTTTTATTTTTTTATTTTGAGACAGGTCTCATTAAGTTGCACAAGGCCTCACAATCTTCCTACCTCAGCCTCCCTAATTGCTGGAGTTATAGGCGTGCACCACCACACCCAGCCTAAAAGTGCCTTTGAATTAGATGTGGACAAGCAAATGGTTTAAGATTAAGGTGGAAAATATTAATAGTCTACACTGTTTATTGCAAGTGTCTTTGAGTTCCCATTTCACTAAAAAAAAAGAAAAAAATGAGTATAGAAGTTAATAAATTATTGATGTAGTAGATATGAGAAAGATAGTAACAAGCTCTGTCTGTAGATCCTTTTCTAAAAACAAGAACTTGATTCTACATCAAAAGATCAGTTAAAAGATGCACATTTATATACGTTAAAATTTAAAAAGTTAAGGTGTGTACTCCTGTTTCCATGACTCCCTGCTTTAATTGAATTTTTCGATTAACCAATTTCCTATTATTCTGATGCTTATCACAGAAGAGCTTGTCTGATATCTTTAATGTACCCAGGTCCAGTTCCACAAAACACTTGAGTCACCTTAAAAAACACATACATGTTGTGTAAAAATATAAATTCAAACCCAAGGTTCTAAGGAGGAAAGGGGAAAAAAAGAGAGTGAGAATAGGACGATTTTATTCAGTTCTGAGACTTGGATCAGTTTAGTTTTCTAATGCCAAAGCAAAGGGACAAATCCATTACAAAATTCACAGCATCTAAATTAAGAAACAAAGCAGGCAGCCTCTAGCAGCTGAAAAAGGAAAGGAAACGGATGCTCATTCTGGAAGGAACTGGCCCTGTGGACACCTGGACTTCCACTTTCTAAGACTGCTTCTCTGAGGCAGGGGTACTTAGCTAGAAAGGAATAAGTGCGTGGTGTTTTAAGCCATTAGTTTATGGTAATTTGTTTACAGTATCAATGGGAAACTAATAAAACATAGTCATAATTCAAGATATGTGATTGTATATTCCATTTGGTTGGAATAACTGGTGTGAATATTTGATTCCTTACAAAATATTTAAGTTTAATGCACTACTGTCAAAATACAGTCTGCTGTTGGTTTAGATTTCATTGATAACTTGAGAAAATAATATATATATACCATTTTGAGACTAGTATATATAAATAAAAATTCACAATTAAAAATCAGCTGGGTGTATGACTCAGTAGTAGATTGCTTGCCAAGTATACACAATGCCCTGGGTTTGATCTCTAGCCCATAATTAATAAATAAATAAGAAAGAAAAGAAAAGATGTTAGCCAAGCCCAGTGGCACATGCCTGTGATCCCAACTACTCAGGAGGCTAAGGCAGGAGGATTGTAAATTTGAGGCCAGCCTGGGCAATCTAGAGCAACCCTAGCTCAGTGGTAGAACACCCCACTCCCCAGGTTCAATAGCCAGTACTACTTGAGCAGTGGGAGAGGGGCATCAGATAAGGGATGGCTAGTCATTTTACTAAAGGATGTTTTATTTACTGAAAGCAAATTCACTGCTTGAGTCTTGAAAATTATGGAGCCACACTGAAACATTTCAAAAGTGAATCAACTACTAAAATTGCAAATTGTTTCCAAATTCGGGAAGCACATTTATTTCATAAAGAAAAGTCAACAAGGAAGAAAATAATGTCTAATCAATAGCAACACTTCAAATGCATTCAAGTACTCACCTGTTTATTTTTTTAAGCATGAAGAACTCTAAAATAAGCTTGCATTTTTAATCTAATGCTCTTCCTTACTTTCCCTATCAGTGTGCAAATGTACTGAATTCTTGTAAAAATAAGATGAATTATGTACAGGAGGCTGGATTAGCATCTGGCACATGGCTAGTACAGGAATTATTAGTTGAGTGTGAACACAGTTGGTAGTAGCAGCGGGAGATCATGTTTATGGGAAGGCAATGAACTTCACCCCCAGCTGAGGACTGAGAGACAGCAGTTTGTTTTCAGCAGAAGAGAGAGGGAAATGGCCTCTTCACTCTGATCCTGGACTTGGACCTCCAGCTATTAATATAAGCTACCATAAATAATGTGTGTCTAGACGACATGTTTCTAGGCCACCATGTCTTAATAATGTCACAGAATCTGTAAACAAGAAGTTTTTAAGTACTTAATATATATGTTTTACCTCAGAGTTCTCTTAACAGCGAGAGAGCTGTTAAGAATGAATGGTTACTTTAATAGATTATTTTTGTTAGATATTTAGGCAAATGCTTGATTAATTGCTTTCTTTTTTCTCTTCATTTTTTGGGTCAATTGAATATCAGTGAAACATTTCCACTAACTGCATTTACAAAAACTCCCTCAAATTCATATGGAGCCAACTTACAATCATTGGATATCAATACAAGCTGTTGCCAAGCTCAGCCTGCTAGACGGCTGCGGTGGTGGACAGGAGACAGGAAGCTTATTTCTTGAAGTGATTTTGGCACATATGCACTTCACCTCTGATGGAAGACTTCTCACCACCCAGCTGGATGTTCCCTGAGCCAGGACCCGTTGCAGGCTGCGTACAGCTCTTGTCTCACCTTTTTTATGCTTGCACTGATAACAATGGAGAAAAGTATTGATGGTTCCCACTGCCTACCACTTCAGCAAAGATTCAAGCTAGACCTGGACTCTGGGATTTTTGCTTAACTGAAGTTTGTGTGATTTAAAAACAGAACATTGATAGGATCTTGAATTTACTATTTGAACAGAAAAGATTGTACCCAATAGGTCTTTCTAACCCTAAACTCAGTGTGTGACCTCCAAACTCAGTAGAGCTCTAAAATCACTTTCATACCCAAAACTACATAATTCTGTTTTAAACTAGTTGTTCTTTCCAATATAGCATAAATCATTTTTCAAAGCAGGGGTTATTAGCTGAGGTACTTTTGCTTCCAAAGGGACATTTGATAATATTATGGAAACTATTATGTTTGTCACACCTGGGGTGGAGTGCTACTAGCATCCAGTGGATATAGCCTAGAGTTACTGCTAAACATTCCATGTATGTAGGCTAGCTCTTTACAGCCAGCAAGAACTAATCCTCAAATATCAACAGTGCCAAGGTTGAGGGATTGATAAATGAGTGCAGGCAGAAAGGAATAATGTGGGTTAGGGAAGGAAACTTGTTATGAGTGAAAGCTAGTAGTTGTGTTCCCAGGGAATATTTTGCTAGTTGCCTAGTTGCAATTTTGCAATGTCAATTATTACTTAAGAGAAAGTAAAACATGCTCCCATCGAGTGGGAGACACAGATGTGAACTTTTTAATCATGATAGGTCCCTCTACCAAGGATACTCAGGAATAAAATTTGTGCATTAGTATAAATAGAAGAGGACATGTCAATAGTCCATCTTCTTAGTCTAACTTAGCTTCTGAAATAAGTACTTGAAAGAAACTATATTTATTTCAGGCATAGCAAAAGAATTCTCTAATGGGAACTCCTTACTATACCAGGAAATAATTCATGGTGGAAAGTCTTGAACACTTTTCTACTGGAGGCTTATGTCCACACAACTAGGCCAGGGTGTTGCTTAAAAATACTCAATATTCCAAAATGAGGGCTGGCATTTTGGGTGCCTGGTAGGAACTTGTTAGAAATTCACTCTCAGGACCTGCCTGGACTTACTGGTCAAAGCTTGCATGGCAACAAGATCCTCAGGGATTCTTATGCATATGAAGGATCGAGAAGCATTGCTGATATTCCTCATTCCATGGTAATAAGGCCCTATTTGGTTGAGACCATGAATAAAAGGATTTTGCTGTTATCAAGATATGTGGGCATTTGTTTATGACCAGCAATGTTGCATTAGAAAAGTTAGTTTACCTCTTCAGCTTCAATATTCTCATTAGTGAAAATAGGGAGTGAATATGAGAGGATCTCTGAGTTCTTTTCTAATACTGTAGAAACTATAATGTTTTCCTCAGTGTAAAAACCATCCATAATGGTCTGGGTTGTCCTAATATGTAAATACGTGAAGCGCAGGGTCTCTGTCCAGTGCATAGGATATGCTCAGAGCTGTATAAATAATCACTGAATTCTTATGCAATTCTACCTCCAACCTTGAAACAGCCTATTGAAGGGGTGTGTCTTGGGCCTACTCTTTATATAGGTATTCTTTGCCACCCTCGTTGCCAGAAAATCATGTATAAATTGACCCATTACCAAGAACCAGCTTAGCCTGAAGAAGCAGGCTCTGTTGGGAGTGTCAGCATGGGTGCCTATGCTTTGCCAACTTGCTTTTGGACACTCTCAATCTCTGCTGGGAAGCAGAAATTTCCCAGCTACCTTCTAGGCAACACTGTCTGAAAACAGAAAGCTGGGTGAGGAGGGATCTTGAATCATAGCTCACAGATGTGAAAGGGGATCTATAACTCATGTTGTTTCAAGAACTACCTCTGGGCTGGGTGCAGTGGCACATGCCTGTAATCCCAATACCTATTAAGGCTGAGACAGGAGAATTGTGAGTTCAAAGCCAGACTCAGCAACGGAGAGGCACTAAGTAAGACCTCTCTGACAGTGAGACCCTGTCTCTGAATAAAATACAAAATAGGGCTGAGGATGTGGCTCAGTGGTCCAGTACCCCTGAGTTCAATCCCTGGTACCAAAAAAACCCCAAAGAACTACCTCTGGGAAGTGGTTTGGGGAGATGGTAGCTCACTCAGCCTTTTGTGATGATTATTTCACAAAGTAATCATATATTAAAACACCACACTGTATACTTCAAACAATTACACCTCAATGAAGCTGAAAAATATATAAAATGCTACATTACATATAATCTAATATCTTAAATAAAATATTTAATTGGTTAAAACTTTTTTAAAAGAATGTACAAAATAGAGTGGCAGAGCGAGCAAGACCATACTGCAAGCCAAATCAGAGAGGCCACCACTCCTCTGTTCCTGTAAAGTCCCAGGAGAGACCTTCAAAATCTTTGCCTTTTAAAATGATGGGATAATTAAAGTAGGAAAGTAAAATTTAACTTTTACTATAAACCAAAGCATAGGAAAAATAAAAAGCTATTATTGTACATTTAGCCAGTAAAAACTGCTCTATGATCTAGAGAGGGGAATAATGTAATATCTTTGTTTCCCAAACCAAGATAGACCTGATTCCAGCTGCCAAATACCAGATAGCAGGAAGTCCAGCATTACTCTTGCTCCCTGGGTTATCAAGAAACCCAAGGGCTTGTGCTTTGCTTCTCTGGCAGGTTATCACCAGGTGGAAGGCCTGGAGGTGGCACCCTGAGTGAACATTATTGCAGACCCAGAGCAATTCTTCATGCCAGGCTCTGTACACATGTCTGGCTGGCATGGCAGCCCCACACACATCCAGCCTCCTGCCTAGCCCTCTGCAGATGGCTTCATAGCCTGTACCACTTAAAACTGTCTTGAGATGGTTTATCTCAGACCATTTAGACACTCATGGATTTTTTTTTTTTTTTTTGGTACCAAGGATTGAACTCAGGGGTACTCGACCACTGAGCCACATCCCATCCCTATTTTGTGTTTTATTTAGAGACAGGGTCTCACTGAGTTGCTTAGCACCTCGCTATTGCTGAGGCTGGCTCTGAACTTGCGATTCTCCTGTCTCAGCCTCCCAAAGTGCTGGGATTACAGGAGTGCACCACTGTGCTCGGCTAGACACTTATGGATTTTTAACTGGAGCATTTCAAGGGAGTTGCCAGGTCTGGATCCTCCCTTGTTTATAATGGCACCAATATGGAGCCAGAAAAAAAAAAATCAGCTACCATGAACTTTGTCAAGATGATTCCAAATTAAACTATGAATGTTCATCTCCCAGCATTCATTGTATCTGCTATCATAGTTTATAGCAGTCAGGGTTGTGACCAAAATTAATTTTCTTCCCTTTATTCCATTCTTTGTTTTGTTCTTTCTGAATCATTCCAGGTGGGGGAGAGGAGACTTGAATTTGATTAGAACAAAAATACATAAAATAACAAACAGAAAAAATAAATGCAAAATAATAGCAGCAAAAAGAA
Organism: Xerus rutilus; assembly: GCA_028644305.1. Classification (NCBI taxonomy): domain Eukaryota; kingdom Metazoa; phylum Chordata; class Mammalia; order Rodentia; family Sciuridae; genus Xerus; species Xerus rutilus. Next base: position 68,238,504 of record CM053407.1, on the reverse strand, counting down.
AGAGTGGGGAGTTAATGCAAGTTAGTGAGAGGTGAAAATATTACTGAGTGGGTTGTCATGGCATAAAGCATTGCCATAGTTGTGCCCTGATTTGGTTTTAAACTGCTTTTGTTAAAAAAAAAAAGGGAGTCATTTACAATTTGATGAAGAGAAAACATGCTATTTTCCTAGTTCTAACAATAAAAACAAATGGTCTTTTCTAAGGTGTGATCCCTATACTCATTTTCCTCATAGACTGCTTTTCCTAGTAACCCACTATGAAAACTAAGATAAAAACACCAGAAACTCAGGCAGATTCTTTCTGCAGATGGCCAAAATAACATGGCTAAACTACAAAGAGTTTTTTGATGGTCAATTTTGATCAAAAGAAGATTTTAGGATGTTTTTATAAATGATACAGAAAAGAAACCACACAGTGAATACTTCAGGTGTGAGGACAGCATTCAATCTCCCACAGAGTGAAAAGCTGGATTGGGGAATGAGGTAAAAGTGTGCAGGAAATTCTTGAGTCTGCACAGGCAGCAAAATGAGAAGGAAGTTTAACATGAGCAGAGGCTGTTATCTGTTCTGAAGCATATCACAAAATAAGGACCCTGAGCTATATAAAATACAAGTGAAGAGCCTAGAATCTTTCACTTCAGATGAAATTTTTCTCAAGGTATCTTTCTTGGAATGTTAGCATCATATGATGAGCTCTGAAAATAGTATTGGTGTCAACTTTGGAAAATATTGCATACCAAGTCTTTCAGAAACTCAGTATACATTAACACTGAAGATCTTTATAAAGTAATCTGATTAACTACACATTGCCCAGTACTTCCCAAACTTATTTGGTAACCAAATTCACCTGTTGACATCTTACGTGACTAATATTCTATAAAACGCATATTAAAAACCATTTTATAGTTTGATTCTGAAGACAGTGACTCAGCATGCTATTGAGATTAAAAACCCTAAAAAAATGTTATTGTGAAGAATGTCAGGGAAAGACAAACGACAGACATTAACTCAAAGTTTTTACACACCCACAGCCAGAATGGAATCCTGGTAGGCTGACTTCAAACAAGTATAAAATGAAAGTAAATTCTCCTCAATACTCCAAAAGGCTAGTGAAAATTTACATATGGAATGTTAGCCATACGATGATACTCAAAAGGGAAAGCTCCTTTCCATATTATAGTTTGGTAACTTCAGTTTTGAAATGAATTTTTAAGTGCTATAGTTTGTCAATTTAAGGAAAATATTATCTTTGTGCAGAGACATATAAAGTAAACTTTATCATAGGTATGTATATATAAGAAATAGACATCATATATATAATTATACATATATGGATGGAGTTGTATATATATATATGCATAGGTATGTATATATGTATATGTATGTGTATGTATATATATGTATATCTATACACATATTTATATATGTGTGTATATATATATATATATATATATATATATATATATATATATGTATACATACCTGTGATTTCAGGTATCCGCTGGAAGTCTTGGTACATATCCCTTGTGGATAAGTGGATCAAAATAGTTGGACTTGGAAATTAGATGTCTTGAGTCTAATCTTTGATGCCATCAGTTAGTAGTGGTGTAGGGTTGAACAATCTTGACTTCTTCCTTTTCAATAAAAACTTACCTTATAGTGTAATGATCAAAATCAGTTCCAATAATAGATGTGAAGTTGCTGTGCATATAAAGCACTGGCAATTATATGCCATACTGTGTTCATATAGAAAGGATTCTGATAGTTTTGGTCACTTATGGTCATTTCATAGTCTTTTTTTGGGGGGGTGGGTACTGGGGATTGAACTCAGGAGTATGAGACCACTGAGCCATATCCCCAGCTCTATTTTATGTTTTATTTAGAGACAAGGTCTCACTGAGTTGCTTAGCACTCACAGTTGCTGAGGCTGGCTTTGAACTCGCAATTCTCCTCTTTTAGCCCTGATTCTCCTGTTTCAGCCTCCCAAAGTGCTGGGATTACAGGCATGTGCAACCACGCCTGGCTTCATAGTCTTTTCTTAATCCTACTGGGTGATACTATCCTGATGTAAGTAAAAATTTAATATATTTTTTTTCCACACACAAGGACTTTGGATGCATAGCTGTATACAGCACACCAAAAACAGTTTTGCTGCTTTTAAATGCAGAAAAAAATCATTTTAAGATGGATAAATAATACTGTTTGTGTAATGTCTAATCCATGGTAATGAAGTATTTTTCTTCTTGGATGGGCCAATATTATAAGTTTGGTTTTTTTTTCCCAAAAATCAGAGACATTATTAGGACACTGCTTCAGAAAACATGTGAGGCTGTAAGCAATACATTTCCTGGTTGCTCACATGAGATAAACATCTGGACTAGGCAAAACAGTAATGTGGTTTTCCACATTTCTTTGCAATGCTGAAGCAAGGCTGGGGTGCATCAGGCACCACTGTCAGCCTCATAGAATGAGGTGACGCTGGTGGTGTCACACATCTCTAATCCCTTCTATTTGGGAGGCTGAGGCAGGAGGATCTCAACTTACTGATAGAGAGCCCTAGGGTTTAACCTCTAGTACCACACAGTACCACAAAATAAATAAATAAACATGTGTACATATGCATATGTATAAAGAAAGAGGAAAAGAGGGAATGAGCATGGAAAAAATGTCACAGCATCTGGATAGACAGACAGGATCCTACCCATTATTCATAAGCTATTGCCTCTGTCCCTTGGACACTACTTCTACACTGAGTCAATCTACCTCTTATAAAGCCTGCTAAGTTTTATTGATCAACAGTTTACCTACAGACATGAATAGTTTATTTCTCTTCCAATATTTTCTCTACTTCACTGCATTTACTGACTGCATCTTTATATGGGTAATTCATATCCTACCTTAAAAGATTTTGTGGCACTTCGAGAGAGAAGTAACACTAAATAGGAGGAGCAGTAATGCAGAAACACAAATGCTTTATCCTAAAATCACTACAAAGGAAGCTGCTATATGTAAGAACAAAACTGAATTTTTGTGATTCCTAACAATATGAAGAAATTAAATAAATGATACAGTGCTTTTCCAGAAGAGACCAATATTTTTCTAAGTGTGAAATCTGACTTAGTTATAGATTTTCTAGTTCTTAGAAGTCATTGAACAAAATAATGGACAACGTAAAGGGCCCTTAACAGAAGTTTTTTGTTTTGTTGTTGTTTTGTTTCCTTTATAGTAATAATGATGTTGGTGACGATGATGGTGATGATGATGGTGGTGATGACAGTGATGTTTTGGACAGGAAAAGAATCTTTTTCCTACTACTCAGATTTCCATAAGGAAGGATGAATGCTCCTAGTCTCTTGCTTTGTCCCTTAATTTTTTCCATGGTAGAAGGGCAAGGTCAGGGGTAGCCACGGTCCACATAATCTATCAGTGGTCCTGGGCATGAGGAATTTGGTCATGTTTTCTTTTTTTGTCTCTCCAGAATTGTAGGAGACAACATGACATGGAGTAGTGGACTGGCTTACTCAAAAGCATCCAGCACTGGCTGTGCGGAGGGTGAAGTTTTAAGTATAAACTCAGTGGCACAGGAAGACTCATGGGGCCAGCTTAACCTCCAGTCAAGTTAGCGTAGGGTTATTATAAAGCACAACGTAGCTTGGATCTGGCCTCCCTTGTCTAATAACTACTTTAAGATAATGCTTGTGATTTTCAAGGATTGTAGAAGGATGATGAGGTCCAAGAGTAATCAGGAAAATAACTAAGAGTATAGTGTTACAGAAGTCAAGGTAAGAATGTGTTAAGGAACGATTTCTTAATTTAAGAGGCCATTTGCACATGTGAAATTGGCAGATTTGAAAAACAGAGGTTGGCAAGGAAGCAAAAAAAGCAAGTCTTAGCCAGTTGCTCTTTCAGATGTATAACAATTGTTTTTAAAAAAATAAGGAAAAAAAGTGGTAATTTTATTTATTTTCCTTTTAGAAGAGAATTGATTATGCTCATATGCTGAAGAAACCAATGCAATAATGACGAAAGATGTGGGAAGACAAGGGTAAGGAAAACCTGAGGAGGGAGATGGTAGAAAGAAATGTGAAAGGCAAACAAGTAGAAAACTGGAGATTATGTCAGACCCTTTTCACTCAATTTGGAGATAATGCCATTGTAGAGTGAGAAGACTGGGGTATGATGGGACAGGTGGGGGTTGGGTAGAGAATCCATGTATTTCTATGGATCAGGACTTGCCTGGTATTTCTGTTAGGAGGGACCGTAGCTTGTCCTCTTTTTGCTTCATCATCATAGTTGATGGCTTCTGTTACATAGGTCAAGATAGCTGCTGGATCTCTATTTATCATATCCACGTGCACTGGCTGGAAAGAGAAAAAGCAGAAAAGGCTCTTTCTAGTGGCTGTAGGTCTCTTCGAGCAGCCTTCCTGGAAGTATTAAATAAAATGTCTACTTTCACATATTTGGGCATGTAAGATACACCTATCTACAAAGGAGGATGGCAAATGTCTCCCCTCACCCCAAATGTAAACAGCAAAATGTCAGTGTTCTTGTGGTTAAGGAGAGCAAGATGCTATGGCTGTAGGAAATGATAAATCTCTGCCACAGACATGGTAGGAGTCTGGTGAAGTCAATTACTTTAGTCTTGTGATTTTGTCTAGTAAGATGGCTCATCAGGAAAGCAAAGTGTTTTGGCCAGGAAATGAACAAATACAGGATACGAGTAAAAATACTGCTGAAATCCTGATCTCAAGGTCCAGGCTGGTAGACTAAAAAAGGGCAATGTAAATTCACAGGTCTGTAGGTCACAGAGGCTGAAGAGCTAATAGAAAGAGACAGAAATGATTGGAAAAGTGGAAAAAAGAGGTTGTTATTAGAAAAGGAAATTTTGAGATGACAGAGGCAAGGAAGACAGTTAGAAATAGCAGAAGTATGAGGCGTGGCTGTACTTAGCTGGAATGAAAAATAGGTTATTATAGTTGATGCTAGGAGCTCTGAAAACCCAGCTTGAAGGGTCATTGATAAAGACAATCTCTGGAGATCAAAGTGAAAAAGAATATTTCAGGGAAATTGAAATCCAACTATTTATCAAATCAGCTGTCAGCAGAATGAGAAGGACTAGTGGAGTATGGGTGTACCTACAACTGAGAAGAGGTTATTGTGATACCATAGTAAAATATCAAAGGCAGATGCTTATTGGGTACTTGCTATGTGGTAAATAACATTTTTATATGAAAATTCTTAAATGATTGTGAAATAATTTTAAATTTTCAGAAAAGTTGGAAGGGTATGAAAAGAATTCCTTTACCCCCCTTACTCAGTTCCTCTATTACTAGTGTCTAATATAACCATGGTCTCTTGGTGAAAACTAGAAAACTGACAAAGTGCAATTTAGATTTCTGCAGTTTTCACTAGTGCTCGTTTCCTATTGCCAGATGCTACCCAGGGTACCACATTATACTCAGTCATGATGCTTCTTTAGTCTCCTCTGATCTTGGACAATTTCTTGGTCTCTGTTTACCTCTTTTTCATGACCTTAACATTTTACATAATGCTCTCAGGAATTTTGTGGAAAGTCCCTGAATTTGGCTTTTTCTGATGTTTTCTCATGCTTAGATTAGGGGTTTTGTGCTTTTAAAGAGTACGAAGAGATGACATCTGTTTCTCAAAGTATCTTAGCAGGGAATATTATTAGTAACATGTATCATAGGTGATGTTAAACTTGATCACTTGGTTAAAATAGTGTTCGTTACATTTCAACAATGTAAAGTTTTTATTTTTTCTTCATCTGTACTCTTATGTTTTGGAAACAAGTCACTGAGTCTAACTTAACTTCAAGGAGTTAGGGGAACTGAGGTCCACATGTTGGAGGGTATAGTAGCTACCAATATTATTGGGGATTCTTCTATGGGAATGATTTACTCTTTCTTTCCTATTTTTTCAGGCATTTACTTATATGGGGATACATTGGTGGATATTTTATTCTTTACAGTCCAATGCTTTCATTATGTTTTACTAGTAATTTACCAAATTACTAGTTTTGGTCAATGAGAGCTAAGTGTGTTTACATAAATTTGTTGAATCCTCCAACTATCTAGTGCAACAGGTATTAACTACTATTCTCACTTTGTAAACAAGGAAACTCAGGTTCGGAAAACTAAGAAATCTTCCTACTGATTCATTTCTTGCATATGTTGGAGCCAGGGTTTGCTCCTTGTAGGTTCACTCCAGTCTGTGATAATCTTTGTTACTTCTCTGCAAGGGAAAGGATGCTCCACAAATGCCAGTCAGAGGTGAGACTTCTCACCTTTTATAGGTGAGGTAACATTTGAGGGTGTTCATTTTAAAAATATTAACTGCAGAAAGGATGAGTATGCAGAGAAAGAACAATGAATGGTCGAAACTAAGCCTCTTGCCACGTGGGAGTGTGAGGTATGTTAGGAGGTTGAAGGACACAATACCATGAAATCTAAAGGAAGAAAATTGTTCTTTGAATGTGAAATCTGGTTGCAAGGCCACAGAAAATCAGTCTATGGCATAAAAAGAAAATTTTTAAAAAATCAAATTTAGGGAGATCAAAACTGTATTTCATAGAAGCCGGGCGCGGTGGCTCAAGCCTGTAATCCCAGCACTTAGGGAGGCTGAGACAGGAGAATCGCGAGTTCAAAGCCAGCCTCAGCAATGGCGAGGTGCTAAGCAACTCAGTGAGACCCTGTCTCTACATAAAACACAAAATAGGGCTGGGGATGTGGCTCAGTGGTCAAGTACCCCTGAGTTCAATCCCCAGTACCA
>CM053407.1:68215422-68231615 GCA_028644305.1 Xerus rutilus | reverse complement strand
CCTGCTTCATAGATAGGAGTCACAAGGTCATTTAGTCAAGAAAAGCGATGGAATCCCAAGTGTATTTTCTCCAGGATGCAGGGAGACCTGTACACAGAGGAAAAAGAAGTATGAAGAAGTATGAAGTATGAAGAAGCTATGTGCATGAAAATGAGAAAGAGGAAGAGGAAGCCAAAGAGATGAAGGATTTTGGAGATGAAGGTACAGACAGACTTAAGATGAGCCTCTCCATTTTATTACCAAAATTGGAAGCACGGGCATTTGCCGAGTAAGAGAGGAATTAGTGTAGTATCATCCAATTCTTTGGATAGCCAACACCACTGGGTCAGTGTTTGGCAGAGTTGGTGAGCTGGGGCCAATCTGGAGTTGTTCATGTTGAGGGAATGGGGGGCAGAGATCAGAAACCGATTACAGCAGTACATTGCTCAACCACAGGGATACAATGTGAGAAATGAGATGTTGGGTGATTTTGTTGTGTGAATATCACTGAGTATACTTACCTAGATGGTATATGCCCACTACACATGTGGGCTGCATGGTATAGCCTCTATAATAAATGCAATCTGTAGTGACCGAAACACTGTTATGCAGTGCATGAATATTTCTGAATTTATTTTTTTATTTTTTCCAGACCAAATAGTTAAAAACAAATGGTTTAGCATGCATAAGGCTCTGGGTCCAATCTCTAGTACTACAGAAACAAAACAAAATAAAAGATACCCAACTGCCTGAAAACCCTGAATATTTTAGGTAATTCTTAAGACAAAAGACAGTGTTAGTCTTTCTAAAATATTCTCCAGTAAGTGTGAATGCTAACTTATGATCTAGTTTTTGAGAGAAATACTCAAAGGGAACACACTTAAAACTGAAATAAATCTAATTGTTACTGGAATTAAAACTTTGCTTATCTCAGACTCATTTTTCAATGAATTCCAATTGCAGAATTCTTGGAGCATGTTCAGCAGTTATGAACTTAAGTCCCAGAGTTTCTGTGTCATTTATATATGTTAACAAGAAAGCCTAGTTTTGGCAATATTTTCTCTAAAGTAAGCATAAAATGTACTTTAAAAGGGTTATTTCAAATTTCTTCAGAATTATTCCTAAATTCTTATTAAAATGGGGTTTTGAATTTTAGTCTTAGATCCTAACACTACACGTACAACACTGGCAATACAATGCTTTAAAAGAAAAAAGCAGTCCATTTCAGAAGCATTTTAATTTATGAAGTTATTGTTTATTTTTTATATTTAGGTAAAGGTCAAAATATCTATGGGAAGAATTGGATAAGAAAATTAGGAATTACTGACTTAATACATCCTTAAATATTGTAGACTGCTTTTATCTAATGTAGTTATAATACAATACTATGCTATCTGTAATCATTTCCTTTATATGGACCAGAAAGAATTTACATTAAAACATTATTCATACTTGGTGACTATTTTATTACCATACATATTATTATACACAACTTTGATAGGAAGGATAATTATAAATCATACTCTAAACAAAAATCTATACATGGCTTATGTAAGCAGTAACAGTTTGAAGGATAGAGAAAAGCCATGAAAATGTTCACCCAAAATTGGTTAATAGTGAAAAATGCTAGTTTGTACATAGTAATGATCAAAAAGCTTCATAATACATTGGAACACTTATAAATCTTCAGGTACCATAAGAACAACCTGGTATAGGAAAGCTCGAATTCGACAGCCACATCCCTAGATGTGCGCATCACCTCAATACAGCAGTAGGCATTTTCTTTTTCTTTGGCACTTAGCAATACAGACAAAGGTATATTTGGTTCAATGTGATTTTTTATTGTTCTTAAATTTTAGTTATTTTATATAGTTAAAAATATACAATACTGCTTTAAAAACTTTAAATTTTGTAAGTGTAAATTGATTGTCATCATATTCACAACTTTAAAAGCCTATATTTTTCAACTAAACAATTCATCCCATATATGTGGAAGAGACTAACAAAAATAGTTCATAAGAAGACTTCAATGAAAAGTTTAAACATAAAAATAGAACACTAATCTAGAACACTGGTCTAAATCCTTAGTGATACCGCAGGCTGGAACAAATTATGAAATGTTTAGACAGATTGTTTCAACATTTAAATTAATCCTATAAATTCAAAATTTTGCCTGAAAAGCTGAGAACTGAAAAGATTTTGTTTGAAGCCGTATCTATATACATTAATTTACTTTAAAAAAGGAAATGAAAAATAAAGTATCTTAATAACTACATTTAAGTTTGGGATTCCATCAGATTTTTAAATAATGTATGCAAAATGTTTCTACAACCTTCAGGTGTTACATAAAACAAAAACAAAACAAGAACGGCAGATAGTGGCATTTTTTCCTTTAAATCATTTGAGGACAGTAAATTTGGTAGGGTGATTTATTTGCCTTTTGGAATACAGGCCATTATAGCATAAAAACAACCTACTGTTTGAAGGTAAACAAACTGTGTGGCTATCTTTTTCTTAATATCAACTTAAAAAATTCAATTCATTATTTAATGTAAGAAGATACACTGATAAAATATGTAAAGCCCAAACAAATTTATGTGCATATATAAGGTATGAACTATTCTTAAATGAAAAGTATTTTATAAATAATTTTGTTCATATCTACACAATGCACCATTCATTTCACTCATTACAATACTTTGCACCAAACATTGCTATCTTCAATCTTAACATTCCTCAAATATGAGAAAAACAAATTGTTTCCACTGTTCTAAAAGTGAAATTTATAAAGTCAATATAGCATAAAGGATTATAGATCTAAGATAGTTTTTAAAGACATTTATACACATTGAAATGAGTGCTTTGCTTACTTAAAAACCTAGACATAAAGCTGCTTCTCTTCATTGCAATTCAATAAACATGGTTGCATTTAACAGAAAATTTGTTTCACATTGACATTAACTATCATTGTGGAGACTTTAGTAAAGATATAAACAGTGGTTATCTCTTTTGAAAACACTGTTGAAATTTAAGTGCTACAGTCTTAATATTTATATAATAATTAAGAAATAATTTGAAAAGACATTTTACTTTCAAAATTTCTCAACATAAGGCACATAGCAATGTTTAAAGTCTAGAAACAACTAGATTACATAATAAATAATTACCTTTTCAAACATGATTTGCCCTTTACCTGAAGACAGAGGGTGAGTAGTGCAGTAAAACATGCCTGATTTACTTAAAATGACTGGATTTAGGAAACACAAATAATATTTATGTGCAGAAAGAATGTTATTAATTTAAAAAAGGAAAGGAACATTTTGCATAAAATATACATCCTACAGTGTTATAGGTAGGAAAAAAATGTGAGGCACTTAGATTAACAGTGTAGGAGGAGAGCATTGAGATTATCTATTTATAAAAGCACCAAATCATTTATTTTAACATCTGAGATAAAAGCAGAGGCTAAAAATACAGGGAAATAGGTTAGTCTTGTAACTTTGTACTTAGTATACTAATGAGAATCTAGAGGTTCAAACTGAAAGCCTTTCATTTTTATTCCGACAATTTACATAAAGTTTTCTAATTTTAGAATATTAAAGTTCCCCTGAATAAGTTTTGTGTCTTCTGCAGTGCTCAGGTGACGTGAAATGTAGATGGCATCTCACTACTCTGTGGCACCACATTTTCTATCATAATGATGATAATATGTCACATTGATATGTTGTTAAAACTCCTTTTGTAAAAAGAAAGATTAAAATTTGGTTTGGAATATCAGTGTGAACAACATGCATCAGTGCCTCCATGTGAACTTGCTGATGCCCAACATTTACAGTTTTATTGTTCTGTGATCCTTCACAAATTAATGTGATCCAAAATCCAGGTGAAAATTGGGCTTGGCATTATAGGAATCCACCGGGTGGCAAGTCAGGGAAAGGTCTGGCTTCTGATGGATGATGAAGTGGCTGCAGATGTGTGGTGGTCTGAGCATTACTTAAGTTATTCAGTTCAGCTGGATATGTCTCATTTAAAACGCCTCCATTCTGAAACTGAAAACAAAAATAGCATTGCAGCTTATTAGGAGAGATCTTCCAAATGTCTTATGCCATTTAATAATATATTCATACGTATTGTTTAAAAAAAACTTAGTCCTGCATATTGTGAAACTTCAAATTCCTTTACTGCCACTGAATTTTAAATCTTTCATTCAGTGAAGACATGCTGAGAATGTATTGCACATGTATTAGTTACATGCATAACCTTTTGATTTTTCCATTAATTTGAGGAGAAATTTGAAGATGGTACAAGTAAGTGAGACAACTGTCTCATCGCCTTTAGGTCAGACAGGAATTGCTGGGTCAAAGAGTTAACAGTCATGAATCACATTAAATATTCTCTGTCACAGTAGGTTTGCTTTGATCAGACTTCATCTCAGTAGACTATCTGATCAATTAATTTATTATATTGAGGACTGCAAGTGACCTAGGACTTGTCCCAAAATAGGTCTTGTGGAGAGTGGATGAGCCCCTGGTCACTGGCCGATCCTGTCAGCAAAAACCAAGCCTGGGAAACATTCCTTGCCAATAGCCTTGACACTCTGCTCTGATGCTAACAGTTATCAGATATTCCAGTACAATGGGTTTCCTGGGTGCATCAGGATAATAGCAGGATGTTCCTAGCACTGCAACAGTAGGAGAGCTGCAAAAATGTTTCTAGCTTTGTAAGTTTTTAGCACACAAAGAAGCCTCTTGATAACTGACAAACCTTGAACAATTTACAATGCCCTATAGCTTAACTTCCTGCAAGTCCTACAGCAAGTCCTTCCAGGTATCTTGAAGTTTTTAATAAATTATTGTTAAGATTATAAGACCCTATATAGTTCTGGATCACTGTTCCTCCATTAGAGGGCAGTGTCCTACCTGACCCCAACTTTGCTTAAAAAACGTCTTTGTGCTTTCTCTGTCTGTGTTTTTCTCCATCTCTGGTCGCCCCTACTCCAGATCTTTTGTTGATGCTGTGCAGGGTGTGGCAAGTTCTTGATTTTCAAGTTTTTTTGATTTTCCAAAACAGTACACCATGGGTATGATTTCCTTAACCAATTTCCTATTTGTAATATGTTTTTAATTAGCGAATATCACTAAAAGCATTGTCTCCATTACGGAATCAAGTTACCTATCAAACAGAAATGCTTTTTCCTTGTCTTTTTACACTGAAATTAGTCCCATGTCTAGAACTGCTATTACAAATTCAAAGAGAAAAAAGAAAGGGAGGAAGGACATCAAAATACATAGTTCTCTACAGTTTTTAAACTCATATTTGTAAGTTCATATTTATGGGTTGCATTTCAATACATTCATATAATGCATAATGATCACATAAGAGCAATGAGGATATCCAGTACCTTGAAAAATTATCATTTATTTGTGATGAGAACATCTGAAGTCCTTCCAGGTATCTTGAAGTTTTTAATAAATTATTGTTAATTAAGTCATCCTACTGTGCTACAGAACACCAGAACTTATTCCTCTAATCTGTCCCATTTGTACCCAATAACCAACTTCTTTCTAGCTTCCCATCCTGGCCAGTGGTAACCTCTACCCCACTCTTTACTTCTATGAAATCAATGCTTTCAGTTTCCATATGTGACTGTGATCATGTGGTGTGTGTCCTCCAATGTCTGATTTTTTTCACTTAGCATAACGCCTTCCAGTTTCATTCATGTTGACAAATGACAAGATTTCATTCTTTTTTTTTAAATATTCATTTTTTAGTTGCAAGTGGACAGAATATCTTTATTTTATTTTTATGTGGTGCTGAGGATAGAACCCAGTGCCTCACGCATGCTAGGCGAGCACGCTACCACTGTGCCATAACTCCAGCCCTGATTTCATCCTTTTTATGACTGAAAAAATTCTATTGTGTATATATGCCACATTTTATCTATCTTGAATATTAAAATTTAATATAATTAAAGGAGTGCAGAAATAAGAATAAGAAAAACCTTCACCATCATTGCCTATTAAAAAGTTCATATACAATCAAACTGAAAGTATGAAAAAATGAGATGAAACAATTAGGGATAAAGACTCAAGTCATATTTATAAATTGTTATACTCAAATATATAGTAAAGAGAGGTCAATGAACTTAATTTTAGTCAAGCTATTCTTCAAAACTAACTTAGATATACTTTAAAATTAACTAAATATTTTCTAACAGAAAGGCATTAATAGAAACATATTCCTGGATAGTCATAGGGAGAAGATGTTATCATCATATTAATTAATTTTTTAAACAAATAACCATTTTTTGATTTAAAGTGTACTTGTTGTTAGAAGGGTTCTGATGACATATGTGAACTAAGACACCAAGCTTGACAAAAAGCCAGCAATGTGAGCAGGGAGGATAAGATATAATTATATCACAGATACAATTAGAAATTCTATCTCCATAAACATAGCAGATAATAGATTAAAATCAGTAACTGATGCAATAAAATTTAACTTATGTCTATTTATTTATAAGATAGAGAGAATCATGGGAAGGGTTTATTTAGCTCTATAAAACCCTTACCTTGTTTAAAAATGCCTGTGGGCCTGGGATTGTTGGATTGTACTGCATCTGATCCACATGGGTGTGCTGAGGGTCTGGCTGGTATTGATACATTGACATGGCCCCAGCATAACATGTCTGAGGAGTTGCTATGGTTGACTGTAGATTCATTCCATGCTTTTGGTTTTCAGGAACTTGTAAACAAGTGACAAAATCTTCTAAATTAGAAGTAGTAGGGTATAGGGATGGCTCAAAATTTCCTATAGGAAAGTCCAACTGTGTACACTTGGAATGCTGTGGTAACACAGACTGATTACAGGGAACAAAGTTCTGTGTATAAGGCATAGTGTCTATGTCAGATTTGTAGGGAAACTCTTGACTAGCCCCATGTAAGTCTGAAAAGACATTGTACTGTTGTAGGTCTTGCTGAGGACAACTGCAAGGCACAGGCTGGTTAGAGTTCCAATTTGCAAACATGCCATTAACTTGCATATGCTTCATTTTCTGACACAGTTGTTGCTGTGGCTCTGTTACTACTTGCTTTTGGTGGTGCTGTAGATGCTGCTGCTGTTCTAACTGTAGGTGTTCCTGTACCATACAACTTGGGTTCACAGCCATAGACTGTTGCTGTTGGCAACCTGAACTCAGGAAGGTAGGCTTATTTAAAGAATCTTGGACGTACGTTAGGATTTCATCTGTTATGTCAATGTCTCTGAAGTCAACCTCACCAGATGAGTCAGTTCTGAAAAATTCTTCATTCTGCATGCATTTGATATCTTCAAAATCAATGCCTAGGTTTTTCATAATGCTGTATAATTCACTATTTTTATTATCTGGAAAGAGCCCTATGTGACCTCCAGAAACTGTTGGGTCCATTTCCTGAGAATGTCCAATTTGCTCATGTTTTAGGATATTATCATTTCCCACTGGTACAATACTGCCTTGTGGATTATTGCATTCACTCACAGATTCATTAAAAAAAATTCTTTCAAAAGGTACAGTACTTGAAGCAGGACAGTGATAAATAGACTCGTCTTGTTGCATCATGGCATACAGGATGGAACTGGGATGGAGAGAATCCTTATTTGGAGTTGATGTGGTAGCACACTCTTTTCCGCTAGTGCTGTTTTTAGTCCTTATTGGTAAGGAATCCATTATGGGAGGAACAGGGCTGGTCATCTCATACAACATAGCTTCTCCAGTAGTGAACATAAAAGGCAGTGTCATACTTCGTTTTCGTAAATGCTCCCTTCCTTCTTCATCTCTAAAATTGTAAATAAGAAAGTCTGCATATGTTAGTAAGAATTTTATCATAAACATTTTAATGAAGATATCAGAAAGGATTAATAGCAAGTAAAGTATACTATAACTGAGTTTAACAGCAGGGAATATGGACTTTATTATTTTGATCTAAATTATTCTCATGACTGGTGCTATTAATATTGTTTAAATATATGATATGGTGCTATAATATTGTTTAAATATATTTAAATGATTTAGATTCTTTGCCAAAATGTAGTATAGTAGTTAATTCCATGCTCATGTTACATGCCTAACCTGAAAAAATAAATTTTTGTTTTCTAAAATATAAAAACAAACTGGAAGAATTTAAAATCTGAGGAGAGGCATATCTAAATAAAAAAAAGAAGCTCAAAAGAAAAAGACTGGCACAATTGGCAATATGAAAATCAAAACTTCACATTTGTGCAAAATAATTCATAAATCAAGTTATTATAGCATGGAGAAATATTTTAACATATACATATATTTATAATTTCATATATAAATACAAAATTGCATATTTAGCACAGATAGAGAGCTCCAATGAATCTGAGAGGCAAACAATTCAGAAGAAAAACTGGAAAAAACTGGCAATGCATCAAAAAAATGTCCTAGAAAGATATGAAACGATGCCCTGCTCATTAGTAATAAGGAAATGAAAATAACAAATCCCTTAGTAACTGATAGAAGAAGCACACAAAATATTAACAAATGCACCACAAGGCAAGATGAGCAAACTAGATCACTGAAACAAAGAGCACCACACTCTTAAACAGCAGAACATGGATTGTTTCCAAGAGCACATGGGATATTTCACCAACATGGACCATATACTAGAGATCAGAAAAAAAGCCATCACATATTACAAAGGACTGAAATTCACTCAGAGAATGGTCTCTGACTACATTGGAATTAAGCTAAAAGTCAATTTCAAAACAATAGCTAGAAAAGTCCCCTTACACCAAATAGCACAGTAACACTACATTTTTAAATAATCAAATAAAAAAATAAAAGTGAAAATTAGCAAAAATATTTTAATTGAACAATAAAAATAAGAAAGAAATAATAATGAGTAGATATAAATGAAATGCAAAACAAACATAACAGGCACAATCAACAAACGAAAGTTGGATCCTGGAAAAGATTAATAAAATTCATAGTCTTCTAGCAATATTGATTGAGGGGCACAAATTTGTATAGGTACATACATACTCATATACTTACATGGGTATATATATACATTCATACATTTATCATATTCATAGGATGGAAGATGTTAACTCTCCCCCAAATGATCTACAGTTTCAATATAATCCCATTTAAAAGTCTAACAGATTTTTTGGTGGGACTTGACAATTTATTTCCAAAATGTATGTGGAAATATAAAGGGTAAAGAAGAGTAAAGGCAATTCTGAAGAACAATAAAGGCTAAATAAGCAAGATGAAGACATGTATTCAGATATCAAAACTTATAGAGAATAATTAGGGCAATATCATGGCACAAAACAGAAAACAAGACCAATGGAATTAGACCAAGAGAGTCTAGAAATACAACCACAAACAAAATTTTCTGATCAACATGCAGTATAGTAAGGAAAAGATGACTTGTCAATAAACTCTTTTCAATAAATGTTACTTACCAATTTGATAGACATAAAAGAACAAATAATCTTGATCTTTATCTCAAGCAATATACAGAAAACAAGTATCCAGAGTGGGAGAAACATTTGCAATACAAATATTTAACAAGGGACTCATTTATAGAATATACAAAAACTCTGACAAATCACTGCTGTGTTTAAATAATACATTCTAAAGGAATCATTATTTTATTTTCCTTATATTTTATGGAGGGCACTAGGTTTCACCTTTCCTTCATAAACCCAGGAAAAACTCAGGAGTTTCTTTGCTTTTTCTGCAGTGTTCCATGTTCAGCTGCTCAATTAAGTGTGTTGATCTTGTCTTCTCAATGTTTCTCACCTGTGCCCTCTTCTTTCTGTACATATTATTTTAGCTTTTCAGTGATGATTTCTAGACTCATTTGTCTTAAAATTATTTTAAGTTTTCATTTAAGATGACTTATAAACCAAGTTGCTATCAAAAAATAAAATCAGGAGATATTCTAAGTCTTTGTACTTACGTTAGAGGTCTCTGGGTTGAAATGATATAATCTGGTCTTCCATTTTTATAAACTAAGCGTGCATTGGACTGGACCCATGTCCATCCATTGTGTTTGGTAAGAAGCCTGAAAACCGTCATGCCACTTTCTCCAGTCTTAATCACTAAATAAAATTTAAAAATTAAGTTAACAAACCCCAAATCAACACATTGAAGAAAATCTCTGAAACAAGAGCTCTCTGACATCTTTCTGGATATATTTCATTTATCACCAATTCTGATAAATATCTTGACAAATTTTAAAGGAATGAAACAGTTCTTTAGACTCATTTTATTCTTGTTTCAGATTAAACATTTGAAATGTTAAAGGGAAAGTTAAGTACCAGTTCAAAGATTTCAGTGCCACATACAAGTCTAGAGAGCAGCTTGTTGGGGAAAAAAGATGAAAAACTGATTTTATTTTAAATAGGGAATGTTTTCCAATGGCTCATTATTTGACAATTTTTAAATTTAAATCTATATTAATATAGATTATAAATTATTAATGCTATTTAAAAATTCCTGAGCAAAAATTCATGGGCCAAATATGGCCATTTTTATAGTAATTAAACAATGTTCCTGTGTAGCAGCTGTACAGGAGTTAATGAACAAAAAGTGTAATTCTCATTAATCAAAATGATATTATGTAGTGGTTTATTCAAATAGTTTCCTTAAACATGGTCCCTAATATAACAGTTCAAACATGCATTATGACATATGACATTTTTTTCAGGTATATTTGTAAGGAATTACAACTTACTCCTAATATGTAATTCGGCACAATAAAGCATATCAGCAGCATGGATAAACTGATATCCCGATCCTCTTGAACACAGCTCTGCTTCAGTATACCCTAAAACAATCTGTCCTCTGTTTTTTAAAAAAAAAGTAGAATAAGAATTAATTAAAATTTAACATAAGTAATCAGTATAAATTGGTTATATGCTCTTTTCTAGACATTTAGAATTTCACTTCAGTAGGTAGAAAAATTAACCACATCACTATCTAAATTGCTCTCTTGCTTACAGTCATAAATTTAAGTTTTAGCCTGTTTTCTTCTCTTGGACAAAACTATGAAAACTAGTATAGCTTTTAGCTACCTAATAGATCGGACTGTAAAGGTAAAATAAGTATTCAATAAAAATCCAGAATGCTAACACTTCACCCTAGGGGGACAGGGTTTGTGAAATTACCTTTCTTCAGTAGAGGAGAAAAGCACTGACAGTGTTGACATAGCTGAAGGCTTAATATCATTCTAGTACATAATTTTTAGAAAACTAAGAAATTTCTAGAGCTGAAAATTAAATATTTGAACAAATTATAAAAGAAATGATAAATGTCATCAGAAGAATGAACTTTACAAATGAAGTACCTTGCTTTCATATGACATACTGAAAAAAGTGAAATAATAATTGCTAATACAATAAATAATATAACCTACACTGAAAAAATATACATTTGATGAAATAAAAGTAAAAAAGTTGTTTCACTCACTTGGCATCACAACCAGTAGGTGTAAAGTCTAGTTTGTGTTTGGTTCTAAAGATGAAATTTTTGGTACGAATTTCAAGTATGGATGGTGGTTGAAGTGGAGTAGCTATTGCAAACAATGCCAACTGAGGAGGAAGTATTGATCCGTCTTTCCCTTTCTTGTTCTGTCCATGAAGATACTTCAACCTTCCTTGGAAATTCATCGCCTTAAAAAACCAAAAATAGTTCACTAAAATTAACAGTATAAAATGGTTGCAATTTCAAAGTTTCCAGCATGGCTGTTTTCAGGGTTCTTGATATTGCATAAAAGTTCCTGAAGCTGAGAACTGCTACTTACTTTCACTGTTCTCTCCACAGAAAGCCCACTAAAACTATCCCAAAAGATCAAGTGAGGAACATTCTAAAAACCACTCTGAGCTTCTAATGGTCCGGAGAAGAATATCTGTATTATTTTCTGGGCTTGCAATTGCCCTGTCTTTTTCACCGACCACTGCTCTTTATGTACCATGCACTTGCTATATCTCTTCTCAGTGAAAAAGCAGTGATAAAGTCATCAAGAAAAGATGAGTTCTTAAACATGTTTCAAGCTATGTTAGCTCATAGTAGCCTTCCTTATGGAAACAAAATTTTAAAACTCTAAAATGAATCATTATGAAATCATATGAAGAATGAAGATTTCTATTAAAGAATAATTTTAAGACAGGAAATAAAGACAATTAAACAAGAACAGATCAATTGGTTGATTAAAACAATATCACCCCAGTGGATGATCCTAACATCAACTGACAGCAACTCAAGGGAGAAGACTCTTTTGCACATAGAAATTCCACCGCAGAAATATTTAATCATTAGCACCATTATTAGGAAACTCAAAGCACAACTCTAACTCAAGCACAATTCTAACTCTAAAACTGTCTTCAGACATACACACATATACACACACATGTGCACACATGCACATACGCACACAAATCATTGTTTAATAATGCTCGATTTAAAATTTAATTATCTGCTTCAAATTCTCAATAATTCACAAAAGAAGATGCAACTTGTTTTACATTCTCTTTTCCTGTATTTGTAGAGTGAACTGTTAAGGATACAGTTAAGGACATCTTCTATGAGTATTCTGCTAAGCTGCTCCCTACCGTTATACCACACAGATGTTCAGACTACATAGTGAAACATCACCTCATGTCAGACATGAGCCTGCAATCATCAACATACAATCATTTTTCAGGATGTGTAGAAAAGAACATAATTTTCCTGTGTAGTAGGCATTAAACCCCAATACGGTAAGCATTCTCCTATTAACGAAAGGTTAATTAATTCTGTTAGACCTAAAAAGCCCTACAAATAGTCAAAATATAGGGTTCCATGTTATTTAATTGAATTTTTGTTATTGACCTAATTTTTTTTATTAAACCTAAAGAATAGGATTTCTGAGTTATAGACAATATTCAAAATCTGAAATAATGATGTTAAAAATTACTTTAATCAAATTATTGAATAAACTTTTAAGACTGAATTCAATTATGACCAAGGAAGGGCTTCAATTAACTTTTCTTTTGTGTTTTTTTATGCCTTCACAGAAAGAGTCAGTATAAGATTTTGTACCATACCAGAAAACCAGATGAATTATCCAGCAGACACCTTAACCGGCATATAAAGCACCGCTCCATAAAGGAAGAGTTTTCTGGAGGAAGCTGATCTGGGCTATAATAGACTCCTGGCTGGGTGAGGCCATGAGTTTCTGTAGAAATAAAAGCAACACAAATTTTATTTTCCATTTTTTTACAAAATCAAGTGTTTGAACAGTTATAATCCATGTTAACTTGTAAACAAGTCTATATTCTGAATTTAAAAAATCATTTTCAGAAATGATTCAAAAAACTAAAAACTTACTTTAATGCACAGAACTTACATTTTTGTTTACATTTTTATTAAGCTATCACTGTCAATAATGTCCATATTTTAAAGTCTTTTTTGTTTTCTTAACACTTTCATAGATTTCTGAAAAAACTGCTTACATGAAGAAAGGCTTTTCTAAACATACATTGGAGAAAAGATATCCTCTTCAACAAATGGTGCTGGGAAAACTATAAATCCACATGTAGTAAATTCAAACTGAACCCCTATATTTCACCCTTCAAAAAACTCAACTCAAAGTAGATAAAGGACTAGGGATTAGACCAGAGACCCTGTGCCTACTAGAAGAGGCAGGCCCAACTCCTTATCATGTTGGCTCAGAATGGATTTTCTCAATAAGACTCCTAAAGCACAGGAAGTAAAAGGAAGAATCAATAAATGGGATGGTATTAAACTAAAAAGCTTCTTTACAGCAAAGGAAACAATCAAGAACATGAAGAGAGAGCCTACAGAATGGGAGAAAATATTTGCTACCTGCACCTCAGGTAGAGTATTAATCTCCAGAATATATAAAGAACTCCAAAAAATTAACACCAAAAAACCAAATAACCCAATCAATAAAAGGGTGAAGGAACTGAACAGGCACTTCAAAAAAGAAATACGAATGGTCAACATATATAAAAAATGTTCAATATCACCAGCAATTAGAGAAATGCAAATTAAATTACACTGAGATTCCATCTCACTTTAGTCAGAATGGCTATTATCAAGAATACAAGTAACAATAAATGTTGGCAAGGATGTGAGGAAAAAGGTACGCTCATACATTGCTGGTGGGACTGTCAATTCGTATAACCACTATGGAAAACAGTATGGAGATCCCTTAGAAAACTTGAAATGGAACCACCATTTGACCCAGTTATCCCACTCCTCAACATGTACCCAAAGGACTCAAAATCAGCACACTACAGTGATGCAACCATACGAATGTTTATAGAAACTCAATTCACAATAACTAAGCTACTGAACAACCTAGGTACCTTTCAACAGATACATGGATAAAGAAAATGTGGTATATATACACAATGGAATGTGAGTCAGCCATAAAGAAGAATGAAATTATAGCATATTCAGGTAAATGGATGGAGCTGGAGACTATCATGCTAAGTGAAATAAGCCAATTCCAAAAAACCAAAGGCTGAATGTTCTCTCTGGTGTGTGAATGCCAACCCATAACAAGGGAGGCGTGGGAGGAAAGTATAGAAGTTCATTGTATTAGACAAAGGAGAATAAAGGGAAGGGACAGGGTATGGAAATAGAAAGACAATTGAATGAATCACACATAACTTTCCTATGCTCATATATGAATACATGGCCAGTATAGCTCCACATTATATGCAACCTCAAGCATGGGATCAAAATTGGATTGGGTTGTACTCCATGTATGTATAATATGTCAAAATACACCTTAATGTCATGTATATATAAAATCAACAAATAAATTAAAGAAAAAAATGATTAGGTATATACCAAATGGAAATGTTCACCATGTGAAGAGAATGTTTATAAGAGCATTAGGTGTAAACTGGAAGCAATTCAAATATGTATCAATAATTATAGAATAAATAAATAAATAAAAGGCTTTTCTATGTTGGCAAATGCTAGTTTACTTTTTATTTAGTGCATTTTAATTAGAACAATTTATACACACTCCAACTGCCACTTTGTACAATCTTCATCTTTCATGATGTTGCCAGTTATTTTTGTTAAAATGTTTTTATGAAATATATTACACTCTCACATGAAACTTCTCAATGGCTCTCATCTGTCAAATATTCCTTAAAGCCCCAGCTCTGTGACCTGGCTCTTGCTTATAGCTACAGCTTCACCTCCTTTACTCTTTCCTACCTTTAGCATGGAGTTCTATAGCCTAAAGGTTCACAGCCTTTTTTCACAGAAAAATTCAAAAACTACCAACACCATTCTTTGGTGAATATTCTTACCATCAAGTCCTTGTCCAGAGTCTGTATGCTGAGAAGTGTTTAATGTCCAGTGCAGTTGACGTTGAAATTCAGCTCGGTCTTCAGTATGGATAAGTTCATATACACTCTGATGTATGACATCAGACTAAAGAAAACAGACAAAGAAATTAAACAAAAGTACAGACTAGTAAAATTATATGGCCTATGGAAGTAATTTCAAAACCTATTTGTTAGTGATGATGAATGTAAATTAAATGATTGTCAAAGTTCCCTGTCATTCAAAACAGGAAAAGCTGGAGAGACTAGTATGATAACTGATAAACCCAATGCTACTTGCCATCACTTTCCAACATGAATGTTTTCATTCATATAGGTCATCTCCCCATTCCTTACTTGTACAATATTAAGATATGCATTTGCTCTTTATCTGTCCATTTATCTTTTAAGTCCGACCTCTTCCACAAACCCTTCCATTAACACCAAGTCCTCTTTGAGGTCTCTATCTTTAATAGTATCCATTTTGTATTTCTTTCACTGTTCTCTCAATGTTTTCTTTGTATCAAATTTTTGATACAAGTAGACTCCATTTGAGTAAAGGGATCATGCCTTTAACATATCAGGTCCTTCCCTCCTCTTGCAAGTCTGCATTTACTTCAGTGATGAGCCCCTTCCTTTAAACTAGTTTTCCTAAGCCGGGCGCGGTGGCTCAAGCCTGTAATCCCAGCACTTAGGGAGGCTGAGACAGGAGAATCGCGAGTTCAAAGCCAGCCTCAGCAATGGCGAGGCGCTAAGCAACTCAGTGAGACCCTGTCTCTACATAAAACACAAAATAGGGCTGGGGATGTGGCTCAGTGGTAGAGTACCCCTGAGTTCAATCCCCAGTACCA
>CM053407.1:68202784-68215322 GCA_028644305.1 Xerus rutilus | reverse complement strand
CAAAACTAGTTTTCCTAGCTATTTTTTTTTTCTTTTTAGTGCAACTCATGGTATGAAATATATTTGCTATTAAGATACAGGGGCACACACAAAGTTTCATGAAACAATTTTATGTGTGATGATATTGTGTGTTCTATATTATTTTATTTCATTTCATTCTAAGCAATTAAAAAAAAAGCTTTGATGGGAATCTACTATATCAACTGCATTATTATCGACTAATGGGAAACAACTAGCAGCTTTAACAATGGTGGCTTAATCTATCACATGTCAGGTACTAAAGTTTTCTTAAATCCAAGCAATCAATGTGCATGTCTGAGAAATAAAAATGAAACATAGGTAAGAGTTCCTCAATTGATATAAATCATATTGTTTAATCATGATTAACATAATTATGAAAGTCATTACGTTTCAAACAAGCTTTTTTATGAACATTAATATATTTCTTTTAATATCACAAAAACCTTAAAATTTAGGTTTTGACAGTAGCCAGATTCTATTGCTTTAGTCATCTACACTAAAATCTATCTAGGAACTTAATCTACTAGCATTAAATTATCTCTATGCCATCCATTAGGCAATTGCCAGAATTATCATCTAAATCATAAATAAAAATCTTTAGTTGCTTCCATTGTGTTCATAATATAGTTAAAAAACCACAGTCTATATAAGAATATTATACATACAGTGTTATTCAGACCAGCAGCCTATGAGAATGTCAGAAATGCAAATTGAAAGTCACACTATGACCTATTGAATTAGAATATCTGGGAATGGATGATTAAGTTCTTTAGGTGATTCTTATGCACACATTCAATAAAAGATCTAGATACATAAGAGAGCAAGCATTCAAGTATATTTACAATTTGTTCTCAAATACTATCAGATGTTGTTGTCCATCAAACACGCAAAAAACTTTACAACTCCATTTATTCACCCTTCCTTTCAATGCTGTTAAATGAGCCAAACACTGTCTTCCTCTAATGACTTCTAGATTACTGCTTATAGTGCTTCTATATTCAGCTGGGTTCCCTTGTACACCCGTCTGATTACTACACATTTAGATTGGCTTCAATTCATTTCCTTTATTTTCCATAATCCATATAAATCAGAATTAAAGGTAAAAACCATGACATATTTACTTGTACCTTTTCATAGCATCTCACTAATTTCACAATTATCATATATCCTCTGGGAACCATATTATTTGATGGCATATTTTTTCTTTTCTACTCCAATAAACTCTACCTGCCTTAAAGTTTATTATATGAGATTACTGATAAGTGAAACAAGAAACACAGTAACCATGAGCCATACAAAATTTCAAGAAATCATAGTGCTATAAATTATTAGTATTAGAAAAAATATACTGGCTACAAATGTAGCATTTTTATTATTATACTCTCTATATATGTTAATTGATACTTGACATATATGAATGGTTAACTCCGTCCCTAAACTACAAAATATAAGCAGAAAGTTCATTTTCTTAAAAAGCAGTTTAAATAAGAAAAATCTGTTTACTTGCTGAAAGCCCAGGTAATCTTGTATAGTAGAAGAAGCATAAAAGACCAAAGCATCTGTAGTAACAACCAATACAAATCCATTCAGAGCCTAAAAGGAAAAAAATGTTGTAAAATTAGTAATGGAAATTAAAATTGTTATCAATATTGTCAGAGAAAGGCCATTACTTTATCTCTGAAAAATGATTAAAATTATATCTCACAAAGACAGACACACCACATACCTTGGTAGAAGAAATTCATACCTCTGATTTGGCAGAGAAAAAAGAGCTAAGTTTCAAGCTAAGCCAGAGTAACTTTAATAGACTTTGGTTTCCTATTTTCCATGTTTCACCTTTTCTCTTTTAAATATGTCATACCTATCTTTTCTTTAAGCATAAACTATACAGAAACCATTCACTATTATCCACCACACTGCTTTTTTTAGAGGAAGACAGCAAGTAAAGACGCAGATTTAGAGTTTTTTTTCAAGATGGTGGGATAGAAGTGGTCACTTTCCTGGCTGCTTCATGGTGTGAAACCAAGAAAGGAGACAGGCAGCTTCTCAGCAAGGTGAGTGAATGAAAAAAAAGGAGGGGGCTTATTGGAATTTAAAACTGGACGCTGAAAGCAGATCAAGGACTCAGGAGGTTAGATATAATAAACTAAGGAAGAAATCTCCAGTGGCACATCCACTGCTGCAGCAGGGCCAGGACGGATCTGTGAGCAAAGTGGAGGGTTAAGGGAATTAAAGGAACCTGCATTTTTAGGAGGCCTGAGGTGTATCTGGGTACAGAGCATTTAGAGATCAAGGACACTGCCTGACTAAACTGAAAGGTATACTGCACAATATCCTTGTGCAGGAAAGAAACCACCATCTCTCCAGGCAGAAAAAGATCAATAACACTGATAAGCGTTTAGGCAAGCAAACAAAGAGAAAGAGAGAGAAAACTCAGATTACTAAAATGTATGATGAAAAAGAAAATACTACAATGGACAGTACTGAAATACAGACGATAATTAGAACTTATTTTGAAAATTTATACTCTAATAAAATAAAAAAATCTTGAAGACATTGACAAATTTTTAGAGACATATGGCCTACCCAAATCGAAACAGGAGGACATAGAAAATTTAAACAGATTGAGTTCAAGCAATGAAATTGAAGACATCATCAAAAGCCTGCCAGGAAACAGAAGCCCAGGACAAGATGGATTCTCATCTGAGTTCTACCAGATCTTCAAAGAAATAACACCAATCCTCCTCAAATTATTCCATGAAATAAAAAAGGAGAGAGCCTTTCCAAACTCATTCTATGAAGCTAATATCACTCTGATACCAAAACCAGAAAAGACACATCAAGGAAAGAAAATTTCAGACCAATATTCCTGATGAACATAGATGCAAAAGTTTTTAATAAAATACTGGCAAACTGCATACAAAAACATATTAAAAAGATAGTGCACCACAATCAAGTGGGATTCATGCCAGGCACACAAGGTTGGTTCAACATACAGAAATCAATAAACATAATTCATCACATCAATAAAGTTAAAGACAAGAATCACATGATTATCTCAATAGATGCAGAAAAAGCATTGATCATATACAGCATCCATTCATGTTCAAAACACTAGAAAAATCTGGGATAGTAGGAATATACCTCATCATTGTAAAAGTTATATATGCTAAACCCAAAGCCAACATCATTCTAAATGGAGAAAAATTGAAAGCATTCCCTCTAAAAACTGGAACAAGACAGGGACGCCCTCTTTCACCACTTCTATTCAACATAGTCCTGGAAACTCTAGCTAAAACAATTAGAAGAAAGAAATTGAAGGGATACAAATAGAAAAAGAAGAACTCAAACTATCTTTATTTTCTGACATGATTCTATACTTACAAGACCCCAAAAAAACAGAAAACTTCTAGAACTCATAAATGAATTCAGCAAAATAGCAAGATATAAAATTAATAGCCATAAATCAATTGCATTCCTATACATCAGTGATGAATCAACTGAAAGAGAAATTAGGAAAATGATCCCATTTACAATAGCCTCAAAGAAGCTAAAATATCTGGGAATCACTCTAACAAAAGAGTTGTGAAAGACCTCTACAATGAAAACTACAGAATACTAAAGAAAGAAACTGAAGAAGACCTTAGAAGATGAACAAATCTCCCATGTTCTTGGATAGGCAAAATTAATATTGTCCAAATGGCCATACTACTAAAAGTGCTCTGCAGATTTAATGAAATTCCTATTAAGGTTCCAATGACATTTTTCATAGAAATAGAAAAAGCAGTCATGAAATTCATTTGGAAAAATAAGAGGCCCATAAAGGCCAAAGCAATCCTTAGCAAGAAAAGTGAAGCAGGAGGCATCACAATACCAGACCTTAAATTATACTACAAAGCCACAGTAACAAAAATGGTATGGCTTTGGCACCAAAAGAGACATGTAGACCAATGTACAAAGAAGAAGACACAGAGACAAACCCACATTAATAAAGTTAACTCATACGAGACAAAGGTGCCATAAACATACATATTTTCTTTTTGTCTGAAAGTTACTGCCTTTTAAAAATTCTTTTAGTGTCATTCAAAAGTTTAACGTTAATTAATGCCTTTATTCTCTTTTTGGATAACAAAAGTATCTTAGTTCACTTTTAGTGTATCTTGTTATATACTTTAATTCTAAAAGCCTTTGCTCCCTCCTGCTTGAGTACTATTCATACTTGTATTCTTGGCCAGGACTTAACCCTTCTGAGACTGGTTTTTGTTTAAGTGGAGAGGTGGTACAGTTTATGTAAGAACCATTCAGTGTGGAGTCAGACAGATATGGACTGGACTCCTGTCTGTCACCTACTAGTTGTGCAGCTTTGCTTTAGTTATCTACCCTCCCCCAAAGCTTTAGTGTCATAATTTCAAATACTGGCACTCTATTGGGTGGCATGGTGACTCATTTAATTCAGTGCCTGATGTAGAACTGGCATTCAATTAACATAAGGTACAATACTATAAGGTTGTGGAAATAAAGATTGGCTTACATGATCATGCCTAGAGAATTATAAAGAGCTGCATAAATAATTCATTTATTCAACACTCACCAAAAAAGACAGATGCTAAGTCCTGGGATAGAGCTAATAAGCCATCACCCCTGTGCTTACAATATTCACACAGTTTGGTGGATGCACTCATTATCAGATGAGGTAAATGAAATGCAGTAACTCTCTTCATTCCAATTCTTTCACCTTCAAGATCCTTGTTCCACATTATACTTTTCAGAACTTGATTACAAAGATAACAACACCTATTATTTAGTGATCTTTTTCTAAATGTTTTCATGTATTTGAGTGGTTTTAATTCTCCCCAAAAGTCCAGTGAGGCAGTTTTACAAATGAAGAAACTGAGGTAAACAACTATAGACTAACTGACCCAATGTCATAAAGCCAGAAAAAAGTTAAACAGTCTGGCTCTAAAGTCTATCACAATATGCTGCCTTTACATGTTATCAAATGCAGATTGTGGCCTGGCTCTCACTCTTTAACTATAGCTGGTATCTAAGGTCCTTTATTATAGAGATCACATATAAAACCTGGCAATATTCCTAGGATAAAGATTCCATAGACTGCAAACTTGTCTACTTCATCATAAACATATCCAAACTGAATGTTCTTAAATTTGATTAGCAATAACAGTGTATACATCCATTACTGTACTGTTTAATCTTGCAATATCTTTTTTAAATACTTTTTTAGTGTTGATGAACCTTTATTTTATTTATTTATATGTGGTGCTGAGAATCAAACCCAGTGCCTCAGGCATGCTAGGCAAGTGCTCTACCACTGAGCCACAACCCCAGCCCAAAATATCTTCTCTTTAGAGAATACTACTCATTGATAGTATTCACATTATTCTAGAGAGCTTTTTAACAAACAATGAAATTCAGTAGCGAAACTCATTAGTGCGTGCCAGAGGACAAAAGTATAAATTAGGATACAGTATCAAATCCCTTTAGGAAAATATTAATTATCAAAAATAAAAAGCAATTTTTCATAGAGCTCAAATGATCTTAAATACCATGAAAAACAATGGCATTATTTATATTGAATTATTATCTTAGTAAACCAAAAGAAGATTAAAAAAAAATATGTATGGTAATTAAATATAAATACAAAAGTTTTTTAGTCTTGGTCATAAATATTTACCCAATCTATCTCAAAATAATGTTGAGGTTTCCTTAGTAGTTAATAAATGAAAAATAAATGACAATTGGTATTGTTATATATAATTCTCATTGCTGTTAACCAAAAAGTGAAGTTGCAAGATTATAAAAAGCAGAGCATTAAACACCAGATAGGATTTTTTTTAAATGTATGAAATAAACATGTGAAGTAAATAAATAGTTAATATAATAGCAACAAATTTATTTTATTATTTTATTTTGTTCCTTACAAAATAGTCATAATTTAAGCTAATCCAAAAAGTAAAATATTTAAATTTTTCATAAAATATTTCATAACATTTTATTTATTTGCCTATATTAAAAACAAAGGAAAAGACTTCTAATCTAAAGTTTCAGGTCATTTGGTATACTGCACCTCTGCTACCATCCTTCACATTTTATTGATTACTGGCTCATAACTGCAGGTTAAAAATATAAAGCAGATGGCTTTATGGTAACTATACATAATGGAATATGCTATTTTCTCATGTTTTCAATGTTTCTGTCTGTCTTCTTCACAGAGAGAACAGACAAGCATGTCCCTAAATCAAATCACAGTGTGTGATGCTTCCTACTGACCAGCAGTCTAAAAACTGTACTCAACACAATCCGT
Source organism: Xerus rutilus (assembly GCA_028644305.1). Taxonomy (NCBI): domain Eukaryota; kingdom Metazoa; phylum Chordata; class Mammalia; order Rodentia; family Sciuridae; genus Xerus; species Xerus rutilus. The sequence continues at coordinate 68,208,979 of CM053407.1, read as the reverse complement.
AACAGGTGGGCTTATTTTAACTACCTGAAAGTTTCCCATTTTAGGATAATAAACAAATACATAGATTTCTAGCTTTTATTACTATTATTTTTATGAATTGTGTTTCATTGGCATAGGAGTTATTATATAGTTTGTCTAAACATTTTAGGAAAATATTAAAATCATTGAACCATAATTTAACCAATTTACCAACTGTTATGTCAATTAGTCCATATTTTCACTTGAAACAAATTATCATCACCTTACTATATAACCCAAATGTATCATAGCACATTAAATGGCAATTATCAGAATGTTTTCCTGTGACCTGAATGAAGAGTTTATGTTTTAGCTAACATAAACACAAAGATTCTCAGCTGGGTGTTGAGAGAGGAATTATGTTTGAATATATACAACTTATTTAACATAATAAAAGCAGAGTTAATTTTTACCATCTGGAATTTAGACACAATTACAGAATAGTAATAAAAACATTACCCATTATTAGGCTATACTGCAGCATTCAGTGAATGAATTTATGGAATTACCAAAACTTATGGCAATGTTTTGTTATAATAGTAAACTGAGTTCTTCCACTCAGTTCACTATATGGAACTATAAACTATCATGTAATGGTGATAATTAGACATGACACACAGCTCCATTCTATCTTCAACAAAATAAATATCTGAGAATGCTAAGTGAGAATCTAGCATACTATCAGTTCTAAGAGAAAGAAATTAGATTTTTTAAAAAAATCTATTTGAAATGCTTTTACTGACAAACCTATTAGAAACTCTCCCAGACCTAAAACATAGAAAGAAGGCTTGCAGTTGCTGAGAAAATCTATATAGTGTATTATTAAGACACACACTTGATAAAACTAAATGTAAATTATAAGATAATATATTTAAAAATGTAAAATTTGGGTCAAGAATAATTTTTAAATACTAAGTAAATGTAGTTAACTATTTTAATTGAGCCACATTCCTGAAAAAGTGTTCATAAATCCAATGTCTTAAATGAAAATCTTTAAAATAAGCTAGAGTTCTTCCTATTTGTAGAAACCTAACAGAGAGGGTGATTAAAGGGTGACCTCTAATTAATCTATTTCACATGACTCCATTTGATCACATACACATTACTATTGCAGTTCTGATGAAAGTGGCACAAAGCACTAAGCAAGTCCTACATGAACGGGGAATAAATAAAGATTAATCGGTTAATCTTGCATTTTCAATTGCTCTTATTTTAAGGTACTATATTTACCTGTAATAAGAATTCTCCTTCTTGAAAGTTCAGTCCTTCTCTGAATTTTCCTCTACAGTTATCCTGGCCTCCATTTCTGTCACTGGGAGAGGATTTTAATGCAACTATAGGGGGAAAAAAAAAAAAAAGCAAAACCAATGACTTCGTAAATAGATTTTAAAATAAGCATTATTAAAAGCTGTAACAGAAAACCTGCAAACACCAAAGAGAATTTGAAATACTGGTGTTTACCTACACAATCATGATGTAAATAACCCTTTTCACAATGGGTAGTTTCCAAGTCTATGCTAATAACAAAACTGAAGGAGCTAATTAAGTTGTCAGCAAGCTGACAGACTGTTAAGAAAGGTTTTTCATGAGTTCACTACATGATTTTTACCATACAACTTAGAAGTTCAAAGAACTGCATGATGCTACTGTAAGTATTCGCCCCTGCCCCCTCAATTCTATTCACTTACTTGTGAGACTAAATTTCCTCAGACTGTAACCTATAAAAATTATTTTAACATCTAAATACCAGGGACCTAGTGGTGGTGAGGGTAAAGAATCAATCATCTCTTTTTAAGAGAGGTATTTCTAAGAAGTTTTGAATCCCCTAGTCTAGTTTTCAGGTAAAAAACTATTAACATTGTTAGGTTCATGTTACATTCATAAATCAACTCATGGAACATTCACATCTTTACAATGCTAAAACTATCCTAGTCAAGAAAATGCATGTTTTTCCATTTGTTAAAACTATTTTTGCCCTGCTAGAGTGCTTCAACATTGTTTGCAAAAAAAGATGAGTGTCTTTATTTTTATGTTTATTCCTAGGTATTACAACTCATACAATGGTGTTTCCATGGTGTTTCCTTCATTACAGCTTCTAATGGCCTGTAAATTACAGATATGAAGGGAAGTCTGATGGCACAGTGGAGGCAGCACGTTGTAATGTTCTCTCGCTTTGTGTGTCTGTGTGTGTGCACGTGCTCACGTTTGTTTGGGAAGCAGCACAGCTGAACAGAAATAATAGTTATAGCTATCATTTTACTTAAGCACTTTATCAAACATTCTCAAGAACTATCTCAATTAAAAGCATGTGGCTATTGGTATCTGATGAGCACAAATCTTAGCTCAGCTATTTATTAAATGTGTAAGCTCTTTGAGCATGTTTCCTAATGAAATTGGTAATTAAAAACAAAAGTCCATCCTGTAGGGTTTTTGTGAAAAATTATAATATTTAAGGTTCTTGACACATAGTTGATCAATAGTTTAGTAAATTGTAGCTTTAATTATTAGTAGTACTTCCCTGTGCTTAACAGTCTCCTTGTTATAAGGTAGAATCTTTTAAATACTTCAAATTTTTATCTTTCCATTTTTCACTTTATAAACTGTGATATTTAAATAAAAGAAGCCATTAAACAAGCCACCTTGGAAGTTCTCTGAAGACTGCTTATTTCATTAGATTTTTATATCCCAAAAAGTCTGGCTCAGGGAAAAGCTCAATTTACTAATAACCAGGTTTTCTTCTAAGTTTCAGCAAAGCATCATACAAAGCATTTTCATGTTTGCAGTATATTTTCTGGTAAATCAATGCATGTGTCATGTCAGAATCTTATGCCAAGTTCTTGCCTTTGCAGAAGGTGAAAGACATCTCACTGAAAGAAGAGACCAGAGCTTGGTTGGCCTCTGAATGTAACAATTTGAAAAGGCCAGAGAACAGATTTCCTTAGGCCAAAAAATAAGGTGAAGTAAACTGGTCTAACAATTAATGAAGACCAAAGGAAATACGTATACTTTTCTCACTGAAAGGTAGCAGAGAGAATGGCCTTTTTTCCCTTTCTATTCCATAAGTTACATTGTTGTTGTTGTTTCTCGCTTTTTAATGGCCAAATTTGCTTGAATGTACTAAAACTTTACAATGCCTGGGCCATGATTTAAAGTCATACCAAATAAGACTTACTGTTAAAAGAGAAAATAACACAACCCACCAAAACCTTCACATTATAAAATCAGCCTAAAAATGGACAGATGATAATTGCCAAATTTAAATGGCTAGATTATCATTAGGAATATCTTAAGAATAATTTTTCATCAATGGCACTGATGCCAATTCAAAGTAAAGTCACTGATAGGAGAAAAAAATAAACATTGGGAGATAACTTCTTGACCACTGAGAACCTAAATAAGAAATTAAAGAGACTATTCACCTCAGAGTAACTTACAATTTGTTTGGGGGCTTGTACTAAGGTATTTGTTATTGGAATTAGATGTGAGGCACTTTAATAAGGACATATAAGCTAAGGAAATAAAGAACTAGAAAAGAATGCTAAAAATATTAAGCACTAGAATGGGATTTAAGTGAAGTATTATGAGAACCTGCGGGTGAAAAAAATAATAGAAGCAAATTCTCTCTAAATAATTCTTATAATTCTAATTGTTGAATGGGCAATACACACACATATAAACATACGTAGCTTAAGTAGGAAAAGTGACAAGTGCGTAATTGCATTTTGGGAATCATCAGTGGCAGATAATATCAAAAATCACACAAGTAAGTATTTCTGCTGCTCTTGTTAGTCATCAGTAAAGGATTTAAGTAAATATTGTGCAAAGATGAGTTCAGGAAGGGTGCCCTTCTTTTGACAGTTCCATCTAAAAAACACTACTGTAACATTTTAGGAAACTGCCCTGCATGCTCCATCCACACTATGCAATTTTTACCCTTCATAAACTTTCCCCTCTAGCTCTTGATCTCATACCTACTACTCTCCCTTCTTAAATCATCAGAAGCTATATTAATACTATTCACTTTCAGGTATATATTGCTTGCCTTGATTGTAAAGTAAGATGGTGACAGTGAATCCTATCACAGGGCTGTTTCTGACCATGAGAGTGACTTTAAATTTATTACTCCATAGCAATAAATGACATTGAGCACCCACTCTATGCCCAGTACTTTCCATGTATTTTGTCCTATTTAATATCATTAATGCTTTATGACACTGGCATTATTTGATTTGAATATGTTAGGAAATTAAAACTTAGGGAAATTTAAGCATCTTTCCCAGATTCTTGAACAGTTTTAAGTGGTAGAGCCTGGACAAAACCCCAGGTAGCCTGACCCCACCCAGCATGTCGGGGTTTTGCAACTTCCTCTCAGACTTCTACCACCATGCTAACCATCTCTCACCTTGAATTTCCTCATGTTTAAATGAGGACAATGCTACCTCTTGAGACAAACTGGTGTGAGGATAAAATAATATGTAGAGTATTTGGACACTGCCTGAAATCAATCACTGACAGTTAGAGACAGATAATGAACTTTCAACTGAGTTCACACCCTGAAACCATCATGGAAAACTTAACTGCACACCAGGGGTCATGATTTAACTGAGTACTTTCTCATCTCATAGGACTGCTATGATGACTGACTATATGATATGAATATGAAAGTACTTCAAAACCGCAAACTGTTATGCAAATCATATGCTTAATAGGATGTATAACACACTTGAACACTACACCACTGAAATTAAACATATGACAGATCATAGAAACAAAATACAATATCAGAAATCAAGTCATTAGCTAATTCTACTCTTCCGGAAGCATCTTCTGTACTGTCACAGACATTTATTAAAATGTTCCCCCATCAGTGAGATAAGTGCCACCTTCCCAAGTGAAAGAAAAACAGTTCAATATACAGATAGTGAAATGCCAAGATATTTCAATTATTTCCTCATTGAGAGGTCTATAAAGCAATTACATAATACAAATAAGAATTTAATCTAATCGATGATGGGATTTAGAGTATAAATTTATTACAGCATTAACAAATATATCATGTTCCAAATGATGAGAGTCTTATTCCTACATGCATTTAGCCATATCCATGTTTCCTAATATGCTACTTTCCTTCCTTATACATCTAAATTCAGATGTCCATTTCTCCCTATAAGCCAAATACTTCTTTAAAAAACATGCTTTGAATTGTTCAAAAGAAAAAATTCATGAGGAAGAAATATTGGATTGTGGTAGCTATATTTGTATTTTGTTTTTATAGTTTGCATTTAAACATAAAGATTCCATGATATATTAAAAAAACAGTGCACCATGATCAAGTGGGATTCATTCCAGGGATGCAAGGTTGGTGCAACATATGGAAATCAATAAACATAATCTATCACATCAATAGACTTAAAGATAAGAATCACATGATTCTATCAATTGATGCAGAGAAAGCATTTGACAAAATACAGCACTCTTTCATGTTCAAAACACTAGAGAAACTAGGGATAGTAGGAACATACCTCAACATTGTTAAAGCAATATATGCTAAGCCTAAGGCCAACATCATCCTAAATGGAGAAAAATTGGAAGCAATCTCTCTAAAAACTGGAACAAGTCAGGGATGCCCTCTCTCACCACTCTTATTCAATATAGTCCTTGAAACTCTAGCCAGAGCAATCAGACAGATGAAAGAAATTAAAGAGATACGAATAGGGAAAGAAGAACTCAAACTATCATTATTTCCAGACGACATGATTCTATACTTAGAGGACACAAAAAATTCCACCAGAAAACTTCTAGAACTAATAAATGAATTCAGCAAAGTTGCAGGATATAAAATCAATATCCATAAATCAAATGCATTTCTATACATCAGCAATGAGTCCTCTGAAAAAGAAATTAGAAAAACTACTCCATTCACAATAGCCTCCAAAAAAATAAAATACTTGGGAATCAATCTAACAAGAATGGTGAAAGACCTCTACAACAAAAATTACAAGACACTAAAGAAAGAAACTGAAGAAGATCTAAGAAGATGGAAAGACCTCCCATGTTCTTGTATAGGCAGAATCAATATTATCAAAATGGCCATACTACCCAAAGCACTATACAGATTCAATGCAATCCCAATTAAAATCCCAAAGGCCTTTCTTATAGAAATAGGAAATGCAATCA
>CM053407.1:68116640-68202284 GCA_028644305.1 Xerus rutilus | reverse complement strand
ATAAAGAACTCAAAAAACACCAAAAAAACAACCCAATCAATAAATGGGCTAAGGAACTGAATAGAAACCTCTCAGAAGATGATGTACAATCAATAAACAAATATATGAAGAAATGTTCAATGTCTCTAGCCATTAGAGAAATGCAAATCAAAACTACTCTCAGATTTCATCTCACCCCAGTCAGAATGGCAGCTATCCAAAATACCAGCAACAATAAGTGCTGGCGAGGATGTGGTGAAAAAGGCACACTCAAACATTGCTGGTGGGACTGCAAACTGGTGCAACCAATCTGGAAAGCAGTATGGAGATTTCTTAAAAAACTTGGAATGGAACTACCATTTGATCCAGCTATTCCACTCCTTGGCCTATACCCTAAAGATTTAAAAACAGCATACCACAGTAACGCAGCCACCTTGATGTTTATAGCAGCACAATTCACAATTGCAAAACTGTGGAAGCAACCCAGATGCCCTTCAATAGATGAATGGATAAAGAAACTGTGGTACATATACACAATGGAATATTATTCAGCAATAAAAGAGAATAAAATTATGGCATTTGCAAGTAAATGGATGGAATTGGAGAACATTATGCTAAGTGAAGTAAGCCAACCCCCAAAAAAAAAACAAACGCCAAATGTTCTCTCTGATTAGTGGATGCTGATTCATAAGGGGGTTGGGAATGGGGAACATAGGAGAAATGGAGGAACTCTGGATGCGGCAGGGGGGAGGTAGGGGAAGGGAAAGGGGAATGGGTGTAGTAAAGATGGTTGATTGAGATGGTCATCACTACCCTTGGTGCATGTATGAAGACACAAATGTTGTGACTCTATCTGGTTGGCAACCAGAAAAATGGAAAATTTGAGCTCTATATATGTACTATGACTTGAAATGCATTTAAATAAATTAATAAAAAAAATTAAAAAAAGATTCCACGATAAATTTTGCCAAGGAAAAGCATATGAATTTTTAAGCCCTAATCATATGCTAAAAATTCAATTCATTTTACAATAATATTTGTCATTTCTATTATTACTTTGGCATAGAAAGTTAAATCCTATTCCCACATTGATATAAGAATAAAAGAGGGGGCTGAGGTTGTGGCTCAGTGGCACAGCACTTGCCTCGCATGTGTGAGGCACTGGGTTCGATCCTCAGCACCACATAAAAATAAATAAACAAAATAAAGACACTGTGTCCATGTATAACTAAAAAATATTTTTAAAAAAAGAATAAAAGAGGGCAAAGCAATGACGTATTATAAAACTCAACCTATTACATAAACTTTTATACAAGAGAAAGGATTACGTAACGCAGTGTTTCTTAAGTTAATGAAAACATCCTCAATTTAGTCTGGTATGAATAAGTACACACAAACAATTTCCAAATAATATATTAAGTTTACTTAAACAGTTTCTACAACACATTTTAGAGTGAAAGATATATGTTTCACTTTAATATGTTGTTTCCTTTGTAAATGAAGTATTCTCTTTTGAGGGAAGGAAGAAACTAAAATGAAAGAAAATAATGTTATTTGCTAAATTCCTAGAAAACAAAAATTATATCTTCAAAGTTGTAATAGCTTCTGATAATACTGAAAGATTTTCTTCTGCCTAAAAATTTCTATCACCAATGCAGAATGAAAGTAAATTCAATTTTTTTAAAATGCAAATACTAGTTTACACATTTGTGATTATATACTGAGAAACTGTTGTCATTTGGTGAATCTACAAAATAACCATTTTTTTCATTCTGAAAAAGTCCCTTAAAAATTAGTCCTATTGCAACTCTCAAGTGAAAACTGACTTTCGAAGATGTAACTGGTTACACCTCTGCATTAATGGAACCAATAAGAGCAGTTAATTTAGCTTTTCAGTGTGAGAATGAGTTGTGTTTAACTTTTCACACATAGAAGAGTAGAATTCAAACTCCACTTTGACTAATAAAATACAACTAATCAATTTAGAACAGTGATTCTCAAACTTTGCAAGGCATCAGAATTACCTGAAAAGCTTCTTAAAATATGTTTCTGGGTCCCTGCCCCCTACAATTTTGGATTCAGTAAGTTCAGGATGGATCCCTACATTTGTATGGATAACAACTCCCAGGTGATGTGGCGGTCCAGGTGTCACTCATTATGAGAACAATGACTTAGAACATAAGAATTTAGGAAATAACTTAGAAATATTCTGGATCTAACTTCCTCATATTTACTAAATTAAAATTAACACTTAAAGAAAATACTTATTAATATTAATATTAGGAAATAATAACTCTAATAACAATTTTATAAAGACAGAACCAAAGCACCTAATTTTAGACTACAGCAGGGGAAAAACACAATAGCACACTATGTCCATAGTTCACGTTTTCACCAAATGGTAAGCTATGTTTCTTTTCCCCTGAACAAAGTGTTTAGATTTGAGCATGTGTCATTTCCTATAAAACAAAACAATATGGAGAAATGAATTACCACATATTTTACCAAAAATCTGAAGAGTTCATTAGCAAATTTCCATCTCTAAATCAAAATACAAAATGAATTAAAAAAAGAGATTCTCATGTGCTATTAATACAGGGTCCCTTAAGGCTCCCATGCATATTCTACTATAATAAGAAGAAAATTCTCCATTAAAACAAGTAAAATAACAGTATTTTGCAAGAAATAATTATAATTTATGTGATAACAATTTTAATTATAAAATTTACTTCACAGATCTCTTATGTCCAGGGCTAGTCCACTACAAACCTAAAACAGAAGGCAAGTATTATTATTATCCATGCTGAGAGGATGAAGAGTGCTAAACAGTGAGGTTAAAGGTCTTATTGGAACCCACAAAATCAGTGAGCTGGACACTGGCATCTCTTGCCCACCAGTGCTCTCACTAAATGCCACTCTCTCCCTCTGATCTGCTGAGGTAAGAGATGGGATGCTCCCTCAGAACACAAAAACCAGGCACTTATAACCAGACATGATCAAGAATCCAACTGACCACAGGATATTCTGTGAAACTGACAATAAAAGGTGTCCCCACCTCATGTGGGAAAACTTCAGATTAGGGGAAAAAAGAAAAATAACACACAGAAAGAAGTCAGTATAGACAATTTTGGGTTTATTAAGTCAACCAATCCAATTTGACTGCTTGCCTCTCTGCTTCCCAATGGGGACAACAGAATGACTTTATGACAACCACGGACCAGAAAATACCTTTTCTCATATTTACTCTTCAGCATGACTTTAGTTTCATTTCAGTTACATTTTCAGGTACAATTTTCTCTTTGGCCCCATAACTTAACAATTTGACACCAAATGATAGCATCTTAAATGAACTCATTAGCACCTTAGCATAGTTTCTTACTCCCAGATTTGCTTTCCCCACCTCTGCCTATCCTTAGAACATCTCAGCTTTGATATTTTTCCTCTTACTGTACATGATGTCCACTTGGAATAATTTACTTACTTTCATGGTTAAAATATTAATAAGACTATATTACAATAACTCCAAAATCTAAATCTCCAGCTCTGAGCAAACAAATGAGTCTGAGCTACTAACAAAAATAAATTGATCAGAAAGTCAAAGGGCTGTGAGGCGGGATTTAAAAATAATGCACAATATTAACAACAACAACAAAATGATTAGTGGTAATGTAACCTGTTTGCTTTTAGACTTTAAAATTATTAATATAATGTTATATGTGAATACAATTTCCAAAAGACTGTATTAAACAGCTCATAATGCCTCACAAAAGGTCAAAAGATTAACAAAGATAGATATTTAAATGTCTATATTTGGAAATTTAAGAAAAATAAAAACCACTTAAAGTTGACTGGCTTTACCATCCCAATGGTGATCCTCCCTAAAAAAAAATGAATAATGTAAAGGCAAAAATTTATGACTAACTTAACCTCTTTATGGCTAATCAAGAACTCATATAACCTACCAATTAGTAAATTTAAAAGATGGGAAAGAAAAAAATGTACAACTCAATGCAAGCCACTTAGGTTCAGCCTGAATCTCAGACTGGTATTTGTCACAGTGCTTTTAAATACGCAACAAAAGCAATCCAGCAAACAAACAAAACACAATCGGGAACTAAAGTGTCCTGTATAAAATTATATCATGAAACACTATACTCATTCTTAGAACATAATGAACTGTATAATGTTAATTAGGATATTTAAGAAAAAGAGAGATTAAGTTCCTGATCCAAAGAGGTCAGAATGTTAAAGATTTGAATGCTCACTCAATAAGAATGTGTTACTATTCTTTTTATTCACTCATGTTTGAATCTACTTGAATTTTGTTAAAGTCCATAAATTAAAATCTAAAAGAACTTCTAGATTTATATAACTTTACTTATGGAAGTTAGCATGAATCTTATAATTAGACTTTCATGTCTTAGAATGTGGTTAAATCACAATGGTTAAATCACAATCTCAGGACAATAATATTATGGGTAAATGAAGCTCAATAAATATTTAATGATTTCAAATATGCTAAAATGTTATGCAAACGAACTGACTTTGGACATCCCCAGAGTTAAGAAACTACATTTGCTGTGACACTGACTTCTGCAAATTACTTGGCATACTACTGCAGAATACTACTGTATAAATTAAAAATCATAGCAAAGCATGTGACATACAGAATTTCCATGAACAAGAAAGAGGATGTATAAATCCATTAGACTTAATGAAACATCAATCCTTGAGAGCCATTTATTATTTAATTCATTGTAACGGTCGAAGCATCTTCTTGGTGTACACATACATAATTTTTCAAGAATACTGTTCTGGTTTAAAGCAATACAGGACTAAAATTACATAAATGCAAAAGCTGAAGATGAATAAATACAATAGCTCTCTTCTCAAAACCTAATGAACTGGGAATAAACAACTAAAGAATTTGCAAAAGAACGACAAAGAAAAGAGCATTTGTGATTTTTAATTTAAAATAAATTCCATGAAGATCCATGATAAACAATGAGGTAAAAAAAAAAAAGTTAGATCATCACATCTAACTTCACACCTAATAATTGTTAGATCATCATATCTAATAAGTAAACTGTATCCTCACCTCCTTTTGCATTTTTAGATTTCATTAATTTAAAATACTCTAGCATATTAATAACTATACACTTTATAAAATGGCAATTATTTAAGCATGCATAATGAATCAAGACTCAGATGCTCTTCTGCAATGCATAGTTCCTTAAGCAGAAAGCTATTTCTTATGACAGTTACAAATACAGAACTTTTAGAAATTCAGATCTTCAAACTCAGTTCTACCAGACTTAAAGGTAACCTAGACAAAAATCATCATCTTCTTGTTTGTAAGTTCTTTTCCACAAAGTAAGTTTATACATTTCAATTATAAAGATGTCATAAAATAGCCCATGACTCAATTATAATGGAGGATGTACAAGATTTCATAGTTAATGATTATATTTTAATTTTTACTATGAATATTTTACTAAATTAATAAATGCTGCATGACAGATAACCTCTACTATTGTCACAGAAATAAACATTTTTCTGCCTTTTTTTACCTCGTTAGATATTTGTTTTTAAAAAGAAAAGATGGTAATTCCCAACTGTTTAGTAGCTTCCCAAAATTTAATTTTGGGGGTTGCTATCAAAAAAGCAGAACAATTGGAACATAATACCTACATAGTGATGAACATTTTAAAAGGTAATAATTTTTAAAAATTAATATATACTGAAATTACTCTAAGAATAAAACATTGTCATACTCGTTAGATTTGTCAATAAGCCCAATGTCTACTATTTGACAATCGTTAAGAGACACAACACAGCAAGAAACAATCTTTCCCTTGACATCAACAATTTCAAAGGATAGGCTGAAACCACCAAAATCATAGTCTCTGTAAATAAACCACTACTGATCACAGTTGTCGTTTAAACTTTTAAAATACTTGCCACCTTGCAGATAGCGTGATAACTGAACTTAATACTCAAATAGTATCAAACAAACTGCTTTGAACTTTGTCACAAGTAAAAAAAGACTAAGTCCTGTTCAAGTACTTGAAAGTTACATTTTGGAATTTTTCAATTAATTAGAAGTAGGTTAATATTCATGCTATACTTAAATCTTAAGTGTTGCTTTTCAGACAGTAACAGCAATATAGTCATGGCTTCAGAGATTAGGAAGATCCATCCAAGCTGGATTATTTAAACGAGCAATAAATAGATGTATTTTCTTGGAAAAATATCTATTGTTGTAGTAAAACTTGAGTTTCCTTTCTAACAAGATTGTATGATTACTCGTTTATATTGTTCTTTCCGCAGGAATTTACACACCCCCTGTTTGCATCCTGTTATTCATTTTAAGTTTCCTTCACTTCTTATATTGTTTCCCTAACAGTGGGAGAGTGAGTCCAACTGGGCACAAAATCTCAAGCACTGTCAGCATGCTCAAGTCTCCTAATTTACATTTAGCATTTATTCAGTTTGTAAGGGTGACCCTCAAAATTCTCTTTGTGCTCTAAAATATTGTGCCGTCTTCCCTGACCACTAGTGATCTGGAAGAGACTTTGGGATCTCTTTTGCTTTTAATCAATTCTTTTTTTGCTCGCTTTCCTTCTAACTCTACATTCCTGTATTGAACAACCTAAGGTACTACATCAGGTGTCTGCCTACCATTAAAATCCAAGCAAGTACATTTAGAGTCTTCCTAAAATTTTGTATGTTTATATTTTTCCTTCTAAAAGGAAAGCAAATAATTATTTAAAATTAGTTAAGGGATAATCAAGACCAGACTAAGACATTGTCACAGACTCTGTAACATGGTTGTTAATATACTGATTCTGAGGTTTTTACATAAAACTTGTTGAATCAGCATGTAAGACATCTACCATAGAATGTGCACTTTAATAAACTTTCCAGGTAATTCTTATGTACACTGAAGTTTGGAACTAGTATTATTAAAGATCTAAAATTAAACATAATATAATTGATAAAGGAATGAAATGACTAGGTAATAAGATCCTATTGTCAAATACACTGAACCAGAATTTAAAAAAAAAAAAAAAAAAGAAAACTCATTAAGAGGTGAGAAAATACTTTTTAACAAATAAAAATGCCATGGTGAGCCTTGTTAACACTATAACATTCTTTTAAAGGTAGATTTTGAAACCTCCTCTGAGGCATTAAATAACAGGACACCTGCCTAACCATGTGTGTGTGTATGTCTTTACACATGTATATATATAACATGTATCAAATAACATGCATCTGCATGTTTACATACACATATCTGCCTTGAGGGCAATAATTATGTTAGTATTTAAATGGCACTCTGGTTACTCTAAGCAGCTTCAGTTCTGTCTCCTACTTCTAAATAGGAAAAAACTTCAAGGTTTTTTTCTCTTTTCCATATATATAGTTTGATTCCTTATTATAAAGGAAAAGAAAAATGACTTATGTCAGTAAATATTTACCAGAGTCTAAGGATGAAAGCCTTCCATCCAAGTTGAAATATTTAAATTTGCAACATATGTATTTTCTTAACAGAATATCTATTGTTAGTAAAACCTGAATTTCCTTTCTAATAAGATTTTATGATTACTCGTTACTCAAACATTAAAACTCTCTAATGGCAGAGATGATGTCTTATATGGCATGGAATTCCCCATTACACAATGAAGCAGTAGGTTCAGCATGTAAATAAATGCTAAAGATCAAGACAGAATTCCATGAAGCAGGGCTTGGTTGCAAGGTTATGATATATGGTAGTGGCTCCCAAAATTCAACATGCATCTGGCCCCACAAGCGATTTATGATTCCATAGGTCTAGGGGATAGTCCAAGAATTAGCATTTCTAACAAGTTCCCAGATGATGCTGATACTGCCTGTATGAGCACTACTCTTGAGAACCAGAGATCTAGGGGAAAAGTCCTCAGAGCTTTGCTATGTAAGGGTTCCCAGAAAATAGAAATAACTGAGATATGGTCAGGGAAAACAATATAATGAATCCAGACACTTGAGTTCTAGTTTCAGCTGTATCACAAAGACTAGATACCTAACACACACTCACGAACACACCACTGAATACTGTATAAGTAACCTCCCAAGATGAAGGGTTTGATAAGATGAAACTGAAAATTCAAAGACTTTTTATACAAATCTGGGAAATCCATAGTGTCTACTATGAAATTTGTGAATACATAATCTTTCATGAAATCACTACCCTCAAATCGGTGTATACTGCCCAGACCACAAAGTGTTATACTATAGTTTTTATCCAAAAGAAAAAACAAGCAAGCAAACAAAAAGATGCTCAGACTAAACACATCAAATCACATAAGTATGAATCTAAAGGGCAATTTTTTTGCAATATTCTAAACACAAATAACAAATTCAAATATTTATAAATGTGCTGTCTAGGTACTGCCTACTGACCCAGACCAGCACTGTCAAATCATCTGGGAGCCTGCTAGAAATGCAGAATCTCTGGCCATAGAGAAACCTACTGAATAAGGATCTGCATCTGTACATGATTCCCAGGTGACGGCCAGCATACTGAAGTTTGAGAAGCACAGGGATAGCCCACTTGTATTTTCCCATTAATTCTTTTGCTATAGTTTGTAAAATAACATTTTAAAAAGACAATTTTCTTGAAAAAAATCTATTTTAAACTTATTAACACACAAAAGAGAAATTTACAAATTATTTTACATGAGAAAGTCCATTGGATTAGACAAGAAGAGAATGAAGGGAAAGGGTGGGGGGCGGGGAGAATATGAAGGACAGTAGAATTAATCGGACATAACTTTCCTAACCCTGTATTTAAATACATGGTCAGGGTTACTCCACATCATGTACAACCACAAGAATAGGATACTAATTATAGTAAGTTATACTTCATGTATGTATAATATGCCAAAATACATTCTACTGTCATGTATATCGAAAAAGAATAAAATATTTAAAATTTTAAAAAATAAAGAATGTAATAAATATTCAGACATAAAAAATATTGAAAATAATTGTTGCACATTGAAACATTATTTTCAACAAAAACTTCCATATAAAATACTCTATGATGATGAAATACTATATGATTCAAAAGTCACAAATATCAACTAGGCACTTAGCTCCAAACCCTAACTTTCACAGTTGAGTAAACTGAGATACAGTGATGCTACCTGGTTTGGCTGAGGTCAGATAGTTTGTCAGTGGCAAAATGAAGAATGAAATCCAATTCTATTAATTCCTATACTAAAGAGCTCTTTCTAGTGAAGAAAAAAAAATTAATTATATTTTCTCGCAGTAAACATATTAATACAAAGGAGTAGAAATACATATATAATTTTGAAAGGATAAATGAAATGACATATCTACAAAAACAAAAAAATTCAGCAATAATATATCTTTGCCTTCTGAAAAAGAGTGACTTTAAAAATTAAATTAGAAGAGGGAAAACTCAAACATATAACTGCAGCATAATTTCTAGATGTATGAATTTCAAAGATTTACAGCATATATCTTTCCAGTGGCTGCATCTGTTTGATGAATAAAACTGGAAAACTGATTCTAGAAATAATTAAATTTGGGTTTGTCACCTAAGTTTTTTCTTTTCTTTTTTTTAAAATATTTTTTTGGTTGTAGATGGACACAATATCTTTATTTTTTTATTTATTTTTATGTGGTGCTGAGGATCAAACCCAGTGCCTCATGCATGTAAGGCAAGAACTTTACCACTGAGCTACAATCCCAGCCCCAAGATTTTTCTACATAGTAGTAAACAAAACTTCTTTTCACAGATGGCTACTTTTTACAGAAACAGCCATATTTAATATAAATATTTTATAAGTTATTATAGAAAAATTAAACCCTGCTGTCATACCATCAAAGAAGCTTTTGGCTCGCAGGTAACTGACACTGAGCCTCAGAACTGAAAGTTTGTCCAGCTTATTAATAACATC
Source organism: Xerus rutilus (assembly GCA_028644305.1). Classification (NCBI taxonomy): domain Eukaryota; kingdom Metazoa; phylum Chordata; class Mammalia; order Rodentia; family Sciuridae; genus Xerus; species Xerus rutilus. The sequence goes on along the minus strand of CM053407.1, from coordinate 68,192,337 downwards.
TTGTGGAAAAGGCAGCAGGCTAGCCAAACGGTCCAATTCTGTATTAAGTCGGTCTCTATGTCGCTTGGAAGGATTTGACTTGATTCCTTCAGCTGGAATTGGCTTTACTCTGAAAAACAAACAAAATACCATAAAAATCCTTTAAAAAATATAAAACAAAAATTTCTGTTGCATTATACATCTCTCAAATATTTCTCTAATAAAACAAACTTTAAAAATCTACTTCAAGTTTACATAAATCTTGCTCAAATCTTCCTTTTATATCTTAATTAAGAAAAACAAGGGAAAGGGTAGAATTCTTCATAATGTTTTATTAAAAAGCTTATGAACTCATCATAGGAAAAATGTTAAATATATCGTATGAAAACACTTACTTACCAAATTTCATACATATGAAGTGTTGTAATTCCCAATTGACAGGTCTACTAGGATATTTTTTCCCTCACTCAACAGCCATTGTTGAGGAAAGAAAATAAATGTATAATAAATCATGTGAAAATCACACTTCCTTTGCTATCTTCCACAAGAAGTATCTTAGTATCACTTATGTTGTAGATGAACAGAAAAACCCTATTTAAAAGTTTATCTTTCATTCCTAGCTTCCTCTATTTATATATTTTCATAATCATTCCAATAGTAATGATTTTCCAAGCCCTCCTGGTATCTAAAGACGTTACTGTAGCCCATCCAATGTGGTCCTCAAATATTAAAACAGGAATAAATTCAACCATAGTTATTATATTTGTTCAATGACAAATAATAGAGGCTAACTGTGATTACTAGAAACTTTTGCTTTCATGACTGGGCAATAAATCCACTTAATTATTAGCTTTCATAGTTTGTATCTCAATTAGAAAGTTCAATAAAATCTCACTTCAAATCAATCCAGAGATCATCTGATTCCTATGCTGAAATATAAATAGAGAAGATAATGGAAAATCAAAGTGATTTTTAGACTCTCTCTCTCTCTACACCTTTCCAAAGAATTCTTAAAGACATTTTTGACAAGCTGAATGGAATTATATTGTGTTAAAAAGTGGAAAATGGCCTGAGTATAGTGCTATTAATTTGATTCAATCAAAACATTTTAGATAATTTATATTTAAAATGATATACATGGAAAATAAATATTCTATGTAGAAAGATGATGAAAAGTGAATATGGAATTTGAACATGTTAATTACTCTGTCTCTAGCAAGCAATTTCTTCACTTTATTTCTGTTTTTCTCTATAATAGTTCACGTTATTTCTATTTTTAAAGGGGTAACAAATTGGCAAAGTACTATATAAAGTCAATACTTTCTCTAGACTATTTTCCTGTAATCATGCTGCATCAAGTCAAATCATTTTATAATCAAATTCAAATCACATCTACTTACTGCATTTCTCTAATTAACCAAATGAATTTCAACCCTTACTTATAATGCTCGTCTACCATGTTGTATAATTCTCTACTGTTTAGTAACTAGTTAATAAATTCTTATTCCCACTTATCACATCCTAGATAGCCCAGGAAAACACTCTTCTACACATTTAAAAAACGTTGTGGAAGCTAAGTAGAAGAAACAACTGCCTAAAGAAAAAGACTTTATAGAATAAGGTAGCATGAGGCCAAATCTTGAAAGATGAACAGGATTTCATGAGGAGATACGACTGGGGGACGGAACTGTGTCAAGTCCCAGTCTGCAGTGTGAAGCACAGATTAAAAGAGAAGGGAAAGATTGTTGCGGTCACTTTCTTTCAACAATCCTTAAATGTCTACCATGTACCAGGTGCAGAACCCTGAGCAGTGGACAAAACAGTCAAAACCTCCTGTCCTCATGGAGCATACACTTCAGCTGGAGGACAGGGGAAATAAATGAACAGACATATAGTTTGGTGAGTGTTAAGAAAAATAAAGCTGGGTAAGGAGTTAAGGAGCGAGGGAGGTGCTGGTTTGGACAGCCAGGGAAAGTCTCCCTGACATGATGTTTCAGCACGGATGCATATGAATTGAAGGAGGAGCCTGTGGGCACCTGATGAAAACATTTTCAAAATGGAGAAAACAACAGGTTTTCTCAAAGTCCAGGTAGGAAACTGGATTTTGCTGTCTGGGAGTCATCCTAAGCTTTGAGCTGGGGTCTGCACAATCAGTCCTGTTTTGCCAAGCTGTCTTTGGTGATAGAGAACATGGGAAGCAGGGCAGGGATTGCTAAAGTTAGGATTTCATCACCAGGAATTTTTTCCCCAAACATACATCTGCTTACTTTACTCCTCCAATTAAAACCTCTCAGTAGCTCTGGACTGTCTATACCCCCTAGCTTAGCACATAAAACCCTTCACAACCTTTCTAGCCTCTGTCTACCCTCTAGCTTCATTTCCTCCATCAGACTTCCTTGTCCATTATATCCCAGAACTAAGAAATTTCTTAAGGTTATCAACATTCACTTTGGTGCTTTCTGGCAATCTCTTTGTGTTGTCTTATCCACTTCAAGTCCTTGCTCAAGACTTTTATAAAAAGTCTTCCCTGACCTGCTTTATAGTGGATTAGATACTCCCCAAAGGCTTCTATATCTTGAACAAATGTTTTACAGAGCCATTACATTAAGGAATACTCCATACAAATAACTTCACATAAATTGAAAACGTGTACAAAGTCTAGTCCTGAACTCTTGGTGACTTTCCAGTGATGATTACATAACACTGGGGAGAAGAGAGTAACACAAACACTGAGGCAAGATAGTTGATAGGGCAAAGGGGAAACAACAGCCGCTCTAAAGCGTTCCTCCATGTGGTATTACTGCCTGTCTAGTGCTGGCTCTTTGTGGTAGTCAACCTGCACTAGATTCTGAGGCTGTTTCTTTACATGATGCAAAACTACCCATATTTCTAATAATGTATTGCTGTATACCATATGAAATATTTAGCATGAGAATCTAATTTCTAAAAGTCAAGTGTTGAGCAACTTAATTCCATATACTTGTCTGTCACTCACATTACTATGGAAACATCATTTCTTTTTTTAATCCCCAGTGCCCAGCATAGTGCTTGATACAGAGTAGATTCTCTATTTATGTTTGCCAGCCAGAAGTATTGAGAAAAGAAATAATCAGAGCCCACAGGCAGTGATGGTATGGATGGTAGGAAAGAAGTGGCTTGAAGAGAGGTTTAACCCAGACTCAAATGTTCACTGAACTAAGCTGAGTTGGTAAGGGATATAAAGGAGAGGAAAGCACTGTGAGAGGAGGGGTTTCAAATGACTCTGGGCTTTCTAGCTTAGAAAAGTAACTACGTTTCCCAATGGGAGGTGTAGTAAATAAGGAGAAAAATGGCTTGAGTGATACTAGCATTTAGGGATAGGACTGAGGAAGAGGTGCAGGCAGCAATGTCTGTCTTACCCCTCCTTACCATCCAGACGGAATATAAGACAGACTAGAGAAGAACCAGGATATCTGGAGGCCATAGAGGAAAGTGAAATATACAGAAGAATTAAGCAAGGTCAGGGTAGAGAAGTACTTCCCAGACTCAGTAATTCAAATCTGCTGTGTGCTTCCACTAGATTGCAAGCTTTTAAACAGATTGTGAAAGCACTACATTTGGCCCTGATTTGGTGAGAAATACTCAGAATCATTCTGTGGAAATAGTTCATATATGTTCACACAAACGAAAGCTGCACAGAATAATTGTAAATAACCGATTAACAGTTATCATGGGTTATACTAATGTTTTTATTTTTATAATGTCTTTAAGCCTATACCATATTTCTATGGCAACTAATGTTTAAATAAAAGGTTACATTTAAAATATAAATAAACATCCCTGAGAGATCTGGAGATCAGAAATCTGAAATAAGAGAGACTATGTAAGATGTTGATGAGGCAAAGAAGCAACTTACTATTTTTTAAAATCTTAACCTCAAAAATGCCGTCCAACTTCTAAATCAAAACTGTTGTGAAATCAAGGCTCTAGTTGACTGCATGCCATGCTTCTGTTTAGAAGCCCTGCTCGCAGTAACTACTGGTGGTAACAGGCCCAACAGTATGTCCAATGACAGTCTGAATGCTATCTTCAAATCTTCGTAACATCCCAGTCTAAATGTTAGCCATCATTTGTGCCCAGTGCTTGAAGCAAAGCAGAAAAAAACTGACAATCCAGTTTAATAAAATAATCAGTTGAAGTTTTTATATATTTATTATTAAGCCTCAAAATGACATGCACAGATATAGTTTCAGTAATCCTATAAAATGAAAGTGATGTTTTCTAACTAGAGATTAGCTCTCAGTACTGAGGAGCTTGTTTTGTCACTTCTTTCTTTTGGGCAATTTAATCTACTACCCCTGCTTCAATCTACCTACCAATAACTGCCAATATCTTTATTGGCAGTCCCTGTCCTGAATGTCCTCACTCAAGCTTTCTGGAACTTGGGCTCACTCTTCTCAGAATCTATGATGGTCCTACTTGCCATCAACCAGCGAGGAAATGTGAAGTATTTCTCAATACAATCCCTGTACCAAACAACTATACCCAACAAAGCCCAACCTTAACCCATAGTTATTCTGTACTTTCTCCTCTTAGCTCCAGTGCAAACATACTTATCTCTGAATAAGAAGTTCAAGTGTTTATAAATTATGTGCTTATTATAATATTACAGAGGTGATGTATGCCACAAACAAAGTCAAATTTCATTTTTTTGGTGGATATTGCCAGGTATTTTATTCCCTACATGAAGAAAAAATAATTTACAAAAATTTCTGAGATTTCTGGCTGGAAGTCGCTTTGAATAAGTCAGAATTTTGCCACTATCCTATTGCTGCTCTCTAGTTATGATGGGTTCTTTGCTTTCCCTGTGAGATATAAAAAGCATAGTTTCTATCACAACACATTAATAATAAAACCCAGGAAAATGAAATATGCCCTGTGAATCGCTATACTTCCCATAATACTAAAAATATCATTTTGAATGTCCTCTTTTATTCATTTTTCTATGCATATTCACTATTTTAAAAACTCAACACCCCTTGAACCTACATAAATCTGGATCTGTCATACTAGAATCACTAAAACATGACCAGAAAAATCTGAAGTGGTGGAAACTTGCTAAATTAGCAAATACCTACTATGTGCATGGTACTACATGCACTAGCTGTGGTAGCTACAAAGATAAAAGGAGATTCTCTCTTTAAAGGACTTACTTTTCCTACAAGGAGGAAACACATTCTATAACAAGACAAATCAAGCATAATATATTGCTCAATAATTTATATGCTATAAAAGTAATGTTCCAGATGCTTAGATGAAGATGCATTTAAATCAGATGTTAAATACAAGCAAGACATTTCTGGTTTCACGATAGGGGAATACATAACTTCCTACAACTATCTTGCTATTCCAGAAAATCACACCAAAATAAGGAAAACAAAGAGACAGAAACACAAACTGACTCCAATAAACCTAAGAAACAGCTAAACCTAGATGCAAATAAATATGAAGATGGAAAACAGAAAAGAAATCAATGGTAGCACAGAACTGGAAGGAGAATGTAATCACAGCATCTGATAATAAGCATAGTACTTATTTCAGCAGTAAATAATATTTATATAGTCAAAAATAATGAAATATTGAAAGTGAATTTAATTCAAAATTGCCACAATGGAGAAAGGTAAAAAAGGTTAAGGAGAGCTGAAAGAGTGCTGAAATTCTTAACTACCACAATAAGACATCAAAGGATCAAACCTAAATTGCTAAATTTAAAAGAGCACTATGAACACACGCACATAAGCACGTATGCATATACACACTACATGTACATATATATAATTGACTTTTTAAATGTGCATGTAGCATTATAAATTATAGGAATACATTTTTAAACAATATTTCAAGAGAAAAGAAAAAATTGAAAAACAAAAATGAGACAAAGCACATTGATATGTAAAGGACACCTCAACTAGGAGATGTGCAAACCTAAATATTCCTACTATTACACACAAGAGCAATCCCAATATACAAGTGCAATTACTTTCTCCATCTTTATTTGCTTATGAAATTAACAATATTTTATGCAAAAATGAAAGGATATAATTATGTCCATTGACTGCCAATGTGAATATAATTAGCCATCCATTTTTTTGTAACTAATTTGACACTACCTCTTAAAAGTGTAATATTTGGTTCAACCTTAAAGGTATATATATATCTTTCTATCCTAAAACTCCCCTTATAGGATTTTTTTCTAAAGGAAATAACTAATAATTAACATAAGAATTTACATATCTCAAGGATGCTCTCTAAAATACTAGTTAAAATATTAACAGACTGGAGTAACAGAATTTGCCCCAAAATGAAAACAGTGAAATTACGGAATAGAGGACTATACAGCCATTAAAAACAATGTTTTAAATGAAGGAGAGAGGTAGCAAATCAGCAAGATAGGAAAAAGAGACTCCAAGAGGAAAGGACATGAATGCAAACATGGGATGAGCAAGTACAAATCATGATGGGAAATGGCAAATAATTTACTTCAGCCACAATGCTATCTGAGGAGAAACAGTGGACAACAGGAAATCCCTAGGATATGGGTGTACCACATGCATCGCTGAACTTATTCACTAGACAGTGCTGTGAAGTTGGTTAAGAACATAAGTTTGGAACCAAAAGACCTGGTAGCCATCTTCCAAGCTCAGGTTTTTCATGTACTACCCATTCAATTCTGAATCTAAACTTTAGGTACTTATCTATAAAACTTAATGTTGTTTCCTTAGTACTACTATAAAAATGAAATAAGGTGTTGTATATAAAACACTGTTTTTGTCAGAGTAAGTGCTAATAAAGTGTGGAAGTAGAAAGGAACTATTGTTAAAGATCTGCATGGTTCTGCCAGGTGCTTTGGCAACCTCCTGTAATCCCAGAAACTGAGGCAGGAGAATCACAAGTTCAATGCCAGCCTCTGCAACTTAGCAAGGCCCTAAGAAACCCTGTCTCAAAATTTTAAAAAGGGCTGGGCTGGGACGTAGTTTAGTGGTAAAGGGCCCCTGTGTTCAATCCCCAGTACCAAAATAAATAAAAGATTTGTCTGGTTTTTATTTCTACGTACTGCCTTAATTAAATTCATTAATAAGCATGTACTAAGTAAGTTTATTCCCAGTGAAGTGACACATTTTAGCTGCATCTGAAACTGAGAACACAATCATCTATTGCCTCTCACTGTTTCATAGGAGAATTGATTATTCTGTGATAATGTAAGCTAAAATTGTTTAAAAAATAGAAATTATGTTCCTGTCTCATCTGTATCTTTAGCAGTCTTCAAAATTTATAAAATGCTCATGTTCTGCTAGTTTTAAGATAGTGGCTGTGTAGGAGTAGACTGTCCTGCTTTATTCATAAAACATAACTAGATCTATAACAGTGAGGAAGTTAGACCTCATCTTTTACTTTAGATCCAGTGCTCTCAATTTATACAGTAAACTTTCTTTCCTCTTTTTATCATTTAATGTTACCTATAAACATTTTTACTTACTTCATTTCATAGTTCCAAAGAGTGAGAGCATCCACAGCCACAACATATAAACTTTCTAAATAAAGCTATTTAAGAAAAATGGTGGAGAAATATATAATTGAAAAGATCTATCTTTTTATTTCAAATGCTCATTAGAAATGGCAACACACTACATCTATATGAAACATTTAATGAGGATAATATATTGGAAGTAATAAAATTTCAGTGAATTTGTATTATATAAATGAAGTTCAAGGAGAAGGAACTGCAATTTAGCAAGAATATCAAGAAAGACAATGCTTTCATATCAATCTAATTAGTATGTTAATGAAGTAAAAGCTTTCATCAGCGTGCATTTTAACAAAGGATCCTCTAATGCTCAGAAGTTATGTCCATTCCTGACACCTCACCTCAAGCTGTCTGGCTTAATCCCCACTACAGCTGGAATCATCTTTAAGTGTAGTTGTCATCAACTCCACACCTGTTCTTTGCTAACTAATATTCAGTACTAACTTTCTAGAAACATGGTAAATTGAAATACCATTAATTTTTCTTCTGTATTAGTAAAACTTCAAAAATACATTCAAATTTATTGTTGCTAAAAGAAAAACAGATGCTATTTAATCCTATAGTGGGCTTTTCACCTCTCTTCATGAGACAAAATAAACAAATATACTGAAACTCTTTTATCTCCAGAGAATAAAAGAAGAACAGGATATAAATAAAAATGTTTGTTCTCTTTTTGAGAAGATTTACTAAGCATGGAACAACATTCTAAGAAGAGTTACAGTAGATTCTACTCCTAATATTGTCTTTGAGATTTTCTTCTTGAAGGTAGAAACATGGATTGTATGCAAGGTTATTTCAGATCCTATAATTTCCTAACTTTCATTACTCCAAAAAGAAAGGAAACATCTATTCAGAATCTACTTTGTACAAGACGCTTTAGTGGGATTAAATTTAACACATTTACAATGTATTTCCTACTAATAAAGATAATTTTCAATGTGACACCTACCACTAGAGGGAGTTTATTTTGCTTAATAAATCCAACTGATCCAAAGAGCTTCAGGTTAAAATTATGTCACCTACTTTATTCCAAAATTTGATGGAATTGTATAAGTAAATGGTCACCTTTTCAAACAGTTCTATAATAAATGCCACAGCACATTTTCCCTGTACATAAAATAAAATGGCTATCACTTAAAGAGTCAAAGTAAAGTAAATCAGAATAGCATTTTCAACTCAGTATGTATTTTTTCCAAGATTGGTCTATTTTAGGCCTCATTAGCTACACAATAGTAGTTTAATTTAAAAATTCATATTAAATTTACTGCCAAGTCATGGCCTTATTCTTTGAGCAAACTTTGATTAACTGCATTTTTTTATTCAGGTAAAAACAAACACTTTCACTTGATAATCTAAATGCCAGCACTAGGCTTTTCTTATAGAACAAATTGGTGACATTTAAAACATCTGTATGATTCAAAGCAATGCATGGTAATAGGTAAATATTTGATAAACATCTATAATAACTATCTATAAATATCTATAATAAAATGCAGATGAATAAGTACAGTTACAGTACAAGAATGTATTAAATACAAGGATATTAAATACAAGGATATTGAAGTCTAAGGAAGTATCAAAATGCATTCTACTGTCATGTATAACTAATTAGAACAAATAAAATACAATGCATTAAAAAATAAAGTCTAAAGAAGTTCATTAAAATATTAATATAATAAAAAGAACATCTCATTCAAAAGGAAAACTAGTATAATAAAAAGGAAAATCTTTTTTAAAAATATTAACTAGAAACCTTAAATGTTAAACTTTATAATGAATATAAAATTAAGGTGCTTGATTTTGTTTATAAAGCAATCTATGCCCTTTCGTAACCTACTGACTGAAACTTAATATCTTAAAAACCCTTCAGGGCTTCAAATTTTCTTACTTTACAGGTAAAACCCTATTATAAATTATGCTAAGTGTGTCATTACCATAAATACATGAAACAGGCATTATGGAATGGCTCTCAGTTTTAACCATCAAGGACAAAGACAAATTAGACAAACATGCTTTACTTTACAAAACCTTTCTACAAAATAAAGATACTGTAAACCAATGTCTCAGAATTGCCAAAACAGAAAATTGCTGACTAGACAATATTCCTGTCAGATACACTATAAAACTTCTATATTACAACCAATCTATTTAGAGATGAACATCCTCTGTTAATGCAGAATTATAAGTCATAGATATGAAGACCTGTGAGAACTGAAATTCTTAAAGGAAATTAAAATTCCAGAAAAATGAAACTTTAAGTAGTTTTAAATACTGTATGAATCTGAAACTGTTATTTGTGTTTCCATATAGTGACAGTTAAGTGAAAAGTTTTAAGTGACAAGTATACTTCTGATTTCTTCTGATTAAAAGTTTAAGTGTTCTTAAAATTGTTCAAAAAAATTTGAAAAATGCTGATGAAACTCAAAGACAATAATTTAAAGTAACACATCAATAAGACTCATAAAAGTAAATGTCTGAAGTGCAGATTTTTTTTCTGAAAACAACTTTTTGAAGTATTTGTCACTTCATACAAATATTCCACCAAAACAACCCCCCCCCAAAAAAAAAGACATTCCAGTGTAATCACACTATTACAACTGACAAACTTTGAAGTAGGGGAAAAGGGAATTATAGTTAGCTATTAAGAATGAACACTTCTCTCTCAATAAAATCATTTCTAAATCTTTTACTTTACAAACCCTAAAACCAACCTCAAAGTGATAAGGAAGCTGCTCCCAAAGATGGCTAAGAATACAATCCCCCCTGCCGAACCTGCCCACTGCACACTCCTACCTACTCCCATCACTGTAACTCTTTAACGACATGGTAACTACAACAGGACTGCCTAATAATTAAGGTGGCACAACATAAAGCCAGTTACTGTGGACGAAAAAAATACCTTTAGCAGCACTCTGCATCTTCCTTCACGACAGCACGTGTTTGCTCTTTAAAACATCTCACTCCACCAAGATTTCTACCAAGAATCAGAATTAAGACTGTCCTCTAACCTAACCCATGAGGATATTTAGAGTGGAGAGGGATTTCAAGACAGGTTTAGGCTAACTAATCCAGGAGCACCACAAAGCAGGTCAAAGCTGTCAAAAACTTAGTACCAAAGAAGAGATCACAGAGTTGTAAATGTCAGAGGGAGCATATGCTCTGTTAACCTGGGGTGCAATTTTTTTAAATGCAAAAACTGGAAAATCCAAGTTCTGGATTTCTCCACTGGCCTTCAACTCTCCATTCGGCGGGTAGTATGGGGAATGGACCTAATCCCCCCGGATCGCGGGGATTTGGGGGCGGGGTGGGGCCGCCTCCCGCACTGGTGAGCCTGAGCGCCCAGCCCCCGTGCCGAGGACTCGCTCCGGACACTCACGTTTTCTGCACCGGCTTCCGCCGTTTGCGACTGGCATAGGTGATGTTGGCGCTGCTGCTGTTCATGGTGCCCAGCCGGCGGCAGCTCCTTACCGGCACAAACAGCCCAGTCTCTCCGACTCCGGCGGCCGAAAAGCTGCGACCGCCGGCACGTTCCACGAAAGCGCGCTCGCTCCACCTGCGTCCTCCTGGGACAGTGACTAGGGCGCCGCGCCCCTCGCGCCTGGCTCCAGCAGCCTGCGCCGGTCCAGGTGAGCTGCCCGGGCCTGGCAGTCGAGGGAGGGGGGTTGAGGGGGGAAGGGCGAGAGGCGGAGACCCGTAGCGAGGAGACGCAGGTGTCGTCTACACCCGCGGAGGCAAGGCGGTGCTACCCGAAGGTGAGGTGGCCTGAACGAAGGAGGAGCCTGGGCGTCTATTTAGAATCCTGGCCTGGGTCGCGCGCGGTGGCGCCGCGCCCCGTGACCGTCACTGCTGCCCCTAGGGTGAGGGAGGCGCCGCAGCCCAGCTCCCGGGGCTTCCCCGATCCTGGGTGCTTCCCGCCCGCGGAGCTCAGGCACCGGCCACCAGTCCTCGCTGCCACTTGCTTCCGTTCGGCTACACGCCTGCTCCTGGACTAAGCTGGCGGTCCAGGGCACGCTCTCCGGACCAAGCGTCGAGTGGACTCCCCTGACGCTGCCTCCCGCAGCCGCGCGCACCGGCTGAATAGCAGAAGCTTCTCCGACCCCTCACCGGCCTCGCCCCGCCCTGCCCTGATCCCTTGTAGCCCCGCCCACCTGCTGGGTCCCGCCCCACCACCGTCTCCCTTGAGGGTCACACCCTCATCCCAGCACGTGATGACGTAGGACGTAACGACGCCCTCCAGTAGCCATCTTCGTGAGGTCCAGAGGAGGTTTTGTTGTTGTTGTTTGTTTGTTTGTTTTTTGTTTGTTTCCTGTAAACCTATTTTCCAGCTGGGAAAGAAGTGTCAACGAATTATGTTCAAATTTTTTGTAGCTACATATCTTTGATTACATCAAGATATGCCAGGTTGTGAGCTTGATTTCATTAATTTGAAACTGAGTCTGCTAACTTGGCTAAGAATTGCAGTGAGCTAGCACATAACCAATGGAACTGTTAAGTGTTCTATCGGGCAACGCTTCAGAAAGCTACATTTGAGTTGAGACTTGAAGAGTAGGAGTCGTCTTGGATTTTTTTTTTCCTAAGTGTGGGTCTACACTAGACAATATAATGTATATTCCTCGGTAAGATTGGAAAGAAAGCATGACAGCATTTAGGATATTTGGAGATATTAAGTAGTTTTGTATGATTGGAGAAGAGGAGCTGGAATTAGGAGTCTGATACAGAGTTGAAGAGAGAAACTGGAGATGATATTCAGAAATTCTAGAAACATGATAAAGCTATAGAATAAAATCATGGGTAATGGAAGCTTTTTAAAGATATTAATCAGGAAAGTGACATTATTGGAAAGACATTCTTGGAGGAATTTGCAAACTAGATTACAGGAGAGCAAGAATTCCTGCAAGGAGAGTTGTTAAGAAGCTAATGAAACAGTCCAGGTGAAAGCCCAGGGAAATAGCAGTGGGGATGACAGAAGAAGGTATATAAGATTATAGAAACGCATAAGAAAAAAGGAGATGAGAGAAAAAATGTGGAATGGATCCAAGAGTTCTGACTCTTCCTGTTAACCCAAAGACAGTGAATAGACAGGAATCTCTTTGCTCACAGAGGCAGGAGGGCACCCAGGTTAAGAAGAAGATTCCTAGATAATCTCTTACACCATACTTATTCCTACATTTTAAAATATCTTCAAGTCAGTCTACTTTGTGAGTTTGTCACCTAAAATTCAGTGCAACAAATTGAACTCATTGCATTCTTTAGCTGTCGTATCATTGGCCCTGAAATTCTCCAGGTTCTTTCTTCACTCAACCTAGGAATCATCTTAAATTGCTCTATCACTGTATGTAGATCTAGAAAATACTATTGAATCTTGTTCTTTGCATTATCCACAATTCAGTTCTCTCCATGGGTTCTCAGTAATAACAGAAAAATAGTACCTTGCTCAAATGTCAATTCATTCAAGATTCCTTAGCTTATTACAATATAATTCCTTTCCATACGTAATCCATTCAAAAGATACTGTGGGAATACCTACTATATGCCAGGAATCACGCTAGTACTGGAGAATTAGTAGCAAGAAAAACAAGAAATATACCATGCTCCTTAGGAATTAAGAATATATGGAATGTCATAAATGTAATAGGGAAGTTCATGATTCTGTATTATGTTCTAGTGGGTAAATTTTACATAGTCATTGAGGCAAAGAAAGTTTTCCCAAGAAAATAATTGAGTTGATGTCTGAATAGGATTACCTAGGAGAAGAACATTTTGTGTAAGTAATGACTCTTTGGTGGGAAGGAACCTGACAAATATGAAGGACTAAAAGAAGTTCAGGATGAGCAGAGGGGAGGAGAAATAATCAAATTGTATTTCAGAAAAATCACTATATGTGCAGGCTGTGGAGCAGATTAAAGACTGAGAAGTAAAGTTAAATGGATGGTGGCTTCTTAGGAAACCACTGCAGTAGCCCTGCCAAGAGACGAAAATGCTGAAACTAGAGTGGTAGTGATAATGGAGATAAAGAAAATATAATAGATGTGGTAGATATCTGGGAGATGTCAGATGAGAGGCCACATGGCAGTGGAGAAAAAGTATATGTCAAGAATGTAATGCATAGTTTTCTGGACTATGCATCTGGCTGGGGAATGACATACACTGGTGGAATTGGAAATTATGAAGCTTCAAACCTCATGTTTGAGGTATCTTTGAGACATCTAAGAGTAGATGAGCTCAAAGAAGTATAAACTGGAAACATAAATTTAGAAGTTATTTGCATTTAGGTAAGAGACTATGGAGGTGTCATGTATGTATATTAAAATGTCATGAATGTATACTAGAAAAGAATGAGTAGAGCTGAGCCCTAAAGAATTAAAAAGCCCCATATTAGAACTATCTCATGGGGATAGAAGATGATGGTCCTGCAAAACACACTGGAGAAAGTTCCTAAATGGTAACAGGAAAGTAAGGAGACTATAGTGTCATGGAGGACAATATGCAGAAATGTTGGTAGATGTTAACAGTATTAAATGCTACTGAGAGGTTTAAATAAAATGACAAATGAAAATGTCATTTTTAGCTTCTTGACCTGGGGTCATGGATGATTTGAGTGAATGCTGTGTTCAGGGGCAATGGGCCTGTGAGTCACATTGAATTGGATACATTGATGACATTCAGAATGCCAAAAAATAGTATCTATAATCAATTGATTTTTGTGGGGGGGGGTGGGGAGGAGGTGGTACTGGGGATTCAGCCCTCATGCATGCTAGGCAAATGTTCTATCAGAGAGCTAAATCCTCAGACCTTTTTATTTTGAGATAGTCTCACTAGGTTGCCCAGGCTAATCTTGAATTTACCATCCTCCTGCTTTAGCCTCCAGAGTAGCTTGTATTACAGGAATATACCACCAGGCCTAGTCGAATGGGTCTTTTTTAAAGGTTAGTGGTGAATAGGAAAAATATTAGACAATAGGTATGGGAATTGAGGGGATTTTTTGTTTTGTTTTGGAGCCAGGCATGCTGGCATACACCTATAATCCTAATCACATGGGAAGATGAGGCAGGAAGATCCTGAGTCTGAATCAGCTTGGGCAACATAGCAAGACTTGATGATGATGAGGAGGAGGAGAAGGAGGAGCATGATAGGGGTGGTGTTTTGTTTTGTTTCAGGTTTTCAGTGGGTGATACTTTAGCAGGTGAGAGAGATGGAGAGATTAACCATGTAAGAAGGACAAGAAACAATGAAGGAATAATGCAGATTATTGATAATAAAAGTAGGAGGGAATGAGTATCACAATATAAATGAGAGATTAGGACTATAGCAGATTAGATAATAGTAGATATAGCTTCCTAAGTGCTTTGCTATTAAAAGTGGTCCACAGCCTCTCCTGGGAAATTACAAGAAATGCAGAATCTGTGTGTCCTTACTAAGTCAAAATCTGAATCTAACAAATACTTCCAGGTAAATCAACTGTATATTAAGTTTAAGGAACTGTCCTCTATAGCCACTGGAAGAAAGCATAATAAGTGAGGTATACTAAACCAGTAAATTTTTTATCAGAAAGCTGAAGATGTGATGGGAAGATATTTTAGCATGAGCTATAGAGGAAGTGTGTATACTGTTGTTTATAGTATTTTGTTTTAATTTTAGACCATAAAGTAAAAATAATCTGGGAAGGGGCAACAGGAAGGTGAACATCAACCCCCTATATCTGAGCTAGGTCATAAAAGAAAATAACTATATACCATCTGGGAAGGCTTGTAGGAAATAATATCCTCCTGGAGAGCTGGAGAGCCAGCTTTCCTTTTAAGGCAAAAAAAAAAAAGCAAATCCCCCAAAAGATAGTGCATGCAGGGGATAGGGGGGAATTTACTGTTTATAGATTAGTGGGTTAGCAATTCCAGAGGCACAGGGTCAACTATCTTACCTTCTTTTCCATTTCTTCATCTCTGTATAAGCATAGAGAACCATTTTATCTGAAGTGTATAAACTATAAAAGAATAATTTCTTCCCAGCACAGTAAAAATTCACATCAAATCATAATTTATTGATTCTATAGCTTATAGCTCCTCATTAGAAAAATGGTGTATTCTATGTACTAGATTCAATGAATTGATCTTCATCCAATGAAGATTTTTTAAATGTCTACCCTTTTTAGGGTTGTTAGCATTTGATTCAATTAATGTCTATCTTATCTTTTCCTGCTTTCATGCCCTTATTTTCTATGTTTCACTTTAAAACTATTTTCATTATCCAGAAGTAATATCATGCTATCTTCTATGACATAGCCTCAGTTAAGTAATATATCTTTGGATAGCCAGGATTAAAATAAAATGTCAGTCAAATTTCCAGAATTCACTTCATTTCAGTAGTGCCACCACGAACTTCCTTTTAACGTTGTTCTTAGTATGTTAATAAAGCCAGATTTTAGTGTAAAGCTATTTAAAGAAAAAAATGAGCTGATACTTCCTAGAAACCATTGCTTTTTATGTCTAATTACCAGAACATGGTTCTCAAAGTATAGTTTGTGGCCATCTGCTAAGATTTTTAAGTTTTCTCTAATTAATTTTTAGTAGCAACATAATTTTTTTCTTTTAACAATTTGTTTGTAAGAGTCGATGCACACTTAACTGCCTTAACCAGAGAATGCCACTCTTTTAATTAGTTGAAATGAATTTAACTTCTGAAGTTTCAGATGCAGCTATATGTCTATAAGTTTCTTTTTTCCTGCTAAATAGGATGAGAAAAAGAAATGTTTTAGGACTTATAAGTATCAGATGATCTAGTATAAAGGAAAACAACTGCTAAACCTTTTCTGTCACAGTATATGCATTCATTCATTTCGATGAGCAAAATATTTTAACTCTTGTAATATACCAGGCACTGTGTGATATGTGGTGATATCAGACATGTTCCTGTCCTTTTAGAACTTACATTGTAATGAAAGAGATGAGAATAGCTACACAAATAAATGTATAATTGCAATTGTAGTAAGTCCTGCAATGTGAATCATCTGAGCATGCTTAATGGGTAGATTTGACATAGGGTAAGTATTCTGAAAGAGCTTGAGCTGAGTCCTAAAGCAGAGGTAGGCATTTTGTAATGAAGTGGGGAGGGAAGATTATTCCAAGAAGACAGAAAATGTATCACTTCTTTTTTGTCCTCTTCAATCCTACAGCTCCTTAGTCCTGGGTCTCAGAATTCTCTTTTTTAACTCATACTCTATATCTACATCTTAGATCACACATTATAACTATATCAAATTTTTTTTATTTATTTATTGGTACTGGGGGGTTTAACCCAGGGACATTTTACCACTGAACCACATCCCCAACCCTTTTTGCATTTTATTTTGAGATAGGGTCTCACAAGCATGTGCCACCACGCCTGGCTACCAAGCATTTTAGAAACAATAGCTCATGCATCCCAATCTGTGTACTGAGTTGCCCAAAGTGTACCATGACAGACTCAAAGGAGTACTTTCTACCATCATGAGATGCTTCAAAATTTCAATACCAACACTGTGTTATCAGTTGGATACCATGCAAACCCCTAGCTTGAGGTAGTTCAGAACTTCATTAAACTGTATTCTATACCTTTAGATCTCTGTGAAGCTGGGTTTCTGTAAGTTGTGATAAAGTACAAGTACCAAGGGGGATTTTCTATGGAAGAGGAAATGAAGATGGTTTCAAATCTGATTTGTAGATTTGAAAAGTTGTACGGTGTCCAACAGAGGTGTATATCACATTAAGAATGAAATAAAATTAAATATATGGTTTTTTGGGGGCGGTACCAGGGATTGAACTAAAGGGTACTCAACAACTGAGCCACATCCCCAGCCCTATTTTGTGTTTTATGTAGAGACAGGGTCTCACTGAGTTGCTTAGCGCCCCGCCCTTGCTGCGACTGGCTTTGAACTCGGGATTCTCCTGTCTCAGCCTTTCAAAGTGCTGGGATTACAGGCATGCACCACTGCGCCCGGCTTATGTGGATTTTTTTTAAAATAACTATTATGTTGTTAGGATGGGCATACATGAGTTTGGACCTATCTAATAAATGGAACTATTATTTTAAGACTGTGTCCAGGAAATAATTACTTAGACATTAAGAACCCCATGAACCAAGAAAGTTTGGGAACCTTGCAAAGGCTAATTCCCTTATTTAACAGGTGAGAAACCTCAGGCCCAGGGAGATAAAGCCTATAATCCAGATCTTCTGGCTTTTATTCCAGTCTAAAAGATATTATTTCACTGTGAGCTGTTTTAACTCATTCCTTAAAAACAACCACTTTACCTATCAGTTGTTTTGACTCTAGCACTGATGACTGTAACATAGACAAATACATCTAAGGGCTAGTTCTAAATGCTTAATGCTGTCTTTTCTTGCTTAGATATTCTATAACAATATTATATTCAGAAGCCACAAGTAAGTAATCAACAGATACTGAAGAATTTTGTAAAGATGTATACTGATTTTAGTCTTAACTGTGACAGGAATATGCAATAAAATATAGAAATCATCAAAATTATTTTCACTTACTTAGAGAACATTTTCTTAAAATGTCAACATGCATTAAGTTTAAATTTTGATGTTTACTTTCTGGTCCTCTCATAAAGGTGATTTTTGTTTATGGGAAAGTTTATTAAAAAACTTTATGTTTCACATGCTAAGATTCATATCTGATTTATTATGCATTTTATTAAGATATGTAGTTTTATATAGTCATTTAACTTTAGAGATTAATGTATTTTGCTATATATAACAATATTTCCTGCATTTTAAATCACATTAAGCTAAATGAATATCAAATACAATTATTTTAAAAAGATCAAATTATATTAATCTGATTCTAAAATTTTTAAATAAATGTAAACTACTATGAAAAGTTGACCTCAAAACTGTATTTTAAATTTGCTAAACTTTAAAAGACTAGCGCATTTTTATGCATATTAAAACTGCCCAACAATGTGCTCTTTCTTGAAAAACGTTTGACCTAAATTTAATCAATCTGTAGACAGTAGCTCTCCGTCTGTGTTGCATATTGTCATCAACCTACACGCTTTATAAAATAGAGTTGCCCAGACTCTGTAAATGTCTTGATTTGTCTGGGTTGTAGCCTGGGAATTAGGATTCTTAGGGTGATAGTGGTATTGTGGTTATGTTGGAGAAAATCCTTATTCTCAGGAAATGCAGAAAAGAGATGGAAGATAAATGAAAGAATACGCAAATGAAGTTTCTGTACTTATCCAAACTAAGAGCAAAGTTAGAAGCCACAATCTCCATTTTGTAGGATTCATGGGATAAAGAACATATGTCTAGTTGTACATTTCAAGAATTTGTCTGGTTTATGCTGATTATTTTCCTGTATTATACAGTTTTAAATATTAAAACACCAATAGTTTCTAATAACTTAAGAAAACTTTTTTACTTATACATTGGAAATTTCTCCTTTATCCATTATCTTTATATATAGTCATTGACTTTTCTGTGACTTTATAATACCTAAGTAGTCAGGATTTATAAGATTTACATACTAAAATAATATATTTTTTTCAACCTTTTGGGAAAAAAATGTTAACTTATACCACAAGTTCAATCTTTTCACTTTAGTACTTTGCAGAACAGGTACTCTAAGTAATATCCTTAGAACCTCCTCAAACTGTTTACCGAGCATCAGAAAAATCTGCCATTACTTGATTGGTAAGTTGATAATGATAAAGGAGATCTGGTTACATATTTAATCAGGGGATGTAGTTGAGGGTGGAGTGTCCTGTAAAACAGCATGTTCTCCACCCTTCCCTCCTAAAGCAGGCTGTAAGAATTTCCCTTGTAAAACTTCAGACTTTAGTTGAGTGACTTTCCTTGCCTGAACATAGATAGAATTCCCATCTGCCTTTACAGAAGTAAGCAGTTCTAATGGAAATGGATTAAAAGCATTCAGTTTATTCCAACTTCTTGGACAAATCTCTTACATTCTTTTAGTCACTGCTTTGGGTTAAATGCATTCTGGTTATCCAAGTCTGTATATAAAGCATCTTATAGAGTAGCAGATATAGTTTAGTGGTAGAGTGCTTGCCTAGTCTGTGTGAGACCCTGGTTTCAATTCCCAGCACTACAATAACGCAGTAATAATAATAAAAATTTTAAAAAGAATCACATAAAGCAAATGTGTTTCAGGAAAAGTCATGTAAATAAAATAATTATTTTGGAGTATAATAGTATCTGAAGAAATAAGTAGACTATTTTATAATGTAAACAATTCCTGTCTAAACTACAGAAACCAGTTTTTCAAATATTTAATTTTTTAGATATTTGTATATTATTTTTCTTTATTATTTTTTTAAACACATGTTGTTAGTGCTCATATTTATGCTGAACTTTTATATGAGTTTTTCAAGCAAAGCACCAGGAAAAGAAATGTCAACATACATACTTTTATAAAAACACCAATCTACATCTTTAAGTGCTTTGGCTGTATATGTAAAGTATACAAAAGAAATAAAATGCAAACTTTGACTCACTTTAGTTACTCTCAAAGAGCTCAGACACAAATGTTAACTTCAACAAAAACTGCAAATTTAACAAAATGATGAGATAATGAAAGTCAGTATAGGATAACACAATCCCCCAAACCGTTTTGTTTCAATTATAGAATTTGTCTATTTTAGGGCATGAAATGTTGACATTCTGAAAGAATTTCCTGAAGTATCTATAAACATGCCCTATGTGAAAAATTAATAAAGGAAACAGACTTAGATACAGCAGATTAAAAAGTCAGTTTGTTCATACTCAAGGTATTAACCAATAATAAAGTAGGTTGTGTGTTTTAGGTACAGAAGCTTTCAGTCTTTATTACTAAGTATCATCATTATCTGTCAATCTAAGTAAGGCATTTTTTTTTCAGAAGTACATGAAATAGTACTTAATAGATGGAACTTAATAGCTCTTTCCTCATCTTTTAACAAACTCCCAAGGAGGAGAAAAATATATCAGTACTAAAAGTAAAATATTATACTATTTAAAACCAAGCACTCTATGTCATTACATTTTAAGGGTCAAATCTCTAGCAATTTGTTTAAATATTGTTGGGAAATTGTATAGTTTGGTGACTAAAATAATAATTGAAAATTTTTTTCTAAGTAATAGCAATGACTTGTTTAAGCAAGTAATCCCCGAGTTCTGTATTGCTAATTTTCATATTAATTGTGCTCAGGAAAAGAAATAAGTGACAAGTATATTATCACTACAGAACTTTAATATTTGATTTTCCATATTTTCTAAATTCATTCTGAATGAATACTAAGAAAGAAAAAAGGTACAGAAGGAATGTCAAATGTTATAAATTTTAATTAGTTCTTTTTAGAATTAATAAGAACTAGTATAGTATCTGAAGAAGGAAATATTTTATAATGTAAACAATCTCAATCTAAACTTCATCTACCTAAACAATAATGAAAGTAATGTTTTTGACACTGAATTACAACAGACCATCCTAAAGCAAGTTTATAAAGCATATACAAAGATATATGTATATATGTATATCTATATTCACATATAGGTAAAATCATGTATATATGCATATATAAAAATCATCATCATCAAGTTCCCTTTAGCTTCTATGAATTTACCAGCTTATGTTTTATGATTAGTTTTGATAGGATACTATATATTTGGGATAACTGAAATACTGACCTTTCTGTAAAATGATGCTATTCAGACCATTTACCAAATAATAGAGTAGATTTGACTATGAAAATTTTTCAAAGAAAAAAATCAGTGTTATGCTATTATAATATTTATTGACTTATTTTCTAATTCAATTTAAAAGTTAAATTGAACTTATGATTGAATTACCTATGTAAGAAAACAGGAAAACCTCTTATCTCTTGTGGTCACTTTAATACACTTCCACATTTATGTGTGCATATTATACATACAAATGCACACATGCATAATGTATATAATATCTTTTAGGAGTTAAAACACTAGTGTCTTATGAAAGGTGAGCTCCTGCAACAGGAATGTTTAGATTTTCCTCAGGCTCAATTGTTTTTCCTAGTAATACCCCCAGACTTCTCTCTGGGATAATCACAATCTTCACTATTTTATATGCAGAATAGAGAAGTTACTGTTGACTTAAAAATATATCCAACTATTATGAACTTAAAATTCTCTATCTCTAATATGTTGAGAGAACTATCTGTGATATTGATATAACCTAAACTATTCAAGACTTAGGTACTTGATCTTCATCATTTGATCTTTAACAATAATATATTGTTTGTTGTGTATTATTTTCTGTATACTCTTAATACAAAACTACTAGCTTTACTTCTGCCAACAACTTTTGTTATTTCCTTTTTGAAAAGAGCAAATCAATCTGTTTTAACTACCTGTGGTGGCTGTATCTGCCTTTCCTTTATTCCTTTATATGAATTTAATCAATTTTTAACCTAGAAATGTTACTTAAGTATAAAATGAAAAATGAATAATTTACATTTTTTCTTTTAAGGTATAGATTAGGAATGTTTGTATTTGATCATTAAATGTACATATAAAATATTTCCCCAAAATTATTTGAAATCACATTTGACATGGAAGTTATGATATAATTGAGCATGAATCAGATATTACTGATGCTTCAAATTTTTCATTTCATCCAAGTGTTTTATTTTGCATATGCTATTTTTTATTTCAATATGAAACTACAAATCCAGGAAAATTTGCTTAAAAGAGCTTCCATTTCGTTTTTCTTTTATGTATGATTAAAATTCAAGATGATTTGACATCTCCAATCTTTCCTTTTAAATATTTGTCTGCATATGCTCAGCAGAAAACACAAATTAAGATAAAGAAAAGGTTACAAATATTGCCATATTGGTAGCTTTGCCCAGCAGAAGGAAAGCCACTAATGCAGCCTCTAATAATGTCCTTTCCCCCATTTTAATAAGAAGGTTTGTGTTGTGCTGACATTAAATGGATTAAGCAGCAATCCTGCTGAGAAAAATACTCAAAGGTATTAAACCCTAGCAGTGTTGGTTTAACTGTAAGTACTGTAAAATAAGATTAAGTCTGAGTTTGGAAGAAGAAGTAGGTTTGACATGAGACTAAAATGTAACAATATTCACAGATGCCTGAATTAATGCTTCAGTGAAAAATATAATTAGCACAAGATTTGAAAATATGTCTCCTTTGGCAAATGTCTTCAGAGAATAATCAGTGCTGTAGACTGATGTAGTGGAAAGAGCACTGGGCAAGTGGCCAACATCTTTGAATCCCGGATTGTTGCTCTAGCACTTGCAAGTTCTGTGACCTTGAGTAAAAAAATTCCAAAATCTTTGAATCTTCCTGTGATGGATATGGCCAATTGGTAACCATTCTCACATCTTTATAGTGTGTATTTCTGTACTGCAGAGACTGGAAGGCATTTCCCAGATTTCCATGTCATTAAACTACTAAATGCAAATTAGGCTTAGCCAATTAAGGCAAAAGTCAAGTGGCTATCATCTCCTGCTGTTGCCATTGTTTTCTGCTGAGATTGTGGAAGCATGATAAGTGCTTCTGTGGTAAGTCCAGCATGGAAGTTCTAGCTGCAGGGTTTAAGAAGCTCTTGGGGTGACAGCAGTGATGACTCCCTGTTTTCCAGTAAATACCCTAGTGACTTCTGGATTTTTCACCATTCTGATGGAAACAGAAATAATAGTTTCCCTGATAATTCTACAGTATTGTGGAAATATTCCTGGATGCCCAGACTAGAGCCTCTATCTATAGCCTTTCTAATTATTTTATAAGCTTTTAATTCCCTGTAGTAAATCTCTGTCTACTTAAAATACCTGGAGCTTATTCTGTTTCCTACTGAACCCTAGTTGACACACATAAGCAAATTTCTGTCTTACCTTACAAGGACTTTGAGAAGACCAAATAACTCTATTTAATATTGCTTGATCTTTTGAAAGATGGATATTCATGAGTTTGTATTTATTAGGATATATTTCTTATCACTGAAATGGATAGTTTCTACTTTGATTTTATATTTTACTATTATTGTTTCCTTTTTTGTGATGGTTATAATTAGAAGCACAATGACTAGTTCTTTAAATGGAAGTGAATTGACATATTCCAAGGTTTTCAACAGATTTGAAAAACTTTTTTCTGTGTTCTACCTCACACTTTATAAAGAAATAAATTAACACCTCTTTCCTTCTATCAGTTTCTTTTCATAAGTATTTGTTTTTGTGTCAGTGGAGCCAACAGACTTTTTACCTTTCTACCAGTCCACATGCCCCGCCACTACTAAGGCACCAAAACTCTAAATCAATTATTTTTTGACTTGCTTTTCCATTTTGACCTGGCTCCTGACTGCATTTCTCCCTGTGGCTTCTATGCCCTCAAGATGTGAAATGACTCTTTTATTCTGCCTCTCCTAAAAGGGCTCATCCTTTTTTTTACCCCCCATGAGACTCTGGTGATTTGTATATATAATTAGATATCTAACTTTCTAACATTTAATATCTCAGAACTTAAATTTACTTAAATTCACTTGAATTTCCAATTTTCCTCAGTAGGTGAATTCAGAAAGTAAGAGAGTTACATGGGTTACTCATTACTTCCTAATATCATTATGTATGTATATGTATGTGTGTGTCAGAATAAGCCTCATTGAATTTTCCAGTGCTCTGTATATGAAAGCTTATTTACCTCCATATGTACAAAATTCCAATACATCACCCTATTTCATGATTTAATGTCATTACTGACAAATTCTAACTTTAATGAAATAGCTCTTAACTTTCAGATTTACCTCCAATTTCTCCATCTCATCTTAAATATTAGCAGAAGCACTGTTCCGAAACTCTTCGCTTTCAATAAACATGCTACTTTTCATCTCAACAACCTAGCATTTCTCCTTGTTCATCAAGTCCATTTTAAATATCCATCTTAAGATTTCCTATCATCTAGTCTAACCTTACGTTCTTGTCTAATTTTATCTTTCCCATTTCCTAACCCATGTTCTCCACTTCAATCAGACCAATTTTCTTATGATGTACTGCATATGTCAAGTGCATACTTCACTCTTTATCATGTTTAGTAAGAAAACTTATGCTCCATTTACTCAAATTTCACCCATCCTATAAGATCCATCTCAAAAAGCACTTGCATGTGCCATATATTCTTTACATTGACTTAGATTTTATTTTGTATCATTTATGACTTTTTAAATTAATAATCCATGTTTTCCATGTAATTGAAAAATGTGCTGGTGAAATATGATGTGCTTAATCAATATGTGTTGATTTGAGTGTATGTACTTCATCCAAACATAGCCTGAACATTTTATTCTTGATGTTAAATGTCCTAAAAATTACATTCATGTTATTTTATCTTGTGATTTGGTCACTCCCAAATTTTCTCAAGAACAATGTCTCTTTTTCAGTTGTCAAGAGCAATTTTTATATATTATTTATAGTCAAAACGGGAAGACATTTTCTTTCTTTGATCTATGTAATCTGGTTTTTATACTCAAATCAGAATATTTCTTTAAGTATCTAGTACAATATTCATTTCATAGGCATAAAGGAGATGTTCATTCAACAAACATTTCAGTACCTACAGTGTCCAGACACTATGCTGAAAATGGGGAGAGCATAGAGAAAAAGATCTAGTCCTTGCCTAGCTTTCAGAAAATGTACCAGGTTTGCAGAGAGTGGGATGAAGGTAGCACAGGATCACCAGGAATTGTGACAGTCCAGAATGATGTAAGTAGGAGGCACTCTGTAAGCCCCTAAGTAGGGTGCCCTAGCTAACCTCAGGAGTTCAGAAGTAAGAACTAATCCCTGAAGGCTAGGCATTCCCTGAGCCAACAAGGCTTGAGGAGTGACAGGAAACTAGGGAAAGTTCTGAAGGCAGTGAAAGGAAGTCTTGATCAACATGTTTAAAGGTACAGGAAAACATTAATTACTTAACTTTTTCTGCTTGTGTATTTAGTTCTGACTCAGATGTCATGTGGTTAGCTTATATCTTAGAAGCCAACAAAGCTATTTCAAACCAAAAGAATATGCTGAGATGAATACATTTTAAAAACCTATTTTCAGAAACAATTACGATTTCTAAAGTGTTGTGACAGGAACATTATTTTCTTTGTGTTTTAGGTCAGATTCTTAAAAGCTTGGTTGAGGAAGTGCTTTTAGAAAGATGGAAACAGGATAGGATAGAGCAAGGAACCCAGCAGGATTGTGGTGACTGCTGGATCCTGCAGGTAACTGCATCAGAGAGGATCCCAGCAACTCCCAAAGTAGGAGAGCTGGGCCGTGCTATGGAGGAGGGAAGGGAAGATCACCTCCTGGATGCAGCGGCTTCCCCAAATCACAAGGAAATTTTATGAAGGGAGAAACTGTGAGTCTTGTGCCCAAACACACAGAGAACCAGGAGGATGGGCCACAGTTGGGATAGGGAATGTGGGTGGCAAATACCTACAGGACCTTCTCAATCTTATTTCTTACATTTTAGGGATTTTGAGTACCACAAAAAAAGAAAAGGAAAAAAAACTTCCTTCAAATGTCTATTATACTCATGTATTATAAAAGTACTTTTAGAATAGTGTCTAAAGAATAAAGGAGAATAAAGAAGTTGTATACTATATATCTAGCTGAGTCTCAATTTTGGAGAGAATACAGACCTTTCTGTCCAGTTTGGTTATGTACTGGAAACCTGCCAAAACAGACATTACCCATTGGATTGGGAAGGAAAAGTCACCTGTGAATTATTTTACATTTGCTAATACTGTTTTTTTAATACAGAGCCTCAGGCTATTTCCTTTAGTTTTTCCTCATGTTTTAAAAATATTTTTTGTAGTTGTTGATGGGCTTTTTTATTTTATTCATTTATTTATATGCGATGCTGAGAATTGAACCCAGTGCCTCACACATGTGAAGCAAGTGCTCTACCACTGAGCCACAATCCTAGCCCTCATATGGTTTTTCTTTTATTTCTTCTGTTCTCTCTTTCATTGTTTTCTCTTTCTTCTTCCCTCTCTTCCTTCTTTCCTTCTTTCTGTTTGTTTCTTTTCCTAATATTGTGACTGCCCAAAATACAAGAACCAAAGTTAAACCTGAAAACATAAATGAGACAAATTGTTTCAGGAGACTGGATATGCTGATAGTTTAATTTTTTTCATTTAACTGAAACTTTTTAGATCATTGTATGATTATAGTCTTCTATGACTTTTGGCATTTATAGAATATCCCCCCCAATAAACCATGTAACACTGATTTTGCTTCATCATTATACTTTGATGAATTTATTACATATCCTTTGAAATGATATTCTTGAGAAAGATTTTATTCCTTAGAAATGCATAACCTAGGAAACAGGATCTCCTGAAACTATTGTACCTAAGTTACTTTTGTTTATATGACAGCAACTTGTTATCGGAATGAAATTAATATTGTATTCTCTTTTGGACAAGGACACATTAAACATTTAGAGCAACATGTACATTGTTCAGGATTGCAGTTACACACACTTCTTATGACATAAGGTGACTTTTACAGTGTGTTGTACTATCATTTAAATTTAAAAGCTCACCACTACTTATTGCACCCCTGAAAAGGTCATAGGCTGCCATAATTTAATCCTAATAATATTAAACTTTTTTTGTGTGTGCTGCAGGTAACAGCTTCATTATGATGATACAAAACGTTGACATTATTATTGTGGTTGTATTTTTTTAATATCTGTTATGTGGTGTAGCACCCAACATAGTCATAACAGAAATTTAGTAATTAGTTTACTCAACTGTTGGATGGGGTGCTGTGACCATCCCTAGGTGTGTTATGGTAGTAATGCTTAAAATGAGTATGATCAACTTGGTGTAATCACATTAGCAGCAATTGTCTTAGGAAAATGTGACTAATGTGGTCCATTATCTTCCTTTTGTGTCATTAGCCCTATAAGAAGTATTCAAAAAAAGTTTTATTACATTTGCATCCACTTTCCATATATTATTAACTAATAAACTAATTAATTAACTAATTATTTTGAATTCTCAAAAATAAAAGCCATCTTTTATACTTGGTCCTTTAAAAATATGAGGATTAGTGTTTATCAAATATAGATTGTATGCATTTTATGAACTCTTTTCAGTTTGTCTTACATTAGCCCTATGTGACAGGTATTTTTTAAAAAATTTAAATCAAATTAATATGCCATAAAATTTGTCATTTAAACGGGGGACAGTTCAGTGGTTTTCAGTATATTCACAAAGTTATAAAACAATCAATACTGTCTAATTCCACAATACTTTCATCATGCCCAAAAGAAATGCCATAGTAATCAGCAATCACTCCATATTCCCCTTCTGTCATATCTTGGAAACTGCCAGTCTATTTTCTGCTCCTATGAATTTTCCTATTAGGAAATTTCATATAAGTGGAATCATACAATATTTGCCTTTTGTGATTAGCTTCTTTCATTTATGATAATGTTTTCAAAGTTCACCCATGTCAGAGCACATATCAGCACTTCATTCTTTTATTACGTGACTGAATAATATTTCATTGTGTTGATAGCTTATATTTTGTCTGTTTATTAACTCAGTTAATAGATAATTGAGTCATTTCTTCTTTGGGCTATTATGAATAATACTGTTATGAGTATTCATGTTCAAGTTTTATAGATTTATATTTTCATTTCTCATAAGTATATATCTAGGAGTGAAGTTGCTGGGTTATATGACAACCCTATGTCTAACTTTTTGAGGAACTGCCAAACTGTTTTCCAAGCAACTGCTCCATTTTATATTCCCATCTATGATATATGAGGGTTTTGATTTATCTATATTCTTGCCAACATTTGTCATTGTTTTTCTTTTGTATTTAAGCCATTTTAGTGGGTATGGAGTGATATTTTATTAGAATTTTGAATTTCATCTCCCCAATGACTAATAACCTAAGCATCTGTTCATATTTATTGTCCATTCTTATATCTTCTTTGGAGAAATGCTTTTTCAAATCCTTTGCCCATGTTTAAGTAGAGTTATTTTATTGTTGAGTTGTAGGAGTTCTTAATATATTGGGGATACTAGACTTCTAAATATATCATTTGCAAAGGTTTCCTTCGATTCTTCAGGTTATCTTTTCACTTTCTTGATAGTATCTGTTGAAGCACAGAAGTTTTTAATTTTAACAAAAGCCAAATTATGTAATTTTTCTTTTGTTGCTTGTACTTTTAATACAATATCTTAGAAAGCATGTAAAATCTGAGATCACTGTAGTTTCCTTTAAGAGCTGTATAGTTCTAGTTATTACATTTAGATATTTATCCACCTTGTGTTAATTTTTTACATTTTGTGAGGTAAGGGTCTAATTTCCTTCTTCTGCATCTGGCTATCCAGTTGTCCCAGAACTTCCATTGAAAAGACTATTTCTTTCTTCCATTGAGATGCATTGGCACCCTCCAATATTAATTGCTGTCATCTTCTTTTAAGCAGATTGTCACTAGTTTTCTCATATTTATTCCAACTCCTTTCTTGCATTTTATCATGTCTTTTCTGAATTTTCATTTCTGTACAAATTAATTCTTATACCAAGCAAGCAAACTAGGAAATATCACCTTACCTATTTCCTCTATAGAACAGTTTTCCTTTGTATTGTATAACTAGATGTTAGAACGAGATGGGGGATGTGCTGGCAACTGAGCACTGAGAGGTAGACCAAATTATAAATAGGACTAAAGGTATCATAGAGGGTTTTCAAGTAGGACAGGATCTTGTGTTTACCATAGTGTGTACATCATTGCAGTGAGCTGCTTCCAGATGTGAACTGCTATTGTGAGAGGCAGTGAAACCTCTCAGACCCTAGAGACAGACAAAATCAATTCCAATTCAATCCTTCGGGCTGAGGAGGTCGGTAATTTTAAGTAGGTTATATAATCTCCCTGAAACTCAGTTTCCTCACCTGTAAAACTCACAGATGTTGTGAGAATGACATTATGCAGGTAAAATCTTTAGCACAATTCCTAGGATATGTTAAGTGCCAAGAAATCATAGTTACACAAAAAAAGTCTTTGAAGGCAGAGACTGCCTTGTCTCTCAAGTGTCAAATGCAGTGAGGGCCTTCAATCAATATTTGGGGATTTCATTATATACTTAAGGAGTCAGTTCAGTAACATTTGGAAATATAGATCTGAAACCTAAGAGTGAGTTTGTGTATGGCAGCTGTTGGCTCTGTGTCAGGATATCATCCAAATATAAATAGGAAATGAAGCTCTGAGAGTTGTAGAGGTTATATATACAGAACAGATAATAAAAGAATATTACTCAGGAGGGAATACGGAGAGGAAGTCAACTTTTATTGGAGCAGTTTCTCATGTTTTTTAACATAAAATATTTTTAAAAATTAATAAAACTGCATCATTTCTCAAGGAAATATGCACATATATAGAATGTTTTACATGCAATTCTAGAGGTTCATGAACACCATAAACTCATCCTAAGAACTTCTGGTTTAAGAAATGAGGAAATGATATAGAATAAAAAGTATGAGTCTTAGAAGGAGAATATAAATGGAGAAAGTCCATACTGTAATATATATAAACCTAGGTTATATTACTGGTTAATATCTAAGAATGATTGTTGCTGGTGATGTGGGATGGGAAATCAAAGACAAGAATTGTTCTGAATTTGGATAGTGCTCTTCATTTGTCCACACAGCCTAGTTTAAACCAATTATCTGGCATCCTTAAATTGGGTAAGGAAAAGTCTCTTGCTGTGTTGACAACTTTATGGTCTAACATTATATGGATTTCCTCCAAGCACACTAGTCACATTCTGAGAGTAAACATTAGGGAAAGCATATTGTATCCATATTGTTTTTCAAATGTATGTTTCTCATCACTATTAAAACAGCAATTATATAAAATACTCAGAAAATGATGTTTTCTAATTCTCAAGTTTATGAGAAAATTCTGTATTGACATAACATTATACATACATGTAAAATACACATGTATATGTAGAAAAGTCTTCCCAGGATGCATATATTCCTTTTTTCTTTTTCTTAGTTAAAAACATTTTCCATATTTTACAGCCTCAACCATGTCGCCTCTTTTTAAAAGACATGGAAAGAAATAATAAAGGGATTTAGAGTTATATTTTTAACTAGTTCCTATTGGTATTGAGCAAGGATATTCTTTTTGATGGATGGGACTCATCTCTTTGGGCTTGAAAGCTTTAGTAATTAACCAGGTTTTAATCTATCTTTTTTTTTAAAAAAAATGATGGTAAAGTCGTCATAGGGACTGAAGCTGGAACTGAGTTTTTTTCTCCCCTTTAGCAAATCTAAAACTAATTGGTCTGAGGAGCTGAATTGGGAATATAGGGATGTGCTAGTGGCAGGTTTGTGTGTATGCTTTTGTGTATTTTAATAACTGTAGAATAGTGTATTATGAACCCTTCGTGTCTTAACAAATATGTTAAATGTTAAGAAAATAGAGTTGATTTTGAAACTTTTTCTTTCAGCAAACTTTCCCTTTTAATCTAGTTGAGGAGTCAGCATGTAAATAATTATAATGCACAGAGTAGAAAGAGTTCAGTTTCCTTGGGGTAGGAGGGGGTACATGATAATGGCATGGAAATACCAAAGAAAAAATGATACCTGAGACAAAATATTGAAAGGTAAAATATAAGTGTACCTGAAAAGCAGGAAAGGAAATAGGAAAGGGGAAGAAAATTCAGGTAATGGGAACAA
Source organism: Xerus rutilus (assembly GCA_028644305.1). NCBI lineage: Eukaryota > Metazoa > Chordata > Mammalia > Rodentia > Sciuridae > Xerus > Xerus rutilus. The sequence goes on along the minus strand of CM053407.1, from coordinate 68,161,062 downwards.
CATGTTCATAGGCAGGATGGCATATACACACTCGGTGTGTTCCTGAAATTGTAAGTATGGTTATGGTGTAAAAAGTGGGATAAAATATAAAGGGGCTGCCACACACAGTATGCTGCATTTCATGAACAAGTTCCCATGAGGTAGCTGGTTGAACTCTATGACTGATAGATGAATGTTCTGAAGCTATATCTTTATTCCACATGAAAAGTTTTTGGTTAATTTGCAATGTCTGTCTTGAGCTTGTAGTTGAGAAGGGACAGACTCATGTTTTTGTTTTTTGGGTTTTTTGGTTTTTTTTAAACATCTTTGCTTATCCTGAAGGAAGCATTGTCAGATGAAACGTACAATAATAGGCTGGGGACAGAGCATAAAGAGCCATACAAACTCTGGCCACAAGGTGAAACTATGAGAAGACACTGTCAAGTATTTTTGAGGTCCACATATTTACACTGAGTAGCTATTGATGACTATGATGTTATACAAACTATATTTGGTAAAATAACTTAAAGAACTCAATTTAAATTGAACCTTTTAAATCATGTGAATTAAAAATATTTGGATCCATTTTTTAGGTTTAATTGATGAGTGCTCATTATCTGTGCCAATTTTGATACCAAAAATATAGAAGTTAAGAAAATAAGGAGGCTTAGAAAGAAAAGCATGATGGCCATGAATTATTTCAGTAAAGCAACATGAGAAAATGGAGAAAGAAGAAATGGTCGAGGGAACCTAGGCAGATGCAAAGTCACCTCCTTTCCCCTTTTTTTCCCTTGAGCTAAGATAAAGCAGTAAGCCTGGGGGGAGGAACTGCTGCAAGGCAGTTCCCACAAATGCTGAGCTGCCCGTCCCAGCGGCGCGGAGGCAGCAAGAAATGCAGGGAGGTGGGGTCTGGGCAGGGATGGCGGCCGCACGAGAAAGGACATAGAGGAGCAAATGGGAAAGGGGGCTTTTAGCGAGAAGAACTTGAGAGGACAGAACAGATAGGAAAGAAGGGAGGGGTGAGAGCGCACTTTCCAATAAAGCATAGATGAAAGGAATTTCTGTCCATTTCCCCATCCGGTGACAAAAATTAGCCAAATCAGTGAGGACGTAAAAATCAAAAGTTCCCCCTGGAGGCCATTTTGATCCGTTATCTAAGCCATAGTACAGTGGAGTTTTGAGGTCTAGAGAAGAGTTGGGGTTCCTTGTGACTTCTCAGCGGTCCTGGAGAGTGGGCAGGAACATAAAAAGGCATCCCTCAAAATGTTCACGCTCACGGGAGAACGAGAGGGCCAGGTGGAAAATTGAGGCGTCCCTGTGAACTTTCCAGGGCCCGGACAGCAGCGGCGAATGGCTAACACGGGGATTGGGAACGTCTTCCCAAATCCACGTGGCCTCGGGCGGGCAGAGACCTATGCACATGCGCGACTTATGAGTAGGCCTCTGAGCGAGCGGTGGGGGGGGGGCAAGCTGAGAAGTCAGAGGAAACGGGGTGGAGGGGTGGCCTACCTCACTTTGTTGGTCCGGGTGAGGGGAGACGGAGAGCGGCTCAAGAGTTCTCCAGGTCTGGAGGGCTTGCCTCGACCCCGGTACGGGGGAGGTTCAAAACCCTCCCGGGTTTCACGCACCAATATGTAAAGACCAGACAATCAGAAGAAGATGAATTAAAGCCGCTCAGCAAGGCTTTATTGAAAATACATGCCCTCGGGCCGAATCCTCTCGTCCATCAGAGTGTCTGGGAGGAATGGCGCTGGGGCTCCGGTGCACAAAGAATTTCAAGAAAGCCCGGTCAGGAAGGGGAGGGCTTGGGGCCAGGAAGATAAGGCCAGAGTCCTTCCTGGATAGGTCAGGAAAACCTGCTGATTGACAGGAGGCATGTCTACTGCTGCCCTCAGCATCTGGCTGGCAGCTCCATTCCGCAGCTGCTGACCAGTGCCCCTAATTGGACGTCCTGGACCCTGACCCGACCGAATAGTAGTAAGTTGTTATTTGCATTACAGATGCAGTAAAGAAGCCAACTGGTTCTCTAACAGGTATTTAGAGTGGTTTTACTTTGCACTCACCACAACAGGTGACTATTTTGGTTCCATCTGTGATTAACCAGAAAATGTGTGCCTTCATAGTTTTGTTTCTCAGACTCTTAGGAATAAATAATCTCTATATGTCATATAATTATATCTTCTTTTCAGGGGATATTTTTCATTTTTCTTTCCTTTTTTAAGGCTTTATTATAAGCAAATCATTTTTTTTTAATTACACAGTAATCACTACTTTCTAGGAAAGTGTTAAAATATAATAATAAACAATGACAAAACAAAAAACCAGTCTATGGTTTTAGGTACATTTTTAAGCAAAAGGTAACAGATAAAAATGGAACTATTCTGGCTGAATCGAGCCTGTTATTACCCAGTGTAACAAACAAGTGGTTGTCCTACAACATTCAGGTCTCAAAATGACACACTTTGGAAAGAGTGACCTAAGTGGAGATGCACCAGCCCACTTAGGGTTTGGATATAAGGTACCCCCAGAAGCTCATGTGTGAGACAATACAAAAAGGTTTAGATGTGAAATGATTGGGTTATGAGAGCCTTAATACAATCATTGAATTCCCTGATAGGGATTAACTAAGTGGTAACTGAAGGCAGTTAGGGTGTGGCTGGAGGAGGAGGGTCCCTGGGGGCATGCCTTCGGGGTATGTATTTAGTGAGCTGAATTTAGTCTCTCTTGATGCAACTTCCTGAGCCACTCTCCTCCACTGTAATGTTCTGCTTCACCTTGCATCTTTTTTTATATATATATATTTTAGTTGTAGGTGGACTGAATATCTTTATTTTTTTTAATTTTTTTTTTTTTGGTACTGGGGATTGAACTCAGGGGCACTCGACCACTGAGCCACATCCCCAGCCCTATTTTGTGTTTTTTTTTTTATGTAGAGACAAGGTCTCACTGAGTTACTTAGTGCCTCGCCATTGGTGAGGCTGTATTTTTTAAAATTTTTATGTGGTGCTAAGGATCGAACCCAGTGCCTCAACACAGTAGGCAAGCACGCTAGCACTGTGCCATAACCCCAGCCTTCGCCTTGCATCTTAAGGAATGGAGTCAGCCTTCTATGGACTGAGACCTCTGAAACCACGAGTTCCCAAATAAACTTTTCCTCCTCTAATTGTTCTTGTCAGGTCTTTGGGCCACAGCAGCGAAAAAGCTGACCCACCATACTGCCAAAACACCCACGCCCCGGCTCCAAAAACACCATTAACATTCCTGAAGCACTTAAGTCTTGACACTTCAGTATTTCCTCCTCCCTGGGGGTGCTAGAAGTGGCCTGGATCAGTTTGTGAGAGCCAACTGTGCACATCTCTTCTTTGTTTTGTCTTCAGGTATGTCATGTCAGTAGCTTGAAATAGGCCCTAGTGGTTATATTTATACCATAGAAATCAGCAGACAGTACAAACTACAGCTTCCCCTCTTCCTCCTCCTGACCTGTGAAATGTTTACCAACCACTCTCTCCCATTTGTGTGTTCTGTCTCTGTCTCCAATTTAGCAAATTTGTATCTCCATGCCCTTGATTTGACCATATAACTTATCTACATTAATTTTTTTCTCCTGTTGGATATCACTATTATCAGTTATGTAACTATCATGTCTTACTCTTTTTTTGCTTTTGATCTAGGAGAACTCTGTCTATTGTTAAATGATTTCTGAAGATTGCCTGCATGTTTTGTAAGTAAGGATTAAGGAACTTCCTTTCTGCTCATCTCCTGTTACCACAAATGTTACCAAGTGTTACCACAAAGCATGAACACTTGGTAACATACCTGGCTTCGCCTCTTTCTTATTCTTAATGAAACAGAAAATGGGTTACATGACAATATGTAACATCTATTGATCTGTGTTCTCAACCAGATTAAATAATAGGTAATCCTACCCTTTTATCCTTGTTTCTGTGCCCTAGGGTCATGAAAGATGTCCTTTCTGGGACAGTCTGCTCTGTAGACTCAGCTCAGGCTGTCTCAGAACAAAGCTGGGAGAGGGAGTAGAAGGGGAGAGAATCTGCAAACTGTTCTGCTGTAAAAGTAAAACAATTTTCTCTAATTGTTTTATCAGGCATATAACTGACATCTATCTATTTGTCTGTGTTTGATACCTCAATTCTTAATAAAATCTGAACAATGGAGGGAAAAATTTAAATTTTTAAATCCCCTATAAGTCCAAACACTTTTAACATACTGCAAAATTTGTTCAAATATGACTTCCCTATGCAGCGTTCCCTAAGCAAACTAGCTAAAACTTCTCTCCTCCTTTTGAGCTACTAAAGCACTTGTTGAAATCACTCACCCGGACACTCATCATATGCTGTTTATGCATGCATGCCCCTTACCGCCTAAGTAGAGATGTATCCAATGTTTCCTTTCATACTTCTGGAAGATACCTGAGTACCTAATTAGGAGTGGTTTTGTTAAGAGAAACTAAAGGACACAATGGACAGGGAGACCTTTTACCATCCATTTTATAGATTTTGTCACATATATTGTGTTTTCAAAAATAAATAAAAACATGAATAACTTAACTCCCCAGTAGTTTAAGGCTTTCCATTCATCCACTGAACTTCTCCATAAAGTACACACTCAGAGGCAACTAAGGACTAATGTAGGGCAAAAAGACTTCTATTCATCTCTAACTATCATGGGTAGGCTCTGGAATCTGAAATGAAAATAAAATAGATGAACTTTATAATTAAAACATAAATTATTTGTGGATTCTAAATTTGTGGAATGATATGAATACACAAGTAATTTCATGTGTTTTAAAATATATATTTTGAGAAAAACATTTGCCCACACCAGTTCCCACATCCAAAACCAACAGATGACACATATAGCATGAAGCTAATAAAACTGATGACAGATATATCTATTTAAGACTATGGATTGTGACTCCCAGACAGCTGGGGAATGCTTTACTGTAACAGTTGCTAAATACAGTAGTTGCTTTTTCCATATCAACATTACAACAATTGGCAATAACTATGTCCACAGTGAAGCATGAGCTCAGGAAACTGGCTATGTGATATCCTAGAGCTAGATTGGTAAAGGGTGCATAAGTGATATTTGAGTGGTTAGAATGAATAAATGCCAACCTGAAAACTCATCTGTGTGACAGCTAAGACTGGAAATTTCCAATTCTCTTTAAATCGATCTGTAAATTTGCAATAAGTACTGATTTGTAAGGAGAAAAAATATTTAAAAAATCTCTTCTGCCTTAATGAATATTCAGCAATTTTGTTGTTAAGAACCTAATGTTTGCTAGACATCATATTAAGCTGCAAAGTTTACAAGATAAGCAAGATATTCAGATATTATGTTGAGCTTACACAGGAAGGATACTAGAGTTCAGGCAAGATTTATCACGATTCTTGATTCATCATATAGTTCTTCACTGGTCCCCAAGACTCAATAAAAGGTCTGCCTCCAGTGAAATCCCCAGTCGCGGGCAAATCAGAAGTCCAAATAGCCTCAAATAGTTCCTTTTTCATTGTTTAAACTTAGAGTCTGGGTTTTCAATGTGTGCCACATTCTCTTCTAAGCATTTGAAGTAGATACTATTACTAACCCCACTTCAGTAATGAAGAAACTGGGTTCTGGGAGTATAAGTAACTGGTCACAAGTCTCACATCAAAGATCGATTCCAGAGACCACATCCTTAATCACTTTACGCTAAGACCTAGAAATAAATGAAGTAAATCATAAGTGTACTTATTACTGTGCCTGCCTGCCTTCATTGGCAAAGTACAGAAACACTATATTGTGATTTATGTTGTTAGATTGAAAATAGAGGAATATTCCTAATGCTAATCGAGTACTTAGCATAACTTGCATTCTGAATGATGTGACTAGATTTAAATTGTTATGCATATAATATAGCCTGTCACAAAACTGTCATTAATAGTAGTTTTTACCAGCTACTTCACAGAACAAGGGAGAAGGCTGTTAGAAACAGATTCTAAATTTTAAGATTAATCTTTATTCTTTTCTTATTTTAGGATTTGGAGCTCTGGAAGGAAGCATAACATTTCCCTGATATTGGTACTAGTTTGTTTCAATTTTATACTTTATTGTTTTTTGCTGTGATAAATTACCATTTTTTTCTTTAAAGATATTTATGAAGATGGTGAGACCAAATTTGTAATCCTGTATTTCTTTCTGTGATGATTTGTTTAGTGTCTATCTGTCTTAGACTGAATCCGAAGTGAAAGATATAACTCCTGAGAAATAAGGCAAAATGAATTTTAAGAAATGAAGGCTAACATAATAAAATGGTTTGTAACATAAAATTAGTTGTGTTATTATTGAAATTAAAATTTAATGATATTTGCTGTGTATCAAATACTGTACTAAATGCTTGGTAAAATTTTTTTTTTAAATATTTATTTTTTAGTTGTAGGTGGACAGAATATCTTTATTTTATTTTTATGTGGTGCTGAGGATCGAACCCAGTGCCTCCCGCATGCTAGGCCAGCATGCTACCACTGCGCCATAACCCCAGCCCCGCTTGGTAAAATTTTAATTTACACAACAAATCTTTGAATCAGATGTTGATATTGACCCAAATTTATATCTGACGAAATGGGCCTTTGAAAAGGTAAGCAACCTGATTGTGATCTCACTGCTGACAGTTAGTAGAAGGGAGCTGGTGACACCAAGGCCACATGCCTGCATAGTACTCTGTACTTCCCTCATCTTGATGAGCCCCAAATTTCCACATGCTCCCCAGATTTCTTTGTAACTGCGGTTTCTGGCAAAGACTGGGTCTAGCATATTTAACATTTTGTTCTCAGAACCAAAGTAAGTATTTGGCATCCAATAGTAGTAGCTCAACAATATTTGTCAAATGAATGAATCCATGTGTCAAAGAATCAATAAACTTATGAAACAACAGGATTTCAAAATTAAGGAGAAAAATAATAGATTGCTAACATTCTTTAAAGATTACAACACAGATTCCTATTCTTTGACATGCTTATCCACACTTGGCTTTTCAAAGAAGCTGCAGTTATAAAGTCCACAGAGTGATACATCTATTTGGCATGGAGCTAGCTTCTCTAAGTAAAGCACTCAAGTGTTCTCTGTTGGCAGAAACTGTGCCTCTCTTTGGCAAAATCTAGAAATGACAACTGGAGATTATGAGTTAATGCTACTTAAGAGTGAGGATGACCCTGGCATCAGGACATTCTTAAATAAACCATCATTGGGGTGGGCTGTTTTTCTCCACTTTATGTCTTGGGGAGTTGCTCCCAAACCAAAGAACAACAAAGGATTCAGTGCAGCTGGTTTAGGATAAACTGATCCCACACTCTCACCCTTTATTAACAGAGCACAACCCTGGGAGCATGATGTTTTATTTATTAGAGTGAAGTCAGGGTAAAAACAGGGGAGGACTAGCGATTCAACCAGGTGGAACAGCTTAATTTACTCAGAAGCACTTGGTATACTTAATCAAGTGAAAATTGGCACTGAAGTTTTTTGTACAGGCCATTTATAAAGTTTGCCTGGAAGAAGAATGAGCAGAAAATGATGGAGGATGGATGGAGGGACAGATGGAGGGATAGACTCAGGTGATGGCAAATAGGCTAGAAATAAAGGCTTTCACTAAGAAAACCCAAAACAAAGCATAAATTTTTATAATCCTTCAGATATATTTTTAAAGTAAGAGCAAAATTACTGTTTGACATATAGAAATTAGAGATTTGTAGTTTTTTAAAAACGGTATATTGGGAATGAGTGTGATTTACTCAGTGTGATGACAGGTTTGTTTTTACATATAAATTAGCACTTGGCAAGAGATTTAAAAAAGAGCAGCTGATATACAATATTAGAATGTTTATGAGAGCCCAGGACTACAGGTCAAGATTTGGGGGATCACTAACATTGACATGATAATTGAAGGCATCAAAATAGTTGAATTTGCTAAGAGAAAAGAGCGAGAAGCTGATTAAGGTTTGGGAACACCCACAGTAAATGGACAGGTGGATGGTACTGTGATTGCAAGGACCATCAGTGGTGGTCACAAATTTTGTGTTCAGAACTATGGAAGTCAAATGATTGAAGCAGGACAATAGTTAAACTTGTTTCCTAGGACAATAGAGTCAAAAGGGAGATTAAGAAAATATTTGAATTTGTCTAGAAGGAAAGTCCTTATGTGCAGAATTCTGGCTTACAGAAAGCAGGTGGAAAGGATAAAGCAGTGGAGTGAAGTTAAGGGAGGTGGTAAGCATGCAGGCTCATGCAAGGACTATGGGTTTAAGATGAAGGAAAGAAGCATAATGGTGGGAAATGTCAAGGGCATTAGGTTAACAAAATTAAAAAGATGGAGATAAATAAAGAAGAATCTAATCATCCTGAATTCTAAGCTACTCCCTTATGATAAATTAGTAGCCTTGGGGCGCTCATTAACCCTACTAGGGCACTAGGATATTGTTCCATGTATTGTAGCTGTAGCCCCTGCCTGGCTAAGTGTAGAGGCTATTATTCATAGTGCTAGGAAAATCACTCCCTGCCTACTGGAGAAACTCCCTACGTAAAAAAAGACACCACTTGAAGTAACAGAAGCAGCGGTATCTGCTTTTCTAGGGAAATATATATTTGAAAATAACTGTCAAATCCTTTAGCAAAAAGTTAATCTGCCAATTTCATAGTTTAAACCATTGAGCCATTCTTGTATCATCTTTATGTCTCAATCTCTTCATTTGTACAATGAGGAATTTGGAGTTTATGGCCTTTATGGAAACTTCTAGTCCTCAAAAATCTGTGTTCTCTGATTCTTCCCTTCTAACATCATTGCCCGTGAAGAAAGGAAAGGTAACCATGACATAAGATGCGATGATGCGATTAAGAACACAAAGGAAATGTCTATGTCTGTCTTCTTTTTCCCTATTTCCCTTCAGATTCTACCTTTTGATCTGAAAAATGCACCTTGCAAACCTCCCATGAATCCTGTGAACACCATATAGATCTTATGAATGCTAAAGTTATGAAAATATCTACAGAGTGGTCACTGATGTTCTAACATATTACGTAGTGCCTAGTGTCCACTGTATGGGGGTTCAAGGAGGTTTCCAGAAGCAAAGGAGACCTCTACCTGAAAATTCCATGTTCTTGACTCTGTCACAGAAAAGAATTTAAGGATGAATCAGGGTCGAACAAAGAGAGAAAGAGCTGTTTTAGAAAGTGTAAAGTGAAAACATACACTGTCAGACAGTGTGTGGGCAATCTCAAGAGTGAGACACACAACCATGGCTTAAGGTCAAGTTTTTACTCAATTAGGGTACATCATTAGGTTGAATTTGTATGCTCCAAAGGGGTTGGGTATCTTATGGCTGGGTAATATTGATTGTGACCATGTTTCCCCAATAGGGGATCTGGTCTGGTATGAAAGTTTCAGCTTACATCACTGCCTGTGGCAGTCAGGTGGTCAATCAGGTGACTGGGCAAAAGTGTCATGGTTCAATCAAACGTTAGGTTCTCCTTCTATTGTCTTGTTTCTGTTTTGCTATATTTCCAAAACTTATAAAGAACCATAAAGTTACAAAGTAATTTATGAGCTGTTTAGTGCCCTCTTACTTTCTGGTTCTTTTCTGTCCCTTAGTCTCCTTTGTCTGGATCATGAGTTATTTATGAATTAATTGTTTGGTAGCTTAATGGGAATATTTTTTCCTTTAGAGACTTAGTGTTCTCTCTATACCCAAAAATTTCTATCTCATTAGTATCCTTGTAAATAGGATTATTATCAGCAACAATATTAGAAAAGTAATAATAAAAAAATTTACAATACTATTATTTCCTTTGACCTAGTAAAATTCAAACACAGAATGTATATTAAGGAAATGGAATTTCTCATCTGTAGACATCTTACTTTCAGATTTAATTGAAGGGTGTGAGAATTTTATTGTCCTCTATAACCCTATTTTATGTAAACCTTTAATGATGCATACTCAGTAATTAATCATTGGAGCCTAAAATTTGGAATGTTTTGATTCAATTCTGCACATGTTTGTTGAGGGTCTACTACTGTGAAATTTCTGAGACATGAAAATGCAAGCAAGACAATTACTTCTACTAGCTGAGCATATAATATGGGAAAGGAATGCCATATTCATAATAACTACTGTCCAAATGCTAATTTATGGCTTAAAATGTACTTTCACCACTAATCTTATTTGACCTTGAGAGTTTCCTTGTAAAATAAGCAATGCATCTTAGTTGCCTGTTTTAAAGATGAATAAATCAAGGGAAGGGGAAAATGATGTGTTATAACTCAAATACAGTGAATGATGGACTAAAATTTGAATCCTCTCATGAAAATATCAAGTTTGGATAGAAGGTGTAGCTCAGTGATAGAGTGCTTTCCTAGCATCTGCAAGGCCCTGAACTTGATCTACAACATCACAGAATAAAATTAAATTGAATTTATAAAGTAAAACATCAGCCAGGCGCGGTGGCACAAGCCTGTAATCCCAGCACTTAGGGAGGCTGAGACAGGAGAATCGTGAGTTCAAAGCCAACTTCAGCAACGATGAGGCGCTAAGCAACTCAGTGAGACCCTGTCTCTACATAAAACACAAAATAGGGCTGGAGATGTGGCTCAGTGGTCGAGTGTCCCTGAGTTCAATCTCCAATACCAAAAATATAAAATAAAATAAAAAATAAAGAAAAATAAAAAGTAAAACATCAAGCTCTTTATATATGGAATCAGCAGGATATAAGAAATGTTTGAATACTTACAGGTAGAATGAATAGGTATATTAAGGGCAAAGTTAGGGGTCAGGGGACATTATAGCAGGAAACAAGTCTGGAAAGCAGAATAGGTACCAATTCCTAGAGAAGTTTCATCATAACCATTAAAGTTTAGGAGTTATTATTTATGGATTATAGCAGTGTCCCTTATGCACAGGGGAACGTATTCATGTTCCAAGACTTCCAATAGATGCCTGAAACTATAGGTTGTACAAAACCCTATATATGTATATACACATTATGTTTTTCCTACATAATACATACCTTGATAGAGTTTAATTTATAAATTAGCCACAATAAGAGATTAATAATATACAATAATAAAATGGAACAATTATAAAAATATACTATAATAAAAGTTATGTTTTCTCTCAAAATACCTTATTGTACTGAACTTATCCATCTTGTGATGATGTGAGATGATATAATGGCTACATGATTAGATGAAGTGAGGTGAGCAGTTAAGCCTTGTGACTTAGCACAAGCTACTGTGCAAGGGTTACTTGAATACAAACAGAGATACCATGACAGTTGATCTGATAACTGAGATTTCCGCTAAGTATCTAATGGATGGGTAACATATACAGCATGATTACACTGGTCAAAGGGATGATTCATGCCCCAAGTGTGATAAAGTGGGACACTGGTCATCTCTGGTGAAATCCAGAGATTTCATCCTGATGAAATTGCTCACTGTCCCAATTTATCCCACTTAGGATATGAATTATCCTATATTAACCAAAGTATGATACTGGCATAAAAACAGATCAAAACCAATGGAGCAGAATAGAGACCCAAGAAATAAACCCTCATATATATGGTCAAGTAATTTGCAATAATGTTGGAAAAACGACATTCTAAAAGCAAAAATTAACAAAAATCAATTCAAAGTGGATTAAAGGATTAAATGTAAGACCAAAATGATAAAACTCCTAGAAGTAAACAGGGAAATGGTTCCTTAATATTGATGTTGATAATGATTTTCTAGACTTGATATCCAAAGTGCAGGCAACAAAAGAAAAAATAACCATCTGGGAGTATATCACAGTAAAAATAACTACTGCACAGCCAAGGAAACAATAAAAAGAAAATGAAAAGACAATCCATGAAATAGCTGAAAATATTTGCGATCCATATATGCAATAAGGGATTACTATTTAAATATACAACTAATTCAACATCATTGAAAACAGCGTGGAGGCTCCTCAAAACATGAAATATAGATCTACCATATGATCTAGCAATTTCAGTTCTGAATATGTATTCAAAGGATATATAATCACTTATCTCAAAAAGACATCTGCATGCCTGCATTCACTGCAGTGTTATTCACTTAGGTTGTTTTGACTAACATCTGAACAAATGTCTTTCAAATGAAAGAGAATTGAGAGGGAAAGCTTTCTCCTCTCTTTGCTCCAGAGAACATGGTCTAAGAGAATCATGTTATTAAATATCATAAACTTTTTTGTTTAGTATTGGGGGAGGGTTGATAGTTCTTTTACTTGTTTTCTATTGCTGCTGTATAAAATTACAACACACTTAATGCCTTAAGCAAAAGATATTCATTCTGGTCTATAGGTTAAAAGTCCAATACAAGTTTTGCTGGACTAAAATTAAGGTGCCAGCAGAATATAATCCTTCTGGGGACCCCAGAGGGGAATGCATTTCCTTGCCTGTTTCAATGTGTTGAGATTTCTTATGTTCTCAGTTTCATGGTTCCCTTCTCCCATCATTAAAACCAGCAATAGTAATGTCTTAGTCCCCTGCTGTTACTATAACAAAATACAACAAACTAGGTAATTTATAATTTATGGAAAAAATTTTCCCACAGGTCAGTAAATTAGATAGTCCAAGTTTAAGTTGCTAGCATATTGATTGTCTGGTGACAGCCTGCACTTCCTGCTTCCAAGATGGTATCTTCTTGCTACATCCTTACCACCAAAGGGAAAAATAGGGACAAATACTGTGTCCTCTCACGGCAACAGAGATTGAAGAAACATGCAGCTCTGAAGCCTCTTTAAAAAGGCATAAATTCTGAAGCTTCTTTTATAGGGGCTCTTCCTTCATCATTTAATCACTTCCCCAAAGTCTCTACTTAATACCAACACTATGGGAATTAAGTTTCAACTTGAACTTTGTAGGGACAAGAACTTTTAAACCATAGCAGGTGGGTCAAATCCTTTTCAAGTTACATTGTTCTGGCCTTTGTTCGATCATCATATCTTTCTTTCTTAGCAGAAAGCCAGAGAGGATTCTGTGCTTTTAAGGAATGTAATAAGATTGGGCCCATGCATGTAATTCAAGATAATCTCCCTATCTTAAATCCAGATGATTTGCATCCTTAATTCTATCCACAACTTTCATTATCTTTTGCTACACAACATGATGAATTAGCAGGTTCCAGGGTTTAGGACATGGACCTTTTGAGTGGACATTTTTTCCCTGATACATTTGGTTAAATATAAGATACTAAAAGTCAGGAAAAAGATGCTATAACAAAAAGTTGGACAAAGAGGAAAAAAGGCAATAGATTCTTAATTTATCAATCAAGAGGAAAGTTGACAAATGTTAAATAGAGGATTTAAGAAAATATTTTCCCACAAATAAGAGCAATTATTTGTTTGATAATAGTTTTAAGTGAAGTTCAGGAAGAAATAAAGTATCTTAATTGTTCACAGTTTACTGATAATTTTGTGTATTTGATGGAGTGGTCCAGGCTGGCTTGTTCCTAGATGGAGCCCTGCGTATCAAAGAGAGGCTGTGGTGGGTGTGTAAAGATTGGCCTGGCAAGTTGTGGGCCAAGTTACTAGCAATATTTACTGTTGGATGGCTACAGACTTCTCCCCAGCATTATGCACAGTGGAATGTTTCCCAGTCACCTCAGCTGTTTAGGCTGAAGATCTTTCTTCTTGTAGTTTTATAGGTATGAAGGGGTGTGCTTAGATCATGAGGATTTGGCTGTGGCAGACCAATGCCATGTGCATGAATTTGCTGCAAGTGGCTCCAAAACATGATGGCAGTTATGACCAAGGAAACAAGCGAGTAGCCATAGAATCCCTCTGGTGGAGTATTAAATTTTTACATCCCGGTCTTGTACCTTGATCATAGTGGCTGGGACTGTATCCTCTACTCTGCTTATTACAGGTTCTCTTTGTCATGAATAGATTCTACCACATCATGCTTGGCAGGCTTAACACCTCAAATTTCCTAGTTGGATGATATTGTATAGGTATAGATAAGTCAGAATTAAAACAACCCCCAGCACTAGTGTTCTAGAGGTCCCTTAGCATTTATCGGTTTGTTGCTCAGTTGTGAGGAGGTCTGTTGTTTTTAGTAAAAAGAAGAGAGCAAATAAAGCAAAAATATGTTGAACCCTGATTTGGGCTCAACAAGGCACTGGGAGTTTTTCTTTTCAATTCTCAAAACTCAGAGGGCATCTTATTCTCCTCTCCCTAGATAAATAGGAGCATTCCATCCTATTTCTACCCTTCCAAATGCTACCCTTCATGATTCCAAAAGGATTTTTCTCTTCTTATTCCATGAAATGTTAGTCCTTTTTTTCTTATCTAAAGAGGAAAAATATGACTTTAATCTTTAGCAGACTTAGATATGTTTTCTATCTCATGCTCATCAAAATAGTTCTTGAGTAGTATATTGGATTCACAATGTATTTACAAGGTTGATTTTAAACTCTTAAAACATTCTAAAGATTTATGCCCAAAGGAGTAATGTGGGGTAACACTGACATACAGTTTTCCAAACTTCCATTTTAATTGCTATGACCATCATTAGCAAATTTATCCATTCTAAACTGACTGATGTTCCCAAAGATACTGCCCAAAATTTAAGTAGTGACTTGAATTTAAATTTGATTTTCCTATAAAACAAAAAGTTGACAAAAGTAACATTTATATGATCATTCCTAATTATCATCATAACTGCTGAATGACCAACTAGGGGAACGTTGTAAAAGTGAATGACAAATACCTAGAAGCTGAAGAAACAAGGGAAGTACTGAAGCAAAAAATTATTAGATAAAAGCATTGGAGATGCATATAAGATGGCTCTCCACTGAGTCTCTTGAAGTCAGTGTTCATTCAGCAGATTTTTTTTTACAGAAACTACTAAAGCAGGCATCACAGTACATGCTGGAAATACCAATAGGACAGGCAGAGATTATTCTAGAGATATGAGGTTTACTGATGAGCAGTTGCTGATACAGTGATAACACAAATGGGGGAATGGAAAGGTTTAGCAGAGGAAATGACTAGTCAAGATTTTTTGGGTTTAAGTGTATAATGTTTGTATTTGCACAGAACCATCCTACACCTACACTGTCTTTCTAATGATGCATAATCTTATGCCAAGGCTGGGTATCAGTCACTAAGATTAAAATGTCTAGACTAGACTGATAGTCTGAAGGTTTTTGGCAGAGTGACTCATTTAGGTATGAAACCACATTCATACAAAATGATCACACTCTGGAGTCCAAAGTGATAGACGGGCATTTCTCGACATTTACAATCTTAGAAATGAGTAACCACAGACTGGCAAGTTGCTATACATGGTAATCTGGTAAAAAAGGGAGAGGGACTGAAATTAAAATGAGTGTCTATACCTTCTAGTTCAAATATCCTTTCCCACTGGTATGACTGGTACTTTTAGTCAAAACTGTGTCTACTGTTTCTTAAAATGAGGAAATCACATAGTTGAATTTTTGGCCTATTTTCTCGGAAGCTTTCAGTGTATAATCTCCAATTAGAAAGTTTCCTTTTGCAAAAAAATGTATCCAGATTTTCTACAACTAAAGTAGAACCAAATCTATTAAAAAGAGTTAGAAAAAATTGAAACATGCACACTATAATTCACAGGGCTTGTCTTACAATGAAACGCTCAATAGGTAAATCTAATTAAACAACATAAGAAAAATAAATTCTTTCGATCTTTGCAGATAGCACCAATCAATGTTCTACAAAGAGAGAGGGTTTGGTTTGTATTTACCTTTAAACATCTTGATTAAGTCCATCATAATGAAATGAAGTGGTAAAAGGAAAATAAACAAACACAATGGAATCAGAGGCAGCATGTGAATGCTGATACATTTGAATCAAAAGTTTCACAACTCATTTACTTTTTGTCTTTGAAATGCATAAATTAATACCAACTACTTATTATAAGTAAACATGCTTTTAGAACCTTGGAAAACTGAGGAATTTACATTTACATCAGTTACCTGGAAGAATATGGAAACATGGAAAAGTTAATGAAAAGAAAGGACATTGGAATTCAGAAATTTAAGAAATTTTATTTCTTTCTTAGTAAAAATTTAGAGAAGCATTATACATATATAAAATAAATATATATGTACATTTTAACAAAAGAATAGAATTCTAGTAGGTCAGACACAATAGATACAATATTTCAAGAAATGTAATGAGCTTATGTTTTTTGCGTTCCTTGTGAATGATTGTTTCATTGTCAGACTTGGAAATTTAGGGGAAATTAGGAGAGTTGCAGCAGAAAGGCAAAGAGAAGGGAAGATATTCCCAAAGGCAATGTGCAGACAGAAAATAGTCTTGAAAGCCAGACCACTTGGAAAACATTTTCTCAGTTCCTCTCTTTCTTCCTTTAAAACTTCTAGAAGCTGGAGTAGTGAACTTGATCACAGAGTTTTGTGTGAAAGTCAAAAAAGAAGAGGAAGAAGGAAAATCTTGCCCTTTTGGCCTCAAGGGTTATAGGTAGAAAAAGAGGGGCCAGGAAAGGAAACCAAAGATAGGTAGGTCTAGATCTCTCTGTAAAGCCAAACGACCAGAAGGAAGTAAAACAGGACCAGAACAAGCTTTATTCTGGGAGGAACGCTTGCGGGCCACCCGCCCCCATCACCAGGCTTGAGAGGGCAGAAAATGGCGCTGGAGCCTCGTGGCATACAGAATTTAAAGGGTCCCCTCCCATCCCCCCGGAAAAGGAAGGCTTAAGGCAGGAAGGGAAGGGCCTGCGGCAGGAAGAGGTGTTGGTCTAGAGTCCAGTGTCCTCTGAGATTGGTTAGGTGAGGCTGGTGAGGTCAGAGTCCTTCTGGGCTGAGCCAGGAGTCATGGTGGTTTTCATGTCCGAGGTTTGCTGTTTCTCAGTATTGGCTACTGGGGGCTTCCATGTTGGCGTGTTCGGTGCATGCAACCATGGGTGGCTGTGTGGGTGTGCTCTGCGCAGGCTTGCTGCTCCCAGCGGTGGAGGCGGACAAGGGGGGGAAGGTGCTGGCCGCTTGGAGCGGGAGAGAGAGAGAGCGAGGAACTTTCAGAAAGTGCCCCCAGGGGCTGGGCCCCTAGCAGGGCTGCCTTCGGCCAGACAGAGCGGGGGCGGCTGCAGGTGGCCAGGAGCTAGGCAGCTGAGGGGGCGGGGCGGGTGGTTGTTTCCACATCTGCCTCTGACCTAACACTCTCCTTTCCAGACTAAATCCTAATGGGAGGTGTGTGTCATGGAATGAGATGTCCCCAATGGCTCTCATATAATAAAAGAGTAAAGAGAAGGGCCTTTTAGAAATTATTCATATTAGCAGAAACTAATGTTACTATAGTTTTAGATTTTGGATAAATTTTGGATACTTTAAATTTTAGACTTTTCTTCATTTTTTTTTTTTCTTTTTCACGTAGGTGACTTTCATGAAGATGGCTCAATTATGAGAATATGAAGATGTTCCATTTTGTTTCCAAATATGAGGGAGAATTTTGAGTAAATCTACAACTTCATAACATGCCATTAGTCTCCATTCACTTCTTTAAAGCTATCTAATCTTTTCCTGGGGACTGAGATTACTTTTACACAGTTTCCCTAATAAGAATCTCCTTCCTGAGCTCCATGACACTGACCTCCATTTGTCTTTTCCTTATCTATGCAGGTTATCTTACTTCCCTTCTCTTTATCCACATCTCAATCTCAATTTTGGGTACCATGTGTTGATTTGTTCTATTTGATGTTTTGGCATATAGGAAATAAATCAATATGTACATAGGAAAATTATTTCATAGATAATTGTGTTATAACCAACTTAATCTATTTCCTATAATTTTTTCTATAATTTTACATTGGAAAATTGTTCTGCCTTTGTCCTTAAATGACTTCGTGTGTGTACAGTTGACCTGTATTGATTATATCTATATCTTTCAGGAACAATGACTATCATCAAAAGTATATTGCTCAGTGAATGTTCTATATAATACAGTATTTGTTAAGAAATTGGACTGCTTTACTATGGTGAATAGAATAAGGAGACAAAAAAGTCAAGGGGCACTTGACCACTGAGCCACATACCCAGCCCTATTTTGTATTTTATTTAGAGACACACTGAGTTGCTTAGCACCTCACTTTTGCTGAGGCTGGCTTTGAACTTGTGATTCTCCTGCCTTAGCCTCCCAAACCGTGTGCACCTCCATGCCTGGCTATTTTTGCTTTTAATTAAGAAACAAATTGGTTAGCCACTAATCTCAGAGTATAGAATTAAGAAATACATGTGTCTTAAGGAAAGATACTGACCAAGAAATAGCTGCACAACCATAATGACTTCATGAAATTGCCAGGTCCAATTTTAAGTTTCTGTGTCTAGTTTCTTTCTTCCAAATGAATGAAACATTCAAGAAAAAAATTATAATGAACCAATGTTTAGCAAAGCCAGAAATCAAGAAAAATCAATTTTAATAAACTTAAATCAATGAATTTCAATGTAACTGCATTGACTGGGCATGTACTATGTGACTGATAAATATCAAGAGCAAGAGAGCATGATCCTGACCTGAAGGTACTTTAGGTTAGCAGAGAGAACGGACATTTACAACTTGGTAGAATCCCCACACTATAATACAGGCACAAAAAGAGGAAAATTTTTATTGTTAGGTGATAGGGAAGACTCCCATAAGAAAATGGCAAATGAGCTAAATCTTGCAGGATGGGCAGATCTTGGGAAATATTCTGAGCAGAGAGAACCATATGTGCAAAGGCATTTCCAGAGGTTATTTCCTTTGTCTCTGTTTTTATGAATAATTAACTAATATTAAATTAATCCTTTCTTATTTGTAATATAAATGTATCAACATTAGATAACAACACATGTGATATGACATTTGTGGTAAGAAATACAATCCCAATGCAAAGTGTACTGGTTTACCCAGGGTGGTCATACTCAGGAATTTTTCTTATGTGTCTTTATTCTTCTGCTTTTATAGCTTCTACCATTAATATCCTGTTAACACAAACCTGCGTCTTTAGCCCAGGTTTTTCTCCTAACCTACCACATCCTTAGAGTTCCAGTTGGAATTCCCATATGCACCTTATCTCACACTCAAACTCTTCAAATCTGAATGACTCTTTTCTTATATTTGCTTTCCCATCTTACTTTTATTATAAACAAAGATGACAAATTCAATAGAAGTTATTCATACCTGAGAAAATATGAAAATTCTTCCCATAAGCATGCATTGTTTTTATAACTCACCAACCAAAATATTCTTACTAGACTCATATTTCTGCACTCTCAATTTCACATGCAGATAAAATAAGATGTTAAAATTTCATTTGACATTCTGTCTGCAAGCTCCAGATTAGGATAATTGATTTATATGGTTTTCCAAGCACTCACCACTTTGCATTTCAATGAGACCATGATAAGAAATAATTTGATAAATATGGTCTATGCATGAGTTTTGTCTATCTGAAACTGAAGTCATGGTAGAATGCTGACACACAGACACTAGTGGCCTTTAGAGACAAATTGGTCCCAGGAAAAAATTTTTATGCTTGAATTTTAAATAGGTGAGCTTTAGTATTGGACATTATTTTGCTTACTAGAATCAGCACCAAATACAACCAGAGAAATGGTGATCACTATTTATGCTTACAGTATCAAACATTTGTCATGACTATCTTATGTTTTAAATGATTTTTTCTCCATGTGTCAGGTGATGTTTACAAGAAGGTGAATAGCACACTAGAAGATGTGTTGATGTGTGGAATGAATGTCTGAATTCTAAGGTAGTTTGTTTTATTTTTTTTTTTTGAAAAAATTCTGTTTTTTGAACTAACAAGTATGATATTTTTGTAACATACAATATGCAGTTTTAAAGTATGCATACATTGTGGCGGTAGTTAATTACCAAATACATTACTTCAAATAGTTATTTTGGGATAAGGCCTTGAATAAAAGTCTTAAACCATGAGTTGACCTTTGCCCTGTGAAGCATGAGAGTAGGGTGGTGTTCAGAATCTTGGTTCTGAAAGTCTCATTACTTACCCTCATTACTTTCTTAACTAGAAAGGTAAAATCAGAGCTGTAAGCAATTCAAGAAGGATGTTTGATTAATTAATATGAATATCTCACATCATTATATTTTCATTTTATTTTGCATTGTGTTTTGGAAGCTGCCTTTAGGCTTTGAACTTATCTGCTCTGGTTATGAACAGTGAATATGTTCAGCATGGAATGTTGAAAAAATTTTCACCAAACAAGTGCAGCAGTTTTATTCAGAATTAGCTAAAGGGCATAACACTGTAAAAGAGAAAATGAACCTCTCATTTGCTGTCATCAAAAATGAGGAAGTGGCTCTAGGCAATAGCTGAAGAGTCCTTTTGAACTTGAGAAGTTCACTGATTTGGCAGTGAGGAGGATCTTGTTTGTCTTGCTTGTTCTAAAGAACTATTTATCCTCAAATAATTCCAGTAGTAAGACACAAGGAGAAAATCACCAATCTCTTTTCTTCTTCTAAGTTTCTCCCCTGATAAACATCACTTCCAAAATATGGCCTTGGTTTTCTACATAGATCTTAATATGTGCTGTATCTTTCCATTTAAAGTAGATTATCTTTTTAACCTAATAATGCAAATAATACAATAATTTCATAATAAAATAAAAATAGAAAAAATGAATGTCCTTTTTGGAATGGCAACTGAGCTATCAAGGAACAAAAAATTAGCATTTTAATATTTTTATTACCTGAAAAACATTTCTTTAATGTAAGTCTTTAATGCATTTTGTAATCTGATTATTTGTTGATCTTTCTCTTTCCACACTGAATTAAACCCGTTATCTTTCAGTCTATTTTAATAACACCCTATCTCTCTGCCACCTTAAAATCTGATCTCTAATTTCCAGAATAAGAGTTTTTCATACAAATTTAGATCATGTCTCTCTTCTGCTCAGCACCTTCCGCTGGTGTGGCATCTCATTCACTGTTCAAAAGGACTAGAAGCCCCGTGTGACCTAGCCCACAGCTGCCAAACCCAGCCTCAGTTTCCCTCCTGAACCCTGCTTTGGCTGCCCTTGTCTCCATGCTGTTCTATAAACTCCCCAGCCACCCGTCAGGTCTTTGTCCTGACTCTCCCCTCTGACCCCTCACCCAGGTGGGTTTTCACCCCAATGAATGTCTCCTTAGTGGTCCCTCCCCCACCAGAGCATTTAAAGTAGCAACTCTTCCCATTCCCCAGCCACTTTCATCCTCTATCCCTCCTCTATCCTGCTTTTTTTTCTTCATGGCATTTTCTATACAAATTTGCTTTTTTATTTATTTGTACATTTGTTTCCAATAGAAAGTAAGAGATGTGTGAGGACAAACACTTTACCTCTTTGCTCGCTGTTCCACCCCTAGGACCTAAAACACTTCCTGGCCCATTGTAAACACTCAATACATATTTGTGGAATGAACAAAAATGAAATGAAGCTAAAATTTCCAGTAAAATAACTAATTTATAACAAAATCCATTGTATCAAGTTAATCTAGTCCTCAATACTTTACTAGTCATGTCAGTTTTGGCTAGTTTCTAATTTTCTATCCACTGTCAGGTATAATTGTTTTTCCAAGGAAAAAAATGGCACCAAGTTATAACCAAACACATATATGAGCATAAGAGTCCAACCAACTTCACAATTCTCCTTTGTCCATTTAATATATTTCTATGAATTTTAACAAATGTATAGATAGATTCATGTAGAATAGAATACATAGCAGTTCCACCACCCCAAAACCTTCCTCCTGTCGTCCCTTTATGGTCATGTTCTCCTGTCCCCTCTTCTCCCTTCCTTTCCTCTGGCAACCACAGACCTGTTATCCATCAACCCAGGGTTTTTTGGTTTTGTTTTTGTCATAAAAATATAATCACATAACTTTTGAACTGGTTTAATGCCTTTGAGATTGAACCATGCTGCCACATATGTATTCCTTTTTATTGCTAAGTAGTATTCCATTATATACATAAACCATGGATTATTTATCCTATTCACCCCATGAATGCTGTTTTGGCTGATTCTAGTTTGGCCAATTATTAAAAATCACCACTATAAATATTCTAATTCCAGGTTTTTGTGAGAATACAAGATTTCAGTTTTCTATAGTAAATATCTATGAATAGAATTACTAAAATGTATGTTTAACATGATAAGAAACCTTCAAATGTTTTCTTTTTTTTTTTTTTTTTTTTTTTTGGTACCGGGGATTGAACTCAGGTACCGGGGATTGAACCCCTGAGCCACATTCCCAGCCCTATTTTGTGTTTTATGTAGAGACAGGGTCTCACTGAGTTGCTTAGCGCCTCGCCATTGCTGAGGCTGGCTTTGAACTCGCGATTCTCCTGTCTCAGCCTCCCTAAATGCTGGGATTACAAGCGTGAGCCACCGCGCCCGGCTGAAACCTTCAAATGTTTTCTAAAGAGGCAGCACCACTTTGATTTCCTATCAGCAATGTATGAACAGTTCCATATCCTCACCAGCATTTGATGATGTCATTAATATTTTTTAGCATTTTAACATGTGTAGTGGTGGACTACCATTTTAATATATATTTCTCCAATTGCTACTGATGTCAAACACCTTTTCATGTGCTTCTTTGCCTCCTAAATATCCTCTTTAATGAAATGTCTGATAAAGTTTTTAAAATCATTTTTTAATGGGGTCATTTCCTTACTATTATAGTTTGTTACTTTTTAAATTTTGTATGAAAGTCACTTGTCACAGATGTTATTAACAAATATTTTCTCTCTGTTGACAAATTGTCTTTTTATTCTTTTAGGCAATTGATTTTTGTTGGAGATTCAAAGGTAATATAGTGGAGAAAAGATAATCTTGTTCAAAAATAGTGCTGCAATAATTGGATATCCATATGCAAATAGAAACTTCAATTCATTTCTCTCACCATACACAAAAATTAACTCAAAATAAGCAGTAGACCTAAATGTTAGTTTGTAAGACTTCTTGAAGGCATTTGAGAAAATCTTTGTGATCTCGACTTAGGCAAAATTTCTTAAATGCAATACCAAAAACATACAGCATAAAAGAAAAATGTGATAAGCTTCATAAAAATGTAAATAGTAGCTGGACACAGTGGTGCACGCCTGTAATCCCAGCACTTTGGGAGGCTGAGACAGGAGAATCGTGAGTTTAAAGCCAGCCTCAGCAATGGCGAGTCGCTAAACAACTCAGTGAGACCCTGTCTCTAAATAAAATACAAAATAGGGCTGGGGATGTGGCTTGGTGGTCTAGTTCCCCTGAGTTCAATCCCTGGTACCAAAAAAAAAAAAAATGTAAATAGTGTGCTGTTCTAAAGACATTGTTAAAATGTTGGTGAGGATGTAGGGAAAAGGGTACACTCATGCATTGCTGGTGGGACTGCAACTTGGTGAAACTGCTCTGAAAAGTTGTATGGAGATTCTTCAAAAAACTAGCAATGGAACCCCCATTTTACCTGGTTATACCACTCCTTGGTACATATACAAGGGAGTTAAAATCAGAGTACTACAGTGATGAGGCCACATCAATATTTATAGCAGCTCAATTCACAATAGGTAAGCTATGGAACCAACATAGATGAATGAATAAAGAAATTGTGGTATATATACACAATAGAATATTACTCAGCCATAAAAAATAATGACTTTATGACATTTGCATAATGGATGGACCTGTAGACTACCATGCTGAGTAAAATAAGCCAATTTCAAAAACCCAAGGGTCAAACATTCTCTGATATGCGGATGCTAGCGCATGGCGGGGTGCAGTAATAGAAGTTCAGTGGATTCAACAAAGGGAAATGAAGGGAAGGGAGAGGAGATAGTAATAGGCAAGACAATGGAATGAATCTGATACAACTTTCCTATACACATATATGGTACACCACAGTGAATCTCCACGTCATGGATAACCACAGGACTGGGATCCTAGTTGGAATAAGATATACTCCACGTTTGTGTAAATATGTCAAAATATGCTATAGTGTCATGTATACCTAAAAAGAACAAAGTTTAAAAAATAAAATAAATAAATTTCGATTATTAATCCCTAAAAAAATAAATAAATAAAATAAAGACATTGTTAATGTGATCCTGGGTGTGGATAGACTCTTGGTCTTTAACTTATGTTTCTGTTTGTTTTTCCCTTCCTCAAATTGAAGTTGCTATCCACTTTAATTCCATTCTTAGTCCTTAAATATATCTTCTCTTCTTATTTGCTTCCTCTTTAGAATAAATAATCCAAATGTAAATGTCAGGACTAGCAAACTCATTAATCATGATTAACTGGGGTAAATCTGTAACCCACATAGAATTTGTACAATGCAAATGTTCACAGGGTTTGCCAGCTTTGGGAAATTGCCAATTGAAAAGAATTGGAAATAGAAATAAAAAATAGACACTTTTGAACAAAAAAACCTATATTCTATTTCTGCAAATGTGTCTTCATTAGATAGATTTTTATTATTAGAAATGCATGTTTTTGCTACGAGCATTTTTCACAGAGAATCAGTGGTTAGAAGCACAGTCTGCAGCTATATGCTTGGATTCCTAATTCGTCTACCAGCAAAACTTGAGCAAGTTAATTAAATTCTCTGTGTTTCAGTTTTCTTCTCTGTGTAGAACACACATTTTTGCTTACTTTGTACATCATTATGATTGTCAAATAAAGTACTATATAATATATACATATATGTGTATACACATAATGTATGGAGAGGGAGAGAGTGTGAGAAAGAGGGAGCATGTTTGAGTGTATGGTCTCTGGAGTTTGATAGTTAGGATGAATATTGGTTTTTACTACTTACCATCTGTATGACTTTGGTAGTTTAAGCTCTCCATGCCTATTTCTAAAACAGAATTTATAATTATAGTATCTATTTCTTATAGACTTGTTATGAAATAGTGTGTGTAAAGCAATTACACATGCTATTAATTTAGCTATTATTTAATGACTAGGGGTGATACATTCCCCAAAATATGGATGAAATTTAGATTTTTTAAATTGTGAACCATGCAAAGGTAATTCAGTCATTATTTATTTTGTGTCCGAAAACTGAAATTAAAAAAAAGAAAAATGGGAAGTGAAATACAGTGACATGACTTTTCTTGATTCCATCAATTTTAGGTTTACTTGGCCTCGTGTAAGCCTAATGTCAATCATGACAGAGAAAGAGATAATACTTTTTCCCATGTTATTTTCTATGTTAGAGTTTTTTATATACTGTAAAACTACAAAGGTGGAAGGAAGGCAGACAGGCTGAGGTTTTAGTTTAATTGTAAAGGGTCTTTTGTTGTGTTTTAAAATTTTTTATTGGTGCATTATAATTATACATAATAGTGAGATTCGTTATTACATATTAATACATACACTTAATGTAATGATATAATTTGGTCAATTTCATTCTCCAGTACTTCCCTGTTCACTCCTCTGG
This sequence comes from Xerus rutilus, assembly GCA_028644305.1. Taxonomy (NCBI): domain Eukaryota; kingdom Metazoa; phylum Chordata; class Mammalia; order Rodentia; family Sciuridae; genus Xerus; species Xerus rutilus. The sequence goes on along the minus strand of CM053407.1, from coordinate 68,135,599 downwards.
GTCCCCCCCCCCCCCCCCGCCATCTACTCTGCTGGTTTTTTGAAAGGAAAAAAAATCTATCTCTATTAATAAATGGACAGTAGAAAAATAGGAGAAAGTGTTTATATTAAGGAAGCAAAGACATTTTAATCCACACCAATAAGTTTTCTTCAACATCACTGCAACCTTTTTCTTCAAAACAAGGTTATTAAACCATAGAGGATGCGACAGTGCCTAAGGTAATTTGCTTTCATGCTAAAAATTCATCTGAAGATAAAGATCATGTTCTCTGACTTTGGTGGAAGAAATTATATTTTCATTTTTGTATTCAGTCATTGTCTTGACTAAAACTTAAGGGAGCAAAATGTTTTATACAAGTGGAAATAAAAAATTTAACTTGGTAAAAGAAAACCCATAACATTAATTAAAAATAAAAGAAAGGGTTTCTGGTTAAATAAAAACTCACGTAGAGTTGTTTATTTAGAGCTTTTAATATTTATTGACAGGGATTTATTATTTACCAGCTGATGGCTACTGCTTCTAATCTAGGATTTACTCTCAAAATGAAAGTCCTTTGTTTAGAACAACCATTAATAGTTACAAATTAAGCCTGATACTTATGCTTAATTTGTATAAGCTAGCACAAAACCATAGGGTCAAGGGTTAAGTAGAGAATCCAGCAGTTATCTAATTAAAATCAATAAACAGAGTCACAATCTACCTCCACTACTCTGAATGCAAAAAATTCTTTAGAAGCATGGTGAATTATTTGCAAAATGTTCTTTCTTCATTTAAAGACAATGTCACATCAATAATTCCTGTGTCACATTTACTTTACCAGTTCTTATGTAGGGTACAATGATTGGTGAGTTCTAAGTGGGAAATAGACTAGTGTAGCTTTATAGCTAAGGTTAAAAAGTGAATGTCCAATCCAAATAAAATAAAAGGTTTCTGAACCTTCACAAACTTTTGAACTTCCTGCAGCTTGTCAAATTTAGTTAAAACTTCATTGAAATGTAAATATGACTTATCTTAGAATGAAAGGAAAAATTAATCCAAATACTTTAAAGCAGGTAGAAAGTATTCTGTGTAATGTTTTGTTAGATATATATCAATAGGGAAGGAATACTCTTCTGCCTGGTGGGTTTATATATTTCATACATTTTACTTCCTCATGGTATTATGCAGTAGTCTGACAGGTAGTTCTTAAAATTCAGTAGTGTAGGGGCTGGGGTTGTGGCTCAGTGGCAGAGTGCTTGCCTTGCACATGTGAGGCACTGGGTTCAATCCTCAGCACCAATTAAAAAATAAATAAATAAATAAACAAAACAAAGATATTGCATCCATCTATAACCAAAAAATATTTTTAAAAAATTCAGTGGTGAAAAAGCTATGGTGTTAACACGACTTGATTCATAGCCAATCATCTCTAGAAAGGTGTATGGAAAGGAGAAACAGAAAGTCTGTGCACTGTGAAAATGAAATTTCTAGCTCTGACATCCTTTGAGCTGAAAGGTGATCATCAAAACATTAAAAAAGTAAAATGTCTGCAAGATTGGGTTTTGTGTGAAACACTGTTGTCAGTTACATTAGCAGAATTCTGAGTTAAGGTGGTGAAAGAGAGGATATGAGTGTGCACAAATGTTTTTGTTAGAAGCAGCATAACCTGCCAATGATTATGAATCCCACGGTTGAACTTCACACCATCTGACCAACTCTTCCTTTCCCAGGCATTGAGAAATATTTCCTATATTTCCAGTCCAATAGACTTCCTTACCAAGTTAGGGCTTCATATTTGACAAGGTCTAGAGGGAGGAATCATTAATCTTAAAAAACAAAACAAAACCCAAATCAGTGAAATGGCTTTTACTGGACTTTGAAAACAATTAGAAGCAGCATTTTTTTGGAGCCTAGAAAGAAGGTATTAATAACATCAGCCTGTGTGGTGCCACCTCTTTGAATTTAATTTGTTTCAAGTAACCCTTGTTCTTTTTTCTCAAGTGTCACATCTTTTTGGAAGAACAGAGGCCATTAAATATATAACATTTGCTCCAGGTACCAGCATAAGAATCTGTGTTCATAGGAAAGAAATACTAGTCACATTGTATGATCACACTGGGCTGCCTGGCTTTTTTATTTTCAGGGAACAAATATTCCAGCTCTCCTGAGTATTCAAGGAATAAAAAGAATAATAAAGCTGTAGCCGATTAGGTTACTGAAGAAAATGAAAATTATATTAGAAAATATTGAAAAAAGTATGTTAAGAATTGATCTGAAATAAGAGCATTAAATATCAAAACCTGTGATAGGCAGCCAAAGCTGTGCCCACAGGAAAAATTGTCATCTTAAATGTATTTATTAGTGAATTGGAAAGTCAAAATAAAAGAACTAAAATATTAATCCAACAATCTAAAAACAAAACCAAACAATATATTTAAGAAAAACATCAAGAAAGGTAAATATATAAATATAATGAATAAAACAAAATAACTCATGACTTGAAAAATAAGAGCTAGTTCATTGAAAGGTCATATATAATAGATCAAACTTTGAAAATTATTAAGAAAAAACAGATTTTTAAAAATAGATGGAAAGAGGACTATAGATATATAAAGTTTAAAACCTACTGGATTGATGAAAGAAGAACAGGAAACCTAAATAAACTGTCCCCCACCAAAAGTATAGATATTGATACCCTAATGAAATAGTGAAATGCCTCCCACAAGCCCCTATCAAAGTTTCCAGGCCCAGATTATTTTATGAGCAAGTATTAGCAAACCTTCTTGAATAGGAAATTTCTGTCTTAAGTAGGCAGACTATAAATATGAAATGTTTGAATAAAACAACACACTAAAACCAGATATTCACTATAAAAATAATACCTCAAACGCAAGTAGGGATTTATCTTGGGAATGCAAAGATGGCTCAACATCAGAAATCTTTCAGTAGAAAGGAAAAATATTTCACTGTATGAATATATTAAAGAAGGAATAACTGATGATCTAATTTGGTTTTAAAAATGTATTCTAAATGAATTCAACATGTTTACAATAATAAAAATACTATTCTTACAGTAACAGTGCTATTTTGTTTTTATAAAATAAAAAAAAATAGGGAATGACTTCCTTGACTCTATAAAAGGATCTACTAAGAACCATAATAAATACTACTAGCCTTAATGGTGTGATTAGAAGGCCTGTTATTGACAAACAGAAGAAAACTGTTCAGCTCTTAACTCGAGGTCCAGTGTCACAAGACAAGGAAAACAGTTCATTATTTGAAAGGGAATTATGAAAATGCTACAATTGCCAGATAATATAATCAATTACCAGACAATTTTAAACTGATAAATTATAAAACCAATAAGAGAGTTTCAAGATAGCCAAACATAAGCTCAACATAATAACCCTTGGGTTTTATTTGCATCAGTAACAATCTATTAGAAAATAAAATAAAACAAGAGGTCTATATATAATAACAATAATCATATCAAATATTTAGGAATAATCCTAATAAAACTTAATTGAAAACACAAATGAATGGGGAATAACACTTTGTTCATAAATGGGAAATGAGAAGGTTCACAGTTTTCAAGATGTCCTCTCCAAAATGATTTATAACTTATAGATAATGCTAATTTAAAAATAAGATATCTTAGGGAAACTTAAAACCTATTCTAAAATTCATGAGTTAATATGTAAGAAGAAGCAAGATAAATCTATAAAAATACCAAGAAAGGGTGACCTTGCCTACTATATATCAAACATTTTAGAATATATTCTGATAAAAATCATGTAGTATGTACTACTGGAACAGGAATTGGTATCTAGATGAATGGAACTGAAGGGGAATAGAAAGACTGAAGCATATATGATCGTTTAACATGTGATAAATGACATTTTAAATAAACAGGTAAATAGTATATTATTAAACAAAAAGTCTTGAGAGAATTATCTACTTATTCAATTATCTACTTATTTAAAATACATAGTTCTTATTCCATATTGTTCATAAAAATAAATTTCAGATGGGTATAATCTAAGCATAAATATAACACCATAAAAGTATTACACTAAATTATAATATAATTTCGTTTTGAGTTTGAAATGTTCCTCAATAAAAATCAGAAATACACAGAGTACTAGACTAAGCAATTTGAATTTATCAACATTTAAAATTCATAATAAGAAAATACAGGGCTGGGGATATAGCTCAGTTGGTAGAATGCTTGCCTCATATGCACAAGGCTCTGAGTTGAATGCCCCACACCACAAAATTTTTAAAAAAAGAAAGAAATATAGCATAAATGAATTTTTAAGAAACACCAGAAGAAAACACTGCAACATACATAAAAGAAGTAATAGCTAGAATACATATACACTTCCACAGAGAAATAAAAAGTGTTATGTCATCAGGTGGAAGACTAGGCAAAGAAAATAAATCAATAATTTACAAAAGAAAAAATATAACTGACCAATAAACATATTCAATGATGTCTAACATCACTGTTTTCAGCCCTTTTGATTGTTTAGAAAAATAAAAATATTTGATAAATTCTAGCATGTGTAAAGGTGTGAGGAAACGGGTGTACTCATAGTCAACTGATGAGATCAAAAATGGTACAATCATTCTGAAAATTAATTTTATAGAATGTCTATTAAAATATAAAGAATACCCATAACATATGGTCCAGAATTTTCACTTTATATTATCCATCTTCAGTTAAGTTTGTTTGTGGCACCACCTTGTTTCTAGCAGCAAAGAACTGGAGATGAACAAAAATGTCCATGAACAGAGGGAGGATGCATGACTTGTGGTGTAGGATATGCAGCAGTTAAAAGGAAAGAGGCCCTGAAGGAAAATAATCAGGTTTTTTGGTAGGTATATTACACCACTCCTATCAAGAAGAAAGACCAAAGAACATTAAATATTTTCTTTGTAACTATGGATTCTTACAAATGCATAGAATAGTCTAGAAGTATCCACACTGACTTGATGGCAGTCACTGCTACCTGTGATGGGGTACTGGATGGAAGGATTATCATTAAAAGTACATTAACTTTGTTTATCATATTTGAATTTTAAATGAAGAGCACGTATAAAATAAATTACAGGTAGGCAGATGGGTAGTAAGGAAAATAAGCTTTATGGGGAAAGGTGAAATCTGTCTTATGATTTCTACAAAGGAAATGACCAGGATGAAAAGGATAACATAGTATTAAAAGTAAAACAATCCCAGCACTTAGGGAGGCTGAGACAGGAGAATCACGAGTTCAAAGCCAGCCTCAGCAATGGCGAGGTACTAAGCAACTCAGTGAGACCCTGTCTCTACATAAAAATACAAAATAGGGTTGGGGAAGCAGCTCAGTGGTCAAGTGCTCCTGAGTTCAATCTCCAGTATCAAAAAAAAAGTAAAACAACTATCTGATTTGTCAGCTATGAGAAAAAAATTTTTTTTTAACCAATGCAGCTGAAATCCCACAGAATGGAGGCAATTTTAATTCTATATTTTAGTAACATGAAGTCTTTCCAAAATATTTCAAATGGTAAATCATTCCATTTAAAAATAGTTAACTAAAAGGAACAATTTATATTGCAAGTCAAAGTGTTTAAGCCATGCCTAAAGCAAACTCTTTACCCAAATATTCTTCTTCATAGCTTAAATGCACAATGTTAATCCATAGTTCATGTTATTTTAAGTATATTAAGTGCCTAAATAAGTTCTAGGAATTTCTCTGCTCAAAAATAGTCAAGAGTTGACCATGTGGGATTCAAAAGCAGTATTAGCCCATGGTCACAGGAAAGGCCTAAGAAAGCAGTGTCTGAAAATAAACATATGGACAAATCTTGTGTTCATTTTTAGAACTACATGTCTTATTTTTTAAACTGTGATTGATTATTTTGTGTGCTTTTTAACTCTACCAGGAATCCTATTTTTTTATCTTCCTTTTTTCTTCAGAAATAAATAAAAATAGAAATAAAAATGAAAAGTAGCTCTGACATATATCCTAAATTTTATTAAAATTAATGCCAGTAAATATTTTTGAAAGATAGTTAATACTTCTGGGTTTAGTGAAGGGTCTTCTTAAATACTGTGAATGGGAGAGCAGTTAGATAATATGGGTCACGAACCCTAACAAATATTCAGAAGATTGATATTACTAGGTCTTTGCCTGGGGATTTATTTTAAATAAAAACAGCAACTAGAAAAACATTAACACCCTACCTAGGATGTTCATTATAGCATCATTTATAATATTGGAGGCCCAGTGCAAATCCAGCAACAGGGTACTTTTTTGAAGGGGGTACTGGGGACTGAACTCAGGGGCATTCAACCACTGAGCCACATCCCCAGCCCTATTTTGTATTTTATTTAGAGACAGGGTCTCACTGAATTGCTTAGTGCTTCACTTTTGCTGAGGCTGACTTTGAACTCATGATCCTCCGGCCTCAGCCTCCTGAACTACTGGGATTACAAGTGTACACCACCAGATCCCACAATAGGATACTTTTAATTAAATAATAATTGGTTCTTGGACAGTAGGCACTGTAAGAGGGAAAAATCACTTTAATGAATAAAGTGAAAAACAAACAAGCAATCAAGGGTGACCTAATTTTCCCCACCTTGAATTTTCCATCCCTGGTTCCCAGTAGAAGTTTCTTTGAATCAGCATGTCTTATTTGAGTGAATGTGGATAGACTCCTCTTGCTCAAAGACTTGCTGGGCCTTTGTCCTCTACTGGGGCTTAGCTGGGACCCAGTCAGGCCCTGAAACATGACCACCAATTCTATTGCCACCACTGTCACCTCTTTCCACAACATGTCCATCAGAACAAGGTGAATTTCTCAAGGGCTCCTCTCTCTCAAAGCTGTTGCTTCCAAAGTGAAACAGGACCTTATGTCCTATTGATAACCGCTGTCCATGGAGATAAGATTAAGCAATATTTGAAACTGAAACACTTCTCTGGTCATATTGTTCTGCCCACTACCTTTTTATTTTCTTTTGATCGATTATACCTTTTAAACCAAAACAAGCTCAGTTCCATCTGAACTCATCTGAACTTGACTACTGGTATGACCTTGCTACTTTTGTTTTTCTAAACTGAATCTGATGCCTCTTTATTTAACTTCAGTTCACAAAGGTTAGATAACCACAAACAGAACTTAAAAAAAAACAAAAGTTGGCTTCAGGAATAGACAAACATATTAATTAGTAACATTTACAGTTAAGTTTTTGGATTGTGGGTGAATTTTGTTTTATTTTAAATCTTTTATTTTCTGACTTTTTAAAAAATAATGATTAAGATTACTTTTATCCTAAAAGGAAAGAATGTCACATAAAACCACAAGTATCTTGGATCATTGATTTTAGCTATTTTAACTACATGTGAACCAAATCAGGAATTTTACTGAGAGAAACAAAAAGTGAGCAAAAAATAGAATGAAAAAAAAATGTTGTTGGTAATTTACAGTTGGTGTTCTTTCCTCTATTTTTCATAATACAGTGTCACCAAATTCTATGCCATGGCTTACAAGGGTTTGCATAAATAAGATTGTGACTTTGCCCCCAGCTTCAGCTTTTCTGCTCCCTCTGCTTGCTAAATCCCTCTGCTGGAGCCTTCCTTCTCATCTGCACTTCGGCCAAAATTGCTTAGACCACATGGCCTTTGTATCCACTCTTCTCGCTGTCTGAAATAGTCTTCTCTGTGGTGGCTGGGTTCTTGTGGTTTTGCAAGTTTTCGCTCAGATCATCCCAGATTACCCTAGCATAGAGGTAGAGGGTAAATTCACCTTTCTACCCTCACAATCTAGTAGGTCATGTTGCTCTGGATACTCTTTCCACAGTATTATTATTTGTTTACTTGTTTATTTTCTCTTTATGCTAGTCTGTGAGCTCCATGCAGAGAACAGGAGTTGCATGCCTTTTCTAGAACACTGCCTGGTACATAAAGTACTCAGCAGATTTTTATAGACTGAATGATTAAGTTATATATAATTTTTACATGTTTTCTGATTTTTCTCTCACAAGCAGGCATAACTGTAACTCCCAATATATTTGCTTTTATTCCACATGTCAACCAACACTACTATTCCTGAAAATAAAGTTTGGATTGTGTTGTGTTCACATAATTACAAATTTCTGCATACAAGGTATTTTAAATTCCCACTGGAATGGAACTGAAAGTACTCAAATATTATAAGAAAAGCTATTTCTGTACAATGTCCAATCTGATTTTGCAAACTAAGAATGTTCGGAAAGATTGTGGAGAATATGAAAGAGAATTTAGATACTAGTGCCATGAATATCTTAGAACTAGTCTCAAAAAATGATCCCTAAAAACTGAATAGTCCTTCCTTTTCTACTATATAAAATGTGTTACATTTACTTTATTTTAAAACAATAATCCAAGAAATAAAAAGCAAACCACTACATAAAGTGCCTATTGAGTGCAAGGTACTGTTCTAAATGCTTTATGTGTCAGTTCATGGAACCCTGTACAACCGATAGACAGCGGTTATTTCTGTCACCTTAATTTTATAAGTAAGGAACCTGAGACACAGAGTGAGCACATTAGAGAGCAAGAAGCCCTCCACAGTGGCCCTCTATGCTTCTTTCATTAATTCCACTGCTTCAGTTCACAAAATGATGGTTTTCCTTCTCCAGAAAGGTTGTTGATATGGTTTGAATGTGTCCTCCAATGTACATGTGTTGGAAATTTAAAGCACAGCTCAACAATGTTGGCAGGTGAGGGGGCCCTTTCTGTAATTAGGTCATGAGGGCTCCCTTATGAATGGATTAACATCATTATTGAGGGAGTGATTTTGTTGAGAAGGTGACCTCTGCCTTCTCTTTTTTCTCTCACCCATGTGATGCCTTCTGACATGTCATGATGCAGCAAGAAGGCCTTTACCAGAGTGGACCCTGGATCTTGAACTTCTCACCCTCCAGAAATGTTCGTTATATATTTCCTAACCTGTGGTATTCTGTCATTGTAGCACTAAAAAGACTTCCAGGGTCATGTGGCTAGGAAGAACCAGGATTTGAACACAGTCTGGCTTCAGGGGAGGTCTAATTCCCAGTGCTATCACATTCCTTTAAAATACCTGTATTGGGTAAGTCTTAGATAAATCTATTATCATTTACACATGGGCAGCTGTGTTATAAGAAGGTCAGACAATGGTATTTGATTCAGAAGTCTTGGGATATTCTTAGCTCTGTCTCTTAAATAGCTCCTTAAATCTAGCTTGCTTCTTCAACTCTAAAATGGAGGTACAAATCTTCAGTTATTGTGTCTTTATGAGCATTAACTGATTAAATGGTTGAAGTATAATTCTGGAAACCTTAAAGTACATATGAATACTCGCAATGTGAATGAAGGTGGCCTGTTTACAGACCTCTTTATTCCCTCTAAAAATAATGGAGCTTATAAATCTATTTATGTAAATAATGGACATTAAATGTTCAGTGTTGCTTATCATATGTAAGAAACAGGAATTCTTCTTATGTCTTTTACATTTAAGTATTCAATTCAATGCATTTATCAAGTGTGCTCAGAAACCATGAAGTGTAGAGAGGGAAACCATATGGTCATTGTTCTCACAAGTCTTGGACAGCAAAGGAGATAGGATGCACATCCCCAAAATCAAAGCAGACCATGGTGTGTGCTCTGGAGGGGACAAAGACCTCTGCCTTCAGAGGCAGAGGGAGCACTTTGGGTGGAGGAGATCAGGAAAGAAGGTTTCCAAAGTACGGTATTGGCAGACACAAGGAGCAATATGTAAAAAGAAATTACATTCTATCTGACTCAGTTTCAAGATTTCATGGAGCATTTACTTTTTGTAACCAATGTTAATTGTGGAATCAAGGAGAGGAAATCATTTGTCCCTGAAATCACAGCTTAGAGTTTGGGGGAATATGATCTAACTGAGTCTTCTATCCATAGTAGTTCTATACTGAAACACACACAAACTAATAACTGTTCCACAATGATATAAAAAAAGGAAGTAGGCATAAAGTCTTGTATGAACACTGATGAAGTAGAATTTAATTCTGCCTTTGAGAGACTGGAATGATACAAGAAGAGGAAGGTTAGCAGAATCTCGAGTGAAACCGAAGTAGAAAGGAGGGAAAAATGGTTCAAGCAAAGAAAAGAACATGACCATGGATGTGGGGTTTTTCCCATCTTGTTTTTAAAGAATTATGAAATTGGAAATGTTGTAGGGTAAAGGGGCAACTCTCAACTCTCCAGTTTTTCTTTAAAAATACAGGTCATCTCTCCTTTTGCTTTCAAATCATTTTTTAAAAAAAATTACTTGGTCTGGCACCAGGATCATCTTGGTTATTTATCTCCTGAGCAGATGAACTGACTCATCTTCACATGTCTATCTCTTTCCCCCTAGATAGTGTCCCAGAAAGTTGGGACTGTGGGAACAGTGCTGCATTTAAGCAAAGGAGGGACAGGTTTGAGTGGTGGAAGGTGATAATAGAGGAAAACTATGAAGGTAATTTAAAACATGTATTATGAAAAACTTCAAATACATGCACTAGCAGGTAGAATAATATCCCCCCTTCCTTTCATCATCTTCCACATTATTTTGAAATAAATCTGAGATAACATATCATTTAATCTATAAATATGTTGATATATATCTATAAACAACAAGACATCATAACAAAAAATACAATTAACGTATCTTCAAAATTTAAAAATATGATCTAATTTTTTTTTAACACTTTGGAGCCTGAAGACTTATGAAACTTCAAATTTTGAGCTACATATGCAGGAGCTTGGTGGCATCAACATATGGGAGATGTCAAAGATAAGTGAATATATAAAATCACCCAAGAATTTAAAAGAAGGCAAACAATAAAAGAACAAGTTGTTAGAGACTAATTTGAGTAAAGGCCATAGACTTGAGTAACATGAAGAACATCGAGATCTGTGAGGGCTGGAAAGGTCAAGAAGTCTGCCCATTTGTGGACAGAATGAGACTTAGGCTAGGCTTTTATGAAGGTAGAACTACTACTACCTACTCACATAGCAATAAAATGGTATGAATGATTGCATGGAGCTTAAATGGTATGCAGGCTTACCTCACAGAAAGGAAGTCCATGGTAGGAAGTGACTTTACATAGGTCAGGGAGGTCACAACATGCAGGCAGGAGTCCAGGATTTAAGTTTCATTCACCATTTCAATAAATGTTGATTGGATGTGCACAGTGCACCAGATACCAGGCTAGAAGCCAGGGAGGCAAAGACCTGTGCAGTAAGATTTCTGCTCCAAGTAGCCAAAGAGGTAACAGACTTAATGGTGGGGGAAGCACATAAACAAAACTACCACTTTCTACAAATATGTATTGAACATATTCTATGGGCCAAGCAATATGAGGGGTGCTCCAGATATAATAGTAAATAAGTAAAAATAAGCTCTGGTGCTCAAGAAATCATTAAACCATTAAAGAATTTTGATCGGGATGCATGAGAGCAAGTAATTTTAGGGAAAGTTGTTTTTCTGTGTACACAGGATGGGGCAAAGGACAGTCTGAGTTAGGAACACAAAGCAGTAAACCTTAAAATAAGGTGGTAGCAACATATGCAGAAATAAAGTGTTTATATGAGACAGATAAATTTGTGGAAAAATACTAGAAGAAACTGAGTAACTTCTGTCCATAAGTCTCAGACAGGGTTGACCTGAGGGCATTGTGTGTGTGTGTGTGTGTGTGTGTGTGTGTACACAAATGTACACACATGCTTCAAGTATGAAGCTCTATCAGTTGTTTTTGTAGGTGTCCAAAAATTTGCTGTGACCAATGTTGAGATTTATAGAGATATCTTACCTTGATGTTTAGAAAATTTTAGTTCAAACATGGCAATGTCCTGAAATATCTCATTGGAGACATCAGATTTCTTTGTATAAAAGGGACTTCCCCATTGCTGATACCTTGGTGCACCAATTTGTTCCTCCTTATATGTGAGTGGTGTCTTAATACGGAAAGCATAGACATTTTTTAAATACCAATTTTATGGTTCAGTGGAGCATTTGGAAGTTTTATTAAATGATTGACCAAAGGGACCAAAGATCTTATACTTTCTGAAATCTTCACTTGAAGTTAGCAAACACTGCACAAATAAAAAACAAACAATAAATTATTTACAAGGATTGGAAACAGAAATCCTCAGATGATTCACTGATGATTCAGATTTCTGTGTATCACTTCTACTCTACTTGTTGCCAAGGGAACTTGGGGCCTACTTCCTTCCACACCACAGCTATAAAAAGTACCAGCAAAAGCCACAGTAGAGTAACTTCTCTACTTTTTTATTAAAAATGTCTAACAGACTAAATGTCAGTTAAGATTTAGGTTTTACCTGTGAAGATCATGTCCACCAGAATTATAAAAGACTGAAAAGCCAAATTATTCTATTTGTCTTTCAAATGCTTTAAACTTCGTAGCCCTCCTTACGCAGGGCATTTTATATAAAGTGCCTAAGAGGCCAATAGTAATTATGTTTTTCTGCATACATCTGTTTTTGCACTGATAGTAATTGCCTGTAAAATCAGCGGTAATCTCAAGCTAGGGTATGAACCTAGCTGTTTTGGGCCTGCCTGCTTCCCTGGATCCTTGTGACAAGAGAAGGATGTGAGTGGGGGAAGGATTTGAAGTAGGGAAGAGAGAGAGGTTGACTAACTGCACATGAATCCTGTGCACCTTCACTCTTATAGCCAACATCCATGGATCTTTTTATGATAATCATCTTCATCAAGAAACCTGAAAATATCATTTCAGTCAATTATTCATGAGAGGAAACCAGTCATAGTTTTTTTTCATTTTAATATGTGCTTTGAGATCAATTCTCATCTGAAAATGGAGAGTGGAGGCTGTCTTCATGGAGAATTGTCCAGAAGGCATATACAGCTACCAGTCAACAGCACAGACAAGCATGCTGTGTGCTCACAGGGCAGCAACTTTGCAAGAAGGCTCGGTAGGTGAAAAAAAAAATTGAAAGCATTCTGGGAATCATTTTTTTTAAATTTATCTGTGTTTCTTACTAGAGAAGTTGTAAATGAAGTTTCCTCTATTAACATGACAGATTTTCTCCTTAGTTTTTTCCATAAGAGCCAGCTATTCTTACATAAAGCCTCATCTGAAAGATGAGATGCCTAATTTTTATGCTTAAATTTATATAACATTAGAGCCCTTCTGCTCTTTGAAGGAGTAATACAATCAAATACGAGTTTACAAATTTAAATTTATTACTTAATAAATCAATATGTTAAGTATTGCTTGGAATAAACAGTGGTTTTTCTAAAATGTAAATCTGATCACATGTTTCTTTCCACCTTAAGATTTATTGTACATTGCCTATTTCTTAGAGGATAAAAATCCAAGCTCCTTATTATGGGATGCAAAACCCTTTATGACCTCATACCATACCCCTTTATTGTACTTGAACAACATAGAGTTATTTTAGTTCCCAACTCATTATTTTTCTGCACCTCTATGACTTGGCACATGGACCTTGCCAGGCCTGGAATGCCTTCCTTGTTTTCCTGTGATTGATTCTTTTTATCCTCAGCACAAAATTCAAATATAACCTGCTCAGCTGAACCTTCCTTGATTCCACTGCCTATCAAAATTAATTCTTATGTAGGATGTTTGGTCTTATCCAAATTTATAATGCTACACTTAAACTTCACTTTTAACTATTTGTTCATCTGGACATGTAATTTTTTTTTTGTTACACTGCATGATATTAAGAGCAAGGTCTATCTATATTTTTAATCTTTATATTTGTAGTACTATTCCCAGTGCCTGGTATATAGTAAGTTGTCCATAACTTTTTGTTGAAATCTTCTGTTACAAACCTTGTGATAGTTATCAGAAGAAAACATGTCTAAAATAAATGCAGCACTAGAAAATGTTAGCAATATAGTAACTGAACATTGAAATTCTGTGCTTTATAATGACTTTTAGAAGATAATTATGGACAGTATTCTTAATTGAATAAACAATCAAAAGGTCAAAGTATCCTACACCTAGTGAATGTAAATGAAGAAGGTATTTGTTCAACAAAGAACAGCAAAATATTTTCTCAATTTCTGATGGAAGAACAAGCAGGTGGAAAAATTAACATAAGATTTTTCTGAATGACAACAATATAAATGTCTGCTTCTTAGGCAATTACTGCAGAAACTTTGCAACAGGTCTGGCAGCTAAGAAATATGAGAGAGGAATTAATTCTAGACTGTGGGATGAGACTATGAATCCATACCTTTGAGAAGCCCCCATCCCTAGGAATAAAGGTAAGGCTGAATCGGTAAGGACAGAAATGGAAGGGGTGACATTTTTAAAAACAACTGATCACAGTGCACTTCTTCTATAAGATCCTAGGTATCAGTAGTATGTGCTTGCTGTAAAGGAAATAGCACAGGTTGCTGTGACTTTACATCAGCAACTTGGTCCTTGCCTGGCAAAGGCTATATTGACAGAGAGTTGAGGTTCCTGGAGCTAAAGCAGGAGTCACATTTACCAAGTTGAGAGATGCCAGGACATGTTGAGAAAGTTAAGATGAAAGTAGCACAAGGGCCAAGTTCAAGAGTGGGGTCAGGAAATGAAGAAACATCAGGCTGAGATGTAATTGGGGAGTGGAAAGATCATTGAACCAGTTTTGGAAATACCAACCAGCTTTTGAGTAGTGTGTGGACAGGTAATCTTGTTGTGAAGTGTTTATAAATAATGGAGAAACACTTCTTTTCTCCTATAAAGGTGAAAATATTGTTCAAAAAGAAGGAGCAAATAGCTTCTCTGTGCCAGGATATCTAAGGTCTCAGTGGAGTTACTGCCCATTTCCCCGACAGCAGGACTCCTGGACCAAATCCAAGAATCTCAGATTCTCATAAAGCTGGAGCCTTACAGAAAGTCCAAGAAAAGTGAGAAATGGAAGCCAGAGTTCAGGAAATTTGAGTATATGAAAATGTCCACTGATACAATGCTTTCCTTGTCTTCCAAATATTGATAAATGGACTTCTGCTTTCTGCTAGTATCTTCCCCTCTGTTGGAAGCTGGCACTGGATCTTCCTTTATCTGGATCTTTTCTGGACAACATCCTTGTGCATTTGGCGGAGTTCTCAATGACTCTCAAAGAGATGGTTTAAGATCTGGGCTGGCTTCCAGTTCTGAAACAAGATGGCCTATGCTCACTTTTCCCTGCCCCTCAGCAGCTTCTTCTCCCAATAACCCAAAATACATGTTTTTTAAAAATCACCTATCATTAACAAGAACAAGGAAACTTACAATCTGAAGAAAAGATAATCAACTGGTATCAGTAACAAGAAAAATTAGATATTGGGATTTTTGACAAGAATTTTAAAGCAGCTGTCATGAAATTGTGTCAAAAACTAATTACAAATCCTGTTGAAATAAACAAAAATAGATAATCTTAGCAGAGAAATAGAAGTTTTAAGAAAGACCTAGGCTAGCTTGTATAGTACCATTTCCAGACCAACTACAATTCATCATAATTATAAGACATGGTATTATAATTATAGCCCCTGGGATAAAGAAGGACATAGTGGCTTCTAAATTTCCTTAGCTATAATCAGTATTTCACCCCTCTCCTCTGTTCTACCCATTTGTCTTGGTAAATTGAGTTCTTCAGGAAGTTAGTGGTTCACCAGTCTCTGGATAGATGACAGTATTCTTAGAACTTAAAAAACACTATTCTTCAGGCCTGTAATCCCAGCACTTTATGAGGCTGAGATGAGAGTCACAAGTTCAAAGCCAACCTTAGCAATGGTGAGGTGCTGAGCAACTCAGTGAGACCCTGTTTCTAAATAAAACAAAAAATACGGCTGAGGATGTGGCTCAGTGGTCGAGTACCCCTGAGTTCAATACCTGGTACCAAAAACAAAAAACAAGAAACAAAAACACAACCACTATTCTTGCCCACTTCTGGGATCACCCAACCCAACTTAACTTGCTACTGTCAATATCAATGCCTACAACACTGGGGTGGTACAGGCCATCTTTTGGTAAGAAGCTCTGGCTTTCCTGTTTTCAAACCTACACATATTTTCAAAATAGATATTTTATGGGCTGAGGTTGTGGCTCAGTGGCAGAGCGCTTGCCTTACACATGTGAGGCACTGGGTTCAATCCTCAGCACCACATAAACACAAACAAAACAAAATAAAGACACTGTCCATGTATAAATAAAAAATATTTTTTAAAAAATAGATGTTTTACACAAGTCATTTTTGACCTGTGTATGGGAACAAAGTATCAGCTGGTGATCAAGATTGTCTTTAGGGTTTAGAAACACTATATCTTTAATGGACCCACCCTTAAGCTCCTGATTTAGCTTACAGTAGGCAAAGTGGATTTTATTCTCAGAACATTTTAAATTTGCAACTGATAACAAGCCATCACAACTGACAGGCAGACACCCAGAATGTTAGCAAGATCTGGCAAAGGCAATTTTCCCAGAAAAATCCTTGGGATGAGCTACCTTCAGCCATGCTAAGGTAGCTGCAAGTAA
Source organism: Xerus rutilus (assembly GCA_028644305.1). Classification (NCBI taxonomy): domain Eukaryota; kingdom Metazoa; phylum Chordata; class Mammalia; order Rodentia; family Sciuridae; genus Xerus; species Xerus rutilus. Next base: position 68,119,080 of record CM053407.1, on the reverse strand, counting down.
GCAAGGCCAATAAGTACTAGGACCTGCCTCTCTGGGTTGTTATGAGGATTACATGAGATAGTACATTAGTTATAATGGTCATGGTGATGGAGCTTGTCAAAAAATTCACTTTCGCAGAACCATGAAGGATTACTAGTCTGTAGGAGCACAAACCCCCTCTCCCAAACAGCAAAAGGAGCCAGAGCTGAAGGGATGAGTTAAGCCAGAATACAGTATATTCAAATGCCAATGTTTGAACTGAAGAAGGAAATATTTTTTTTAATTTTACATATAACATTTTTGAGTAAGAAGTTTCTTTTTCTTTCCAACAGTGCTTAAAATAACTGGAAAGTGTATTTGAATTCATGTTCCTAATAGAACTCTGTGTGTTTTTATTTCTTGGAACTGTACATGTAAGCAACCTTGTTTGATAAAGTTCTACATGAAGAAATTTATTTGTTCTTTCTCCATAAAAAGCTGGCTATTGGATAAACAATGTTGCCTCTTATCCTGGCCTATAATCACAAGTGTTGATTAGGACAGATAAAGTCTCTGAGGTTTTCATTTAGAGATGACTTTAAGAGTACAAAGTATACTCTACCTAGTACATCACACATCACCAATAAAAGACAAAATAGCAATTTACTTTGATGGTTTCATTTAAAAGCCTTTTTCTCTTTTATTCTTTCATATTTTTACTATCTTCATTACTTGTATAGGCAGCTAAAGAATACCAAAAGCTGAATGCTGTTTCATTTAGATTTTCCAATTTCAAAGAAAACTTGCATTTTAGTATACTTTCAAAATGACTCTTAAGGAGATTCATTTCTGATATTTGAAGACAGTTGCTTATAAAATTTGAAATCTCAAGTGTTAATGATTTTCATTTTTATTATTATTTTCTCTGTGGTGTGTTACATAGGATAAGCATTCAATAAAAATGATTTAGTGAATGAATTGTTTAATCCTAAAGACATAAGAATATAAAAGTTCTTAAAATGATTTTAAATCATACATACATACAAATCTACTTCCAAATAACATTAATCTTCAGCTTGAATGACCAGGACTATCTTAAGTGGAAAGAGATTGAGCTTTATGATCTTACAGAATTGAGCCTGGCTCTGCTTCTACTAGTTGTGTGACATGGAACAAGTTACTTAGTCTCTCTGAATTGAAATTGGTTTTTTTTTGTAGAATTAGACACAAAATATATAAAATAAAACTACAATTTATTAAGTAAATTGTAGCTATTATTGTAATTAATAAAGACCTTCACTTTCAAAGCTACTTGTTGAAGCTGAGAGTTTCTTGAAACATTTTATTCTCCTATATATTTACATATATTCTCACGTAATCTTATCCAAATATCACAGGGACAGGAAAAATAGTGAATAGACGTGAACAAATCATAGTGAAAAATAAATATGTCAGAGGAAACCTTATTTAAGACCAAAAAATTTTTTCTAACTCTTTCTTGTTATTAGTTTCTAATTTTATGGCAGTATAGTCAGAAAGTTTAGACAACAGGATATTGTACTTCTTGGAATATATTATAGCTTAGCTCTTTGAGGTTTATTACATAGTTTTTATGAATGTTTCATACATGATAACTTGTGTTACCATGAGTTAATGTGCCTCAGGAATTACCATTGTATTCACTGGCAAATTAAAGAAGAAAATGTTGGGAAGTGGTGATGATAACCCACTAGATCCGGAGCAATCTCCAAGAGGAAAGGTGGCAAAGCAGAAAAAATTGAGTGTCCTTTTCCTGACATCCTTATTTCCACAAGCTCCTTCCTCTTGCTGGGCCTAGGACTGATGATTTCCCTTGGACAACAGGTGGTTTTGGAGAATTTGACTATTCTCGCTCACAAAAAGGGACATGAAAGAATCCAGAAGCTGCTTTGCCAGCCTCTTTGCCACAATGGCACCTGAGCCCCTGCAACTCTTTACACTGCCTGTCACCTTTATACAAGCAACAGCTGCCCTTCCTCTTCAAAGCTTTTCTCACAGTTTTCATGTCAGTTCAAAGGACTCACTCTTCCTGCTCTCACTCTTAGGCAGTGTCTGTAGTGCTGAGGTTGGGGAGGAAGCCAGTGTCCTCTGTAGTTTAGCTGTCTCATCAAGAATGGAAAGTCTCAGGGTAACTCCCCAGAGGCCTGTGCCAATCCTTAGAAGAGATCCTGCTAATCCTCTGTGAAGGTTACTATGAAGAGTTTGGAAACGTCATGTCTAACATTGTGTGGAACATGAATCTGTTAGAATAAAATAGCCACTGCCCTCTAAAAACTGGAACAAGACAGGGATGCCCTCTCTCACCACTCTTATTCAATATAGTTCTTGAAACTCTTGCCAGAGCAATCAGACAGACGAAGGAAATTAAAGGGATACAAATAGGGAAAGAAGAACCCAAACTATCATTATTTGCAGATGATATGATTCTATACTTAGAGGATCC